>JAWWEU010000158.1:59811380-59860942 GCA_035583155.1 Acropternis orthonyx | reverse complement strand
CCCCCCCCCCCCCCCCCCCCCCTTTTTTTTTTTCCCCTTCTTTCTTTTTTTTTTTTTTCCCACCCAACCTCTTCAGGTTTTGATGCTCCCCCCTCGTCTCTGCCCAGCTGGGTGAGGTCAGGGAGCAGACAGGAAAAAAACAAGGTCAGGATCTGACCCCAACAGTGCAACCCCCATATTGCTATTTTTTTCAAAATAGTAGAAAACAGCAGAGCACCCAGAGCGCTGGGGATCTTCTCCCTCTGCAGGCACAGGGTGACCCCATGCCAAGCCCTGCTAAACCAGGATGCTGAGGACTGCCAGCTGCACCTAGGCTCAGGTGTGCAGCCTGCATAAACCAGGATTTGAGTTGTACTGATGCAGGTATACAGGACAATTTGTGGAACAGCATGTGCTTTCTATGAGCCCATTAACTAACAGCTGAATTTTAACACACCCTCTGACACTCCTCCCCTAGCAGGACATGGCCTCTGCCTCACTTTCCCCAGCAATAAACTACCTTGCAGAGATATCATAACTGAGAAATGGTCATACTTGGCAAATACTGGGGCAAAAATGCTTTGCCACCAACCTGTTTGCATTTTCAGATTTAGGGGTGGTTATTATTACTAAGAAAGTCCCCCAAGTCACCCCATTTCACTGACCTGAGGTACATCACATCTGACTTAGTCCAGGCATCACTGGCAGAACAACCCCAGCTGGGGACCTTTCATCTCTGAGTCTATATTTAATCTTTTAGATCATGACAGTTTGTGAAATAATTTCACTTTAGCCACGTTATACTTAATTTAGCTTTTTTGTACGGACACAGACAGAGTGGGTCATGTACCCATCAGCATGGGGAGTTTGAACCTCTATGCATTTTTTGCTCCAAAAACAAGTGGTCTTTAATGCCTGAGTTAACAGATATCTCCTCCAAATGGCAGTAGTGGGTCACTTATCCTTCCCTCAGGTAACTCAGCTCATAGAAGAAAGCCAAAATTTAAGGAGAGACTCACCATACTGATGTTACCCTTTACCTCAGAAACTCTGCTGGGATTACAGAGGCTGACAGCTATTGTTCATGTTTCTAAACCATCTTTGAAATCCCCCAAAACACTTGCTTAGGCTTGAATCCATCATCTTCAGTCCCCTAACAGCGAAATAATTAACTAATTGGTGCAGAACTGGATTCAATTGTCGTTGCATATAGTAAGATTAAATCATCTACAAACAACATTACAAATCTGGATTTTGTGTTCTTCCTGGCTTTGTTAAAAAAGGGAAGAAACAGGTTGGAAAGGGATGACTTCTAAGCATGGACTGATTGGTTTAGACCCTGTGGGAGACTACTGGGCTATGGAAAGCTTTGGCTTTGAGAGGACGCTTCTGTAGGCCTGGGAAAGCAGTAGAAAACACCACCCGTGTCCTTGGGCCAGGCCTGGGAAAGCTGAAGAAAGAGAAAAACAACTGTGGAAAACAAGAGTATGTTTGGGGACTTGCCAGCATGAGGAGAGATGCTGACTACCTATCACAAGACGGTTTGAGACTGATGGACAAGTGTGCTTGGCAAATGAGATATAGTTTGTGTGTGTGTGTGGACAGTAGAAAAATAATATAAAAGGATAAGCTGGTAATTAATAAAATGGCTTTTGCTCTTGCTTGAACAAGCCTGATTCTGCACCATTTTTGGCTGTCACAACACCCTTTGCAAGAGCAGAAAACATCTCTATTGATATATTTTGCCCTGCACACTGTTTGCAGCTCTGTGATGGGGTTCCCAGCACCAATCCATCATACAAGTTATTTACAAGCAGTGTATGTAAAATAGTCATCATTCACATGAAACTCCTAAATCCCTGAGTACCTGGAAAAAACCAAAGAGATCCCAAACATAGTGCATACGTGAAATTCATGGCTATTGGGCATGTACCACCAGGAACAGCAGTGAGAAGGCAAAAAAATCTCTGCTCAGTCTCACTGTAACCCATATTTTTCAGTCACGTATAAAGGACAAATTCCCTTTGGACAGAAGAGTGGTCTATGTACATTTGAGATCCCACTGATGATTTCTCTTTGCCTTCATTGTAGGAATTTTTCTTGCCCCAGACTTACATGTCTCCAGTTCCTCTTCCAGGCTACCAAAATGAACCACACCATCAGGTTTCCTGCTTAAATTCTTACTTCCCTTTGCAAAAGTATCACTTCAAAGCTGGCCCATGCAGGCTGGACTGACCCACACTACTTCTAGAACTATTTTAATTCATAGGCACCAGAACCCATCACTTCACCACAGCAACAAAACACTACATTTGTGTCAGAACCAGAACTGAACTGGAACTGTGAGATGAACATAATTAGAAAATGTACATGGGCTAAGTCTTCCAGCATGCACTCATTTATCCCAGGAGCTGAGGCAGGTGAGGGACCCTCACACATAACACTGCATGTGTGACTACACAGACGTGCACAAAAAGTGCCAATCAGCCCCGGTGGATCCAGGACTAAAATGGCTATTGATAAAAAAATTGCTTCTACAATGAGAATTTAAATTATGCATTCAGTAAGTAGTGAGCCAGAATTAGGACTAAGCAGCTGGTTGTCAACAGACTGAGAGTAAGAACTGCTTCTTTGCCCCAGAACTAAAGCTCCAATTCAACTTTTACTGAGCAGACTGGAAGGCACAAATAAGCATGGCACTACCTGCATCTGAAGGGTGAGACGTGCACAGAGATCTTGGCATCAACCACATGACACAGAATGGAGGAGAGCTTTCCTGTGATCATGAATAGAAGCAGGATGAAAAGCAGTAAGTGGAATTTGTTTCCCTTCCCTTCAGAGCGCTGTCCATTGGAAGCCTCCTTCTCCTGTGGATGTTACTGAAATCATTACAGATCTTAAGATGTGTTAGTGAGGTCACATGAAGTTCAGTGTTGATGGCACAGCCACAAGCCAAGTCAGCTCATCAATATTTGTATCTTAATTAGCTCTGCTGCAGATAATGACCGGTGTACGTAGGATGTGCAGTGTAAGGACTCATTAAAATAAAGTTACCTGGTTCCTTTCAGCCCGTGCTAACCTCTCATTGCTGCAAACCTCCGACCAAATTAACACATGAGTAGTCTATTGATGTCTGCCTCATTTCTTTCCATCCCTCCAACCTCAGTAGATATCATAGAATCATGAAATCACAGAATAGTTTGGGCTGGAAGGGATCTTAAAGATCATCTAGTTCCAAACCCCTTGTCCATGGGTGGGGTTGTCACCCACTAGACCAGGTTTCTCAAAGCCCCATCCAACCTGGCCTTGAACACTTCCAGGGATGGGGCTCTCACAACAGGGAGGGCTGGATGAGGTGCAGACTGCCATGGTGTGTGGACCAGCAGGGTTGTGCTGTTTACAGGGACACAAGAAGTCCTGCATCAGGACTGCAGCCCTACCTTGCTTCCCTCCAAAGGTCCTCCCACTTCCACGGTGACCCAGCAAGCCTGCCTGATGAGCTCTGATGAGGTCAGAGTTAGCAACATTTAAGGCTTCCTATGTAAATATACTTGAATTGACATAACAGTCCATAAAAGCTCAGAAGTCCCCAGTGTTCTACTACAGGAACGATCACACATGGAACTAAATTTGAGGGCTGTCCCTTAACAAATCCAGCTGGAGTGCAGGGGTGGAGTTGGTTTCAAAGGCTATTTAATGACTAAAAATCCAAAGACAGAGCTGAAACCATCGCTAGTTCTGCTCGAAGTGCAGTGACTTTGAAGACACTTTGGACTGATTACATTTTTCGGAGCAGCGCTCTGCATCACTGCACGTCAACACTCCGTGGGACACATTGAGGGCAGCGCCAGATCTGCAGTGTGGTGCTATAAGATCCTGACATTTAGCACTTTAGGAGAACAATAGCATTAAGAGAGATCATTGGGTTTTTCTTCTAAGCTAATTTGTTCTTAGCATTAGCAACAAAAATAGAGAGGATGCTATTTTAAAAGTTGCATTAATATGTCTCGAAGCTCTAAAGAGCAACGGGGAAATTTTGCCTGAGTACTACAAGCCAAGGGCAGCCAGCAATTACATTTTCCTGAGGAGGCTGTCAATAGCAGAGGGATGGGCCAGATCCTGGCTCTGATCTCATCCTTCTCACTGTCTTGGGCTCATTCTTGCACATTTTCTGGGCTGCAGAATTGCTCAGAGGCAGCTCAAGTGGCAAGGCCATGAGCTGGGAGATGCTGGTGGGTATTTCAGGTCCACCGCTACTCACAGTACGGGTAGTACATAGACAGCTCCATCCTTGCTGTCTTTTGCCCCAGGTCTTTGGTATTTTCTCTTAGGAGATGTAATGCATCAATGAAGTACCTTTTTTCCTCAGGTCTTTAGACCACAAAAGGAATGAATAAGCTGGTAAAAAAGACAATATGATATTAAACTGGCACAGTTAAATTCTGGAGCTGAATACTCATAACAAAAGAAGGGCCATGTCCTGGCCTGTCACACAATGTTCCAGCTTCCCTCTGATTTCTTTTTTAAGTCTTGAAATGCCTATGTTTATAAGGGTTTTTTTCAAATCATCAATCAAAATATTTGGGTGATTTTGAGATGTGTAGCTAAGCTTCTCCTCTGCTGCCTCCTTCACTTTCTGCTCAGCAGAACTATTCTTCATAGCCATTTTTGCTCAAAGTCTGAGATTATCCTAAGGTATTCAGCAGTAACCACGTGACATGAGACAAGTAAGTGTGTGAAAGAATCAGGTGAGACACGCTTTGTGCTTGCTTCCCTCCCTGGGACCAAGGTGGCCTTTCCTTGAATCCCAGTCAGTGAGCCATTTGGAGGGAAGCCCTTAGATTCGGTGCTATTGTTATGAAATGTTTTTGAGTTTTGAACATCTGATGTGTCTCAGTGAACCTGGCACAGACCCTCTTCACAGGCCATCCCAGAGATGGCTGGGACTCCTGTGGTGCCATTTGAGCTCCCCGATTACTGCAGGCAACAGCAAAACTTACACATAAGAATCAGTTCTGATTTACTTCTGGTTCTTCAGTAGGATAATTTCTCTTGGTTCTTTAATGTTATTTTTGAACTGTGAGGTTCACAGAAATGAAGGCTCTATTCCTGCCATTGACCTAGAAAAGTCTTTTGATTCTTTCCAGTGGGACTACTTTTTTTCTGTTGCTGGGAACCTTAAAATCATGAGTTTCTCTCCTCTGGGGGAGGCAGTTGCTACATCTTCATTCCTCCTTTAAGATTTGATCAGTAAAGCTGAAGAGACCCGAAAACTCTGGCTGACCTCGTGCACTCCCCATTACAGAGGGCTCTCATGGCACTTGCAGGGTACTCCCATTTTCAAGCCTTCTGCTTTCAAGTCTGTGCTGTGAAATTTTTCTCTCTTACAGCATTGCTGGTGCTGCAGCTGGCATTATTAATTCCATTTCATTAACTGATCTTCCTAATGGACTGGAAGACAAAAGAGAAGACAGTCCTGAGACCACAGAGTGGCTGAGCCTCAGGAGATATATGTTCAGTCCTCTCATCTGCCACAGGCTTCCTACGTGACCTTGGGAATCATCTCTCTTAGGTCTCTGGGTCTGCCTGGTCTATTTAAATTTGGGGCATTGTCTGCTTTTTAAGCATTGTTTTTGCAGCACCCAGCACAACATCTGTGGCTCTAACAAAGGAGCCTCACTCGTTTTTGCAATACAACTTGCAGGCTGGTGTCACTGGCTGTCGTTCTCGGACCGGGGGAGATCAAGCAAGATTGTAAAGACGGGCTGGGATTGCATTGCTCTTGGAAATGGTGAAATCCTGCCCAGTGTTGTGTAAAGATGCTGGAGCACAGAGGAACTTCCTCTCTGGCCAACCGTGGCTAGAAGAGATGACAGTGATGCATTTTTAGCAAAATCTCAAAGCAAAGTCTGATGGCCAGTGCCTGAGCTGGGGAAATGAGACCTGGGTTTTGCCACACAGCAGCGCCACAAACCACCAGGGACCCTGTCCTTGCCTGGGCAAGGTCCTCTGCTGGAAGTCAAGGAGGTGGCCCTGGAGCAGCTCATCTCACTGGCTCTCCCCTTGTGCTGGTACCCTGCAGGGAACAAACAGCCCCTCTGAGATGCTTTGCTGGAAGAAGAAGGCAGCAAGAAGGAGAAATAAGAATATGAGCAGGGCCTGTGCCAGCACAAGCATGTGGCACATGACATGGTGGTGCCCCAGGCAGGCAGCCCTGCCGCAATCCAGACAAAGTGCCAAGCCAACGCAGCTCTGCCACACAGCAGCACTAGACAGGTCCTGTCCTGCCCTTTGCTCCTCCACATATCCAGGTCCTGAGCTCAGGCAGCTCTGGTGCACCCCCAGGAAAGATGATCCCACAGAAATGCCCAAATCTTTGCTTCCAGCTTGCATGGGCCACCCCGTACTCCTGCTTTGCTGGGATCAGGCCCAAGTTGTGAAGCTCCAGGTGCTGATTCAGGGGCTGGGATGCTCTGTCCAAGTACAAAATACAACTACAAATTGTGCAAGCACGACTGCAAACTAAACCAGCAGCCTGCAGGCAGAGGCTCAGGAGTCTGAGGTTTCATTTGCAGCGGTGCCACAAGCCCTTAATTCAGGTTGAGATTCTTGTAAGCAGCCAGGGGTGCTTGCAGGTGAGCTGTGGTTTGCAGTGTTTCTGCTGGCTCCTCTGTTCCTGTCCCCAGCAATCCTCCTGCCAGCCCAAATCAGGCCGGAGGGGAAGGTGCAGAATGACAATACAGACCAAGCCTCTTTCCCCAGCCCCAGTTAACCCCCCAGAATAATTTATTTCGGGGAAGGGTGCCACCCAGCAGGCCCTGAGCTGCTCACCATGCTAGAGAGCTGCTTCAAGCATCCCACCATGGACATCTTTGTATCCCCCACCCCACTGCACGAGGAGGCTGGGAGGATAAATGCATTAGTGATGGAGGTGTGCAGATGCTGTGGCCATGCACACACAGGCTTGGCCGACACACAATTGTCATGGCAACCCCAGCTTTCCCCGGAAAACAGCAACAGATCACTGATACACTGCTGGATTCAACAGCCACACCGCCTGCTCCACGGATGTGAGACACCTGGGTACCAAGATGCCACAGCTCAAATCATACCCAGGCTGGGAAGCAGGCTGTTAATGTGGAAAAATTTGGCTGAGGTTGCACAGGGAGGGGGGGCAGCTCAGACAGGGGTGGGTTAAGAAGAAGCTGCTGCTGTCCTGAGCAAAAGCAGCTCTACAACCCTTGCAAAGGCAGTGGAGGAGGCAGAGAGTGTGGCTGCTTATTGGGGGCATTGCTGTAACAGTCCTGCACGGCACAAAGAGCTGATGGATGAGTGCATTAGTACTGTCCAAGGGGGAGGAAAAAAACCCAAAAGGAGAAAAGAAGGATATAAAATACTGGTGTGTAAGACAGAAGTGTCAGTGCAAGGCTGTGGGAGGGAGAAGGCAAAGAAAGAGTATGAGAAGGGCTCTGGTGAGACTCGGGATGAGCGCTGGACAGTGAAGCAGCACTCTGAGTTTTAAATGTTATTATGGGCCTCTAGGGTAATTAGAAGAATTAGATCAGGAAACAATGTGCCAGAAGTGTTGGCTGAAAAGTGGTCAGAGTTGTGTTTGCTGGGGAAACAAACAGGGAAAATGGTTTTGCGGGGCATTTTAGGACATCAGTTGGAAGAAGAGCTATGCAGAAGAGCAGTGTGGTGGTTTGAGTATTGAGTGGCTGGCTCTGCCCTGGCACATCCCCTCACATGGGGCAGTGGGAAGAGGATCATAGGTATTATGCATATATCTTATGGAAGATACCATAAGCAAGGTCAAGCAAGCTTCCAGCATCCAATCAGCAGAATATGCAATGAAAATCCACACCCTGGAGCCAGCTCATTAGGAACTTAAGATCAGTCATCCCTAAAACTAGTTATCTCATGCAAACAGATGCAAAATGAGGAAAAAGAGAAGGAAAAAAAAAAAGCAGAACTGTGTGAAACCCACTGAAATTGTGGAAATGGGTTTCTCTTTGAAGAACAGATCCTATCTCTGAGTGCTTGAATATGATATATCCTCGCTCCCCCTCTCTGCACACAATGAGAAAGTCCTGATTTGGATGCTGACATCAAGTATCTGAGAAAAGTCAATTTAATTTCCCATTCTCAAGGCCAAAGGATTAAAGATAGATCAGCAAAACTATTTCACATTTAGAAAACCAAACTTAAAATCCTAAGGAATTCAGATTTCCCTGATGATATCATTAAACACCATAAGCCACATTTTCGTGATTGCTTCTGCAAAAGGAATGGTAGCTCTCTACTCTGAACATAATAGGAGGTTTAGGGTGAATTTGAATGTATATATGCAAAATAGAGTTATTTTGCCATCTTTATCATTTAATAAGCATCATGAAAGTCCACTGGACAAAACTGAGTAAGGGTAAATGTTTTCCTTAATGACAGTACCTTTAACCATTCTGCTGTAGTAATAGCACATGCATATGGTAGAAGAAGCAGGAATTTCAGAGTAACTGTGGAGATCTGCAGAGATCCAGAAATAACTCTTGTCCCAGAGCACTGCACATGAGCAATGAGAGGTGAAAGGATAACATACTACATTTTCTGCACAAGTAGTGAATTCCCTTGCAACAGGTTTGGCTTTTGCAGAAATGGGGAAATTCCAAAGAGAACAGTAAAATAGGTCTGGGCAAGCATTGCAGAAGATCTGCTGGGATTTCAGAACTGCTCTCCCAAAGTGTTTTTCTCCTTGCAAACATTTAAGTACATGGGGCTTTGATGAAACTCCCTGATTGAGACAGGTACCACCAAATATCCCTTTGGACTGTAGCAGTACACTTCATTCTTAATAAATCCATCCAGGGACCAAAAGCACGATATCCCTGTCCCCCATCTGAGATTCTCGCATTTCATATGCCAGATACTTAAAATTAATGTCTTGCAAATGAATCAGAGATAAAACATAATGGCGTGACATTAATTTTAAATTATGATAAATTCAAGAAAGCCACAATCTTTTTATTTGCAAACCAAACAAACCCAAACCCCAAACTCAACTGCCATATTTTGTTTTGGATGAGTCTCCTCTTTCACACGTGCAGTAGATGTGATCAGCTCTTGCTGAATGCTGGGCAGGGCTCTGAGTGTTGCTGGTCCTCAGCACTTGCAGGTCCAGGCTGTGGAAACCTCAGCCTATGTGACCCCCAGCACGAAGCTGAGAGACATCAGCCCTCTAGATTAGGATGGGGGCCAGCAGAGAAGGATTTACTTCATTTTGGAAGCAGCAGCTCTTGCCTTTTCCAAAACACTTGCTTTTCAGCTGTGCTTTCCCCACACCCCCCTTGTTCTTTTCCCAGATCTCCTGACATTTAAAGTGATCAAAGTTTCCTGTGAACCACAGCTTCTAAATTTCAGATAAATATAGCCACCCTGCTCTGCATTTGTTTGTTTTTCTCAGGTCGCAAACCTGCAGTCGAGACCTACTTATTTTGGAGCAGGGAGAGCTGCTGCTTGTCACCACGTGCTTCAGCAGCCGGGGAAGGGGGGGAGCAGAGCCCTCCGTGCAGGATGCAGGGATGCTCTGCTTCCACCACGGGGTCTAATCCTGCTCTGCCAACTCGGAGCAAACAAACCAGCAGCCCCCGTGTTGGCTTGAGGAGCCAGAGGAGCCCTGGAGCGGGCAGAAAGCAAAGGGAGGCGTGTGATGCTCGGAGACATTCTGCACGGAGGGGAGGATGGAGATGGCCGTGGCTGTGCGCTGTGACATGCCCAGCCCACGCTGGGACAACTCTGAGCCCTTTGAGACATGGTCAAGCTCTGCGGGCTCTGGAGTATGGGTTAAACCACATGCAAGGGCAGGAAGGTCCTGCTCCTGCTCCCCCCACTCCTCCCTTGCTCTCCCACGCACACCCACTCAGCGCAGCGCAATTTATTTTGGCCTCCCCCTTAGCTGGGAAGTAAATGTGGCAATTACTTTGTACATCTGAAGTGTCAGAACCCTTTGGCACATTTCCCTGAAGCTAAATAATTAATGAAGAGCTCTGATTAGCGTGAATCCTGTGGAATCATCAGACAGCATGGAGTGACATTTATTTTTACCTCTTGATGCCTGAGACAGGGCTTTGTTAAGAGGCCAAGAATGGATAGGGCTTCCATACTTTCCTGCAGCTGAAAAGGGCTTGGCTTGGGGTTTATTCTGGAATGAAAGGTTTCTGCTCTGCTTTGTGCTTAGGCTACCACAGAGAGAAGCAGCCCTCTAAATTTAAATGCTTTGCAAGTGATGGAGGATAAAATACACTTCTTTTCCATGGAGCAAATACATCCCACATATGTAGTGCCCAGCAAGTTGTTCCCCTCAGCGCCTCAATAGAGGCACTAGATCTAAGAGTTTTTTTTACCCTCTTACCAACAAACAGGGGTCCAGTAGAAGATACTGGGTGTGCAGCTGCCAGGGGTGAGGGTAAGATCCTGCAAACCACAGCAGGATCCAGCCCCATGGAGTCATGTCTGTGGCAATGGGTTTCCAGCCTGACCTCTGGTGACAGAGTGAGCTGGTGCCCCTGTGGGGCTTCTAGTAACACTGCTGCATTAGAGACACAGGAGGAGCTGGTGGCTGTCACCTGAGGTCCATTTTCTCCTAAAGTTTCTTTCTTTCTGAATCAATACCCCTTACAAAACATGCCAGCCACTCAAATAGCTGTACTGAGCCCTGCCTATGCCATGCAGGTCTGTGTGAGCTGCTACCCTTTTCCCAGCCCTCCCTCATTTTCCCATCAAACTGCAAATAATCTGCTTTTTACCATGACCCAGGGAGGAGAAAGGCTGCCCAGAGAACACATGGAGCTATTACATGTGCAAATTCGGTATCTTTGGGGTGCTGAAATGCAGAGGAAGGTACAATCTTCACCTCTCCGGGGAGGAGATGGAAGTATAGCAAAGGGTTTACATAAAAGCTGAACTCTCCTGATCCCAAATGCCACAGCCATAATGACACCAGCTCCAAACCCCACTGTCCTTGCCCTGCTTCATGCATTTCACCTCTGAGCAGCACATTCACATGCTCAGGGATGACACTTTCAAACCACCACGTCAGTGCCAGTCAGGCACCTTGAAAAGTTGCCTCTCCCTGAAGGGCTTTACCACTCACAGAGAGTTTTGTACAAACGGGAGGTAAAGGACTCCTTGCAAGGGAAAAGCAAATAGTTTGGAAATCATGTACTTTACGTCTGTGCCTGGTTTTGCCTCATCCAACATGTGTTTCCATGGAAGCAGAGGAGGGAACGGGCAGCCTGTGGCTGCAAATCACAGCTATCTCACTGCCTGCTCCCGAGTCTGAAGAGGCAAATGGATCATTAAAAATAAAACAAAACTGAAATTTAAAACATCCCTTTTGACAGTAGATAGCTGATATTTAGTGCTGCAATTCGTTTAATGGACTGGGGTCCAAGTCCGTCATGGCCGAACGAAACCGAACTTGGGCTCAACCTCAAGAGAAAACGAGTATGCGCCGATTAAAATGACTTTTGTTCTTTTGTTGATCACACTGGTGTGGTGATTGTGTGAGCACAGAGAATGGCAGTGCAGCGCACAAAGGCAGTTATATAAATGGATTAAAAAGATGTTTTCAGCATGGTTTGGAGGAGTGTATCGCAGAGAAAGACTGAAACAAGGACGGTTTAGAAAACAGATTGTTTAGGAAAATGAAAGGTTGATCCAAACCTGGTTTTCTGATCTCCAGAGTGAGTCTCCTGAAGTCAGTCTATCTGCCTGTCAGTTGCTCTCATCAACATGTCCTTTGAGCAGAAACTTATTTTTGACTATAACCCCAAAGTTTTCCTGGCCTTAAACAAGCTTCTTGAGGCATCACCAAATCCAAAGAAAACATGCAATTCCTAACAGCTTGCAAGCCAGTTGCAAATACATCTTGCTGCTGAGCCAGGCACATTTCACTGGGAGTAATTACCACATATCCTCAGGTAAGAGCTGCCTCTTACCCAAAATGTGGCACTTTGTGACTTGAAGGCAGGCGCTCTTGAGCAACTGAACCACATCTTCCCAGTGGCCTCGTGATGGATCTCAGCAAAGTATCAGGGCTGGTATCTGTGTGCAGCCATTATGTGAGCAAATGCAAAATGTCCTTCCTGCATTTATCCCCCTCAGAATAATATACATCTGTTTTACAGCAGCCTGCCTTATCCCAAAAGGCAGCAGAATTTCTCACTAGTAGGTAATTTTTTACTTTCTTGAGTACCAGGCAAGAAAAATTAGGCACACTTAGAAAAGCTGCCAATTAGAAAACATAATTGCAGACTTTGGTGAGTTAAAAAATCCTGAATTTTTAGTTCTTGTGAGATTTCCTCCCCAGACCTCTGTGTAATGGATTCGGAGTTGTTGTCTATAGCTGCCTGAATGCTGAATTTCTGAATACTGTGATCAATACTGTATTGAATAACGATACCTATTATCTAATGACAGCTCTGTGTGCATCTAGTACTTAAGTTTAGTAGATTGTTTTCAGGGGCAGAACAGCAAAAATTGAAAGAATGGGTCAAATCAACTTGAGTTCGTTAGAAACTACATCCAAACAGGGAAATATGAGAGATGAAAATGAAACTATTGGGGAAAATTAAGAGATTTAGCTTAGACCAGGCTGACTCTATTTCCAGAGCCTCCAAAGGTCCCAGACAACTCCATACCAGCAAATCCAGTTGAGCAAATGGCAGTATCACCAAAGGTATCTTGCTTTGCCTTTCGCTAAAAAGGGGGGTTGAGACAGCAGACCCAGAGAGGGCAGGGCCCTGAAAACACCTTTATGCACAGGCTGGAGGCAAAGTCAGCCATGGTGCTGAGTACCAGCATCCTGGCAGAACCTGCAGCAAGTAGGGGAGTACTGAGTTGGTTTTCATCTCTGGTTATGCTTAGTAATCTTCTTCATCTTACCACTGAGTGGTACTCAGCCTGGTGGTACTGGCTGGTGCCATGAACTCTGAGAATCCAGGATTTTTTCCTTTTTCAAAACATAGGAATATCAAATCATAATAATGATTTGTGCATTATTATGATTTGATCAAATAATATAATACCATAAAAACCCATAATAGCAATTTGTGGCTTGTTTCTACCTATGCCATTGCTAAGTGAGCCCTTGAATGTCCATTGGGCCCGAAGGCCTGAAGGTGGAAGGCTCCTTATCCCATTCCTAGCCTTGAGCCCACAGGGACATCCTTGGGAATGTTCAAGGCCAGGCTGAATGGGGCTTTGAGCAATCTGGCCTAGTGGAAGGTGTCCCTGCCCATAACAGGGAGGTTGTAACTAGAAGAGAGTTAAGGTCCCTTTCAACCCAAACCATTCTCTGATTCTGTGATTCTATGACAAGGCTCTTGCAAGTTTTATAAACATGTAACTCAGCAAAGGAAAAGCAATGCAGTGGAATTCTTGGACCAAGTGGGAAGCATCTGAAAGGTGAATGGAAAACTAGTGCAGATGAGCCTGCACTAGGAGGATGTCAGAAAAGCATTTGCCTCCAGACAGTGTGGGATATTGATCTGCAGTCACACAGCAGCCTATGCTGGACAGGAAGCATCATCAGAAATTGGCTGAGGGAAAGGGAGAAAGATGTCAATAAAATCAAGCCATGTGTCAAAGACAGGATGAAGGAGGAGGCTACCAGGGCAGCCTGTGCTGGAGCCATGCATGTTTACCTCATGCTGTGTATCAGTGACCTTGAGAGTGATGCCATTATCTAATGGTGCCAAATTGTAGGAGGCACAGAACAAATTAATTACAAACAGGAGATTAGGCTTACGGTCTGATAAGCAGCTCACAGAGTTCAGTGAAGTTTTAATGAGATTAAGTGACAAAGCCATCACTTAGAAGGAAGCATTAAACAGACTACAGACAAGGAGAAAGAACTGGGGGCGAAGGCAGAGAACTATTAAAACCATCTGTGTTATTAAAAGAAGAGTAAACAGGGTCTGTGCCTCTCAGAGAGAAATGGAGATGATAGTAAGGCGTGCTGGCACCGCCGGTGGGAACTCCTCCCATGAATGTATTGTGTGCAGCATCTGAGTCAGACTCGGGGGGATAGTGATGGAGCACAGCAAGGGAAACCCAGCACACACCTGGGACTACCATGAGGAGCAAAGCACTGTCTGGCTTGTATAAATAACTGCAAGCAAGAGCCCTGAGAAGCAGTCCAGCAAGGCCTGGGTGATGGGTGCATCAATGGCTTGGAGCTGGCTTGAGGGAGAAGAGCTTTGCCATGGTCCAAGAGCAAATGCAGCAGGAGATTGGATGGTAGCAAACAAGGAAAGAATCAGGCTAGCATTTAATATGTCAGGCTAAGAAGGACAGCTCTTAAATAATAACAGCTACTGCTAATGATGAATAATTAAAGCAGACCACTTGGTCCTGCAGCCCTTACATAGTTCCGTTCCTCTAATGTACAGCAGAAGCATCATTTGTAGCATGTGGCAGGAGGAATCTTGTGCTGGCAGAGACTGGCTGTGCTTCATCTCCTAACAAACCCGCTGCACCCTTCCCCATGAGTTGTATTTAAAGCTGAGTCCAAATATAATAGGAGTGGGAGCAGTTTCGAATCAGACTGATCAGAGATCGGAGGTGTAGGAGTTGGAGATAATGTCCCATGTTCATGTTACCTCCAAGTAAAGGGCCAAAACAGTTCCTAAAAAGGAGGAGAGACACGTCTTTTCTTTCAACAGGAGTGGGCAGACTTCTGTGTTTCATTTTTATAAGGAAAATATTATTTTATAAAGAAAATGTAAAGAAAATATGTTTCCTCATCTTTCCTCTTTGTGATGGGACAGGTGCAGTTGGGGTACATGGGGCTCACAGACATCATCAGGCCTGTAGTGACTCACTAACAGTTGAGTTTACCAATTCTCACCTTTCAAATGGATCTAATTATGAAAAAAGGTTTGGGAGCAAAGCAGAGCAGACCCCAGACCACTCATTTGTCTCCCGTCTCTCTCATCTTTCCACCCACCACTTCACCTGAAGGTAACAACCATGGTGAAGGGACTGGGGGACTGGAAAAAAGGATCAGGCACCAGGTAAAGCAGGGCTGTCCCTCGGCCAACACAAAATGGTGGTATTTCCTGCATTTAATAATCCTCCTCATACTGATATTCCTCTTGCAAACTCTCCAAGGAAAGGACCTTACTGCTTGCTCTTATCATGGCTAACCAAAGATCCTCATCTTGACTGAGTCTCCAGGCTCTACAACTAAAACAAGACCTAAAACCAGTGATCAGCACAGAGCTTTCTTTTTCCTAAGAAATCAGAGAGCAATTTGTGCGTGTTAAGAAACACATGTAGCACCACAGCCTTTCAAAGTCATCTGCTATTCCCTTGACTTGCAGTGCAGATTATCCAAATGTGGATCCCTCGGTGCTCTCTCACACACAATTCCAGTAAATATTTACAACCCCTCTCTTCCTGTTTTGGGTTGAAATATGCTAGAAGGATGCACAGGGTGTGCCTCAGCATTTCACAGAATCTTCACTTTGTTCAGCAAAAGTGAAATCCTGCAGGAGTGACAGCCTAAAGTGTGTTGCAACCTCACCTTTCTGGAAAGATTCAAACCCCCACAGTTAAATCTGATTTTTTTGAAAAATGCACAAAACTGAAGTGTGTGGCAGAGTCTTCTTTGGTGATTTGATCTTTCAAATCTCTTTTCCCTTCAGTGGGGATTATCCAAGATATGCTAACAGAGATGGACGCTCCCTATTTCTTAGGGTCTATCCCTGAGGAAGAGAGAACCAATTCTGGGAAAACTCAGACCTCCATGGTTTAGGATGCACGTGGGCTTTGTGTGCTTCCTTGTTGGCACCTCATTTTCCTGAGCCAGTGCTATAGGGATGAGACGATAACCTGGCTGGACTTGGATGTGAGATCCTGAGGAAACCTGGGCTGTAGGTCCTGCTGATGAGTTCCTGATGTGGTGGGGACCAGGAACTCAGGGCTCACCACAGTACACCCCAAGAGGGGCATCTTTAGAGGTGGGTCAGCTACAAATCCCAGCTGCCACAACTGGTTTATGGCATTTGCTGGAAGTGGGTGGGATGATCTTATCTGGTGGGAATGGCATAGGGGCTTGCTCTGCTTTTGGCTCTGGAAACAGGAAGGAGCATTGGACGCTGCAGGAGCCCAAAGAAACCAAGACCATGGTATTAGGATGCAGGTAAGCACATCTGGACATGCTGATGTTGGGTTTGCAAAAGCCCAGACAGTTCCTGCTGTATGTGTTTCTGCTGCATGACTGAGCCCTTGCTTTCTCTGCAAAATCTCCATTTAGCAGCACTGGGAACTCCACTGAGCAAGCACAGAATGGGCAGGAGGAGAGAGGTATAGAGGTATAGAATTTTACATACAGGTATGATACAAATCTATGCCTGACTCAAATCCATTAATAGAAACTGCAGCTCTGAACTCCACCCTTGCCCACAGGGAAAAAGCAAAGCTCACATCTGAATAAATCCTCAAAATCTCAGCTGCCAGCATCTCCAAATTAGAGCAACAACAGGAGCTGAAGCCAAATGATCTAAATAGTTTCTTCCAAAATACCCAGGAGGGTGTGCCTATATGCAACAGAGACATTTACACAGTGTTTGAGGCAACATTTCTAGTCTAAGCAGACAGAGGGGTGCCAGGAAATTATTCTACTCCCCAGGCAGGACTCAAACCACAGCATAGCCAGGTCTGTGAGGCCATGATTATCACATTGATCCTTTCATCCCCACTCCTTGTAGCATCAAGCAAGAGTTAAGTGAGGACTGGCTCATCCATGATACTCCTCTTGGCTACTGCTGTCGGTTGTAGTGCAGTGAATACTGCAAAGGTAATGCCCCTGCTCAGACTGTCTCTGAGAACAGGGTCATATCCCAACCATGCCAAAGAATAGCCTTCAGTTCCCTCCCTTCCTTCGAACAGTTTGATGACCCATTGTTGCCCTGTTTCTATGGGATTTGAAATGGAGGGAAGAGGGGGAATACCTGCCCAGATTCAGGGAAAGGGGCTATCACCTGGAGAAGAAGCACTGAGGGAAGGCATTGCAAAATTTGTGACTGATTTACCAAGGGGTGCAGGAACAGAAGCAAGCAAGACTCCCTAAAGAGGTGTAAGAGATGGCATGTTCTCCAGACAGATGTGTCAGATAAAGTTGGTCTTTCAGTCTTCATGGCTCTATCTGCTATATGAGTTGCTCCATCAATGCTTCTGACCCTGAACAGCTGCTTGCTGGCCATTCCCTGCTCTTTACAATGCCTCCCCTCAAAGGGAACGTCTCACATCCCAAAAGGAGCTAATCTGGGCCCACAGACATCAGCAAAGTCACCCCAGTGTGCACGGTGGAAACATCCACTCTCTCCTTTACAAAAGGCTTCCACCAGGCAGCAAATGGCACTTAAAGGATGGAATCCCAGGCCCAATCCTCTGTGACCTCTGTGACACCCAGACATTTGTCTAACACATCTTTTAGCATTTTTTAATCCAGCACCCTCCTTTATTTCCTTTTGCAATGTCAGTTTGCCTGCCTGCTCAATGAATAATTCAGCACCATTAAGCACGTGCCAGAGCTGTTTCAGCATTTAGTAGGATCAGTTCTTTGGTCCTTTTCTCCATTTAAACTTCATTCCAACATAATTTCCCTTTCATTGCTGCTGGAGGAGCAAGATCTACAAGTAAAAAGCACATTGGCATAGCTATATGGAAATATAACTATATATATGGAAATCACCCCTTTGATAGGAATGGTGTGCTGCTAACCCTTCTGATGGATGCACAGTGCCTTGCTGCTCCTGCTAACTGCTGCTTTGAATGATGGAAAAAGCTGCCTTGTTTTTTTTTTTACAGACATCTATTGGATGTAATGTTCAATAACCAGGCAATAAAGATGATTTCACAAACCAGAATTCAGAAAAACCTGAGGTCATTTCCCGGTTTTGTTGTGCATTCCTGGTGTTATTGCAGTGAAATCCATTCATCACACCCAACAAATCAATTAATCATACAATGAATTAGCAAGTCTCAGTCCTTTTTCACCAGCTTTTCTAGACAAAAGGGTGTGCACGTGCTTCAGCATCCCATCTACAAGATAATATTCATCTCCTTCCTTGCTTTGCCTGGAAATTTGGACAGTGTCACTGTCCCTTGCTGCCAGCATGCAGTGCTGGGAAAACTGGGGCTCTCAGCATGGGCAACACCTGTGGGTTCACTGCTCCCATCAGCCCTGTCACTGGGACTGAACCACCTTTACTACAGTCCCCCAAAATGGCACTACTGAGTATGGACAGACCCTTTCCCTGCAAGGACCGAGGGCTGTTTCTCTGGAACATCAGACATAACTGCACACACAATTCCCAGCCAGTTTGCATGATTACCATGTCTGAGAGCACCGGGAAGCAGAGCCAGTGTGTAATATCCAGCTGCAATAACTGTCTGTGCACATGAAGTGTAGAGGTGAGTGCTCATTTCAGGAGGCACAATTGCTACTATGGCTTTTGTTAAATCCCACTCATTTTATGACTCCCCAGTTGGTGCAATAAACCTTTAACTTGCAGCTAAGGGTATACCTGGCCCTGCTGTTCTGGGAGCAGCAGCAAAGCTCCAGTGCAGGTATCCCAGACTAACAGGGAAGGCAGCCCATTCTCTCCCTTTAGGAAGTAACTTCCATTCTTTTGAACAACTCTTGCACTTAACCTAAGCAAGTAAGCATAGCTGCTCGTGTTTCAATGGTACATTAGCCCACAAAGTAACCTTCAGAAATCCTGACTATTGATCTCCTCTGGCTTTTCTGGAAGCTCTTCTACCTTGTTTGTTGCCCAGAGACAGCCCTTGTTTTGTTGATGCTATCAACATTTCATTAGGATGTATGCAAGGACTCCCCCCCTGCCTCTGTGAGGAACTGCCTGTATTTCCAAGAGAGCAGAAAAACCTGTCTGTGCAATGCCTGACTCTGCCAGCATCACCCACTGAGTGAGCAGAGATCCTGGGCTGCTTTGAAATGAGTCCCTGAGAAAACAGCGTCTCTGGGATTGTCAGGGGCTGGGTTTAGATCTTACACCACTGTGGATCCCAAGTAACACCAAGCAAGGCACAGTGTTTATACCAGCCAGGCTGGGATGGTACCAGACCTTGGAAATCTGAATTTGCTTTATCCCTTACATTTTGTAATCTCATTGCACCCTCTATCCAAAAGATGAGAAGCAATTAAAAAAATTTACATTTTGCTCATTTGTATGAAACGTGCTGCTCCAAGAGTGTTTATATCCAGCCAGATGATGTAGCAACACCAAAAGCTGTTTCCCTGGCAAATTATTCTTTAGGATCCATTTTGAAAGGGGACAGTCTTTACTGAGATTCCTATTTTACCTGGCAGTCTGCGTAGTCTAATGACAAATCCTTAATGCAAGCTCCCTTTGCTGCCTTGGGAGCCTTATCTCTTTCTCTCTAAGCCAGGGCTTTTTGCAAAGGTAATACTGATTATCTGTGTCCTTTTAGTGCCTCTCAAGTTACCCCAGCTCAGAGGACTCCTGAGGTCACCTCCTGCTGTAGTTTGCACTCTCATGAACTGGGTTGTGGATTATTTTCATATGAACTGTGAGAAGGTTTGTACCTCTTTTCCAGTGATGCTGGAGAATTGCAGGATGGTTCTGGAGGACTGGCAGTACCCAGATGGACCTAGTAAGTTCCTGTGATAGAGAGGACACCTTACAGCTGTGTTGTGAAGCAAACTCTACCAACTGAAACCTTTGGAAAAGATCACCAATTCCACACAAAATCTCATGGTACCAGCTGAGAAAGGGTTTTTCTGAGCAAGTGACACCAAAGGGCTTTCTGTGCCTAGACCTGTGAGTTAAGTTGAAGCTGCAAGGAAGATAAATCCTAAAATGAGATTTCTGGTAAAAGCAAAGAAACCCAACTGGTGGGGCTTTTCCCCCCACAAACTATTCACTGCTGTATAAGGTAGCCTGAAATCAGTCTATGCTTTGTGTCTTCTGAGCCCTGAACAAGCAGGAAACAAAAGCTCAGCCCTCTTGGATGGAGAAACACCTACTTCAGAAGCACGAGGATCTTTGGATGCCAAAGTTTCATAAATTATGCTCAGCCGGAGCCTCCCTGACAAGGAGCACTTGTGAAATCCACCGTCACTACCAACATGACAAACCTTCGCTTTCATTGCTACAGCTGATTTAAGCAACCTTGACATCCCCAAACGTCCCCACCACAAGCAGGCTTGTGTCTGGCAGACCCGTGGTGGAGGCAGAAGATTACTGGCATCCAAACCAACCTGCCTTCTTGTAGCACTGGGTTTTTTCCCATACTTATTGGTATTCCTCACACACAAATGAAATGGTGCAAATGCAGAACACCAGAGTGACCTCTTACTGCTACAGTCCCCATGTAACCACTGAGCTGCTGTCAGAGCCAGAGGGGGAAGAGAGGATATCTGTGATACCTCTGGAAAAAAACAGCTGAATAAATTGCCCTGATTGAGTAAAGGTCAGGAAAGTTAGAAAAAAAAATAAAACAGAGGAATAAAACAAAGGAAAGTGGCAACCGAGGTAAGGTTAAGAGTTAAAGTGACGAGAACATAAGACACTCTTCATGGGGGGATTCAAGCTCTTTGGATTGTTAGACCATTGCATATCCCTTATTTTCTACATTGTTCTGAACTGGCATGAACTCAACAGCCTCCCAAGGAAGAGAAAGACAAATCCCCTTTTCAGTCAATATTGCTATTATGTCCCAATCAGCAGGGCACTCTCAGAAGCTAAAGAAAAACACCAGTAAAATCAATACCCACCTCCAGGTTTTATTCCCAAAGGAAATCTACCACATGCCCACCCTTCCCTACAGTCAAATACATTCATTTTAATCTCATGCTATCTACCAGACACAAATAGCAATACTTAGGAAAGTCCTTATTCTGCTTAACATCTGAAGAATTAGAGCCATCCTGAAACAGGTAGACATGTTCAGAAGTTTGTATCCCACCTCTCCTTGAGACCTAGAGATGTGTCAGAGATTAATCATAAATTTAAATCTGTCCTGAAATGAGTCCAAACTCTTCATTTGAATTAATCAATAACACTGATGAAAACCCATGATTCCCAGCTCACAAGGCCTTGCAGATGTTCAGAAGCAGCATTTCTAGATCAAAAACCAAAACGTTCCAGAAGTTGCCTGCAAAGCACTAAATTTATGTGAAGACTGCACTAATAAGCAAATTATTATGTGCTAATAAAAGCAAAATGTTTTTATTTTTCCTTCACCTAATCTTTATTTTAGTATATAAACTTCCCTAAGTACCTTCTGAGCCAAAAACTTGAATTGGGGTGGATGTCTTATCTCTGAAAGTGTTTCCAGGCCTGGTTGGATGGGGCTTGGAGCAACCTGCGCTAGTGTCCCTGCCCATGGCAGCAGAATTGGAATAAGATGATCTTTAATGCCCTTTCCAACCCAAACTATTCTATAATTCTGTGAAAGCTCTTTAGTGTCAATCACAGGAATGACTTTTAAGTGGTATGACTTTTCCCTTTCATTATATATGACTTGGGGTTTTTTATTTCTTGCTTCTCTATGTTCAGAATAAACATCCCTCTTTCCTATATATTGTGTCAGCCACAGAAAAGATCTCATTGCTGGCTTATAAGTGTTAGACTTCTCTGTCAATAACAAATCTCTGAGGTCTGCTGGAGTATCTAGGCAAAGTAGTGCTACATCAAGGCTTCTGCAAAATCTGGCCACCATCAGCTTGTCAATGTCACAGCCTTGTCTGAAAGCTGAGTCATGAACTGCTGACACCAAGAGACACTGAAAGGGACACAGTGTCAAGATTTTGGCTTTTAAAACGTGTTTAAACTGTGAGTGATTCTGCACTTGAGGTATGTCTGAATGAAAAAAATGACTCCCGAAGAGAGCAGTTGTCTCCATGCAGCCTTCCCAAGGAGAACTGAGCCAGCCTTGGGTCCTCAGCTTGTAGAGACATGGATATGGACATGGATACTGACATGGGTAGAGCAAGCAGTGGGCTCCCAGAGACAGCTCTTTGCACAAAACATGTCTTTCTTCTCCGTACCTCTTCCCAGCAGGTACCTGTTTGGATGTAGATACCCACCAACTTGCTGTGCTTGGCTTAGACTTTGTCATTCATGGCTTTGATATCTAAACATTTGACATAACCATCAGGCACCTGCATACAGTTGAACAAGTGGCTTTCTGGGGGGTTTTGTTTGGTTTTGTTGGGTTTTTTACTGGTCACTCCGTAATCTTGACTTGGCAGAAAGATTTTATAAACACCATTTTGTGTTATATTTATCAGAATGGTTTGTACACTTCTGTTTGAGTGCTACGACTGATGACAGCTCATCAGAGGCAATCGCTTGCTCTGAAAGGGAAGATATATGAAAACAGAAGTATAAAGCCTGTAATTTTTTATAGCTAAATACTTAACACATACAGGCAGTGGAGTAGAGAGCAGACATGTGATCCTCCTACATTAAGCTATGCCCAATTTAAAAAGCACCTCTGAGCATCTAGTCACTGTGTTTATGACAGTTTGACACATAGGCATTAAAAGTTTGACCTTAAATAGATGGGGAGTAATTTTCACAAAAAGAGACAAAAATCAGGGGAGGAAATAGATACTAGAGGTGAACTGGGCCAAATACTCAGGCAATGAATAACACATGCTGTGAACTGAAGGGGTGAGATTTATTGAGGCGCTCCTGAAGGTCACATCAAGGCCATGCTCTGATAAATATACATGGTTCTAACTGTGAGAGGGATTATTGCAGTAATCACCCCTGATCCCAGCCACTGCCCAGGCAAACCATTATCCCCTACTTTTTGCTTTGTTCTGATCCTTTCCAGGGTTCAGGCATCTCCTCTAAGTGACCACTCCTCACTTAGGAAACCCTGCTATGCTCCCACCAAACCAGGACTCCAGGAAGAACTCCAGAGTTAGCATCTGACTATCTATCAGCTCCCCTTGTCCCCCGTGCAACCACTCCTGAAGCCAGAAATGGCCAGACTCACTCCTCCTTTCCTGAAAAAATGGGGTCTGAGAGGACCAGAAGAGACATCACTACAACACAATCCCCTGGTATGCACACTGCTCATTTCCACCACCGTGACCCTCACATCTCCAGCTTTCTCCAGCTCAGCTTCAGCTGAGCTATCACAGCTTCATGGGTACAACACACTGTCAGGTGGCAGCTGAATTGCATGAACTGGCCAGAAAGGGGAGGCAGGCCACAGCTTGGTGCAAAGGCAGGAACATGCAGCTGTGAAGTTCCCTCTCCTCCTCCAGGGACAGAGGGACATGCCCATGAGTTGCTGCTGGGATGGGGAAACTCCTCCAGTCATAGTGGCTTGAGACGATGTCTGCCCACTGTCTTAGTTGCTCAAAAGTCTCTGCATCCCATGAAATGAGACCATCTGAGTGTGTCTGCAGAGCCCATGTCATCACAGCTCACTGTTTATGTCCTATCAGGTGCTCAGAGTAATTTTTTATATTCTTTGAATCGGGTGAAAGCTGAATGACAAAGCAGATGGAAACCAAGACCTCCTGATCTACCATCTACTCAAAATACCAAGAATGTGCCATGGAAAGGTGAATACCTGGTACAAAACTGGTCTCTCTAAGAAAATCACCCCTCACTCTGCTGCAGCTCTGCATGCCTCAGCTGCTTTCATTTAAAGCTCTTTTCTTACTCTCTATTGATCATTTTGGTCTAGCAAATAAATAGCTAATTGACCTTTTTTGCCCTAACTTTAGGTAGTAATACCTGCTTCTGGTTCTCGGAGAACACCTGTCCCCCTAAATTCATCTGCTCTGCATTAACTCAGCAAGCCCACTCCAGCTAACCTCTAAGACATTCAAGTTCTCAGTTTCTCAGAAATAGGCAAAATTATCATAGTTAATGTCATTTTTTCCACATGTAGAAAATTAAGAGTCAAAGGAGTCCAAGTAGAGAAAGATGGGTCAGCATAGCCTGCTGCAGAAATCTGAATAGACATTTCCAAGTAATATGGAAGCCATTTCTCTTGCAGCTATTGAAGTCAATATCATAGAATCATAAAGTAATTAAGGTTGGACAAGATCTCTTGATATCATTGGGTCCAACCATTAACACAGCACCACCATGTTCACCACTAAACCATGGGCCAATGTGCCTGTGAACACTTCTAGGGATGGTGAATCCACCACTTCCCTGGGCAGGCTGTTCCAATACCTGACTACCCTTCCTGTGAAGAAATTTTCCCAAATATCCAATCTAAACCTCCCCTGGCACAACTTGAGGCCATCTCCTCTTGTTCTGTCACTTGTTACTTGAGAGAAGAGACCGACCCCCACCTGGCTGCACCTCCTTTCAGGGAGTTGTAGAGAATTATAAGGTACCCCCTGAGCCTCCTTTTCTCCAGAGTAACACTGTGCTGCTGCAGAGGGCTCTAGAAGCCCAGTCCCAGCCTGTAGGGCAGGCAGTAATCCATCATCAACATGAGGACAGTCTCCATGCAGGCAACGTCCAGGGATTTAAGCAATGGCAGAGAAGGACAGAGGGGAAAAGGAGACAGTTCAGCAAGCTCAAAAATGTGACCACAGAGGGAAAAAAAAAAATGAAGCAACTAGAATTGCTTAGCCTAAAGTAAAGAAGGATGGAAGCACAGCAACTGTTTTGGATAGACACCTGGGAGCTGGTAAAGGATCTGCCAACAGAGGCCTTTCCAAATGATTCACAACCATCTGTCAAGAGTGCTCTACCAGCAATGCTGGCTGTGGACCAGGAGATGGGCTCTCAGGACCTCCTGAAGTTCCTGCCAGCCCACTCTGAAGCTGCACAGTGGTATCTGTTCTTTACCCTGCTCAGGCACTGTGCCTGCAGCTGACGGCACTGAGGCATCATCACAGGACTGACCTAGATTGCTATCCCAAAACCTCTGCCTTTGCTGAGAAGCTGGACAGGCCAACAAGGCCCTGAGCAACCTGACCAAACTGCTTGCAGAGCAAGGGGTTGGACCAGAGACCTCCACAGATCCCACCTGAATCGCTCCATATCCAAGACAAGCCCACAAGAGGTTCACCGCTCCACTCCAAGCCTTCATGGCAAGGCCAAAACTAGATTCACATGTTCACTTCTTGGACAGATTTTATCCCACTCCTCCTACAACATCAAAAAGTGCAGACACTCCACTCCCAGGCAGGACATCCCTCGCCCCTCTACCTTTTCCAATCAGGGACTTTCCAAAGGATGCAGAGCTACCGGAGCCCCATAAAAAGCACTCTGAAGCACGCAAAACAGATGGGCCGGAGTGTGGAGGCACTTACAGCAGATGGCACTAAAATATTAAACTAACATTACCGTATGCTTAAGCCTTGGCCTGGCTTGCTGCTGATTGCAGAGCCAGCCTGGTGAGAGCATGCAGATGAGAAATGAGCCTCAGATTGCTAAATCACCCAGCCAAACATCCCCTTCCCACAGAAAAATGCCTCACTAGCACCTCCACCAGCAGCAGGGACGTGCTAACGCAATGCAGGCGATGCTTAGCTGAACAAAAAACATTCCCAATAACTTAAAGTCTTTCCTGGATCTCTGCTGGAAAACCATCTCCTTGAGAAACTGTGTAAAACCAGTTTGTCTGTGGCACCAAATGGGGGGACACAGTGAGAGATCAAAGGGGAAAAGCCCACACTGCTTGGTGTTTGTTCACTCTGTAACAGATGTGGGCACCATGGGACATCACAAGAGGCACCAGGGAGGAGGGAAAACACCTTCTTCAACCCAGGGAATTCACCTGTATCACTCACAGTCTCAGAAGAAATCCTGATCTGAGACACCCAGCCACCACATAAAGATGGGTGGCCCTGAACCTTGGTGTCCCTCAGAGACACAGAGGCCACCAAGGCTGTGTGGTAAGGACATGCTCTTGTAGGGGGCTAACCAAAGTAATGCTGTGAAAGCATAAGGCATCAAAATCAGAATGCCTCATAGCAGGGTGGCACAGGACTGTGCTGCAGAATAATGCACTGGAAATGATTAATTTTATTTGACTGTGTTTCCAGCAGGATCCTGCCTGGCGACTGGGTCCTGACAATTGTGTCTTCTAACATGTGAGTGACAGGCAACCCAACAGCCCCAGGCTTGGGTTTTCCTCTTCCTAAGTGAAATTTTGCCATAAAATCAAAATAAAATTAAGCTTTACTATGAATGTCCACATCTCTTTGTTTTTTATAAACTGGGCTCAGACATCTGATCTGAAAGGTAACAAGCTGCTGCACATTTCATTAAGTGGATCAAGGAGAAGGAATCTCCTGATACTGTCACTGAAGGAGAGGCTGGGGAGAGACATGATGCACCAGCATAAGGGAAATCTCTGCTCAGGACCAGATCCCCACCCTGGGGGACACCACCCTGGCAGAGAGCAACCAACAGGCACTGCAAGAGAAGACATGAAAGGACTCAGCCAAGAGCTCCTTCTCAGCTTGCCTTGGTCCAGGCTTCTTTTGGGCTTCTTGCAAACTGTCCCAGGCCAAAGGATGGGTATTTCCAGGATAGCAGGTCTTTTCTGAAACTTCCTGTATGCCCAAGCCACGTGGAAGTCCAGCATATAGTAAAAAAAATAAATTAAAAACCAAACAAACAAAAACCCCCAAAACAAAACAAAAAAACCCACCAAAAAAACCAACCAAACAAACAAATAAACACACACACACACACACACAAAACAAAACAAAACAAAACAAAACAAAACAAAACAGAAAACCCAAACCCCAAAAACCTGAGCTGGCACACTCCCTTCCTGCAGAGCCACAGCCAGATGTGCTCTAAGCCCTGTCGTGTAAGGGCTGTGTCCACCTCCGGGAGGAGATGCCAGGAGTGATGTGAGTGCAGCAACAGCCAAACAGCAGATGTTTGGCCACAGCTCTGCCTTCCCCTCTGTGCTCTGCAGGTGGAAAAGGAGTTGGCAGCACTAACACAGGTAGCAACTACACAACTCCGGCCAAAGCCGAGCCTGTGTTGCATCAAGCAAGGTGATCATTCCGACCACGTGGAAAAGTGAGAGAGGCTGCTTGGCAGCTAATGGCATGGGAAGAGCTTCACTCTGTCAAATCATGAGAGTCAGCCCCAGTAAAATGGAAGTAGGACATCACTGCCCATTTTTGTTATTGCCACTGGATGGCAATAGACGTTAAGCAGAGACATTGAGTTATCGCTGCGCAAACCACACACGCACTTGCTGCGCTCCACCTTGTTATTTAGGGGGGTGGCCGTGGTTTAGGCACGTCTGGCAGACACACCAGAAACGTCTCTGAGGCATGAAGCCACAGGCTGGCAGCAACACAATCAGTAAAACTGTGCCTGGGGTCAGGTTGAATGCTGGGCTTTTCCTTTGCACAGCTTCTCTATGTATTCCCCGCACTCAAAATCAATTTTTGTCTTGCCAGCCCAGGGAAAACACTTCTGATGAGCCATGAAAAGTATATTTAATGCCATGGATAGGAGTGAAAAAACACTTGGTGGGATGGATTACAGTTCTACACAGTGAAATAGTGAATGTTTACATGTGGAACTGCTGGCTGACTGTTTTTAAATTACATATACCTGGCTATGAGCTGGCCAAGGGCCACAGGAAGATCTATAGCAGGGTGTCAAAAACACAGCCAGGCACACTGAACAGCTTCATTTGATCCATCAGTTTCTTATGAATCTCCAGAAGCACTGGGCTAGCACTGATTTGCCATGGCCATAGGGGGATCAGTCCCTCCCTCGACTCTGTAAACATACCTAAAACCTTGTCTTAAGAAGGATGTGCAGTGGTAGCATAATACTTCCAATGTGATATGTAACAAGGAGGTAACAGGAGACAATGAAGGTTTTTCTGTTTCCTGTCTCTAGCAGGTGCATAGTCACATCTTGTTAGTATTCTCTTAATGACAGATAACTATAATTAAGTTAATTCTCTTAATGAATGAATGAATGATGACACTGTTCCTGCATGATGACATTGTTCTGCTGCACCTCTGTTGTGCATCAGTGCCACATCTCCCTCTGTTCTCGTCACTTTGGCTGAGTGTGGCCTGTGCCAAACGCCTGCCAGGTGCATCTGAGTTGGAATACGATACATATGTGATGCTGTGATGAAAAGCTCCGCCAGGACCTCAAGCTGTTGTTATGAAAGTGATCCCTGTTCCTTTGGATGTGCTTTGCCACATGATTTCCCCTCCAGCCAGTGCAACTCCAGGCTGATGGAGCTTGGGATGACCCATGGGGATGCTGTGGTTCCACCAAGCCAGCTAACCCATCTCCAGTTCACCTCTGATAACTGATAAAATACTGAAGGGTTTCATGTGAATTATCCAAGTGAGGAACGAGCTCTCCTTTCTGAGGACAGAAGAGTCCCATACTCTTACCTTCAACATGAAAATTTAACTACCTCCCAGACACAGCAACCCACTCAACAAATACGTGTGGCTGGAAGGCAGTGTAAATTGGAACCCATTATGATCCACGCTTTCTTATCTTGATGACACATCCCCATGCCTTGAAATCAGCTTCAAAAAAAGATACACAAGTTTTAGCAACAATGCTTTGGGGAGGCTTTATGTTTTTGTTTTCCTTGCCTTAGGCACCAGAGTGTCTCAAGGGAGAAGAGCACACACTGAGATAGTCTTCTTCGCATCACCAGGTAGTAATTAGCTGTCTTGGGAGGAGAAGTTCCTGCCACTACTGTCCTACGGGAATAAAGATAGGAAACACAGATACACCGTGACACAGGGAGAAAGTCTGCTCATGCATTTGGATTTTCTCTGACCATCATACAAGAACAAGTCTGTTATCATCATTTTAGGCAATGACAGAAATTAGAAGAGACATGAAAGTTAGACCCAAAAAATTCTGAATACAAATTGTAACAGAAAATTGTTACAGAGCCTGAAATCTCAAAATTGAGGGACAGGCCACTAGCTGCCTCTGTGATAGTCCCCAACCACCTTCCCCAATCCAAGACCAAATTGCTAGTTGTCTGCCCAGAGCAACACAGAACACATCATGGTTGCAGAGACCCAATGCGAGACACTGCAGGACCAGTGTTTAAGGTAAATTTAGTCAGCCCTGCAGCTTCTATGGTTTGGGCAGGGCCTTGTCTACTCCTGGAAAAAATGGAATTTGGGAAGGGGGAAAGAAATGGACAGAGCTCATCCTATTTGTGAGGGAGATGAGATGCACAGCATGACATTGCAAGCTCTGAGAATCTGGCAGGAAAACACACTTACAAGGAATAATCATATGTTTCTTACTCAGCCTATTAATGTCATTAGTTCATTAGCGCTAAGAATCAGTATTAACATATTCTGTGGTGCTGCAGATCTTGCAGCCCTCAGCACGTCATGCAAGTCTGGGCTGTTTCCTCACTAGACTTGCCATGCTTGGGCTCACAGAAATAGGTAAATGGGTTCTAAGTGTGCCACTTACACATGCCTGCCACATCTCCGGGCCATCACGTGGCCAACCTCAGCACAAACACAGACAGAGGAAGAAGATGCTCTTTAAGCTGTGGGTGTGGGATTCTCCCCCTCCTCCAAACTCTATCCAGCTGTTTGCAAGGAAGCAGCAGCTCTCTGAGTTGCAAAAACAACATCTGACAAGAGCCATGGACAGTCGCTGCCCTCCAGCCCAGCCAGGGGAGAAAACAGAGAGGCACCAGGGCAGGCGTGGGGCAGCCCAGTGTCCTTCCCACACCAGCCTAGACATCCAGAGGCACACAAAGGTCCTGGCAATTTGAAATGATCTCTTGCAAAGAATAAAATGCCTTTTTGTCTTGTGGACTTTGTGAACTAAGCCTGTTACAGGCTGCAGGGACCCCCAGCTGTGTCACTGTGCAGTGACCATGGTCCTCAGGTTTCAGCTCAGACTAAAACCTGGTGGTGGTGTCTCTGGAGTTTGGTGGTTCCAGTTAGACCACAGTGCCTGGCACAGCAAGCCTGGACCTGGCTGGCCCTGTGCTGGCTTTGAAGGGATCTTATGGGGAGACAAGTGCCCTTGAACTCACCTGAGTACTCTGAAAGTATCCTGCCCTGCCCCCTCCCAGTGCTGGATTAGGGAAGGGGCTCTCAGAGGGGTGCACAGGATGCCCCCCTAAGGCACCCAGAGATGGGATGAGCCACCCATGCCCCTGCACTGGAAGCGTAAGCAAAACTCCTCGTTATTAAGGATGGAGGGTGTCAGCCACCATGAGAGAGATTCATTTAAGCTGCACCAGCTTCAGACTCATAGAATCATGGAATGGTTTGGGTTGGAAGGGACCTTAGATATCTAATTCCAAATCCCCTTCCATGGGCAGGCACATCTTCCACTAGACCAGGTTGCTCAAAGCCCCATCCACCCTGGCTTTGAACGCTTCCAGAAAAACTCAGACCCACCAAACTCAACTCCTCTCCTCCTCCAAATCTTTGTATTTTCCTTAATGTATCCTGAAAACCATTATCCTCACAGTTCTGAGAGGTACAGCAATACCTGCCTGATGGCATTCCTTCCTTGGGACAAGGCAGGTAGTATTTCAAATGAAAAATGAGGATTTGTGCCTCTTTGTCCTCCAGGTGTCTGATGTATGAATAAGCCTTATCACACTGGGGTTCTTGCATGATCCTGTATCTATATACTTAAGTCTAAAAATTATTGTTGCTAGTACCTCTTTTTTTTTCCTAAGAGAATGAGCAGGTCAGCAATGACGTGTTTGTCACAGGCATTCCCAGGTCCTCCCAGCTGAGGGTATTAAGTGCCAGTAACTCCCCCTGCTCAGCACTACTAACATCTCCCCTTCAAGGAACAGACGCTTCTCCCTCCTCCCCCTTCTCATCAGCACTGGAAAAACCAACATAAACATCTGCAATTACCTTTCTGCTTATTTAAAAACGGCAGTAGGAATGAAGCCAAGGGACTTCTTTTGCCAAAGTCCTTGGAAGATACTTTACTTTGGTTAACAACAGTTTCTTCGATGGGTTTCTTCAGGATTACTCTTTCCTTCAGCTCCTCGGTGCTGACAGCAGAGGTCGGGGGCTCAGCACCTATTTTTGGTGCAACAAAGGAGCTTTTCAGGTAGGACGTGGACTCTGCCAGGTTTTCCCTGTTCATCCTGCTCTCTGTCATTTTACTGGCTTCATAGTCTGAGGCGTCAGTGCGCGAGCTGTTCTCTTCCTTGATAATGTCCATGACCTTGGGCTTCATCAGAGGGGAGTCCTGCTCCCTCTTTGGGCTCTCTTCAGAGGCCGACGAGGCGTCGCAGGACTCGATGATGAGCTCGCTGTCAAGCTCAGCCTCCCGCTCCTCCCGCAGGATGCTGTACTGGATGGAGGGGGAGGCGGGCGATGGAGGGGGCCCTCCAATGTGGCTGAAGGTCATGTAGTTGGAGTGCAGCACCTCCTCGGCAGCCAGCGGGTCCTCTGAGACCAGTTCGATCTCCGAGTCCCCCGACTCAGCGCTGCTGGCCTCGTTATCCCCATGTGAGGAGGCGGCGGGGCGCCCAGGTTTGGCCCGCTGGTCTTTCTTCTCGGTGGGAAGGGCCGGTGACCGCTGCGCCTCTGAGGTCTCAAAGGAAAAGCTTTTTGCTTCCTTGATGGCACTGATGAGCTCGTCCTCCGACAGGCTGCCTTTGCCCTGCGACTCTGAGCCAGACGGTTCTGCCACCCAGAAAGAAAACGGGGCGGGGGAGGGAAAGGAAAAAAAATTAAGAATCTTATTTCCTGGATGCATAGGGAACAAACACAATAGATTTCACAGCAGCATGTTTTCCTCTAGCAGGGCTGGTAAAGAAGGCAAAGTCTCCACATCTGGGATGACTAGCAGTAATAACAGATTGTCCTTACAAAGCATTTTCTATGCATGTACTCTTTATAAAAGAAGTATCATTAGCATAATTTACTGAGGAAAAAACTGAGGTACATGGCAATGGTGGTCACTGCTTGACCAGTGGCTCAGCCACATGGCTTTCAGCAGGAAAATCTCCATTCATGAGGAACACGGGCTCATGGCACATGTGAAAGCATCACATTGTCTGTTCTGGGGATACTGACACAGGTCTGGTCTGAGACGAACACACACAGAGAGGTCTGGTGGGTTCCTGACACAACCCATGTGTAGTTACTAACAGTACTAATAGTTTTGTTAAACTTTAACTTTCAGGTGTGAAAAATTCCGGTTCTTGGGTTTGCGGTTTTTGTTTGTTTGTTTGGGTTGGTTTGGGTTGGTTTGCTCTTGTTTAGTTTTTTCAGGTTTGTTTGTTTTTACTTGTTTGGATCCAAGAATGAAACTAATTTTTTTACAGTAATTTTTAATATAATTGTGAACTACATTAACCAAAAATAATGACTAACTTGTCACCAAAATTCAAAACAAAGAAAACCAGCAAACTAGTCTGCATTTTCTGGCTCGCTCTGGGAGAAGATACACTCAGAGGGTGAAAATGAGCAGGTGAAAAGTCTGATCAGTCACCCAGGATTAGCAAGGAGCCCACATCCTATCCTAGAAGGGAGCCCAGCCCCAGACTTCCCAGCTGTTCTAACTCCTTGTATATCCCTTTACCATGTGTGATTTTTTAACGAAGTAACAAAGAAAATGAAATTGTGTGTCAAGTGTTCACAATAAGCAGCGACTGAGGCAGCACGAGGTTCTTCAGCACCTGTCTTGAGTTACAGCCTGGGAAAGAGGCTTCTCTTGGTCATTCAAAGAGCACCAGCCAGCCCAAGACTGCACCTGATGCATCAACTTCAAGGCCAGACAGGCCACCTGAGCATTTTGCACCCGTCCCATTCCCTGCTGTCACCTGGGCACTGACACTTCCTGATCACCCATTTCCACCTTGCAGTTCCCTGCCATCCACACACAGGACCCTCTCTTTTGAGACAGAAAAAGAGGCTGAGTTCCCCAGTCAGGTTGACACAGCCATCAAGCAAATGTGGAAATTTGCCCTCTGGACTCCTGAGTGCTCATTCTCTGATTTTAAGTAATTATTTATGTGACAGAGCTCACTAAATGGCACTGCAGGTTGTGAGGGGTCAAGAAACCCATCAGGAAAATAGATCCCCAAGTCTCCTCCTGCAGATGCTGATGAAGAAGCAGGACATTGCCTGCATCCATATAGCTGGGCACCACAGTGGAGTGGAGGAAGGTTTCCAGCCCCTCGGTTGCAGGTGGAGAGCTCTGAGCTGACCTGCCCCTGGCTCCTAGCGAATATTTGCCTTCAGTGCTTTGCAGCCACTGGTGTCAGATCCCTGAGACCACCCAGCTGGCCTGGCCACATCTGGAAGCTCCTTTAGAACAGAGGGTGAAAAAGAGACTGTATTAGACCTGACCTGGGATAAAACAGCACCAAGACAACTTTCTCAGGCACATGGTGGGATTCTTGGGCCTGTCCTGTGCAAGGCCAGGACTTGCGCTCAGTGATCCTTGTGGTTCCCTTCCAACTCAGAATATTCTGTGATTCTATGAAAACCATTATTTCTAGATATTTCCTGACTTAATTTCTCATGGCTGAGAAAATTTCTCATAGCTGATTTTTTCCTGATCCTATGCCTTTCCCAAGATGATTCAGGTTCAGGGGGAGGGTTTGATAATGGCACACCTGTGCAATCACATCTTGTTGGGAGATGGGCAAGAAAAACACCCTCCCCACACCGCTCCAAGCAATTTTGGTTTGTGCATCTGCCAATGCACATCATCAACGATTTTAAGCCTGTACTGTTGGCATATCCGATCTCTTGTAGCACATCCCTCTTGCACGAAAAAGTCCTTCTGCACCCCGAGAGTGCGGCCACCGACAGGATTAAGGTGTTGGGGCTGTTACAGCGCACTCCTGTCTGGCTGTTGGGAAGTTTCTATTGCACTGGGAGCTTGTGCATCCTTCTCCTCTGGCTGCAGGAAGCCTCATGAGCTGTGCTGCTCTCCTGCATTCTGGCATGCGAGCGTTTTCTCCCTGAGCAATGACTTAATCCGGCACGCGTCCAAACAGGCATGTGACTCCCAGCCCTTGTAGCGCAGCAACGCGCCATCCCTGGGCTTCACCCCACTCCTGCCTGTGCTGGCACTTTGTGACTCTCAGCCATGGCATTTACCTTGTGAATCAAACAGCCCTTTGTGGCCAGCAGCAGGGTGTCACATTTACTGCTGGCACGGGGAAGTGGATAAATACCCGTGGCCTTTCAGAGCCAGCGTAGGAACAGAGCTTGTCCTCCTTCCCCAGAAAGATGATGGCTGGTAATTCAAAGCAAAATGTTTTCAAAAGTCTTGATCCAAGCAGGGGGGATAGCCGGGGGCTTTGCCAGAATGCTTGAAGGGCACCTTGGAGAGGCGACTTTGCCGGGTCACTGGGTGGAAATAGCCAGGGCAGGTTTTTAATTTTCTTCCTTGCTTTTTAAAGCGGAGTCTGGGCACAGCACATCCAAGGCTGTGGGAAAGGGGGGAAATCCAGAGGAAACACCCCTTGGGAGCCAGCCCTTAAATGAGGATGCCTGCTTCTTTCCTTAACACAATGGATAAGCAGTGCTTCTGGCATTCCAGCATCCTAGTGTGAGGGAGTGGGACCTCCCAGGGCAGTTTGGGCAGCGCTGGGGATCTTTGCCCATGGAGAGGAACATTTCCCTGCTGTCAGTTACTCCATGTGCCTCCCAGAAAGTCAGCAGCCCTGAGGCTCTGCCATGGACTGTTCAGCTGTTTCGCTGGGATACAGTTAGGAAGTGTCCCAAAGGCAGCTTGGAAGAGTTGCCAAAAACTGAATAAATAACAGTTAGTGCCTGAAGTCCTTAATTACCGTGAAGTGGGAAAAAAACCCCAAACTGATAAAAAATGGCATGTCTCAGGGGTAGTGTGTGATGTCACCCAGTCAAATGAAGGAAAAATGAGACTCTAAGTCTATTCATCATCTAAAGTTTCTGGGTGTTGCAGGCAGCATAAACTCCCAGCTCTGGTATATCTTTCTACCTCCCTTTTGTGTGTGCCACTGTACAAATGTACACTCAGGTTTGGACGGGAACTAAGTAATTCTCTGAGGGTATGGATTTGCTCTCTGGGTGGAAATCCCAGGCTGCCAATGTAAGGAAATTCTAGTTGATTTTTTTTTTTTTTAATGCTTCTAGATGCCATCAAAGCAATGGAAATTTCAGCTCAGGGATGTTCATTGTCAATGCCAGGTGTTTACTGTCAAAGGATTTTGATCTAGGATGTTGAAATTTAATTTCCAGCCTGAAAATTCTGCTTCCTGTCACAGAACTTTATTACTCTTAAAAATACCATACTTTCATGTTTTAACAGTGTATAATAGGGAAAACAAGCAATAGATATTATGTACTACTGCAATAATCAGACAATAAGAAAATGTATAAACATGGGATTTTGGTGGCACTCCAATAGAAACCAGGAGGCTGTAAAAAAGACTGGGGCCCTTTATCCCTCCACTCCTCTTTGTAAACAAGGTGACAGCATTTCCCTCTTTGGCACTTTATAAAAGCAGCACTTTCACAGGAAAAGAGCACTTAATTTTAACAACTTAACCTTATTATCTGTGAGAGCATAGAGGTGTTAAGTCAGCCATTAAAACTAAAAATATGAACCCAGACACGTGTACTGCCCTGATTTCATACACTTTGTTTCCCCAAGGAACTTGGACAGTCAGAGTGGCCAGGACACCCCAAATCACCAGGACTCAGCTCCCACCATTACCTAGGTGAAGACAGCCCTGGAGATACACATCACCACACAATTTTCCTTTTAGGAGAGCTCCCTGGGGGCACAGGGCTCACCAATCCCGGATCACTTTCCATAGAGCAAGGGCAGCCCATCCTGAACAGTGTGGTCGTGATGGGCAGCACAGTTCTCATAACTCTTCAGGCTGTCAATACGGAGTGGTACCCGAGCAGAGCAGAAACACCTCCAGCCATGAAGACCCATTAATGTCCACTCACACCCCCTTACACCCAGCACACAAACCCAGAGTAATTATCCAACGTGCAGGGCTACAATTGCAACCACTTTCTGAATGGCAAAAGAACAGTGCCCTGCACCAGCATCAGCATTACCTGTGCCAGAGGAGGGTGGTGTGACAGACCCCGGGCTCTCATCTTCTGGCTCTGACACTGTCACTGTGGGTACCACCTCATGGCTCGGCTTCAGACCAGTCTCTGGCTGAGTCGGGCTTGACTCTTTGCTGGCAGCCTCCGTGGTGCTTTCTGTCTCGGTGAGCGTGATCTTGACGGGAGCTGTAACCACAGAGGCACTGTGCTGATCTCCAGACTTTCTGTCTTCCAGTGGATCTTGCTCTTTGGCTGCCTTCGTGCCCTCCGGAGGTGTCCGCTGAGGTTCAGCAGTGTGGGTGGACCCAGGGGGTACTCCCCGGTACTCATCGGTAAGGCCTGGGCTCTCATCTTCTGAGTCAGAGTCGTGTTTTTCTTGGCATTTTATTTCTTCTGATCTGCTTATGTCCATGTATTTATACCCTTCTACTTTCATGGGATCTGCTAAGGTTTTATCGACTTCAGTAGACTCTGCAGGGGTCATCTCTATTCCCGAATCTGAGCTAAACAAGCCACGGGACTCAAACCCAGTCACGTCTTGAACGGGATGCCCCAGAGTGTTAAACCCCTCTGTGCTGCCCGAACAGGGAATGGGGCTGTTTTCCTGCTGGTAAATGCCCATGTAATAGGTGGAGTCCCGTGGGGTGGTGTAGTGGACATCAGAGATCAGAGAGGTGTAGAAGGAGTTGTCGCCCCCGTTGGCAGTGGAGCCATAGTCAAAGAGGTGTGATGAGGCTGTGACACCTAAAGCAAAGACACAAAAACGGGGCACAGTAAGAGACAAGTGCCTGCATGCATCAAGTTTTCTGCAAAGCCGCAGTCACCTCCTGCTGATTTGAAATTTGGTTTGTGCACCAGACTTGGCTTTGCTTGCAAAGCTCTTTGGGACTGTCTCTTTTAATACCTTTGGGCAACATAGTGGCACAATCTGTCAGACAAGGCTTCCAGCTGCTGGTTTATCTTAAAATAGCTGTAAATTATCCTGATAGTTACTCAGCATTCCTGGGCAATGTTTTCCCAGGCTGTGAATAAAAACTTTCAGTGATGGCAATCTCACAGCCTCCCTCACAGTCCAACTCAGGGGCTCAGCATCCGATACTCTATTCTGTTCTATTCTCACAGAATGTTCTAAGTTGGCAGGGACCCGTGAATGGCCCATTTGGGGACCAGTACTGTGACCTTGGTGTTATCAGCACCATGCTTCAACCAACTGAGCTAGTCCTTGAAACGAATCTAATATCCAATATAAAAGCAGAGTTGGGGTTTTTTTATTTTAAATTAAAACAACTGGATGAGTTTCATCATAGGAAGCTTTTAATTAAGAAAGAAACACTGCTGGTCAGAAATTGAGAGACAAAGTTGGTAGGCAGCATTACTTTACAGTTTTTCTTTTAGGAGTAGCCACCTTAAATTTGTAAGACACCAAAGCAGAGACTAAACATCCTCATTTAGTGATTTCCAAATGTTCAGAAATCTCTACCCTGTGTGCACCATCTACAAGTCATGCTGGCATTAAGGTGGTTAAACCTCAACCCACACCCATGTATCATTTTCATACGCTGCCTCTAATTCCCTCTGTCACACTTTCAGTTCCTGGGGATGACACTAATTAAATTAGAAGCAATGGCCCCTCTCTCTTTGCAGCAGTAATATAAAGCACAACTCGACAACAGGAACAGCAAGATTCCCATGAGGGAGGCGGGAAGACAGATTTTTATAGGGGCTGAGGGAATGGGATGAGGAGGAACAAAGCCAATGTCTGCAGGACCTGGTGCCTATGGGAGGGCGTAGCCTGATAAACCCTTGTGTGCTGATGCGCTCTGCACCACAGGGGCTGCCTGGCTTTCTCTGACCTCTCCTCATCACCTGCAAGGGATGTGGGGCTGCTGACCTGCTCCACATGTGCCATGTCCTGGGCTGCCATGCACAGAGTAAAGTTCACAGTGGCAAACTGACCCCACAGTGCAAACTTCACAATAATATTAAAGGGACATCACTGCAACTGCAAAGCCACAAGCTGTGGAATGACAGTGTGAAAGCTCCTGAGCTACCTGCATTTGGGCACTTCTTTTCTCCTTGCACACACAGAGTGGTACTGTCTCTAGATACCATCACACCTGCCTTTTCCCACAGCCCTCCATGCATTAGGCTCATGAGGCTCATTTAGTGCCCCCTGAAGCAGTTTTTCGCCCCCTCCCATGACACTGTTCAGTGTGTAGCTGCAGGCTTTCTTTCACTGCACAGCCTGACTGGATTTGACATGCACATCCCAAGCCCAGCACAAAGGCAGAGGAACCATTTCCCTCACTGCATTTTTGCATTGCTCAGTGTTATGATGACTTTGAAACAACTCCTCTTCCCTGGGCCACCTTTAGGGTGGGAACAACACATTCCTCCTTTTGCAGGGGCAAACCTGGAAGCATAAGGGAAAAGCCACCCAAAAGTGCCACACTTCACTTTTCAGCCTACCTGTGCCCCCAGTTCCTCACCCTCACTGGCTTTGGGTGCTGCTTCTCCCTCACCACTCCTCACTGCTCCTCTGCTCCTGCACACAAAATGCTGACAGAATGGTGAGGGTCACTGCGGAACTTTTCCTATATTTGTGAATTTGGCACTTATTTTCCCCTCTCTATGTATGTAACCTTACATTTACCTACTCTAAATTTCACCTTCTGTTTTTCTGCCAGCTCACTCAGGGCTGCAAGATCCTTCTGTAACTTGCTGCAGGCGGCTCTCATCTCCGCTGCTCCAAATGACTCAGTCCCAACAGCAAAGCTATGTGAGAGTGAAGCCTAAGAGGAAAACCCCAGTGAAACCAGCAGAATAAGGGATAATCCAGGATACCCAGCAACCAGGTCCTACCTGAGGTCATCCAATGCCTCACAAGGACAGCTCATGCCCACAGCACATTTCTAAATTATCAGTAAGCAAAAAGGGAGAGGTTCATTTCCTTGCAAATGCTTTTCTTGCTGAACTTGCCTTTTTGAAAATTATCCATAAACAGGCTTGGATTTTCACAAATGTGTTGGTTAGCTGGAATTATCTGATGCATTGTTTATGCCAACATATTTCGGCTGTGAATTGCTGACTACAGACTATTCATGCCTGTTGCTGCCAGTATCTGTTGTTTGTAATTTACTATTTGTGCTGGGTGAGTGGCTGTCTAAATCACGGGGTTTCAGGGCTGCTCTTTCATTAGATGCTTCCTCACTGCCTACTGGACCTGATCCAAAGGCCACTGAACTCACTAGAAAAGTCCCACTGACTCTGAGTGGCTGTGGACCAGCTCAAGATGGGTGTGGAATACTTTTCTGCTCAGAAGAAATACACTGTCACAACACCATCAGTGAGCAAAACTCCATTTTTACAACCATCCCCTTACTGCTAGCAAAGAGGGAACACAAACAGAGTGAAAAGAGATGGAGTTGCTGTCAAACCAATATTCACAGATGCTGTCTGCATCCTACATTTATGCTTTGTCCACAGTATATGTGAGTCAGATGCACAAGCATTTGCAGCTGATCAGTAGAGCAGTGAAAGGTTTTCTAATGCATTTGTGTCAGGTGCTTCATAGCAGGAGTTATAGCGAGTCAGGAGAGCCACAGTGATAAAGAGAGGCTGGGAAAACATCATCCTATTCTTTAGGTTATTCATCAGCAGGAAGGAAAAATAACCTTGACATAGACACAAAAACATCACACTTTCAAATAGTACCAGCTCAGAGCTGTGGCAGATCTTAAAGTGAGAGCTGATTTAAAGTGGAATCACTGTTGATCAAAAAGCTTTTTTTAATTATTATTTTTCCCCCTGCAGTGGTTTTGCAAATAATGATGAAACCAGAAAATGCTTCTCCTGCTGGGGTTCAGGAGGAGAGAGACTTACAGAGTGTGTCAGCATGTTTGGGCAGAGGGAGGGTTCACATTAGCAGGACATATGGGGATTCCTGCTCTCAAGGCAACAGCAGAATCAAAAGCACTGAAGACAGCTGAAATTGCCTAATTAATAGGATTTAATGCAACTCTCTGTATCCACTGGGAATGATTTAAAGCCATTGGTAAAACTGCCTCATTTGGGAAGCGTGAATCTATCAGCTATTAGGCTGGCTATTAAAGACATGGAAACCTGTAATAGCTGAGCAGGTTTTTGCTGAAGAATAGTGCATTCAGAGCCTGGTGATTAAGCAATGCCCTCTCTGACTTTTAGTTTATTTGGTTCAATATCCGTGGGAAGGAGAAACCTTGAATAGCACTGGTAATGGATGACAGTATCAGGTCTGAATTTACCCTTGTCACAAAGGGTTGAGCTTTTTTAATCTGTATTTCACTCAAAACTGCCCAAAAACTTGCCTGCCAATTCAGGTAAAGGAAAGTTATTCAGCTCCTGAGAGCAGCAGTCCTGTTTTCTTGTAATACGAGCCCTGGGGAAATAATTTCACTTCCTGAGACCAGCTAAGAAGTAATGGGCCTGATTCAATCACTCGAGCACAGCTGAGATGCTCAGCAAGTTACATGTGTTTTCATCAATGCAAGGAAAAAAAAAATATTGGAAAATGACTGTTTTGTTTCCTCAGAGTAATGCTCCAGCAGTCCTCTGCTACAGCACTGGATTTAGACTGTGTAGTAATTGACACAGGAAATAATTTAGAAATCATTGGTTCCATGCAGAGTTACTCTTAATTTAAGAAATCCAGCTGAGACCCAATTTGGATCAAGGCAAGCCAAACTGCTGCAGCACACTGGAAGGGAAAACAAAGTTAGCTGCAGATCATAGACAAGAAAAAGAGCTAATTTAAATTAAAATTATTTTTCCCCCAACTGGAGTATTCTCAGTCTTTTACAAATTAATCACTTCAGAATACTGTGTTCAACTTTCAGCAAAATAACTGATTTTCATATTAACCTGTCTTTCTTAATCTTCGTATGAAACTCTGGTAAACTTCAATGGCACAGACAGACAGAAGGACATTTGAGCAACCTGGTCTAGTGGAAGGTATCCCTGACCATGGCAGGAGGGTTGGAACGAGATGATCTCTAAGGTGCCTTCCAACCCAAACCATTGTATGATTCTGTGTCATGAAATATTTCTATGATTCCATGACAGGAAATTTCAGTTCCCCAGAACAGCTGGCAGCCCCGCAATGTGAGGTTCAGTATTTGTTGTGTGTCAGTGATTTGGTCAAAATCATTAATTTTTCAGAAGAGCAGAGAGGGAACTAATCTTTAATTAGACAATGCCATTTTGACAGCCTGGAGCTGTGCTGAGAAGAGAAAAGCTCTTCGGTTGCAACTGCAAGAATCAAGGTTTCAGTGACCTTTTCAGACAAAAGCGGAATAGTGGGAGCAAGCTGCTTCCAGCAAATGCCTGTAAGTCTTTTAAATAGTTGGCTCTGACTTTTGCTTTGGATATTGAGCCTCAGGAGTCATTAGCAGCTACCCCAGGGCAGCAGGGCTGCCAGCTCCCAGAAGCAGGGTCTCCCCAGCTCTCTCCCATGTCCATGCAGATTACGGCCTTCTGGCAACAAGGTCCACCTTGTTCTTTTTGGGCAGTCCCTGGCCTGTGTTAATTCACAGTCTAGAAATAATAAAAAGCAAAGTCCCATGAAAAAGGGGAGTACTCTTGTTTGTCTGACCCTAAATGATGCTAGAGGGGTCTGTCATGCCTCATGCCACTGCCAGTACCTCAGGCCTTTAGGTGTCATCCAGAGATTTTAGATAACAAAGAGACCAAAGCTGAGCAACGAGAATTTTCCAGCACAGCAACTGTGCTCTGATCCAAGACTCCCGAAGGCACATCAGAGCTCAGGGATATGCAGTAACTTACTTTGAGCACTGAGACTATAGCCTGACTCTTAAAAATATATTCTATATTCTCTTAGAGGCTCAAGGAGGTGGTAGAGCATTTTTATTTTCCAATTACCTACATACGCTGATTTCATAGCAAGGCTATGGCATCATGGCATCCCATTGCACCTGACAGCGATGCAGGAGAGTCCCACTACCCAGACCTTGCCATCACCTAAACAACTGTATCTGGAGATCACACCACAGCTGGAAACCCTCTCTGATGACCAGCAGAGACATGTTTCCCAGCCCTCATCAGCAGTTGACATTCCAGCCTCTCCATTTTTATCATTCATCCATGACCACCATGTTAACGCATCTCCCTCCTTTCTTCAAAATACACACCAAAAGTAGCTACTAAACAGTTCTGCCTTTTCTGTACCAAATTTACAGTTTTGTCATCATCCACCAGTGAAAAGCCTGTGCTCTTTGTGAAAAGCTGAGCTCTTTTTATTCCTAACATCCTTTAAAAAAGGAGGGGGGAAAAGGGAATACTTTTTCCTATTCTTTTGACCCTGATACATGATATGTCAGTTTCCGTTTAGTCTCCCAACTCAATGACCTCCCTCTTCAAAACTTATATTACCCTACTATGTTCTCATCTCTGCCCATATACATCTTATACAGATGTTCAGTGTTTTATCACTTTTACACATCTCTTCACAGTACACAGATGGACCATCACTCCCAAGTGTGTCTCCAAATTCAAAGCACACCCTGTTTTCTTGGATCCAGAACAAACTGTTTTTCCCTCTCTGCCTGATTTCAAGTCCAACTCAAATCTCAGGAATGCTCCACATATTTCCAAGTGTCCTTTGCTCGTACCTTCCTGGCAGCAGCAAGGGCAGCTTGCACAAGTGGCAGAGGCATCTCTCAGCCCCAACCCAAATCACACAATGCTTCGAAACAGGCTGGTTACCTACAGGGATATTAGAGTGCATTACTTGGGAGCCACACTCCCAATCCTGTAAGACCCTTCTCCAGGGATTTCCTAATCGAAGACACTTCAATATCCATGCAAAGCTCAAAAGTACTTCAGCACTTGCACATCAACGCAAATAGAGCTTGAAACCCAAAGGGTTGAGAACTCTAATGCCAAGCAGAGGCATCACTTTCGATGACACCACTAGATCAGCTCCCAGTGTCCCTTGGATTAGCCTTTCTCAATGTCCAGAGCCAGCTGTCAGCCCTGAGCTATCCCAACTCCAGATGCTGTAGGTTAGGACACAGAGAGCGGCAAGCTGCTTGCAGGAGAACTGCACCAAGCGGGCACCCCTGGAAGCAGTGCCGGCTATTCTCAGCTGCCAGGAGATGGTGCTCGTCGTTTAGGTCAGGATTTCCAAACCCACTTTACAGGATAGCAACTTTTTTTCCTCCAGAATTCTCATAACCCTGACTGCAGGAAAGATACAAGTCCACAAATCACATCGGCAAACATGAATGGCCATACCCTGAGAGTCATTTGGGGATTCATTTGCACAATAGATGCTATGAGAGAACTGGATGTATCAGAAGGATACATGTTCCTATTCTATTGTTCCTTCCCCCTGGTTCTCTGCCTGGGTCCTGGATGTGATGGGGAAACTCAGAGCAGCAGGAAGGCTGCTTCCTGCTGTCTCTGAGCATCTGACAGTCTGAGCTTAAGCTCCTGGGGACAGGAGTGAGTCAGTGCATCAGTTGTGCAAGTTATTCATCCTTCCCCTCGAGATCCCACAGCAACCAGAGGAAACATTGCCATGCAGAAAGGCAGGTGCTGTCTCCTGCACAGGTAGGAGGGCAAAAGGACAGGGTAGTAAAAACAGGCTTATTGACACTCTGATTACTCCATTGACTTCATTGGAGTGGCTTCTGATTCATCCTCCTGAGATGGAAGCAAGTCCTAAACTCAAACAAGTTAATGATAAGCCTTGATGCATGTAAAACCCCTCTTCCAGGTCATTTTGCAGAGATTATGAGTTACTACAACTTCCAGCCCCAGCTGGAGTTTTATCACTTTTCCACAGCTTTATCTGTCTATTGGAAGCATTGTAGCTTCCAGCTCCAGGGATACCCAACTTCAGTCCTTCATGTGCTAAATATATTGGGAATGTAAGTCAGCTGAGATCCCAGACCCCAAAAACCTTGGCTCCTGAGGATGAGCATCCCTTATCAATTCCCCACCTCCTCATAAACACAGAGGCTGAAGCTGGGGACAAATTCCTTTCAGGATCCAACCTGTGAAGGCCCTAACACTTTTAGGAGCTTCAGTGTGTCTGGTTGAGATGCTCCTCCCAACAGCAGGTAGCAGGTCACCATCATGTTTCACCAAAGCTTGTTTCTTCCCTGTGGCTTCCCAAGGCCCTGCCTGAGGGTTGTCCTGTTGCTCCAGCGAGCTCCTGGTTTCTTCCAGCAAGTGGAGAGGCATGGATCAGGTCCTGGCTCTGCTGCAGAGTGCTACAGCCCTGTCTGTGGGAGGAATGTGCAGGAAACACTGTTGAGCTTTTAATAAGATTAAGACAGATCCACTCTGGGGAGCACAGGATGCACTGTGCTGCTGGCAGTGCTGTCCTGGCAGGCTATTAGCAGCATCTTCTCTTTTGTCATGGATTCTGCACCACACCAGCTACTGCCTGCCTCCCTGTCAGTGCCTCTCCAAAAAGATACCAGGCCCACCTTTTTGCTGCTGCTGAGTAGCCACTGTGGGTGTCATCGTGCACCCCAGACCAAGCCAAGTCAAACAGAGGAGTGGGGCTTGATTTGGTGATGCTGAGTATCCTCAGCTCCCATGGATATCCAACAGAGGTCACTCTTCCAGGGGATGCTCAGCAAGTGCCCCAAAGACAACCAGCCACTGTGCCAAGTGAACCCTTAGTAAATGATTCAGCAGTTCCCACCCCTGCATGCCCTCCAGGCTTTCTGCTTCAACAAATGGTCTCAGAGAGCTCTGGCAGTAAAACCCTGGTATGAGGTCCATGACAGCCCTCCACAGTACTCTGGACAGCATGAAAAACATGGAATATTGAAAAAGGAGCCCTGAGAGGAGCACAAGAACATGAAATATGCACAAAGCTTCAAATGCTGCTGCTAGTTGAGCAGCATTATTTAAAAAAAAAAAAACGAACCAAACAAACAAAAAAACCCCAAAACAAAACCAAACAAAAAACCCAAACAAAACAAAACCAAACCCACACAAAAAAACCAAACCAAACCAAACAAAAAAAAAAAAAATACCCCCAGATATCATTTAGTGAGCTTCAACAAAAATCTGGTTCAGGAAATAAAAGGTTTTCAATCCACTGATAGTAATATGACTGGTCAGTAGGGTTCAGTGGAACTAAAATACTACCTAAAATACCACCACATGCCATTTTCCTAAGGATAATTAAAGCTCACTTATAAGATTAATTCATTCTTATTTCACCATAGGCACTTTTCCCCTGGAATGATAAAACTCCAAATCTCAAAGAACTCCTCCAAGCACTAAGTGAATTAGCACCTAAATCATGCTTTTTGATGACTTGAAATGGGGCCCAACTCCCTTTAGAGCACTAAACACCAATCACACAAAATCTATATGTGTTTGACTAAGTCTCATTCATCTTTAAGTTTTAAAATACCTAAATCCTATTTCCATATGATTGAAGAACTTCAGCTGTTCACTGTTTTTACCCTCAGGCTGCTCCAAGGCAGTCAGTCACCTTCTGAACTCAGACCAGGCTGTCCTCCAAGGTCCCCTGCAGAAACACCCTCTCTCCTGGCCAGTCTCCGTCCCAGAGCCCCGTTACAGGCACCTTCAGCTCATCCAGCCCCATCTTTGCTGGGTCCCAGTTACTTATAAATTCAGCTTCTCACAGTTGCTGCAAGTCAACCCCCAGCCACACAGCTCCAGATTCCAAATCGGCCAGGAACAGGGAGAAATGCCAGTGGCCAGCTGCTTCTGATGCTGTGACAAACCCAGGACAGAAGCCACTGCCCTACAGCTTCAAGCTCTTTCACAGGGAGGTAAAATCCTGTGTTCCAGAAGGGCTTTTGACAAAATACAAGTTTTTGAGTAAGAATCTGATACATATCTGGAGAGACTGCTGAGTTTTCTCTATGCTACTTGTACCTGACCACATCATCTCACGGAAACCCAGCTATTAAAAAACAAGAGAAAAAGCAGAAAGGTTTGTCTTGCAGTTGGTATTGGCTCCCCATCCCCCAGGGTTGAAGCTACTCCAGCAACATGAATCTTCCAGGGAGACGGAGCGACAATTGCAATGAAGTTCAGCTGAAATCACTGAGGGCTCTCGAGAGGAAAATTAATTTTGTGACAATGCGTAACACCTACAGTAATGTATCAGGCACGGTAATTCAGGGAGCAAACCAGCTGTCAGGCACTGCAGGCTGGGGTAAGTCAGGATTGACTCCACCAAAGGCACAAGAGTTACAGCTGCATAAAACTGTCACCAGGGAAGGAAGTACGAGGCCCTGGGAGCCAACAGAGTCTGAAGACAAGGCATTACTGGCCGTAAATCAGGATCAAATCTAATGCCCAAGGGACAGCAGGGAAAACTAGGTCAGAGAGGATACGGTGGCACGAGGCTGATGCAGGCAGAGACAGAGCTCAAAAAAATCACCATCTAACTCTCTTTTCACCCAAGGTTTACCCACCACCACATGACCTGCTCCAGGAAGACCAGAGGAACAGGTATGCTGGCTCCTGGTGTCTCCTGGCAGCAACAGAAATACTGGGAGAGAAAGTCCTGTATAGCATCGAGTAAGATCCAGAATACATAACATCAGAAAAGGTTTAAAGGAAAAAAAGATAAATGGGGAGGGTTCTGCTGAGGCAGGTGAGGCAGCAGACTCTGATCCAAGCACTAATGTGGTTTCCTTGCACGTTAGGTGATTTCTGTTTCTAGAATGTGGTGCCGCCAAGGATGCATATGAAAGTCAATCAAAAATTTTTCAAAAGTGTGTTAAACTTAAGCCTCTCAAAGTAGTGCAGAATGTGGGGCAGAGCCACTGCAGTCATAAATCAGCATCAACCTGCTGGCATCATCTTCTGCTTAAGGAGGATGGGGCCATATGTGCTATAACTAATGCTACAAATGTCCTTGCCTTCAAGGTCTCTCCTTTCTTTACCTGCCATTATGTCTCTCTTGTCCTATAAAGTATGACTTTACTCCAAGCAGAGAAAAATCCTCCCCAGACATCTCATTTCCCTGAAGGATGCTTTTTGAGATTTATCCCACCCTTCACCCTAGCTTAGTGAAGAACCAACACAACTACAAACCCCTCCATCTCCTGACTGTGAATACATGACAGCAAAAGTATTCATCCACCCAGGAGAGCAGCCAGAAACTTTGAAGTCTGTGCTTTGAGTGGAGCCACAATTAAGACAGTAAAGATGTTTTAACATAGGTTAGTTTGACTGTCACCCTCCCTGAGAGCCCAGGAGATGCTCCTTCCTTCCTTACTCAGCAGTACTCCATCTCTTTTCATTTGCAAAGCTTGAAGGATTGCAAGGGTTCTGTGGGACCTCTGTGGTGAGCTGGGGCCCGGTCAACAGGCTGGCTTGTCCTTGGGCACCTTTCACAGACACCTTGGATGTCACCCACCACTCCTAGATGACCTCAGGATACTGCAGACTCACTCACTGCTCCCTGGGGTAAGGAAACCTAGGACATGAGTATCTTTGGCTCTGGCCCTTTTCTGTCCTGCTGCAGCCAGCAGGGCAGGGATAGAGGCATTGCTTTGCTCTAGGGCAGAGACCTCATCGCTGCTTCTCTGGAAGAACAGAGGAAAGCCAAGGCAAAGTCCTGCCTCTGCTGTTTGCAGGGGGACCCAGCTCCCTGCAGTCAGAGTTGGTGGCTAAGTCACAATATTCTGCAGATTTAAAGGCAGCAGAAGCTGCACTCCTGAAAGCTTTTGAGATTGTGGTGGAGCAACGTTGATTCAAACCAACCATTTGCTGGAATTACTGTGTGTAATTAAACCAGGAGGGGGGCAGGAGCTCGACAGCTGTGCCAGGACCAACCTCTCTGTCAGGAGCTTCCCTCTGCACTCAGCAGCACAGTCTGGTGTTTGAAAAGCTGGGGATAATCACACAGATCGTGACGCCTCATGCAGCTTTCCCAGAGCCTCTGCTACACGGGAAGGGTCAGGTGCCAGGCAACTGTGGAAGCCGCAGGGAAAAGCAGGAGCAGACAGCTTTCCCTGGCTTCTCCTCTGCTTGACCTCCCATCTGTGCGCTGAGAGTGCTGCTGAAGCAGTACCTGGGGAGCAGTGATGGCACACTGCTGCCTCATCCGCATCTGCTGGAAGATTTCTAGGGAAAGCTGCAGTGAAAACTTAGATTTTCAGTCACAGGTAGGGCAGTTTTTCTCCAAACAGTGTCCTTTCCCTCAGGGAAACACTCAAGACTCCAAACTTGTTGCCATCATGACCTTAGAAGAGCACTGAAGCAGTTTCCTATTCAGCCCAGGGAGGTTTCAGATCCTAAACAACTGAAGGTTTTTAAGAGTACTTACAGAAGTAAATCTCAAATGTTATCAGTAGAGGTGCTCCTGCTTGAGGGGACAGGATAAATACATGACCTCCACAACAACTCTTCTGCTTCAGGCTCTAGCACAAGCTACTTTTGGAAGACAGCTACATGACAGCCAGATTTGCAGCTGTGATGACCCTTCCATCCCCATAGATACACCAGGTACAACACTTCAGCTGAGAATACAGCAGTTTCTAGAATAAGTTCTGGACAGGACATCTCTGCAGATACTGCTAATTCATCCACAGGTTTGTGCCACAACAATAACAATGTCCAAAGAGAATACAAAAATACTGCAAGCAGTTTTTCTGCGGTGTTTTCAAAGAGATAGAAGAGGACATCCAGAAAACTTCAGGGCAAGTGAAACAATATGTCCTCTGGAAAAAGCCCATTTTTAGAGTCTACCACTGTGAGTGAGCCAGAGGGCATTTGGACTGCTACTAGGTAAGATTAAGCATTAGAATCAGAGAATGGTTTGGGTGGAAAGGGACCTCGGTGACCATCAAGTTCCAGCCCCCCTGCCATGGGCAGGGACACCTTCCACTAGCCCAGGTTGCTCCAAGCCCCATCCAACCTGGCCTTCCAGGACACTTCCAGGGATGGGGCAGCTACAGCTTCTCTGGGCAACCTGTGCCAGGGCCTCATCACCCTCACAGTCAAGAATTTCTTCCTAATATCTAATCTAACCCTGCTTTCTGTCAGTTTGAAGCCATTCCCTCACCCCGCCACCACTCCATTCCCTTGTCAATAGTCCCTCTCCAGCTCTTGTAGCCCCCTTGGATACTGAAAAGCCACAACGAGGTCACCCCAAAGCCTTCTCTTATCCAGGCTGAATAACCCAAATTTTCTCAGCCTGTCTCCATAGCAGAGGTGCTCCATTCCTCTGAGCAGCTTTATGGCCCCACTCTGGACTCTCTCCAACAGGTTGATGTCCTTCCTGGGATCTCACAGATGGATTCAACACTGCAGGTGGGGGATCTCATCTGAGTGGAGCAGAGGGGCAGAATCCCCTCTTTGACCTGCTGCCCACATTGCTTTTGATGCAGCCCAGGACCTGGTTGGCTTTCTGGGCTGCCAGTGCACATGGCCAGGTCATGTCCAGCCTCTCTGACTTATGCTTTAAAAAAAAAAAAAAGAAAATAATTAAATC
>JAWWEU010000158.1:59705800-59811280 GCA_035583155.1 Acropternis orthonyx | reverse complement strand
GCCAGTGCACATGGCCAGGTCATGTCCAGCCTCTCTGACTTATGCTTTAAAAAAAAAAAAAAGAAAATAATTAAATCATTAAATCTAATAGTCTTCTTGGCTATGATCTTGGCTTTAAGAAGCAAAAGAAAAATAGTGAGTAAATGCATCAGTGGTTAACTCTTTCCTCAGGGATGCAGTGTATTCCCCTTGGGAAGAGGCTTGGAGTGCGAGTGTGTGCAGTGCTCCAGACTGAGCATGACTCAACACCCATCAGGACACTAAAGGAGGCAAGAGGCAGCCCACAAAAGGCAGCCCACAAACAGAAAGAAGTAAGAGCTCATGAGCTAACCCTGCAATATAAAACAAAAAAGGTCCCACACAAGGATGGACAGGGCAGGGAGAAGAGACTCCTGCTATTTATATCTTCTTTGTCATCTGGCACAGAAAAACCAGGAGCCGGGTATTTCTGTGGTTTACTTCCCTCATTTAGGAAAAGCACAGAAAGATGCAGAGTAGCTATAGAAGATGCTGATGGCACAAGTACTGGAGGACAGGACACCTGAGACCAGTGTGGAGGAGGAAACAACAGATAAATTTACATTTTGGGGAAAGGAAGGGGAGAACAAGATCACAGTCTATAAATACTCTCAAGGTACTGGTATAAGCAAAGGGAGGGGAATTAGTCATAGTCTTAGAGGATGGGAGAAAAAATGGCTTGAATTTAAGATATCAATTTAGGCTACAAGTCAAGGCGTATTTCTTGATGGAAAAGGGCAGAGGAGTTGAACAGGGAGCACAGGGGTGCCCATATACCATCTCCCCACTGCAGCACATCTGGATGGGCTTTAGCAGGGAATGAACGCCAGTTCTACACTTTGAGGTGGTTCCAGATGTCTTTTTCTGGCACCACTTTTGATAGCCCAATTTTGCCTGTTGTAAATTAGCACTAGAGATGAAAACTGGGCAAATAAGAGACTTTTCAGTTTGGCAAGAGAAAATTAAAGGGAAGTAATTCTGCTTGGAACTGAGCTGTAACAGGTTTTTGGGGGTTTTTTGGTTTTTTTTTGTTTGTTTGTTTGTTTTTTTTAATGATTTTTTTTTTACGGGAAAGAAAAACAAACCACTAAAAATCATTCTAGGTCAAATCAATTTAATTTGACCTGAAGCTAAATGTCAGATCTGGTTTACAGGAAACTTGTAATGCAAGAGGGAAATGCTATGCATCAGGGTCCCTTGTGGCAGCACATGCAACACAGTGCATAAGGAGGGTGTCCTTAATTTTCCCCACCCCAGCTGCACCAAACAGCCTGCAGCTCCTTTCTGAGGCAGAGAAGCACCTTTTATCTTCTATCCTAACCACTCCCCAAGTCCAATCAGTCCAGCATAGAACCCACATGACCAAAGTCCTAAATGATGCTCAGACCCATCTTAGCTCCCGGCATTTTGGATTTAAGCCCATGAAATTATTCACCACATCCTATGGTTGCTATGGTAACATCCTATTGAGTATTAATATAAATCACTGTCCCAAAATCTCATCTATTGGAAGGAGTTGTGCAGGAAGGGTAAGAGCCATCTTTGCCTGCATGGCTTTCCATTTCCCTCGTTCCCAACAGCAGGTGATCCAGGCAGGGGATTAAACATGTCCTATCTCTCCTCAGCACTATCAGTTATGGCACTGAGCTGTGGAGGGCAAAAAGCAAAAAGAGACCCCCACTTTAGGCCCAGCTTGTCCAAAACAGCTGCTGTTTAAAGCTGCTTCTTCACATCTTGCTTATGCATTTTCCAGAAGTGAATGAACAAAATACGCTTTAAGTTAAAAGCAGGCAATGGGTATTTCTGTTAATCCAAGCAAACAAGGGAAAACTGAGTCCCTTTCTCCTCCTTTGTTCACAAGAATTTAGAGTATGACCCTGCAGACATTAAATTTTTCAGCAGACCTTGCTGAACACACTTCCCTTTCACTAAAAAAAGCAATCAACATTTTTTTTCCAATGTTGAATGTTAGAACAGTGCACATTCCTTACAAACACAAAATTAAGTCAGCACAGGGTTGAGGATGGACAGAGAGCACTGGATGGAGGAAGAACCAGGCTGCACTCTGCTCCAAAACACAAGTCACTACGTTTTTCCACTGAATTTTTCCAAGAGGAGAACTGGTTTTCAGTAGTTAAATACAACTAATTTATTAGACAATGGCTTTCTACAATAAATTAGGAATTTCAAGAAGTTTAAAATAAAATTTGATGTCTTCTTAACCAAATGCCACATGGCTCAGGTGCTGCTTTTCTTACTGCCCACGAGGCTGGCAGATGCTCGCATCAGACATGGGGTTGTAATACTAAAACAGCTTCCAAGGCACACACAGCTCCCAGACAGACCTGAAATATCCAAAGACTATAACTAATATTGGAGCTGGAACTAGATGATCTTCAGGGTCCCCTTCCAATCCAAACCATTCTATGATTTTTTTCTACTTTAAAAACTGGAAACAGGAGATATGAGGGAAGTTGAGGATGGGAGACTGCAAGAAGAGCATTTCCAACAGGCTATTTATACCCTCACTGGCTCAAATCCACTTACCCTGGAGTCATTTAACACTGTTCTGTAGTGTGAAAGGGTCTTTATGTGGGTAAACATTCAGGTCTGTCACTGTAAGGTTCCCATAACATATGGGCAGACTCTTCAGTTTTGATGTTTTCATCCAGTTAAATACATCAGATACAGCCTTAAGGATTTTGTGCCAGTTTTTGACCAAGTTGACAAGCATAAACAGCCATTCCAGTGATATATTTCCCATTGCACATCCAGGATGCAACAAGATGCCTCCCTTGGCTGCCATTCCTGTTCCCAAGCCAAAGGCTGTGCTGGCAACCCAGGTCATGCCCCTGTCTTAGGGACTCTCAATCCCCAGTCTCCTGCTTGGACCTGCCTTGGGGTGTCTCCAGGTGGGTCTCACCCAAGCTGCAGGGGAAAGCAGAAATGGCTTTTCCATCCTAATGACACATTTCATCCCCCAGTCCAGCTTACCCAGTCCTCAAGTCAGCTTTTAACCTCACATGTAGATTTTGGCCATCTCTGTACCACATGGCTAAACTGTACCTGAGATCTTTTGCACTTTGCCTGCCCCAGGGGCTACATGGAAGAGCACCCCCAACAGGTTTGGGGTTGTGATAATGAGAAGGAAACAGCTGATAAATGAAAAGAAAAGGATGCAGAGACAAGAGGAAGAACAGGGAGCACTTGCTAAGAACAGGACGAGGTACTGGGAGAGAGAAAAAAGATGAGGTGTGGAGGAGATGGGTGGAAAGCAGAGGGGAAGAAGAACACCGAAGAGGGAGAAAAATAGGCAGAGCAGAGTGAGAGTTAAGTGAAAGAAGAGTGATGCAGAAGAATTAAAACAAAACCTTGGGAACAAAGGACCAGAGAGACAGAGAAGAAGGCAGAGACTGGAATATGAAATGAGTGCGAAGAGCCAGAAGAAATTTTAGAAGCTCTAGGATAGACACACATACCTGTCTGTATGTACACTCTGATGGTTACTACATTTGATCTACACTCCCCTCATTCATATTTATCCATCATGCATTTCTGGGACACTATTTTTAACCATGTACAAAAACACACTAGGAGCTTTTCTCACTTGCATTTTGGAGGAAGGGCCAGGCACTTCCCAGGCACAAGGCAAATCTCTTTTTAGAATAAATTCAGAAAGACTATCAGAGCGAACCCAACGCCTATGAATAAATAACTCTGTTCCTGCAGAGGAGGCTGTGGCAAGGAGCTATTCTCAGATGTGCACACAGTCCCAGAGAGGAGCATGTTTGGGAGTGAATGAGGAGGTGGTGGCCTCCCTGCATGGAATTTTACCTGCCTCCTCAGGCATTTTACCTGTCTTTCTGCAAGGAAGGAGCTTTTCCTGTCTGAAGCAGCAAAGAGCATGAGGTACAACACATACATGAAGGCAGAGGAACATGGTGAACATGTTTGGATCCTGCTGTCTGGACCAAGGCAGCAGCTTCTTGAACCATCGCTGTACCAGTCTGCTGGACAACAGCCTGAGGCAGCTCTAGCAGCACCAGACTGATGCTGTTCTTGTTCCACATCAGATGTGGGGACCTTGGATGGAGCAGGCACACTGCTGGAGGGAGCAGGGAGGCAGGATGCTTTGCTGCTGTGCTGCCATCCTCACCAGCAGGGCTGGGAGATTGCTGGCTAACACGACTGCAGTGGGAAACACTGAGCAGGGAGAGGATTAGCTTAAGGCAGAAATGTGCTGATTTAAAGCTGAACCTTCCCCCAGTGCCATCTATGTGCTTGAATCAAATAAGCTGTTGTGTCCTGTTCCTGCACATTACAGCTGCTGTGCCCCTCACTATAAGCATCAGCTGAGGACAATTTAACCAGTTACAGGAGGAAGAACCAAGAAGTTTGTACAGGCCACTGAGCCCTTCTTTGGTAGGGCAACAGGGAAGGCAAGGACTGAGTCTGAGGAAACATCAGCTCCAGTTTGTTCCCCTTAGGGCTGCTGGAGGCTGAGAAAACTTAGGCCTGCCTCAAGGCTGCTCTGACTCCACATGAAGCAGTCACACACGGAGATGCACAAAGCCTTTTCTACCCATCTTTTCCCCAGGACCCCCTGTTCCAGCCACATGCCATTTGACCATACGGAACATTTAGCCTGCTTTGAAAAACACGTGTCTCCCTCCCTGGGAGGTGGCTGGGGACAGCCATGAGCTGGGACACAGGAGTTAAACGTGGTTTTACAGGACTCATGCAACAACCTTCCAACTATGCCTTTTATGTTCCTTCTCTTTGCCTGCTATATTTTACTGATTATCTAAATTATGCAGCCTTATTCATCTGAAAGTGTATGAAGGACATCAGTAAATTTTATAAGATGGCACCAGAGGCATCACTTTCATGAGAGGTAAAAACAAAATAAGACTTTTGTCCATCTGCAATCCAGCTTTACTTAACTGCCTTTTACAGGGCTGGACTGACTGAGATGCACCCTCCTGAGAGTCCAGACACTAAAAATACCAGTAATGTGCATCAGAGTCTGAGTGCCTGCACAGTTTATACTCATTAAATTGATGCGTGATCTGAAGATACAGATTCTTGCTTAAAAATTGGTAGGTTTCCCAATTCTGATCCATTCCCAAAGTCTCTGGACCCCCAGAAGGTCTGACTGCACCAGAGATGGCTTTAATGAGCTAGCAGGTTGGACCGTGTCCTGTGGCCAGAGAAGTCCAGACATTTAAGGAGTAGGCAGGAGCGTGAAGCTGGGTGGAAATGTAGCGGCAGTGCTGAACTCCAGACAGGGCTGTGGCTGAGCAGCAGAGGCTGTGAAGATGCAGAGGTGCTGCTTGATGGTTGGAAGCACATTTTCCAAATGAATCCAACTGCTCATGCACGTGCAGAAAGTGGAGAATGCACAAGCGTCCATATGGGAATCAGTCCCTCCCAGGGTACTCCTCTGCCAGGCAAAGCCATGCAGAGCATGGGCAATGCAGGAACAAAAACCTTAAGAAGGTTTGAGAGGTTGCAGAGTTTCAAACACAGCCTGCCTTGATGCCACACCTAAAGAAGGAGATGGATATCTCAGACCTGAGGATTGCTGCCAGCCTTGGAAATGGCTGAAGGTCCCTTCTGCTCATCAGCACTTGAGCCCTCAAAAGTAAAACCTGTTTCCTATCAGTATTTGGCAGGACATGACAAGGGATGACCCTTTCCAATAGGCTAGTGAAAATGGGGTAAAAGCCTGACAGATGTGCAAGGTGATACACTCTAAGCTCCCGGCTTCTCCAGCCCCACCCTGACTGGCATCTCCATGACCTTCTTCTCAACTGCACTTTTGGGGGTCTTCAGATGAGACAAGGACATCCTATTTGTCTCCAGCTACATCTCTTTAAAACCAAGGAAGTCAGACTTTGGGAGCCACACAGCTTACTCACACCGGAGCCTGCTGCTCTCCAACACAATTTAAGGACACTTGATGGGCAGTGGAACCAGTTTTCAACAAAATTTAAAGCTGTAAGTGGGGAATGTTGGGATCCCTGGGTAAAGCCATCCCTTCCCCAATGGCAAATACTGTCATGAGGCCCTGTTCAGGACATCAACCTCTGTCTTAAAAAGCACTTTGGGCTTTTGGTTCCTCACACCGATTACAAAATTGATCCACAACACGAGTGCTCTGATATTTAGGAGTCTCCTAAATTTCCAGCCTAAATCTATTCATCACCAACCTACATCCATTAGTTATTCTGTCAACATCAGCTTTTGCCCCTGGAAAGTATTTATGGGAAGCAATCATTCTCTTGGAGCTCTCCTTTTGCTAGACCGAACAAATTACTGTCACTAGTCTCCTAAGGAAAGCTCCCCACCCTCGGACACTAAATCTCATGGAGAGTCTAGGATGCCTGGTGCCTCCCTCTGGGAAGTTTTTTCTGTTTTTTGTCCTAAATTCTTCTTTAATGTGATGTACTTTAAGCCAGACTTTAATGATGTTTCTACACACAGAAATGCATTTCAGTGCAGTGCAGACAGCTCACACCATTATTTCAGTTGGCTGGAGTAGCATGAAAATCCACTGATAGCAGTAGGTTAGTTTCTAAAGCATTATTCTTCCTGGTTCAGCCATCATAATTTCTGCTAAGGTATCATGAGAGGAATAAAAATAATGACAAGAGTCAGAAACGATGCTGAAATTGGAAGTATACAGCACTGTGAGGGTCGAGAAAGCAGTTATCAGACTTTCCATGGCAAGCATGGCCTCACAGTAAATACCATGTCAGAGAATCAAAACCAAAATACCTCATAATAAACCCATATGTACACGGGTACATGTGTGCACACACACCTACAGGCATATCCCTTTCTCTGCCAAGCAGAGGGATTAACTCCCAACCTCTAAAATTGCTGGAATCACACGTCAGGATGACCACCACACTCAGTGCCTTTGGCCAGTCTCTACATCACCATACTTGAAATGGAAAGCTCTGTGCAAGTCAGCATGCTCGCACTGAATTTTAGCCAGAGCATCCTGGACCATCTGTTGGAGATTAAGACCACAATGGAGCAGAGCATTAATAAATGATCTGTGATTCCTACCCTCCTCCACTTTGAAACATTGGGGGGAATATTCCCAATGCCCAAATGCACTTTTCAGCAATAAATAATGATTTAGTTGAGCATTAAGCACACAAGAAAAAAGTTCAATGCAGAACCTGAGCACCATCCTATCTCACGGGGCCATTGTTTCAGCATGAAGAATTATATATAGCTGAGTCTTTTTATTAGATTAATTCAGTTCTTCAGCTGCTTAGACTGCTGCTGTATATCCATTCTAAATTAAGTTTGGTTTTCTATACATGCAGCTATGGTTATCCTGCTTGTTTTCCTGTGTATTCCAATGTGAAAATCATGATTAAGTTCATTTGTCATAAAACAAACATGATGCCATGAATGATAAATAAGCCCAGAGTACTGCAGAGACTGGCAATGCAGCTCAGCTTCCTCAGTGCTGGGGAGGGCTTCTGTGTCACTCATGTCTGAGATTAGAAAGCTTCCTAATGAAGAAATCTGCCTAACAAATGATGTAATTTCTGGCAAAGCCACAAGCCTAATTTGCAAGGAAGGGCCCAGCGACCCCAGCATTACCTCCCCAGGCATGCAGAGGAGATGTTGCCTTTGCTGGCTCCCAGGCCAGGAGGACACAGCACGGAGGCAGTAGCAGGGGCAGCCTGCTTGGCCCCTGCCCCTCAAACCCACATGCATGGGCTGTTTGCACCCACAAACCTCCCCAGGGTTTGGGGGGGGGACATTCACCCCAAGGGGACACTGCCTGCTGTCACCATCACTGCATGCCAGGGCATCCAGGCAGCCCAGCCACTGCTGCACACTCCCCTGCTCCCTTCTATCTCACTTCCAGAGGACAAAGGGGATCACTGCAACATTCCCAGCCATGCTTTGTTAAATACATCTCAGGATAAACTATCCTATTAGGGAGTATTTCCCCAGCACCCATGAGAAGAGCCCAGCCCATATCGAGCTCCAAGCCAACTGCAGCTGGCTGGGGTCTCCCACCTTCAGCATGGTACCACAACCAGCAAGCTGTGGGATGTGTTTCTCACCATCTTTCACATCCCAAACTTCAGGAGGTGCTAAAGCAGCTGGCCCACCTCCAGGAGAGTCACCTCAGCACCCCAGTGAGATCCAAGGCACAGGCAATTGGAAGCCAGGCCCTCAGCTCTACTGGACACAACAAGCTCCCTCTCCCACTTCTCTCATCTTCTGGGTGCTGCCTATTTTATCACCACCATCCCTGGATTTCAGTACTTCATGCAATTGAAGCCCATTGTTCCCATTATGATTATTTAGCTGATGTGTGCTGCAGTTCTCAGCCTGTGTTGCCCTGCTCTTGCTTCCACCCTTTGTGCTGGAGTTTCCATCTCTGTAGACTTGATCTGCACAGCTTGCTTACTTCTGCAGAGCCCACAGGTTCTTACTCAGACCTCTTAATTACATGTTTAACACAAAACACAGAAATATCCAGAATACAAGCTCATGCTTTGCTCAGCCATAGCAAATAGAAAAAGCTGTGACTCACGAGCTATAACAAGGTCTTTACTGCCTATAAATCAATCCTACTCAAGCTCTTCCTGCTCCAGTTCTCAGCCCACCCAGAGAACTTTCTTGCTCTTAGGTCATCTCAGCCTTCTGGCTATTTCTTCACCTAGCAAGCCTCAGTAAAAACATTTTTTGTCATTTTCACTGTCCTCTTTCTCCAGAGATCCTCAGGCTCACTGGCATGTTTTCCACTAACCTCACACTCCAAGGCATCCATGGGTCCTTGTGCTCAAGATCACCTCTGGAGCTGACAAGTCCTAAACAAAAAGCCTGCAGTAGCAGCCAGTGAAATACTGACCTGCTCAATGCAGTAGCTGCAGACCAGCTCAACACAGCAACACAGCCATGGGATGTGACCCTATGAGAGCTGTCTCTGCTCTGGAGGCAGCTCTTCTTTGTTCACAGGATAATGGACAATTGGATAGGAACGACCTGCAAAAATCCAGAGCAAGTTTATGACCTCTCCCTGTGAGTTGTGAGGGAGCACTCACTCTGTTCAGCTGTAGGTTCATTCTGCTTCATTGACCTTATTTACAATTACCACCACCATGCTTGCTTTATTCCTTTCTGTCTTCTGTGTTCCAGAGGGGGGCTTAAATTTATCATTCCCCAAAATCTCTTTGGCCAGTTCCCTTCCAACTCTTTCAGTTTAAAAAGCTTAAATTAATGGCTGTTCACTATCTTCCCATTAATGCAGTATTTTCTCTTCCATCCATAATGAAGGCAAAATTCAAAGATATCCTCCTTCCCTCTCCAAGAGCATCATCTCCTCTTTCTAGAGTCTGTCAGACATGTGTTTTCATGCCTTTCTGACTCGCTGATCGACAAGGTGTCCTCTCTTTCCTTAATTGCTCTAATTACATGCTGTCTGCTGTGCTGTGAGAAGCTGTAAATAAAAAGCTACTCACAGTATCATCTCACTCTATCCTGTCCTCCAAAAGCAGCCCAAGAGTCTCCATAGCCTCTGCTTGCAGAGCAGACAGACTGGAGATGTATTTGGTGCAGAGCTACCTAACCAGCAGGTCTTGAACATGGAAAGGCAAATGCCACAGGTTTGGGTGTCTCTGTAGGAGCTCAGCACAATACTTAGCTGATCACAGACCATTCCTCGTGTACCTAAACTGCTCTCCACATCCGCTGCATGATTGCAGCAAAGTGAGTCCAGGCCTGATACAAACTGTGCTTTCACCTATAGAGTGTTTTAGGAATGACATCAAAGTTTTGCAGCTATTCCAATATTTTAGACCTAACTGGAAGTTCAATGAAGCCAGTTTGAATTGTTTCAACTTAAATAAGGCTTTCAGTTAGGTCACCTCCATCCCCTATAGGAACAAACCAGGGGAGGAATTACTAAGTTTCTGCATAACTTATCCCAGAACTGGTACAAAGACACATTCTAGCTTCAAAGCCCTTTGGGATTATCCAAACAGCATACAGGCAGACAGGAAGACTGCGCCAAGTGTTGGGAATTTTCCCACAGACATTATTAAACAAGGAAAGGAATTGCTCCTTGTGAACAGAGGCTCAGTGCTTTTTAAATTCAGTCTCAGGAAGATCCGCAGTAAATCGATGCTGCATCTCTAACTGCAGAGTGGAAGCTCCCCAGTCCACCAATAATCGGGTTTGTCAGAACAATTAAATTAAAAAATGCATTTTTAAGTGTCACCAAGTGACTGGCAACACTAGGAAGACTGACAATTAAAAAAAGTAAAAAAAAGAAAACTAACAACCTGCAACAAACAGCAAAGCTCTCCATCAAGATGCACACAAACAGCTTAGGCACCACACAGTGCAAAGAGTGGAATTTCACAACTCTACAAGGCAGTGCTGCAGGTTTGTGTCCCCTTTTCCTAAGCCACAGAGCACTGCAGGCATGGCAGAGCAGGGACAGTCTCCAACCAGCAATCCAGTGCTGCAGTCACTGGGCAGAGCATCCTTGCTGGAGAGAGCGACCCTTCACAGGGCCAGTCCAGGAGAGTGGTTACTCTTCCCATTTTAAAGGTGAGAAATCATGAGACTGAAAATTTAAATGACCTGCCCAAGAGGGGCAAGGAAACAAATGGCCATTTCAAGTCACTGCTCACCCCACAAAATGGGTGTCTACCATGTGTTTCCTCACTTGTGTGCACTCAGCAGGTGACTCCTTACAGCCACAACAAACACTGATGGGAGCTCACACAGCTCTACTTGCAGCACCATGTTCAGAACACACTGAAGGTCTTAAAAAAAATAATGTTTTAGAATCAAAAAACCTCCTTTAGGGAATTACTCTTATATTCAGACAAAGTAGCAGCAATGGAGGCACTTTTATTGAGCTTGGTTAAAGTGTGATCATAATAGTTTTCACTCCCCAGAAGGAAAGCTCCATCATCGTAGATTAAAAGTGGAGGTAAATGGGTTCATGCAGACATCCAAGGCAGCAAGCTCCTCACTGTAGCACAGACTTTGTAACCCACTAACCTGACATATGATGGCAAAATAATATCTAGCTCTTGGAGAGTCCTTTTCATCAGCAGATCTAAGAAAACTTTCTAAATGCTGGTTGGGTCAGTGTTTGTATCTGCCTGGAGAATAGGGAAAGCACAGCTAGAGGGATTTCTGAAGATAGCTTTGGAGCATCAGGTTTGATCAGTACCATCCTACAATGGGAAAAATCGACTCAAAGGCTGCTAAAATTCAACAGAGCCATTATGCAAACTTCAAGGGGCTTTGAAGCAGAACACCAGGGATTACAGTAACTGTTACTACAATTGCTTTTACAACAATAATGCCACATGATGATAATATGCTTTGCCTCGTACACCTTCATATCTCCAAGAGCTTAAAATGAACTGTCCTTGTCTGCTCCCAAAGCACATCCACAGTGCTTCTGTGTGTTGTACGTCCAGCTGTAGGTGATGGTAAGGATCCTGCAGCAGACTAAAGAGACTATAGAAGACCAATTTACAAAATCCCTTTCCTAAGGTTTAGGGCTTCTCAGTGTTTTGCACAGCACATTTGAGCTTTAGAACAATGCCATCTGTCATGATGTCGTATTTCTTGAACTGACACCAAGAAGGATGGGATAGTTGAAAGCCCCATCAGTCCAACTCAGATGTCACACCTCAGTATCTGTACAAAAACAGACCTCTGCAAATAAGTTGGATGAATCACGATGCCCATGAAGTGCTTTGGAGTTTTGTTTGTTTAGGTTTTTTAAAGGTAGTCTTGCTAGAATATCCCACATTTGTGTCAAATACATTCCTCCCAGAGAAGAATAAGTACACTTTTCAGACACAGAAGGTTCTCTGTCTACACCTTCCTTTTAACTGCATTTGCAGACCAATGATAAAGAACTTCATTCTCAGGATTCCATAAGCAAGCAGGCTGTGAGAAGAAAAACAGTTTTAGAGTGCAGGAATAGATATTAGGGAAAAAAATTCTTGACTGTGAGGGTGGTGAGGCATCAGAACAGGTTGCCTAGAGAAGTTGTGGATCCCCCATCCTTGGGAGTGTTCCAGGCCAGGTTGGAAGGGGCTTTGAGCAACATGATGTAGTAGAAATTGTCCCTGTCTGTGGCAAGAGGGTTGGAATGATATGATCTTTAATGCCCCCTCCAACCCAAACCATTCTTAGTATGCATCTACTGCTGAAATCGCTGTTCTTTTGCAAGAAAGAGTTGAACCAAAAGTTCTTGCCTTTAAATTAGCAAGTGCCACTTGTCCACAAAGCAAGTGGCGACAGAGGAGATAGAACCATGTCCAGCCAGCGTGAATCCAACTACCAGCAACTCTGGTGGGAAGTGTTACATGGAACACCCTGCACAGAAGGGCTGGTGATTTACCAGGATGCATTTTCTTACTGATTTAAAAAAAAAAACAAAACAAACCCAACCCACAACTATATGTTTTGTTGCTCATCACTTTAGCTAAACTATACCCTACAAAGGTTAATTTTTATGCCAATCAAGAAACAACAATGTCCAACATGAGGACATCTAACACACAAAAAAGAGCACACAGGAAAGCAAGCAGAAGTCTGTAACCAGTCACTCAGACCATGCACTTGAAAGCAGTAAGGCACAGGCTCCACTGCCCTGCTCCAAAAATCACTTTATCCATCTTTAATAGCTTATAAATAAAGCAGCATATGAACAGGGACTGAAATTGGGTCCTTCGCCTTGGAGGTGTGCCTGAAGTACTAGTACTTTCCATCTGCAATTTGGCTGCATGCAGGCCCCTGCACTTACCCTGCTGGGGTGCAGGTTGTACCCAGCCCTCCCAAAAATGAGGCTAAGGCACTAATGTCCTAGGGCAAGGGGAGATTCCCAACCCATGCCTTTTCCTCAGCCCAAATCCTCTACTTTATCAACTATTTGGGCTTTGCAACCTCTGTGCCAATATTATACCTGCAGCTTTCTAGATGGCAAGTTCTGTACCTCCAGACTCACCACTGCTGTGCAGACCCAGTTGGAGATGCAAGTGACCCCCAAAGGAAAAGGTGTTGGAGGAAAGCCAGGGTGGGACCAACAGCTCTGTTCTGGAAAGCCTTTGCTCCCCATCACATTTATTAATATCTCTCTTGTCCAACTTTAAGGACAGGGCAATGTTTTAAGTGCTTTTACTAGCCCAGTGCCAAGAATAAATTAATGATGTATATTAATAATATACCACATTCTTAATGAAGATAAGGCCATTTTCTGGCGCATAAAACAGTAAGCTAAAAAAGACTAATTTTAAAATCAATACAAAATTCACTCCCCAGTACTACCCCATAAACTGTAATTTTTATGCTGCATCTTAAATATTAGATGAAAGTGGATGGAAAACTCCGCTTGACTGAGAAAGTTTTCCTCCCCTTCAATCTCAGAGGTGAGCTGCAGGTTTAAAAGCAGTTTGGGGCCTCCCTAAAGAAGAAAAACAGAAGAATCACTGAACACAGTGAGAGACCATTCAGAGCACAGTGTTACCTGGTAATACATGAACAGCACATGCTGGATAAACACAGAGACATTACTTTAACTTGAAACCTGCAGCACAGGACAACACCAATACAAACATTGGCTGTCTCCCCTCCAGTTCATCCTGCCTGGCCCAAATCCACTCAATGCTCCTCTCTGTCCTCTCCATTCACCAGTACAAGCTCTCTAAAACCAGTACGACCCTTTTCCACTGTCTCCAGTGCACTGGACAAATCCAGGAAAGCAGGTTTGTCCCCCCTGCCAGTGCAGGCAGAAGAACAGCTGGAATCACCAGATATCCAGGTGAACAAGGAGCAAGGGAGGAAGGGACCATTTTTGACCTCCAGGCCTTGCACTGGAGTAGCAATCTCACTCTGCAGTTTCCCACAATCAGCTCTGACCCACCAACCATCCAGCTCTGTGAAGCAAAGAGGTGTTTAACCAAAATTCAAGCACTTGGAGAAAACCACCCTAAACCATGAAACAGCTTATGCCAGCTTTACCAAGTACCTGCTCACACTTAGGTAACCTTGTCTCTGTTTTCACCCAGGCCATAGCACTAATAAAGGTAAAAACAATACAGAGACACCAGTGTGTCCTGGGATTCCCCTTGGCCCATCTCTGGCCGTAGAGTTTTTGTTGGGATTTTTGGTGTGGGGGTGTTTTTTTGTTGGTTTTTTTTTTTTTGGGGGGGGGGGGTGTTAAACCTTTTCTGGTTGTATCTGTGAACACAAACACCATGACACACAGCACAGCAGTATTTGTGAAGCATCAGCCGAGACTGTGCACCCAGAGCTGTGGCAGGAGAGCACCGAGGGGTTTCTGAGGGCATTAAATCTTCTGGGATGAAGCTGGTCTACAGGGAGGGTGTAGTCAGACCCTTAGACTCCCTTGAATCAGTTCAGACCCATATTGCTTCCTAAACTAGCTAAAACCATGCTAACCAGCCCACCCACAGGAGACACAACTAAGCAGACAGATGACAGTGATCCAGTTTTTAAGCTGGACAGCTGTGGGCTGAGACCCTCACAGACATGAGCACAGGATGCACAACCTTAAGAAAGGCATTCTCCTTGCTTTTGAAAGAAAAGAGTAAGCATTTCTGCTCTCAAACCCTCTTTGCTTCCACCCAGTTGAAATTCATCCTCCATGCTTTTCTGACAAGCAGTGGTTCTGTCTGGCTCTTTTAATTTTGGAGAACAGGCCTGTAACCCTCAGCTAGTTTAATCAGGACAGACCACTGAAATTAATAGGTTTCCATCAGTAAATAACTGTGTCCTCCAAGCACTTTGTCAGTAAGAGAAGGACAGATTTGTTCTGCGTGAGTTCTTACACACAGCAACCTCTACCAAGCACATACATGAACATGGGTGGGCCACATCACCATTAAACAACCTGCTTGGGTTACACTAATGAGGAGGATTTGAGCAGTTCCAGCACTAAGTTTGAGCCCCCCGCACACCTTTATGGCAAGATAAAGGTCAGTTGTCTGTACTGCAGGTATTCATCAACTACTGTAAAGAACTGGGGGCTCACTCCAGTCTCCCCTTCACATAGTATTGATTAAAAGGAAGCCATGCAGGTGCACTTGGTCCTGAAACAACATTTGCTACCCACAAACATAAGCAACCAGCAGCATACAGACAGAGAGGCAGAATCATCATGAGCACCTGAACCATCTAAATGGGTAATTCCCAGTTCTGCACTAAGCAAACTGAGTTTTTCTTAGGAAGACAATGTAATCTCTACTGGTCTCCCTAAACCCAAGTAAGTCTGAGTAGAACTAACACAAAGTCTTAAGTCTTCTTAACTTAATACAAATATTAGAAACAGAATAATTTGTTTTCTGGGTGTACCTTATTCACTATTGTCTGTAAATAGATCTTATTCCAGTAAATTAAACCAGAACGCCAACTTTTAAAATACTAAAGACAGATGAAAGGAGTACTATCGGTAAGAGCATAATATCCTGGGCTATAAGCATATTTAGCATCTCATAGATGTAGGCTCCTAGAAATATCCAGTGTTTCCTCTTATAACATGAAACCATTGCTCCTTCTAGCCATTTCCCCAGCTGGTAGCAGGCAACAGAGCACAGCCTTAAAATAGATATGGATGTAGGACACACTCTATTTCCCAAGGCAAACTACAGGCAAAATACCATGACCATTATAAAAAAGGGAGAAAAAAAAATAAAAGCACACACAGAGTAAATTTAGAGAAAAGAAACAGGTTGGCTGAGACACTGACAATTTAGTATAGGTGACATTCAGCTTCTGTATTGACCAACAGAGTAACACCAGTACAAGGACACACACGAACACCTTCCCAGTGCACAGAGGTGAGGACACACAATACAAACCCCAGAAAAAAAAAAAAAGCTCTGCCCTGCTTCTCCACATAAATCCTTAGCTCTGGGCTCTTTGCAAGCTGAGGAAGGCACTCCCATTTGAGTGCTAATTAGATAAAGCTAAGCTAATTAACAGAAGCTGGTGTTCAAGTCAAAGGGGAGACCAGAGGGTTGGAAGAGAGGAAATTCTGGCATATGAGTGGCTCGATGAGCACTACTGGCCACTGATCAGCTATGTCCTCTCTGTGTATGTTTCTACTGCTCACATTAGCCCACTGGAGCGGCTATTGCTGATGTAAACTCAGAGGTGGAAGAGGGCAGGACATGGGATCGAGGAATTCCCTGTGGCTATGGCTATGGCTCCAGCAGCAGCAGCAGCTCGCACAGCTGCACAGACATGGGCACCAGTCCATGCACCCAGTGGAGCTGCTGGCTCTCCCCACATAGCTTCAGTGGCACAGACAGCTCTGTAAAACCCAGCAGGAGGCCAAGCTGGAGACCCCCAGATGCTGCAGGGGAAGGATCGGGGAGCCATGTCCAAGCAAAGGCACCTCTGAAAACGCAGCTTTGGTGTTTGTACAGGAAAACACCTTGCTGCCAAAGTCTTCTGCCAACACGCAGCCCCCCTGCTTTAAAACAAGGCACCTGCAATCTTCCAGAGTGTTTCTGTGTTCAATCAAGAGCTTTGGCTGAGCTTCCTCTATCATGTTATTCTGTGCCACAGGTAAAAACAGTGTGTTTTCCAGGGTGGTTTCAATGCTGCACCTCTGCTGTGCACAGAGAGCCATCAAGCAGAGAGACATTGCCACCTGCATGGCGGACACAGCACTGTCATACCCAAACAATGCAGTTAAAAGTCAGATGCCTGGGAAGATAATCAAGCACAGCACGTTTTATTCCAGCGAAATAAATCATATGCATAACGCACCATGCCCTGTGAGGTTAAAAAAAGACCAAAAGTGAAAAATTGTATATGCAAGATACTGAAACCCAAGGATGTTTTTTTCCTGAAGCAGCACGTGGGAGCCCCCGGCAGAAATGCCTTGCAAACCCCACAGGTCGGACAGCAGTTTTACAAGTCCTGCTGCACATATTATCTTGAGATCGTTTTTATTCAAGTACTCCACTGCCAGTCTGCATTAATGCCAGAATGTTAATATCTAAGGAAGCCAATCTGACTAAATACCATGCTGCTCTAATGAGCAATTTTTCTGTATTCACCAGCAGTAAGGCTCTGTTGTCGAATGTAGTTCTCCATAATTAGCACCCACTCGTCGCACTGCTGTGAGCTGGTGTCTGAAGGCAGAAATAAGAAGGGAAGCCCATAAAGTTGGAAACACTCCTTCAGTGAGCTCTTTATTTGGGATAAAGATGTTCTACAGCCCTTTTTAGCACAGAGAAAGGAGAGGGATGGAGAAAGAAGTGACAGCATCTTCCAAAAGATAAGGACCATCTCAGCAAAACCTATACCGGACTGAAAAAACTGGCACAGCTATGCTTTGAAAGCTGTATCTGTAGATACCTATAATGTCAGGGCACATCCTCTATTTTAGGCTCACAGTTGAGTTTCCCCTCTGAGTCAAGGAATCCCAGTGATTTTTCCTCTCCTTGAGATAAGGGTATTGGTGGGAAACTAGTAAATAAATGAGCCTCTATCTTGCACGATTCACCTACAGATCTCAAAGCAGTCAAAGGTTTTACAAAGCTTGTTAGGAACCAGCAGCTTTAAAAGGCTCTGGCTGACCCAGCACGTTGTTTCATGACTCAGAGGATGGTGTTAACAGCCTGGATGATTTTGATCTTGGGCACTGAATGAAGCAGATCTCATATTCCTCAGCTCTGAGCAATTTTGGAGCCAAGCTAGGGGTTGCAGAAGTGCTTTGTCTGAGAGACACACTGAGGGAAAAGAAGTTTAAGAAAGAGAAGTACCTGAATCACCTTTGGCTGTGTGGAAGAGGCTCTGCAGACCCTACTGGCACTAGCACTGGTGTTCTTGCTAGCCATGTGTTAGCTTCCCACACTCTCCTTACCTGTGGTCACTGAATAAAGATATATAAAATACAAGCAAAACATAATATCATGGATATTTTTTAAATTTGAAAAGACTTTTTATTTAGGCTTTTAGAACAGCAGCTACAACAAAATAGGGCACATTTGTGGACCAGTAAGCAAATATTCAACAGTTTTAGACATCTTTTCCCTCAAATCCCTGCCTAATTAATTGCTAAAAAGCTCAGGCTGAGGCAAATTATTATGTAACCACATGTGGTAATCCTCAATACCACTTAAGAAAGGGGGAGACAGGGTGGAGGGAAGGGGTGTGGAAAGAATCTAAGATGCTTTTTCAGATTCCAAATTTGAGCTTTGAAACTCCCATGCTCTGTAATTTTTAGAGGGAAATTGTGAGCTTTGTAATCAGTCATTTCAGGCATTAAAGAAGCTGTTCATCCTGGTAAGTGCAGAAGAAGCACAGTTTTGCATAGCTTGGACCAGACCAGAGCCCTGTCCTCACTATTTGTCACCCTAGGTTCTTCCTGTGGGACTTGGAGTCCATCCTCCAAACGCAGCACAAATGGGAGTGCTGCTTCTCTAGTGCAGGGAAACAGGACTATTTTCTTCTGCACAGGCCAGGTCAGAGAAGCTTAAGGCTGGGATGGAGCCCTGACTTTGGCATTTCAAATGCACTGGCAAAACCTTTCAAAATTTAAGATGTGAAGATGTTCAGTCTATTCTAAGAATGGGTGTGTTGCTGAGGTACAATGTGCTGTAAGGGAGGTATGTAGGACAGGACCACTCAAGGCAGGTGAGCTCACTCTGCTTTGCCTCAGCAAGTCATGAAGTGAATCAGGATATCTGCTAAAGTATTTGGCTGTCAGCAGATCCATTCAGAAGTAATGCATTGAAAACATCAGCTCCCCATTTTTTGGTATTTCCAGCACTTGTCCTGTAATAAATCTTCACCCAACCCCACACCACCTCAACAGCATCCCCATCTGCAAACTAGCAATCCAGTGACAGATCAGATATGAATCCTCCGCTCAGTTGCAGGCACATGTTTTGATAAGTTGTGAACTTATGGAAACCATGTGTACCAGCTGACAGCTGAAACAGCGGGACATGCTAAATCCAATCCCTTTTTAGCCCCTGATCTTCCACATGCATGAGACCAGCTGAGTCACTGCCTGTGCAGGGTGGAAAACACTGGCCTTTGGTAGTGACAGTAAATATTTTCCAAATAAAATCTCACTGCATTACAGGTCAGTCTACAGTCCTGGTACTTGACATCATAATCATCCTGGGCTCTTCCTACAGGAACTCCTCTCCTGCAGATCAAGGTTATGCAGAAGGGTGAAAGAGGATCAAAAACCAAATAATTTTCTAGTTTACCTTCTCCACCCACCTCTGAAAAAAGGCAGCAAAATACCAGGCTCCAGTAGGTTATTTCCCTCCTACAAGAAATTACGGAGAGGGGAAGAGAGGAGATGGAGGGTGCAAGTGAGGCAGGGGGACATAGTAGTGGCATGGCCAACCCCATGGCTAATGCTGAGACATGTGTGGGGACAAGGGCCAAGAGAAGCAGCACAGGAGGGGTCAGGCACATCGCTCTGATACTGCTGGAGTCAGTGAGCACACAGGCCATAGCAGGGTAAGTTGTTCAGAAGCCTTCTCCCATGCAATGACCAAACCATGTATAACCCTGACAGCTCCACAGAGCTTTCACTGGAGGTTGAAGACAGCAAACAATGTTGTAACACGAGCATATTTTTCTCTCTCTCTCTCCCTCTTTCTGCCGTTGTGTGAAACCCATGTCCTTGACTGCCTCCACTGTGCACCCATCTTTTGGCTTGATCTTCTCCTTACTCATGTCTCTCATTCAGCAGACACTACACGCTGGTACATTCATAAACATGTATTTATAACTCTCTTCAAGTATACACCAGACTACACACAATCCACCACTCAGATGGCTTTTTTTATAATGCTGTTGTTTTTACTGGCTTGCTAGACCTTCCACTGTTGTGTGATAACTCCAGTCCTCCATGAAGGCATACCAGTGGAGCTAAGGAAAACACAGTTGCCACACATCTCTCATAGAAGGATTAGCAAAAGCCTACTAATTGCTAAAAAAACTCTCCTTTCCTTTACTGCAGCAACACAAAGGAAAGAGAAGCAGCCTGTGAGCCTTCTCCCAATAGCCAGCTGAACCTGATTAGTGTCCTGATTTGGGAAACCATGTAGGGGGAAAAATTAAAAAAAAAAACGTTTCTCCCCAGGAATGCAATAGAATGGCTCACTTATAACAATCACTCTGCCTGAGCTGAGCTTGAGAAGCTGGTTCTTTATCCTGGTCAGCAGGAAGTTTGTGCCCTGAAGATGCAAATCCCCATTCTGAATGCCCACGATGCTGAAGACAGCCCCTGGCAAACAGGAGGAGACATGAGGGAGCACTTGTGCCTGGGAGCATGTCTGTTTTCCCTACCAATATTAGCTAGTCCATTAGAAGTTGTTATCTCTCCTTACCAGTTCTGCCTCATGTATCCTCAGGCCATCACGGCTGCTGCACAGTTCTGACTCTGGAAAACAGCTCTGACAGCCCGGTTTGAGGTGCTACAATAACCTAAAGATTGGGCTGAAGGGGAACGGAGAGGGAACACATTAACTAATCCATGCACCCTTTTCCAGATCTCACTGAACTCGCAGCAACACCCTATAGGATGACATCCTGATCACTGCACTTGTTAGGGACCTCTTAGGAACACCAATCTTCAGTGTGATGGGGATTCACTCATCATTTCTTCCAGAAGAGCAGTTTGACCCCTTCCTTCATCCAGATTGTTCCCTCCTTTGCTAAAAAAAAAATAAGTTGAATGTCTCCTCTCTTTTCATTTCAACTATTGAACAAATAAAATCCTTTTCTTATTTAGCTCCCAAAGGCCATCAAATACCTGTACATACCATGAGCACATGGGTGATCGAGGCAGAGTTAGCTGCATGGGAAAAGTGCTCACAGCACAGACCATGGGGACCTAATGGAATCAATGAAGAATGAAATTAAAACTTGGTTTTTGGAAGCTAAATGTCTTTCACTCTCCGTCAATGTCCTCACCACAAAACGAATGTCTGCGATGAGCACCAACGCTTATATGCAAAAGCAAAGAGCGCCCAATGCGTGCAGCAGTGGGCTGAAAAACCTAAAAATAAATGCAGAGTCCTGAGAGGAAGACATCTGGATTCTCTTAGGACAGAGCCATGAGCAGTGTTTACTGCAAAGCAATAGTGGCGCTTGCAAATGCAAATGTGTGTGTGGATCTGAAAAAGCAACAGACTGCAGGAGCAACACGAGCGCGTAGGATGCGACACAGCATTAGCTGTATCTGCCTGGGGATTTTTGGTTTTTTTAAGGGTAGGGAAAGAAAAAGCGAGTTAGTAATGCCAAGGGAATTTAGTACACTAAACCTTGCCACTATAAGGATTGATTCTGGCTTGGGTGTTTCAAAGAAAGAAATAAACCAATGACTCAGCTAATTCATTTATCCTTTGACTTGAAGTCGGTGGCTGTCATTGTCATCATGTGTGGCTAATGTCTGATCACTGTGTTGAGGGGTCAGTGAAACTCACCTCTAATAATCTAGATTTAACAGACAATTACAATGAGATACCCTTTTAAACAAGTCAGCCTGGAAAGCCTTGCCTGTCTCCTAAAAACCAACGTGGGAATTTCAAGAGCTCTTCAAAGGCTCTGTTATGCTCACTAAAAGCAGAGCTGGAGCAGGAGCAACTGCTGGCGCTGGTCTACCTGAGGAGATACACTCCCCACTCATCTCAGTCACTGTGGATTGCAGGTGGGTTTATATTCTCACACAGTGTCAGCACATGACACTGTTGTTAGAACACACAAGAGCAGGGTGCACAAACTAGGTTCAAAATAGGTTCAAGCCTGATTTTCAAGCCGTACCTTCCAAAGAGAAATGCTCTTAAAAATGTCATCTGCCTCTCTGGTGCACATCTAGTGCAATTGTACCTTAGGTCTGTAAAAACACGTCCTTACACACAAGCACACAATCCATTAACTTTAGTGCACATAGTATTATTAATTATTATTTGAATTTCAATACACACTGGGAGCCCCGATAGTGATTTATACTTCTACATGCTGAAAGCTGAGAAAAGAAGATACTCTTGCCCTGAATGGCTACAAGTCTGAAAAGACAGATGCAGAAAGCACAGGCAAAATGGGTAACACAAAGAAGTCATGTCAGTGTAACTGGGACCGTTTACTATTTTGGATCTTTGGGCCTCTGAGGAAGGATCTCTCTTATTACACATCCATAGAGTATCAGTCTTAATAGTGCCTTGTCCTTGATTGATGTTATAAGCTAGATTTGATAATAAGACAAACATTTTCTGAGTGTGTTCACCTGAGATCCCTGCTTATATGAGGGCTGGAACTAAGAAACAAGCACTGCCTTGATGAAACTCTGTTGGCATGAAATTTGTTTTGGAGGGAACTGTATCGCCAGTGCCAGACAAAAAGCCTGGATTGCTTTTAACCAGACACTGAGCAGCCACATCTTTCACAGATGTCCTCCCACTGCTTTCAATAGGACCTGTGAAAGGCTTGAACTTTTAAAAAGCAAGGGATTCCATTTGAGTTCCCAAAAGGCATATCTAGGTTTTTAATCTGGATCTCCTTTACTATCGTGCTGGTAGTTCTGCATACATTATCTAGAAACCTGGGCCTTTTTATTGTCCCTCAGTTCTGCTTTCTATAAATATGCTCATTATTTGCATGTTGTCACTGAACATTTAATACTCTCTCCTGTGGAGCTGTGGCAAATTGTTAGTTTGGAATATATGCACTACTCATTAGCCGCTGTGGAACTAAACAATTAACTCACATTATGTCGTCTCCTTCTGCTGATGGTGAGAATAACCAGCAGCAGATTATGAATAACAAATATCCCCATTATCAAGGAATAGCCTCATAGAAATGAAGAGAAGCATCACTGTCATACTGCTGCACTGGGGGCTGGATGACCCACCCAGCACTTGATCAGAACTCGAGCAAACACTTGTGAGTGCTGCTTTATCCCACTGTCATAACCATTTTATTTTTAAACAAAAAAGTTGTCAAAGAAGGTTAAAAGGAGCACTGTGAAATCATTTCCTGCTTTGAGCCACAGAGCAGAAGAGGACTTGATAAAGAGAAGTCCCCGTGTGCTTTCACACCCGTGTGTGGTACAGAGGGGAGGGATGGGGTCAGGCAGGCTGCACACAAAGCAAGGCAGCAAACTCTCGTGCTGCGTCTGGTTTGGGGAGAGCTGTGTGGCTTTGGGCACCCTACTTAATTTCTCCATCTGTTTATTCAGTTGGCCTTGATACTTCCACACCCGCTCCAGGAAGACGCAGCATGTGTGAATTAGGATCCATATAAAAATGTTGAAGAACCATAAAAAATAGGGGAAGTTTCTTGTTTCAAATATACAAAAAGCTAGGAAGAAATGAAAAGGCTTCGTCTATTTCCCATCCCTTTCAAATACAGACATGCAGAGAAACACTCTTACTCCAAGATAATTACAGAGTGAGTTTGACCTTGCAATAGCACTGTAAGATGAAATCTTTAAGCATGGGTTCTGCAGGATGTCAGACTAAATGATGTAATTTTTAATTCTGATTTAAATCCATGAAGAACCATTTCCTTCCACCAGTAATCCTCCACCCGTGAAATGCAACTGATCCTTAGCTTTGCTCTCTTTTTTTCCTCTCTCTTCACATTAAACTGCTGCAATGAATGGAGAAGGCCACATGCTCCTCTTCCTGCATCTCTATCTCGACTCTGCTGTATCCCAAGTGCCCACACTCAATTCACAATGTATTTTCAGCTCCCTCTGGATACCTGAACTCTCCATAAAGGTAACTATGATTTCAAGCTCTGTAACCTCACGAGCGAAGGAGCAATGTATTAATGCATTAGGATGTCTCTCTAAGAGCCCTGGCACAGCAGATTGCTTATTGCCTTTTCAATAATAGATGGATTCAAATCTATTGACTCAGTTTTTAAGAAGGAACACTTTTTACCGTGATATATTACTTTATCATACTGTCAGCAGCCATTAAGACTACAGGCATGTCATTGTCCATCTGTAACACAGCACAGGGTGTCTGTTCTTCAGCAGCTTATTCCCACCTAGTGTCAGTCCCAGCCCAAGAGCCCCAGGTACACTGTGTCCCTGTGGGCATCAATCACCTTTGCACCTTGCTGCTCTGTGGCCCCTGGCTTAGAGCAGATGTGGCAGTGAAAGAGCAGTGGCAGGAGCATCCCAAGATGGATCCTAAAATTGCACTGGGAACCTGCAGGGTGCTGATGGCCTGTGTGACTCACAGGGCTCCTGTCAGCAGAACGACAAGATAAAGATGCATCAAAAGTCTCAGGCACCAGATGGCTATTTTTAATTTTCACCTTAACCCTTAAGAGACATTACAGATGTTCATGGCTTGCAGGACTTGCCTGTATTCCTTTGACCCTGCAGAGGGACAAGTCACTCCCACACTTCATGCCAAGGGCGCAATTCTGATGCTACATTGCAGGAAGATGGACTGAAGGCACAGTACTAATTCCAATATGCAGGTGCACAGTGCATCTAGCAAAGCAGATAGCAGCTCTGGGCAGGGCAGTCAGGCATGTTTTGATGATAAAAGAAAGGAAAATTCCACCTAGGTATCGTATTAAAACTCCCTTCACAGGTTTAATCTGGTCACATACCCCACTCCAGATTTACAGTCTCAGAGATGTGCACCAAAAAGAGAAAAAAAAAAGAATGTTGTTCCAGTTTAATGGTGAAGTAAATCCTGACGCAGCCCTTGAAAACTGTGCTGAGGTACATCCATATGGAAAATTAATGCGTGACACAGCCCTTAACTACTTATGCATGAGCAGTGCAGTGGTATTTTGCACAAGGGATGAAGCCTCTTGGGCTGTTTCCAAAGCAGGATGCCACGTTTTGGTCTGTTTAGGAGCTCTCCTACTGTTTGAGTGAAACATGTTATTCACCTCATGTGTGCAGTCAGCACCAGCCACATTGCATTGTTCTTCAGGCTACAGATACTGCACTCCATGGCCAGTGGCACTAGAGAAATTATCTCTGTTTTGTTTTCCTGCTTATTTTGGTGTTTCAGCCTGTGCTAGTGGAAGCTCTGGATACCCACTGCACTGGCAGCAGCTGTTTATCTGAATATGAACTGTAGAAACATCTGGTATTTCCAGATACCCAGGGGCCAGAGCTGTTGCTATAATCTGCTGGGATGCCAGGCCTGCACAAGTATATCAAATCCCCTAATTCTCTTTGAACAAAATTTCCAGGTGGGAAAGGAGGCTCAGCTCAATATATAGATAGGCTGTGCTCTCTATGCAAGCCCTGCTCCACCAGCCTTGATCCCAAGGGATATTGCCCTAATTCTGCCCTAATTACTGAAAGCTGAATGGTGCCTGGGGTCAGGCAGAGAGAATGGCTGGGGGGAACCAGCTGGATTGCTCTGCCCTACATGGCAAAGTGCTCCGGGGAATAAGGAACGCTGGTTTCTATTCCTGGTTCTAGAAAGCAGTGTAGGCTCTTGGTGATGAACAGGCAACCCACATCAGGGACAGGCAGATGCCTCCTGCTCACTGCACTGGCCAGCTCCCATGGGATTTTATTCTTTATCAGTTTTTAAACAAGGTACTTTTGTTGGAAGAACAACTTAAGCCAGGATTTTCTCATTCTTTCTCAGGCATAAATCTTACACTTAAAATAATGAGTTAATCTTTAAAAGAGCTACAGTAGGAGGCTTTAAAATGACTCAATGCTGTATTTTGAAAAGAACTCGTGGATCGCTTGTGTCTCAGAGCTATTTATACGCTACCTGCCAGGGAAATTCACAGATGAACGAACTAGCAAGAAACATGCTATTCAAGAGAGACATTCTTAGGATCTGGAGTCAAAAAAACACACATAATTGCATAAGGGTTCTGGTTCAGGGGCTCTGCTTGCTGGAGAGAAACTCTCCAACATAATTTGTCCATATGCTGCTGTAAAGGGGCTCTTCCCTCTCCAAGAGAATCCCTACCAGGAAGGTTTGGAAACCAATACATTCTAACAAATTGTTATTGCAGCAGCATTATCTGTGCTGTCACGTGAAACCAGGCTCCAAAAAATGGGGAAATGCCTGGGCACTGACTGGTTCACGGCCTGTAGTTCCATAGGTGAACAGTAAAAAATAAAAGTGAAAATCCAACACACTTTCTTGCCTTCCCCTTAAGAGTATCATTAAAAGGTGTCATTTGGAGGGGCATGGTCTCCGTGTGTCATTTTGCTCACCAACAAATAACCTCAAGAGCTTCTCCATGGGTAAAAGCTGGGTATAAATGTCCTTGATGCAGCTTGCAAAATGCTAGAAAGGCACAGAAGGAACTTTTGGTAAGAGGGGGAGAGGTACCAGTAAGACACCCAGCTCCAAGATTAAGGTGCAGACAGGTATCTTGTGCCAGGCTCAGGTACTTACTGGTTTTAACAGCACCAGAATCAATGCAAGGCATGTCTCCAAATCTCTCCTTGGGGTGGTCCTGACAGGCTCAGCCTGGGCCCCTAATTAGCAGTTCAGTGCCAGCCCAGCAAGTGAAGGCAGGGACTCTCCCACGCATCCACATTTGGCAGAGGGCAAAGATTATTTTCCTGCTGATGCTGACACAGAAAGCAGCCTGGGACGGAACATTAGCATGGAACTGAGGTTTCAGTGCAGCACGGAAAAGGGGAAGCACAACAGGCACGTTGCATTGGCAAAAGGAGATCTTTTGGGGACATCCCCTCGGGGAAGGGCCTCCCCACACCTCCCACTACATTGCAGGGAAGTCCTTGGAGATTTCTTTCTCCTCCTTCTTCTTCTCCTCTTCCTCCTCCTCCTCCTTGCTGCAAGGCAGATGGCAGGGCTGCCAGGGGACACCCCAGTCCTGCTTGCAGATCATGGCTAGGAGGTAAAAACCTCAGGTCTCATTCTCCTTGCCATACTTTTCTCTTTCCCTGAGTATTTCCTAGGCTTTAGAGAAGGTCTGTCACTTTTCACCATAGATCCCTCCTTCCTTGGTGGTTAAACAGACTCACTGCACAGCTTCCTAAATCCTGTGTCTTTGCCCCCACAGCCTCAACATTGCTAACGTTTGTGTTCCCAAACCAGCATTTATTTCAGTGTGAGCGCTCTGCAACCTAATTAATAGGCATGGAGGTGTGGAAATGATGCTTCACAATCTCTCTTTAGGCAGCCACAGAGGTCTCTGGAGGGAGTGTGGTGGCTGGGACAGCTGAGGGGCACTCATCCACCTAACAAAAGGAGTAAACACCATGCCATTTACCAGATCAGTTGCATAAATATTGCACAAGCTGGAGATGCAGAGGTCATCCCTGAGTACCACTGAGGCAAGCAAGCCTGCTGGGCTGATCTCTCCTGATGGGTAAATGGAGGTTTCCCTTCCCCTCACCATTGCCCATGGAGGATGCTCTCCTGACAGCAGAGAGTCCCCTGTGTGGCACAGCCCCAGTCAACAATCAGGGCCTGCCACTTGCACAGACACAGTCTGGGGGTGGGGATGGAGGAAGGAAGCAGTGCAGGGACCACAAAGTCCAGCCCTGCTGCACAGTCTCCTGAGCTGCAATGAAACTCCCACCTCAAGAAGAGTGGTGGTCAAAAGGCACCACGAGGGCAAAAACACAAGAAAAGTATACAACGTACCTTCACTGTTCTCTTTTTTATTACATCTGTTAAGGGTTAAGGTCCTTGCAAGTTGCAGGGGATCTGGCTGAACTGCTGCTGGAAAATACACCTTTTCTATTGAAAAGAGTGGAAAAAACTCCCTCCTCCCTCTGTTACATGATCAGCTCTTCTGATTTCATGTTTGATAGTCTTTGTCTCACATAACTGCCCCCATTCACGGCAAACTCTACAATGGGCATGTTTTAAAGTCAGGAGGATTACAACCCCACAGGGACAAGTCCCTTCCTATCTGCACCCCTTTACACTGAACATCAAAAGACAACACAAGACAGTCGATCTAAAACAGCCTCCTTTTTTAAAGGTATTTAAAAATGTTCTTAAGAGCTTCCCAGTAACCGAGACAGGACCAATGCACAGGGAATAAATGTTAGTGGCCAACACTGCAGGCTCATCTCTACAGGTGCCTGTGCCAGTGTCTGCACTTTGTAAGGGGACCAGATCCATTTGCACAGAGAGCAGCAGCCCTGGACCACATTTGTCCTTCCTGCAAGATTTTCATGATCAACACCAGCCAGAACTCCTGAGTGTGGCCAAGGGGAAGCCTCATCTCAGGTTCATTGGCATTTTTGTCTTTTTAAAGGTGAACTGCAAAGCAACTGCTTCTAATCCAAAGGACCGCGAAAATAGCAGCATCCCAGAAGGGTTTCCCTTTCTGCCCTAGGGTCCCTGGCTATTTATAAAGTGAGACACAAAAAGAAGGCTGAGGGGTTTCTAGAGGTTGCTACAACCATTTGGCTTCAGAGCAGGTCAGGGCATTAAGGGCTGAGCCCCAGCAGACCTTTGAGGTCTGCTTGTTGCTGCAGTATCCTACTTGTGCACCCCAGTGATGGAAGGCAGTCAGACATGGAATGGGCAGTCAGACACATGATGGCTGTTACCAGGTACTCACAGTCTAACAGGGATAGAGTCATAGGATCATTAAGGTTGGAAAAGATCTCTAAGATCATCAAGTCACATTGTTAATCCAGCACCAGCATGTTCACCACTAAACCACATCCCCAAGTGCCACATTCATGTCTATTTTGAGCACTTCCAGGGGATGGCATTTACAGTAATTCCCTGGGCAGCCTGTTCCAGTGCCTGACCACCCTTAGGCTTTGGGTGGTCATTTTTCCTAATATCCAATCTAACCCTCCTCCTTCCCCTGCCATGACACAACTTGAAGCCATTCCCTCTCATCCTGTCACTTGTTACATGGAAGGAAAGACCCATCCCCACCTGGTTACACCCTCCCATCAGGTAGTTGTAGAAAGCAATAAAGTGCCCCCTGAGTTTTCTTTTCTCCAGGCTAAACATCCCCAGCTCCCTCAGCTGCTCCTTGTGCTCCAGCCCTTTCCCCAGCTCCACTGCCCTTCTCTAGGCACACAAATGGACATAAGAACCTAAAAAAGAAAATTAAAGAAACTATTCCAGGATGGACTTTGACTTTTTCTTGGGTCAAAGCCTTTAGTTTTTCATTCCAAACATGAAAAGGTTGCTATCTGATGACATGGAAATGTTCTGGGAAGACTGTCCCCATTCCTGACAGGGGTTTCTAGCCCCCTTCCCTCTCCCTGTCCTGCACTGTGTCTCTCTTGCCTGGTGGAATGGGGTTTTGCTCTCAATTTCAGCATCCCAGCGTGAGCCCACCTTGCACAGTTCAATATCTTCTGAAGGACGCACCTTTCCACAGTTTATTTCCAAACACAGAAACAGCAGCTAATTCCTCTTTTGAACAGGTCAAAGAAAGCAGCAGAAATATTTCTGGAACTTGCTCAGAGGCTTCAAGGGCCATTTATTTTTCCTAGTTTATCTTTAAGATCCATTTAACTATTTCTTGAGCCCCAGATGTCTGCCTAGATGGGCCAGGGAGGCCACACAAACAGTGTTCAGTGTTGAAGAGGAAATCCTGATATCCTACTGAACAGTATGAGTATTCAGCTGGAGCCACACCCACCAGGGAAGCAGCACCATACAGGATGATCTGGGGTTTTTTTATCATTCAGTAGAGATAACAGTAAATATGATGTACACAACAATGTTCCTGAGTTCCCAGATCTCTTACATAGGAGTTTTACCAGTTTATAGCAGCCAAAAATCAAGCCTGTGGATGGTGGTTACCTTTCCATTCCTGGTGCACATGTTCTCCCTACCACCTGCCCAATGCACCGCCCGGTCCAGATTTATCTAGTGCATCTTCCTGTCCACTCTCAGTTGGTCCCATCTGCTTTCCAGGAGGAGCTCTCCTCTGCATAACCCTGCCTGTCACAGCAGATAACGATGCTCTTTGTGCTTTTCCCCAAGAGACAGATGGAAAGGAGGGGAGCGGGAGGCATCTCAGACACGCTGTCGCGGTGTCAGAAGGGGCCGGCTGCGACGGGCTGGTGGAGAAGAGCCCTGTCTGACACCAGGGCTTTGCCAGCAGGAAGGCACTGATGGGGACCCTCTGACTCGGTTCCTATGCGGGGAGTTACAGGAGCAAATAAAGGGATCTTCAGCTGGAGCTCGGGGCAGAAAGGGAGGGAGAAATGAGCTCGATGAAGTTACAGTCCCCAGCAGAAGCAGAACTGCAAGGTTGCCTGCAAGTAGGACACGCTTGGATATGAGGGATGACCTGCAAATATCACATCTCTGTGGAAATGGCCTGGATACCAAACCACTTATTAACTCCTTCAGTAACAGCACGGTGCCAAGGGCTTCATTTCCCTGCTCGGAATGCAAACAAAGAAATCCTGCCTTAAATGTAGCTTTTGAAATAGATTGTGTACACTCCCACAATGCACCCAGCTAATTTTACAGCAAGGGGAAATGTATTCATCTTTCCAGCGAGTGAGAAGCTCAGCCAGAGCCGTTGATGGCCTTCAGATTTTATCCTCTCTGGAATAATCCCAGTTTCGTAACTAAGGGATAGAGCTGACAAATTTCTCAATTTGCAGATTAGAGAAAGGTCAACCTCCTCAGCTTAATCGGCTGCTGTGGTTGGGTCAGGAGACAGAATAACTCATGAACATTGTGAAATTAATAAAATAATTTAGCATATTGTATATGCAGTTTTCCATGCCTGCAATCCAAAGAAAACACAAAGAGGGGACCAAAAGCCATCCAAGCAATTGCCAAATATCTTCTTGGAAAAATCAAGATAGGAATGTAGCAGGGAAAATCCAACAGACTGCAAACTGCAACAGATCAGATTCACCCTTTCAAAGGATAGTTCAGGGGCAGAGAAGGGTTTGGGAATAGGCCTTTGCAAATCCATGGTCCACCTGAACTCAAAAAACCCCAGAGAACAGACATCAGTGGAGCTCTGCTGGCTTACAGTGACCAAGGGTCTGGGTCTGCCACCCCAAGTGTCACCCTTGGTACTGAACAGCAAGGCACAGCCCATCACAGGGTGGCAGGGATGTTAAGAGATGTCATTGGTCTTACTGCAGGAACTCCAGCAGAGATTTTTTAAACAACAGAGAGGCAGATTTGTGCAAAAAGAGGTAGTAAATATCTGTGGTAAATATCTCTGCTTTATTTAAACCTCCTTTCAAAACATATTTAGGGCTTAACAATAGACTTCATATTTTGTTCAGGATTTGAACGTGCGTTTTCATCCACTCCATCCAATTAAGGGTTGCTGGAATTTCTGCCATTAGAAAATACTCTATTTTGTGCAGATAAATGGCACAGCAGATTATATTTGGGGCAGACTGTATTAGGGTATTTCAGAAATCAAGGCTCGGGGGCACAGCTTGACTTCTGGAAAACTGCACTCAAGAATGAGCTGTTATTCAGCAGGGCTGCACACTTCATAGTTTCTATAAACCAACAGCAAAGCACAGCAGAGGTTTCTGTCAAATACCTTCATCCCTCTGTCCTACAAACCTTTGTGTGCCATTCCCATCCTCCACTTGACCTACAATCTCCATGCAATCCTCCATAACAGGACCTCCTGATGGGTTTCCTCCAGCTTCCCAAGCCTTCTGTAGAGCAGTTACCACAACCTGGAGACTGTCTGTCTTCTCAAACCCACTCACCTTTTGCAAACTGGATGGTGGCAAATCATCCTTCGGTACATCTGCTCCGCTCAAGAACACCCAGCGTGCCCACAGCGGTGCAGCACGAAGCCTCAGCTGCTCAGGCCTGCTGAGAGGCTTATTTTGTGCAGAAGCTCAGCTCACAGGGCCAGGATGGCACCTCCACAGAGCATGGCACTGCCCAGGATGGACGGACAGATGGCTCAGCCATAGTGCACTGCTTGCCGCCACTGGGTTTCAGCTGCCTGCAGCATCTCTCTTACTACTCTCCTGTTCTCTCTCCACCTGGAGATCCTGCCTCTGTCTCCACATCACCTGCAGCACTCACATCCCCATTGTGGGTGTTTCTTCTGGGCTCCCTGGGAATACCTACCCCACCTTGTCCTCGTAATGCAGCATTTGAGTTTCTCCTGAGCTAATCAAGGGCTGAGGAATGCAAAGTAGCACTTTCAGGGTCCAGGACACCCTCTTAGCTGCCCTCAATGCAAGCAGCTAAAAGCTGAGTAGATAACGGTGCTCCTTTTTTTTTCTCTCCTGCCTTGTTAAAATGTTGTAACAACCTCACAGTGAGCAGAACAGCAGGAGAAGCGGCTCATGGAGATTAAAGCAGAAAATAAACAAGCCAACCCACAGCAGGAGAGAAGTGGCAGACACTCTTGCTCTCCTCCCTTTGCCTTGGTCCAAACCAGATGGTGTGAGCTGGATCCCACTGGACTAACATTCAAGGAGGACAGATTCATGGCCAAACACTTTTCCCTCTCGAGAAATCAAGACTTCTCAAGTGTTAATCGAGTCTTCTGCCTGTGAGCTGATTGCACAGCACATGAGCAAACATCAGCACTTTTGTCACTACCTTGCCCTTATTCCATTATCACCACCCAGCCGCACAAAACGCTGCTGGCAAAAAGTGCCAGCTCCAAGAGGAAACCATTCCTCATCTCTGAGGATGGGGAAAAGAGGGAGAAGGACAGGATAAAAGACACATTGCCTGTCCCCTTTCTAGCTGCCTGGTCAAATCACCTCACCGAAAACTCACCACTGCACTTTCACCTTTTCCTTGGACCTTCAGTCCAGCTTTTCACCCCTATAAAACAAGAACAAATACTCCATACCAGCATATTACTGCTTGAAACCAGCAGCAGCTTCACCAGTGCAATTTTACCCTGTTAAAAAGTGGAGTTTGTAAGCATAAATAGGGGATACAGAATTTCCCTGCTGCACTGCCAGAACTGAAGATAGGTGAGGTTTAGGGGCTTGATAAGTCATTTGGTGAAAAGCTCACACTTGATCAACCCCAGTGTTTGGAAGTTTCTGCCAAATTCAGACGGTAATTTTAGCTAAGAAAAAAGTGGTTGTGGCAGACTGCACTGCAATTTATGTGCAATGTCTTTTGCCCGAGCTGACTTTTCATAAAAATAATAAGTAGTTTCCAAAGTGAAGTGAAAGGAATTGGTGGGGGGGAAATTGAACACATGGGATTTAATAAAAACAACTTTTTGTAGGCTTTTTTTTTTCTTTTTTTTTTTTTCTGGGGAAAATGAAAATTCCTTGTCTCAGGCAGACCTGCAGAAATACATATATTTTTATTTCATTAATTCAGCCTGTGAACCAGAAAGAGAGAAGAGGCTTACTCAGGAGAGCAACAAGACACCCAGCTGGGTTGCAGAATGAACCCAAGTGCTCTGTTGGTGCAGAATTGCCTCAAGGGCCAGCAGCCGACTTTTCAAATAGCCCTGATTACCTGTATATTTGTAATGGGAAAACAGGGAGAAGTGGTCAGGAATAGCAGGTAGAAGCACAGCAGAGAAAACAGTGATATAACCGGGTCTTAAAAGTCAGAATCACAGGAAAAATCAGACTGGAGGGGGGATCTCTGGAGGTCTCCAGTTCAACCCCTGATCAAGGCAGATCAAGGCAGAGTATTTCAAAACCAGCTTAGGCTGCTCAATTTTTTCCTTCTATCCACCTTTGGCTGAATAGAGGGAATAATCTAGTCTTTCAACTCCCTGGCTTTGCTCTTGCTGAGCTCACACTGCTCACTCCAGCTCAACTTACTGACCACCAGAACCTCTGCACATCATTCTGGCAAAACAATTGCACCACATTTGCAACATACCCCTGTTATGTTTGCATGAATAAATGCATTATTCAGATCGTGCTAGCAAAGTCCTAGTGAATTTTAAATTAATAAGGTCCAATAAAAACCTAAGAAAGATCCTAAAAATTTTTAATATCATTCCCTGCCTGAGTTATTTGCCTTCTGTGCCTCATAACATGGATTTTTGGCTTTCTTTCAGTGGCTCACATGGCACTAGGGACTTGCCACAGAGCAGGACCAGGTATGCGGTGGGACAGAGACTCAGGGCTGTAACAGGACCTGGAGCCCTCCCAGGTGAAATGCACCCCCAACTGTGCCACATCCTCTCCTCAGCTTCCCCAAATATGAGGCTCTCAGTGGGTGGTGTTGCACCTGGGGGTCCCTGAAATGTGGCAGCATCTTGATTTGTAAAGGTGATGTCCATCTGGCTGGGAACATTACCTGGTGATGCTCAATTGACTTTTCATATTTCTCCTCGAGAAATCCCCAGGAAAAGGTCCCAGATGGAAAATCACAAAAGAACTTCTCTAAATTCCTATAAAGTCATGAGTTTTTTCCCCCCATGGGATAATGATGCTAACTATTAGCCTGACTGAAATCCCGGCATTTGAATTTCAAACTAGATGGAAGTTCTCAGTCTTGCATACAGTGAAATGAAAAAATACTCACAGTTCAACACCACTTCAACAGTATGTCTTCTAAGTCTAAAACCATTGATTTGTGAAAGAAAACCAAAATATTTTGTAGAAAACATAATCATTGCTTATTGTAGCTGCTATCCAAGGTTATAAAAAATGGATATGTTCCTTTCTAAGTGTGGAAAACAATGTTGCCTCAAAGCCATATAACAAAAATCTAGGGATCAATTCTAAAAATGGATTTTGCCCTTGGCTTTTCATGGTGGTTCATGGGGGGAAGTGTGTGTTTGCAGTTGAAAATATCTTCGAGGGTCCCAAATCTCTCAAGTTACAGCTGCACCACCAGCAACAAGAAGAAACTAAGAATGCTGATTCCAGTCAGTGCCACCCTGATACCAGCTCAGCAAGATTCTGTTGTGGTGGGAACATAACCTAAAATGCTCTAATCATGAGTGCCCGCAGTTTGCCTCTCTAAATAAAATCCTTTCTGTAATAGGGGTGTTGCATTCTCAGATGCCAGGAACTGGAAAAGGATTTAGACATTCCCAGCACTTCAAAATCTCAGTCCATTTAGGTTGAGTCAGCAAAGCACAGAATATCCAGATTATTTTAAGCATGCACAGAGTTCTATTTGAGACCTTATTTTCCTTCTTACATACAGACTGAGATCTGTAAATATTGAAAAACATGAAAATTGGGTCTTTGTTTTTTATGAGAAAAACACTAGTCCGATCAAAAACGAAACAACCGTCTGGCACCACTCCTTCCAGATGTTTTCCTAAACCATTCTCCATTTTTTCCTCACAAATACATGTTTTCTGCATACTCAAGGAACTGCCATGGTCCCCTCTTGTTTATCCATGCCCAGCTTCAGATTTCCAAGCCTGTTACTTCTTTCCCTTTTTTTTTCTTACTTAATCTGTCATTCCTTCGGTCAGTGAGTGGAATCTATTCAACAAACAGTATTGTGTTTTTGGAAAGAATTTGCTCTTTTATTATGTTTGTGGTTCAAGGGATTGTGGCTGACTTGGCAGATGTGTTTGAAAGGACAGCTTATTAATAATTTAAACCAACACCAAGGACCACAGACCAAGGGATTTTGGAAATAACCATACCACCGAGATGAATTTACAACATTCTCTTGAACTGGGAAATAATTGTCAATGTTTGGAATGGTAGAATCATTGCTGGAATAGAAAATCAGTGTATTTTACCTGTGGAGTCACTTCCCAAACAGATAATCTCTTCTGTACCACAGGAAAAAAAAAAATCTGTAACTTCTGCAGTCAAGCAGGTCATGAACCCTGGACTGGTGCAGCTGTACTGACCTTTACAGTGTAAAAAATGAAGATTATTTTTCAATCCAGGCCGTTCATTGACTCTGTCTTACATCAGCAGCAGCCTTTGCTGCTAGGCAGAGGGAAGATCACACATGTAATGTTTTATATTCATGAAACAGAGCTTTAAATCCAGTGAAAAGGTACTTCAGAGAAGGCTGTTCTGAAATTTGTTGTAGCTGAATGCTTTAAAGAGATCTTCGGGAAAGATAAAGTCTTTTTTTCACCCAAACAATAATAAACAAATTTTTGTGAAAACTTGTTGGACAAGCAATGTGCCACAAATAGTGAAAGTACCTGTTTCCTCACAGCGGGGTTGGAACTAGATGACTTTTGAAGTCCCTTCCAATGCAAGCCTTTCTGTGGGGATCTTTTGTGGACCTCGTGGTTCCCCATTAATGCTGCATGCAGGGTGAGACCCAGAGATGGGCAGGAGATGTGCCACTGGAGCAGCTCTGCTGGAGCTGCAACACCCAGTCTTGTTCTGAGGTGAGAATTGCAGCCACCCTAACGCCCAGGAGAAACCTAAACACACAAGAATTGCAAGAAACCCCAAGCTCCCAACATACAACAGAGGAGAGAAAGCGAATGAGTCAGATGTTCCTGAAGAGGGTTCTGACTTCACCTAACAAAATTCCCACAGCTGGACATGTACCCTGCTGCCACCCAAATGTACCCCACAAGTGGATCTTGGTGTTATTTTCTTAATTTTGGTACAGAGAGGATGACATGGAAGTGGTTGAGCCACCATTCCTGGAGGGGGATTTAAAACCCTTGTGGATGTGGCACTTGGGGATGTGGGTTAGTGGTGGCTTGGCAGTGCCGGGTTAAAGGTTGAACTCAATGATCTTAAAGATCTTTTCCAACCCAAATGATTCTGTGATCCGATGACTCCATTACACATTTAAATGTTTTTATATTAGCTAAATCCACATATCATTTTTCGTCGATACTTGAGAAATTACTCTTTTGGCAAAGAAATGTTTGCCAAAGTCAGTGACAAATGTGTGCGTGTCAGCATCAAGAGAAAATAAGCCCTGAAATTGGCACAGTCAAGTCTGTATCAAAGATGGGTTTGCTCATGCCTCCAATCAAGGATGCTCCTTAAATAATCATGTGACTCATCCAAGAAGCTACAATGAAGCAGTACAGCTCACATTTCACATATTCATGAGCAGTCCACAGGGCCCAAATATAAAGGGAATCATTTCCAAATTTGGCTCATGAGCTGGTCTGAGGAAATGCTGTTTGCTCACCGATATTAACACAGCTGGGGAGAGGTGCTGCATTTCTCAAAACAATATTCCCTGATTATTTCCCTACCTTTGAGGAGTGTGGAAAATTTTACTTCAGAGAATTGCCTGGAAAAAGTAATTCCTATAAAACTGGACTTTTTTTTTTTCTTTTTTTTTGCTTTTTATTGAATTAAAACTGTTTCAAAGCAAATCAGAAGCATCAAACCCAAATGTCAAGTATCTGGCATTTCAATTCTTTTTCTCTGATGTCACTCTTAATTGCTTTCACTGGTTCATCAGAGGGCAACAGTGACTCTGTGCATAACCAGTGCGAGCTACCCAGGCACTCAGTGACAGTGATGATGTATTTTATAAAGGTATTTAATGAAACAGGCCCCAAGCCTAACTGAGGATCCCACCAGAAGTTCCACACTGCATGAACATTTTCCTTTCAGCACAAACTGTCTTCTCTGAAGGTAATACATGATATGTTATGTCTGTGTTGCCCTCCATCTTTTCCAGCTCAGCCAGCAATTTTCCATGGGACCTTTAAAGCTCATCCAGTTCCAGCCCCCTGCCGTGGGCAGGGACACCTTCCACTATCCCATGTTTCTCCAAGCCCCGTCCAACCTGGGCTTGGACACTTCCAGGGATGGGGCAGCCACAGCTTCTCTGGGCGACCTGTGCCAGGGCCTGCCCACCCTCACAGGGAAGAATTTCTGTTTAATATCTAATCTGAATCTCCCCTCTTTCAGTCCTTGTCCTATCACTATGTGCCCATGTAAAAAGTCACTCTCCCTCTTTGATATAAGCTCCCATTAAGTACTGAAAGGTCACAATGGGGTCAGCCCAGGGTCTTCTCTTTTTCAGGCTGAACAACCCCAACTGTCTCAGCCTGTCCACACAGCAGAGCTGCTCCAAGTAGTACTGGGTTTTACACTTCACTGAAACCCAGTCAGAAAACAATCAATATCTCGCTGAAGTAAACTATCAAGTTTGTCTTCACAGTCCACTTTTATAAATCAATGATGCCCTTTTCCCATTTTCCTTTTGGCTTAATGTTCTTAACAATACTAATTAAATCAATTTAAGAAGCCTGTGCTTGCTGTATCTTTTCCCCTTTCCTCCTTCGTTGGATGCAGGCACCATGGTGTTAATCTCTATCACTGCACACTTCATCTTCTATAATTTCTCCCTGCCAAGCCTGCATTTATTTTAAAATCCTCATTATTAGTCATTTATCTTAGAGCTGAAGATTGGTCTGTTTGTCCAACTTCAGCCACTGAATGCTGTGTTTAGGTTTGCCTGCAGAAGACAATTCAATCCCTCCCCGCTAAGGAAAGCAGGGCTTTTCCTTCAAAGCAAAGAAAAAGCTATTTTTAGTTTAAGAAAAAAAATAAAATAATTACCACTCAAAGACACTGAGACACAAAAATATCAGGCATTACTACTCTTCTCTGACACGTGGGTGATGTGCACCTTCAAAGGTTAAACAGAAGCTGCTGCTTTGAACGGGGCAGGGACCAAACAAAGGTGAGAAAAGAAGAAAATAGTGTATTTCCTGACCCCATCCTTCCTCCCAGCTTAGAGACTCACTAAAAATAGGCCAGAAAGGCCTGAAAGCATCACCTAGTTCCATTGCTGGCCCCAGGCAGCAGCATCACTTCCTATGTCACCTGAGTGATGTTCCTCTGCACTGCTCGCTCCAGCGAAGGAGCCTGCAGCCACCACCCGCCCAGCAACCTGTGTTTCTCTGTCCTAAATGTCCACATTATTTGCAAGTTTTTTCCAAATGATTAATCTGAATCTCTTGTGCTGCAACAGAAGCCACATCCATTCCTGGAGATCAGGTTAACTCAGGGTTGCACGTACGTAATGTACTTACAGACTGCTCTGCCCCAGCAATTCTCTCTTTTAGCTTAAGCAAGCCTATTTCTTTCAATCTTCTCTCCTAGATTGTGTTTCCCAGACATGTGATCACTCTGGTCACTCTGCTCTAGGCTTCCTGCGTTGCCCCTGGAGCGTTGTGCTCCAGACTGGACACCACACTCCTCCCCAGGCCATTGGCTGCATTGTGCACACAGAACCCACAGCACCATATCTCAGTGTGGCATCTGCTGTTTAGCAACCCCAAAACAGCACAAAATTTGCCGCCCGTGGTGGTTTGGATTTGGCTTGTGACCCTCAACACCCCAGTCCTTCTCTCAGACTCATCTGGGGTTTCACGGCCTGTGTTTATGAAGTCGGTTCTTCCTGCTGAGGTGCCCTGTCCCTGTATAACTTCTTCCCATTTATTCAGAATATTTATGCAGGTCGCCGAGAACATTCTGATTTTTCATGGTAGTCCCTCTGGTTTCCCAGTGCCAGATGTAGGAGCTGGGAGAGGTCAACCAACCTCCAAGGGTCTGGAAAGGGAAGCCAGCACACCACGTCCTGCCATGGCACAGAACTCCTCCAGGTACTACTCACATGGTGAAAGGTTGAACAGATTTATCTCTGCCTTGAAGAATGGGGATTTCATGCCCTTCCAGTTAAGTGAAAGAAATAATTGAAAAACTAAAACAAATTCAAAAGCATTTTTTAAGAACAATTATGTTAATTGTTCTAACTGAACAAAGGGTGGAGGGAGATGGTTTTGCAGGCAAAGTCTGCCTCCAGAGCTCATGAGTGCAGGAGATGTGAACCAAAAGGCACCTGCAGAGTTTATAACCTTAACCCCCTGCCACTGTAAGCAGAAAATTACCTAATTCCCTTCATAAATCCATTGCTTGAGAAATCCAAACTCTAGAGAAATACAAACTCTTGAATTCTTTGCATTTCTTTTTCTTGCTATTCATTTCCCCCTCCATCCTGACTTCTCCTCCCCAGCTTGATGCTCCTTTGCAATTTATACAGTTTTATCCTTCTGCCTGCACTGGCTTTTAGTGTAGCTCGTTTCTCCTGCCAGTTTCACCAAGCACCAGGAGCCAACACCCCTTTTCCTCTCTTTGGACTAGGTTAGAAACCAACTCCTCCAACTCATCTTCTCAAAAACTGGCTTGTACCTGGCACAGCTGAGCAGTGGTGACCAGAAATCTGAGTGAGCAACTCTGCAAGCAACGTGGTGTTTTGCTCACATGTAGCTTTTTCATTTCTAAAAGCTATACAAGCTTGAGACAGCTGGTGCTGGGCGCAGGCAGGAGCAGAAGCCTCCTGGCAAACTTTGGATCTTACCTGCTGTGTCAGTCACTGCCATCCAGCTAAATGGGTGTGAAACTGGTTGAAAACTTCTGGAATAGGCTATTCTCTTCCTGAAAAGGTGGCTAAAACATGCAGCACAGCAAACTGTCACTGCAGCTGCAAGTTCAGCGTGGGGAAGGGGAACCTGATGGCTTCTTAAAACTCCACTTCGTGCTCACAGAGGAGCTGCACTGTTTTCCTGCTCACACAAAGTGAGAAGGGGAGGGCTTTTCAAAAATAGGTTGTCTTGTGTGGAGACTAAGAAGAAAGAGTCTGGTTTGTTGTCTTCACTGACTTTCCTTCCCTTGCTTGACACTGATAGGCAGGTCACATTTTTAAGTTAGTAAAGGAGGGTGCACTGTGTAATGATGCTGACCTGTTGGACTGAGTCCAGAGGAGAACCACTCAGTTGGTCACAGGTCTGGAATACCTCTGCTATGGAGACAGGCTGAGAGAGTTGGGGCTGTTCAGCCTGAAGAAGAGAAGGCTCCAGGGAGATCTTAGTGTCTCTTCCAGTGCCTAAAGGGGCTCCAAGAAAGCTGGAGAGGGACTTTTCACAAGAGCCTTTTCACAAGAGTGACAGGACAAGGGGGAATGGCTTTAAACCAAGAGTAGGCAATATTAGATTAGATTTTAGGACGAAATTCTTTACTGTAAGGCACTGGAACAAATTGCCCAAAAAGGTTGCAGACTCCCCATCCCTGGAAGTGTTCAAGACCAGGCTGGATGGGGCTCTGAGCAGCCTGGGCTAGTGGAAGGTGTCCTTGCCCATGGCAGGGAGGATTGGAACTAGGTGATAGATCCCTTCCAACCCAAACCATTCAATGATTTATGATTCTCTGATAATTTTTTTAATCCAAGGATGCTGGGCAGCTGCTGGCTGGTGGAACACTGTTGGCTTCATGTCTTCTTCACCACAGTAGTGGCAAAGTCATCTGCCATAAAGAGAGGAGACCCTTGGTGTTATAGTTCAGCAGCCACTAGATGGGTTGGACCAGGAGGCAGCTTCATTTTCACCAGGGACAGAGAACCAAAGTCACACTCCTGTTGACTGCATTGAATAGGTGCTCACAAGTCGTGCTTGCTGGTGCACTAGCTCTGAGTTTTAAAGGGAATTTTCAAGCTGAGAGTAAAGGGTGTTTATGTTGTTACTCTTCAGACAGCAATGTCAAAGAATAAGTCATAAATGCAGGGTTGAAATTAAGCATACTGATTGCAGTAGTTTGTGTGTTTCCTGACATTAGCTGGAAGTGGAGATATTGCAAAAAAAAAAAAAAAAATCTGTCCTGTGGGAAAATTTCATATTATTTTCAATTTTCTTTTCATCTCAAATCAAGGGGAAAGAGAAAACCTTTCTATGCAAGAGAAAGCTCCACAGGAAAAACATTTGGAAATGTTGAAACATGTTGCTGCAGCAAATTTAGCAATGTCAGTAGAGATGGCAAATGACACGTGGTAGTCCCTCTGTGTTGTTGAACTGGAAGGTTCAGTGCCTTTGCAAAACATAACTAAGGATCCTTAATAAGAACTTAAAAGTGAAAACATGCAGAAAAAAAATTAAGTACCTTCAGGAACATAAGCAAAAATAGCTGTCCTACATTTTTTCAGGAGAGAGGAATGACTTTTTGGAGTCTCAGCCTGAGAGGGCCCACAAAATGAGTCACTGATGATGAAGCTGAGACCCCTTTGGAGCAGCGTGGCACTGCCTGGGCCTCAGCAGAACCAGACCTTGTTCAAATGCATCTATTGGGGACTATTTGTAAGACCCTTCACTCCACTGTGGACTGGTTGTCCCACCAACAAAATAAAGGCATCTTATGCCTCCCCAAAATGCAGTGTGAGGAACTACAGCTTAGTCTTGCATTCTGAGCTCTTCTCTGACTCTTGGAAAGCAAAGGGAGATGTTGGCAGACAGCTGGCCAAGAAAAAGAAAATAGAAACACACAGACATTATAAAGCAAGACTCCAAGTACAACAGTCATGCTAAACTACTAGTTCCAGTAAATACCAAAGACCCAAGTGGGTTATGGGCAGGAAAAGAGAAAACTGACTACTAAGAAAGTGCTGGAAGATGTGGCATTTCCATTTCCAAGATGTTGCTGATATGCTGAAAAAAATCCTTTTTGTGCTCATTTAGCACAGCTGGAACATTGCTAAAATCAAACCCTTCCTGTGAAGTATTTTTTGCAAATCAGCACAATCTACAGCACATTTTTCTCCCCTTGGTGGGGAAGGAGGCGTCGGGAGTTACCATCCGGCTGTGATGACACCTCGTAGGAACAGGCAGAAGAAAGTCCTGAAGTCCTCATGGCTGAAGCTCAGGCTCTGGCCAGTATCTCAGAAGGACTGTGTCCACCCTCTGCAGTTGTCTGCAGGCTGAGGTGGGAAAACATGCACCAGATTTGAAGCAGATGTCAGATTGAGGGAACAAGCAGTAGAAAAAAGAGCGACTGAGGCTGCACTTCTGGGATCAATTCACAGACCAGCGTAGAAGCAGTTCATCCAGTGCAGATCACATCAGAAATTATCCTGATGACAAAGGAAAAAAGAATGAAGCTGTTCTGTGCGTCTTCCTACTCTTTAGGGTGCAATCAGAGCACATCTTCAGCACCGCTATTAGCATTCCTCCACCAAAGAAATCTCAGCAAAGCACTGAGCTCTCATTTTCGAAGATGATGCTGGAAAGCTTCCCAGATTATATATTTTCCTCTTTAATTTATACCTCTGAGAATAATGCTAATCAAGGATGCAGTGAAAGCGGTGAGACATCCTCAGCCCAGGCTGATTTATTAACAGTGGTTGCATTATTCTCACTTGGAGAACGATGCTAGTATCCCAAGTTTCCATTAAAAAAAAAAAAATCCTGCTTGCTGGTAAGTTATCAAATGCAAGCTGACAATGTACTTGCACAGCAGATATGCATAAGTGCATTGCACAGTATGATTCATCTGCAAAACATCCAGCATGCTAGAAGCTCAGTTTAAAGTAGGTTAGAAGAACAATTCATTAAAAAACAACAGCAGAGAGAGAGGGGGGGGAAGAAAAGAAGCCCGAACTCTAAAATCTCCTACTGGGAATGATACATTTTCTCCTCACTCTTTGTTCAGTCCCCTCTCTTCACGTTACTTTTGAATAGAGTTTGGATGGCATAGGGATGGACAACCATGTAAGAATACATGTAGCTAGACAAATATTACAAATGCCATCTTCCAGGCCTGGCAGATCTACCAAATATTCCAGGGATTATACATGGTCTGTTTAGCACGTTCAAAGTGGAAGGAGATTGCATATATTTCACAGAGCATAAATCCCCAGGCCTGTCTCCTTAACTCTGACCTGAACTTCTACTACACAGACACTGGATTATAAAGGCTAATGTCCAAAGGACTTTCAAGAAAAAAGAATTCCCAAAATGGCAACTGGCTTTTACCCTGATAACTGCTCAGATAATCCCCCATAATCTCCAGTGGTATGTTTTAAGATAGGAAAAAAAAAACAAAACGCAAACTACATGACAAGGCAATTCTAAAATAGAATAAAGAACCTCACAGGCCGGAATTAGTGGTTTTTAAATGGAATTTTTGTGTATTTGGCATAAATGTCCTACTATAAAAGCAAATGTAGACAAGGTACTTTTCTAAACACCAGTGCCAGTCAAATCAGGGGAAATACATGAGTTGATTTGACAGTAATTTGAAAATATGTTTTAGTAATATTATTTTAATCCATGTATCTCTTGCAGAAAGATTTTTTTTGTCTGATGACAAGTTTCTAAAAAAACTTAAATTTCAGGGAATTCCATCCTATCTCCTGGCAGCAGCAGAGGTAAGCTATGCATTTTCAAAGGCAGGGTTCCTATTTCACCCATGTAAATATAATCCAGGTTTTACTCAGTGACTCCACATCTGTCCATGTGACCAATTAATTGTTTGCTTGATTTTTCAGTCCTGTAAGAAATGTACTCGCATTAGACAACATGGAACTTTTTACACAGAAAACTTGATACCACCTACTAAGGACTTCCAAAAATCCTGCCAATAACAAAGATGCCACTTACCAGCCATTTTGCTAATAGGATTTCTTAGTTAAAGTGATAAACAGAGCTACTGCCTGGAGGTTCCAACCCCCTTTTTTGTCATAAACAGTGTGTTCAGAGGAGGTGACTCCCCTGGGAGTTCTAACTCTCACACATCATCTTGGAGCTTCACCCTTGGGCCCAACACCTTTCCTACAAACTAATTATGTTATCAGAATCAGAGATTATAAATGCAGACTTTCGGGATAGCCAGGAAGTTCTGAGAAATCAATTCCACATTCAATGCCTGTGATCATTTTCTAGAGCAACAAAGAAATCAGCAACTACATAAATGCTTCATTATGTCTCTTTTTAAAGAACTGCAAAAGCTGCAGAAGAGAGGAATGAGCCTCAGCTTTAGGTCAGCCCTACATCAAAGGCAACTGCCTCAATTAAAGTTTAGTGCACAGCAATATTGCAGTTTAGAGCATTTGGTCAATGGTGTTTACCAAAGCTGTAAACCTTTGTAATAAAAAGGGGAAAAAACCCAACCCAGCAAACTGTCAAACATAGTACATCCTAAGACAGAGATGAGAGCTAACCAGAAGATAAAAAAAAATTGGGATACACGTTTTTATAACTTTTCTAAGGGGCAGGAGAAGACATTTCCCTTTGTACTACAATCACTCTGCAAATAACAAATGATTGCTGCTCCTCTCACACAGCTACACCTGCATGGAGCCGTTCAGCTTCCAGTTCAGCTGAAGTGCACATTTAATTTCCAGCGTGTTGCATCGTGCTCCACTGCTGAAGTCAACAGGAATGAAAATATCCTGCAATGGAAAACGTCTCCTACGTAATTGAGCAGCAAGTGCATCTCTTTTGCCTGTACATTAAGGACATCAAGGGAAAGACCTAATTAAGACTGATTGGAATTCAGACCCCTCCGTGCTCCAGTAGTCAGTGCAGAGATGGTGCCTGTGCAACCTTATTGCCCTCTCCCACCAAAGCACATGGAATGCTTCTCAGTGGATCAGAGCAGAGGTGAGACGCTCCTCCCCAGGTCTGCTGGCTGCAGTTTTTCACCTCCCACTCTGGACATGGCCTTGGTGAGTGTTCCTCACACAAGGAGAGGGGTGCAGCTGACCTGAATATGGGTGAACACTTGCACAGTGGTGGCAGATTTAGAGCAACTTTTAGGCTATGTTCGGGATCCAGCCCTCTGCCCTGCCAGTGAGCTTGGGATTTATATAATTTCCAAGCAGAGCTGCTCTGCTGGTTATGTGTGCATCAGGACCTACGTGGGGTAAAGGACTCCCCACCTCCCTGACCTGCAAAATGCTGTTTGTGGTGTGCAAGAGCATCCTCCCTCTGCACCAGCCTTGCTACCTCCTACTTAGGAGGGGATGGGATTAGGCCTGTAAAGTGGCAGAACTCCCTTGATGATTGCAGCCCATAAATGCTGCCTGTCTGTCCAGCAGTGCTTTTACAGATGGCCCTGAGTGCTTTGGGGAGCAGTGTGGATGAGGCCAGGCTCAGAGGAAGAACATCAGCACAAACTCTGATGACCAGGGCTGTCTGCAGCCCTTCTCCAGACAGCTGTGCTGCAGAGGCTGCCCAGGGTGGGGATTTTCAGGCTGTTTGGACATACAGCCAGTGACTAATGCAGTGCAGGGGAAGCTGGGGATGTCATTCAGATCTATAACTTCTGCATTTGTGGCTTTGGAATGTGTTTGATGGGGTGAGGGACGGCACCCCGTGGTGTGTTTGGGATACAAAGCACTGGTTAGATGCTGTGCCCTGGTGCTGTGTTTCCTCCTCCTCAACCATGGGGCTCACCCAAGACATGGACTGATATTTGCACAGGAAAAACCTCAGAGACAAGAGAAGCACAAGATCCCCAGGGGCTGTCATCAGGAAGCTTTCCAGCCTGACAAGGCTGACCCATACATTTGCTATTTACTGTCTGCAGTTAACAAGCCCTTCTATGTCTTTTTACCAACAGTAAATCAGCTGCAGTTAATAAATTCAGCACTGCTGACAAATAAGACATAATTCATGTCCTGAATGGCTCAGAAAAGCCGTGAGCTGGCATAACTCTGAGGGACTAGAGAGTCACCCTGGTGCAGAAACCATCCCTTAGTGAGCATCCTCCCCTGCTCCACCCTCACCTGTACCCAGGCAAACACCCCACTGCAGCACTGCATCCAGGATGGAGTCACTGCTGCTCGAAGGACATGCTGGGAATGCTGCAGATGTTAATGGCAATTGTGTTGAAATAATCTGTGAAGAACCAGCCACCTCTTCTGACACGAGATCTCATGATTGTTGGAGGCTGTATCAAGGACAGGCGACTCATTACGGCAGTGAAGGAAAGAGTCAAATAACTCTTTTATCAGCTGTTATTTAAATAAAGATGGAAAAGCCCACTCTAAAGGAATATTAAAGTATAAAGCCAAATACTGAGATAACACCTCGATATTTGAAAGAGACTGGCTTATGAGGGCTGTAGTCATTTCCAACACTTTTTATTCTCACCTGGACACACACAATAGGTCCAAATAAACAACAGCAACATTATCATTATTTTCATTCTAAGTTTTCAATGTATTTAAATGTTATTTTTCACAGTGCTGTAATGAGGTAGGTAAGTGCTGGTGCCTCCATTTTACGTACAACTGACCTGAAGCAGTTTAGTCTAATGGGTAATAAAGCAAATTTATCCCTGATATATCTTCTAATTCATTTACCCATAATTCAGCAAAATGCATGCTCACCTTTATACATATACTTAAGACCATCCTAATTTTAATGGCAGTTAAGAATGTGCTTATGTTCCATATAATTAGGATCTTAAATACTTGATTGAAACAAGGAGGACTGAAATATGTGATTAAGGTCCCCTCTATTTTGAGTCTTGTCTTGCAGGTGAGTGCCAAGAATTTATTCTCACTGTTTGTTGGAGCTATGAGATTTCTTGGAGGAATAAACTGCCCATAAATCAGAAGTGTCCTAAAAAAACAAGAACACTAAATGTGGGGTGTGTTTCCTGAGTGCTGAATCATGCCAAGTCTACAGAAGCACATATAGTTACTTTTTCTAAGTTAGAAAACTAATTACAAATAATGGTTTGTTACTTGAAACATTGTTTGCTATGTGAGGGCTGCCCTTTCTTTTACAAAAAAAACAACAACCCAACAACAAGAACCCCCAGAAATTTGAAAGCAGTCTTGATCTGGCAGTAATAGAATAGAGCATGAAAAACAGACACAAGCACATAACTGCTATATTAAAAATTAAAAAGATTAGCATGTACTTGGCCCATTTTAGAGGTACTGACTACTCAGGAGGGAAAGTGAGGCAAATTCTTAAGAAGTCACCCATTTAAAAATCTCCATTCCCTGTTGATGATGTGGACCTGTGGCACAACTCCTTGGGTATTTCAGAAATTTTGAGCTAAAACACAGGTGCACAAAATAATTAGGTCCTAGGGCCAAATCAGGTCTCAAGGTTTAAAGCAGAGCATAACACTAGTCCTGAGCATCATGGGCCAATCCAGGCCACACAGCTGGGCTGCCATCCTTTTGTGGGACAGTGTATGAGGACATGATAAACACACCTGTGGGATGTGCCCAAACTTTCTCAGGAGGGCTGAGACAGAGGCTACACACATTTGCTGGGATCGCTGTTTCCAGATAAACGGAGAGCACGTGCTGAGTGTACACGTACTGCACACTACAGTTTTGGGGGGAAAAATAAGTCATAAAACATGCCATTGAATGGCATTTTCCAGAGCAGCAGAAAAAAAAGGAAGCAGATGTGCCTCCTAGGACCCTCACACCAGTGAGATATAATGAGCCACCCAGCCCAGGGGAGATTCACAGCCCAGAAAATACTGCCACACGCAAAACCCAGTGCTTGCCGCAACTGGGACATCCTAAACCTCTCCCCTCCATGCTGTTCTCCTCCTCCCCAACCTGTCCTCCTCAGTTCTTGCCTATAAATAAAACATTTCATTACTGAGTGATGAAGATTAAAATAAGGCAGGTGAGTCATCCTCCCTGGTACTATTTTGTTCTTTCATCTGCCTCATCCTCTTCCTCAATCCATTTGCAGTCCTGAAGGCTGAAAAAAACTCATCAGTGTGGAAGCCAAAGCAGGGATGGAGCTACCTGCGCTCCTGTGGGGAACAGGGGAAAACCAGATGCATTTTCATCTGTGTGGTTTTGGGAACTGCACTGCTGCACAAATTTTAAACCTGGAGTGTTTTATGCACCTCTGAGAGCACCCTCAGATGCAGAGCACTTGTTGGAGGAGCCCAACAGGAGCTGTTGCTCCTACTTTACCCAAGTGGGAATAGAGGACGGTATTTCAATAGGAAATATTTTTTTTGTTTTTGGATGGCGGACTGTGGGCTTTGGCCACTTTGTCAAGCTTCATGAGGATTATAAGAACAGAAAGATCCAAGAAGAAATCCACTGTGTTCCTGTCCCTCTCTGCAAAATCTGCTTGCACTTACAAAACCCCAGGGAATACAAAGAGCCTCCACCAAATGACCTCTATCACCTTCACTCACAGCCAGTAGACCAGAAGTTTTGAGTGACTAATCCAGGGAGCAGAGAAAAATTAAATTCAATTCTCCAAATCAGAAAGGACTAAAATGTCAATAATAGAATTGGCTTGAATAGATACCCTTCCAAAGTGAGGCTAAATCTGGCCTCAGTTGGCTAAATCTGAGCAAGATTGCCAGGCAGCTGAGGATATATTTCCAAACATCTGCTGAGGCTCCCCTGGGACATGCTTAAGTCAGTGAATCCACCATATCAAGACTTTCTACAGCAACTTGAAAAATTAGGGTTTGGATCGTGGCCTTTGCAATGCATGTGGCCTTGAGCAGCACATTGCCATGGATGCTTAGGGAGTGGAGTCCTGATAAAGCAGTGCCTGGGAAGGGGTGGGAAGGCCACAAAGAGCCAGTTGCCTTGGGGAACCTGCTGTGTTTGTTCGTGATCTGACGTCCGAAAAAGCATCAGTGCCAAACCCAAGCAGTGCAGACATGCATGTTCCTACCCCCTTCTCTCCACCCAGGTGATCCATGGAACTCTCACCTGCCTCAAAACCATCAAAAACCTCTTTTACGCTGAGGCGTAAAGGTGTCAGTATCTCACCCTCTCCAGTAACTGGAGAGAAGCAATAAACTGAGATTTGCAGCTGGTGTGTTATCAGTCCAAACACAGGCTTTTGCCAGGAGCACCTCAGTGCAGTCCCCTGAGGGCAGGGGGTTGGTGGGTTAGCTCATGGTGGAAAGCATGCAGATAGACAGCACTTGCCTTCAAACTCGACCTCTACCAGCCATGTGAATTAGAAAGATATTTTTTAACATGTCTTCACTTAAAGCACTGAGCCCAGAGAATCTGTCCTTGTCGTGGAGCAGCAGGAGCCAAGTCCACTCATGGTCTTGTGTGCTGTATTTACATCCATCAGAGAATGAAACACGCTGGGGATTTGGTATCTCAGTGCTCCTCAGCAGGCAGGCAATGTTCCTCAACTCATCTGCCTCATCCAAGCAGCTCCTGGTCCCTCTTTCCCACCTCGCCTCACTGGCACATACCACATGGGTGCTGTTCAGTCCCATAAGCACAGGACCTTTGTGCCACTGAGGCACCCCTGGGGTTCCCAGCCAGCCCTGGCTGCTGTTCCAGAAGGGTTCCCATAGGCCATGTTTGCCATCCCATTGTGTCCCTGTAGACGTGTCCCAGTTATTAATGCCATCCCCTATGGCACTGACCACCTCTCCTTTGAGCATCTGGACCCCACACGTGAGCTGTCTTTGGAGACAGCTGGAAATGAGCAAGGATTTTCAGGGATATCCTGACTGCTGTGGCCTGTCTGAACGCAGAGCATCCTGGAGTGAGTATCAGCAGGCAGGGCTCACTGGCAGCAATCTCAGTCTCAGCTACATGAACCATAGGGGCATAACACCACTGCCTAAACCACCTTACAGATACCCACCAATGCACAAGGCTGCCCACAACTTCCCAGATCCTTTCACAGGAATCATCATTTGTATGAGTTTCTGCCCTTTTCCCCCACTCCTTTTTCCCCTGAACACACAGTGGAGGTACAGTCCGTTCTCACATTTTGCCATTTCTCTGGAGGAAACCATATGTATTTATCCTGGGGAATGCCTGGTAGCCTGTGTAATATTTTTGAAAATAATTCTTGTCAAGGAGTTTTAATCACTGTTGGTGTATAAAAATGAAATAACAGAATCTGTGACCAGATGGTGTGTTGGGTGACATGGGGCTCTCTTCACCAACATGCAACTGCTCACAAGCCTTTCAGGACTGCTTCAATCACCAGTCCTTGCAAGAGTTCCCTGCAAGCTCCTCTCACCCTGAACCAAATTAATTTTTGGGAAGGAGAATAACCCTGCATTTGAGGGAGAGAAACATTTTCAGCAAAATCCAGGGGCCAAGTATACTAGCAAGAGAAACAGCTTTGTCCCTGCCCAGAAGCTGCTGGAGTTGATCTTCACTGGATCTCTGCAGGAGGAGATGCCAATGTGGATCTGCAGCTTCTTATTGCCCTGACTTTGCTTGAGAAATCTCTGAGCTTTCCACTCCTCGTGGGAATTTTTTCCTGCAGTCTCAATCATTGCTGATTTTTGGTTGATCCAAAGAATGGGGAGTGAAATCCATTGCTTTTCATCATTCAGAAACCACTCACAAGGTTTTGACACAAAGCCAGCTTGGCTCAAAGCTGGGCCCATGGCCAGCTTGAAAATATTCCTGAACCTTTCAACAATCCCTGGCTGGTTTTCAAACTTAAAACAAAAGCCAAGATCAGGGAAAGTTTGCAAATTTTTAGGTTGTATAAGAAAATTTCTGTACAACCTGTGATAAATTCCCGCCACTTGTTTTCAGTTATTTTCCTGCAGGGAGAATCTCTCAGACTCCAAACCCTGCTCTTGCCTCTGAAAGAATAACCATGTTTTTCACAAAATAAGACTAGCCTGACAGGTGTGGAGGAAGATATGGGATGTGCTGGGAAGCTACCTGAGAAACATTCCGTCCAATTCACTCTTGTTTGGATGGATTGCTCCTTGTCTAAAGTGTCCCCAGATGGCCCATTGTATAAGGAGTGCTCGAGTTTATGGCAGTCTGTGTCAGTGTCGTAAAAAGCTGGAGCTAGGTGTCTCCTGCTGGGTCCATTCCTACAGCTCAGGAACAGGCAAGAATCCCTCTCCGAGCAGGAGAATTAGAGTTTTCTGAAAAAACTTGACAGTTTCACCTATTCAGCAATATTACAGTCTTCTTATTCAGAAACTTACGAATACTTAGCCACACAGAGAGAAGAGGGAAATTATTTACTTCCCCTAATGAAGGGAGAGGGAGCTGTAGGTCTCTGGGTGATGTGGAACAGATATACAGATGCTGCAGCCACAGAGACGGAGACTGTGTGCGCAGGATTGCACTGGTTGGGATGCTGCTTTGTCTGCCATGGTCGGCTAGACGCACACAGAGCCACACAACAGTCCTTTATTAAACAGGGAGAACAAAATGGGAAATGTTTAAAGCACATTACTGTGCTTATGATAGCACTAATTTGACAGGCTGACAATCCATGGCCAGCAAACACCAATAAAGGTCTGTATCACTCACTTTACCTTCACCTTGCCACACTCTGACACATTAAAAAAAAAAAAAAAAAAAAAAGTCTAAACCCTCTTTGCAGAAGATTGCAAAAACTGATAATTTTCTTTGCTTCTTTTTTTGCTTTCTCCTTTCTTTATTCTTTCTTTTTCTTTTTTTCCTTTTTCTTCTTCTTCTCTTTCTTTCTTTCTGTCTGCCCAAACTGCTTTCTAGAAGTGTTAATCTACAGATCAGGTTAAGCCTAAAGAAGCCTTCATTAACTGTGAGCAGTATCACAGTGATTCCATTTAGTGGGAATCTACACAATTTAAGAGACCACCCCTCTTTGTTCTGTATGCTGAGATTCATCATGGCCATATTTTTATCCATCAGTGAACAAAAAGAGCTCACAAGATTCTTTTCCCCCTTCTTTGTGTCATTACACAGCTGAGGCAACCCTACCTGTAGACCCCAGTCCTGCCCCTCTTTGCACACTCTCAAACAGCCTTACATTCCCAGCCATCTGCTTCTCTCTCCAGTAGAAAGTCACGTTTCACAACCTAACACTTAGCTCAGCGAATGAGCAGCACATCAGCAGATTAGCTGCCTGCCCAAAGCTGAAGAACAGCAAAACATTGCCCACATCAGCCCATGGGCATTAGATCCCATTTTACTACCGAACTCAGTCGCAGCAAGCAGACGGAAAAGCACCAGGGAAACATCCATGTTGAGAGCACACACATACACCGGTGCACACTCAGAGCCCAGAAAGCCACACATATGGGCATCAGCACAATAACACATGTAGACACCCAGACTGTGCTGTTTCTGGCCAGTTACTCTTTGTGCTGATTGACTGGAGGGGATTAGAAGGGACTCAGCCCAAAAACGCAGTTCCTAATGCTCCTGCAGCTATTGCATAACAGAGATCGATTCCCATCCCAAGCCCTGACCCTCAACTTACTCAAGACAAGTTTAATGCTTCAGTCTGTGTAATGGAAACATCTACTTCCCGGTGAAGAGGAATCTAGATGGGATGCAACTGCTCCCCCAGGGCTGAGTTATTTGGCTATTTGGGTTCTCTGATGAGCAGCAATGGGAAAGAAAGTAAGAAGTGTCACCAAGAAGGAAAGAGAGTAATTTTTCCCCAAACATTTCTACCAGGAGCTACAGGAAACTGAAGCCTTCTTGGGTTCATTAATAGATATACACCTGCAACCAATACACATATCAAAGAAAGGAATCCTAGACCACGGGAAATCAAACACACTCCAAAAGTAAACTGAAAATCAGTGAACCTGCAGACCCTAAACTAAATGCAAGTGAAGCCAAACACACCTCAAAAACCAAAGGAGGAAAACACAGCAACCCAAAAGCCCACAATTAAATGAACTAGTCTAAAAAGCATGCAGAATATGTACAAACACTTCAGAATAGACACTTCATTAAAAGCTGCATGTTGAAATAACGTAAGAGGCCATGCAGGAATTCCAGGTGCACAGGGAATGACCGAAGTAACTCCGCTGAAATCTGTCATTCCAGATGTGAACAGGTGTATGACAAATGGGGACAGAGCCACATCAAGTCAGGTGAAATCAAATGCGCTCCAACATTTGACTGAAATCTGGGTGTCCTGTGCGTAACAAACTGCAAAGAGCTTCAGGGAACTTGGCTGGCTCCTGCATCCCCCCTCCCCCACATCAGCAAAAAATAACTATTTGCAAAGGCCGCAATTCCTCGCTATTTTTTCTGTTTTCCTGCACGCGCTCACTAACTCGTTAGTAATGTTTCCAAGCAGCCAGGCTGGGAGAAGAACAGAGGAAGGGACAGGAACGAGACAACCAGGAGATGCTGCTGCCAGGGCCCCCTTTGTTGAGCATCTCTGGGTACCCCTCGCCTTTTACCTGGGGATGCAGTCGCCATGGCAACGGGCGGGTGTTCCCTGGCGGAGCCGAAAACCAGCTGTTCCCGCTGCTGAGCCCCGTCTCCATCCCGCAGCGGAGCCCCAGTTGCGTACTGGTCCGCCCCGTCCGCAGCCCAGTGCACCCCAGTGCCCGCCAGCAGCAGGTCCTGGGGGTCCGGCGGGGCTGACATGCTGCCTGCAAGGCGGCCGCTGATCTCCGGCTATGGGGATGCAGCGGGAGCCACCGAAAGCGCTGCGGTGGCCGCCGGGCTGGACGGGGCTGCGGCCGCGCTGGAGTCTGGCCGGCTGCGGGGACCGGGAGCCGCCGCTGCTGCTGCTGTATCTCCACTAGCGCTTATTACGCAGGTGAAAATGGCTTGTTAGTTGGAGCCTTCCAGCCCTTGCGTCACCCTGTGGCTGGCATATCACAGGGCAGGAATCTGCCAGCCGGGCTGCTGCTCTCCCCCGTTTAACTGCTTCAGCAGGGTAGGCATCGGCTTGCGTGGATGAGGGAAGAAATGCCCACCTTCCAGGCGGGCACACGCCTCCCTCTCCTCTCCTGCCGCCCCCCTCTCGGCGCGCATCCCCCTCCTCCGCATCCCTCGGCTCCAGAGCATCCCGCAGGCGCCGCAGCCGGGCACGGCAACGCGCCCGCCGGGAGCGCCGCCGGCTCCTCCTGCACCGCCGGGCTCGGCGCAGAGGGCAGACAGCCTTAAAACCACCCCGTTCCTGCCCGTTCCTCCCCGTCTCCGCCAGCCCCTCACCCAGCGAGAGAAGCCGCACTCAATCTCCGGGGTTTGTTTACCCTGTTGGCTCCTCTGTTTGCAGCCCCGCCGGCGACACCACCACAGCTTATTGAATCCAAATGACACTTGTCAAAATAAACTCACAGCAGGTGTGCCTTGTGTGCCTCTTTCCCCCTCTTTCTTTCCTTTTTTTTTTTTTTTCTGGTGTGCCACTCTATTTGCTTACTCTCTCATGGAGGTAATGTGTGCTTATCGAGGCAATGAGAAATGAATCGTGGCTCTTAGAGCAGCAGAAGCATGAGATACAGCGAAGGTGACTTCTGAGGTGAAGTAGGAACAAGTTTCCTTGCCATCCTTTTGTATGTGAGAAAACAGACTCAGGTAAATGGTAATGGAACATTCCTGCGTTGCACAGAGTTCTGGCACTGACAGGTCAAAGAAACAAACTCTGTGTATTGTAGAAGGGCCTCTCTCATGTCATGTGACAGGCCAGGCTACAAGGTGGAGAGTAATTGCCCCAGCCAGAAGACTTCATTCCCTCTCAGCTCTTTTCATGTTGCAGCAGCAGATCTCCAGCTCTAATCTTTATACCACAGCATCCCTAGGGCAGGGTTCAAGACCCTCTCCAGCTCCAGCAGGCTCATGCCTGGGATTGAAAACTTAATGTTTCTACTTTTTCCAGGCAAGGGGGTTGGAAATCCAGGGTAAGCCCACAATGCATGGTGAAAAGCCTCAGAAGTAGCCCTTAGCATTTCCATTTGTGCTATCTTCACAGGGAGTTGCCATCCTTATCCTCAGTCCAGTCAAAAATCTATTTTTGGGAGCTGTCCTGCTGCTGCCTGAGTCATAAAATCATAGGATCATAGAATGATTTGGATTGGAAGGGACCTAAGAGACCATCTAGTTCCAAACCCCCTGCCATGTGCAGGGACACCTTCCACTAGACCAGGTTGCTCAAAGCCCCATCCAAGCTGGCCTTGAACACTTCCAGGGATGGGGCATTCATAACTTATTTGGACAACCTGTGTCAGTGCCTTACCAGCCTCACAGTAAATAATTTCATCCTAATATTCAACATAAAACTACTCTCAGTTTAAAACCATTCCCCCTTGTCCTATCACTCCATGCCCTTGTAAAAAGTCCATCTTCATCTTTCCTTCAGGTGCTGGAAGGCCACAATGAGGTCACCCCAAAGCTTTCTCCTCTCCAGGCTGAACCATCCCAATTCTATCAGCGTTTCAGTCCATGCTGTTCAGTCCCAGCTCCCTGGGGCCCTTCAAAAATGGGAGTGGACCAGGGATGGGGGTGTCCTTTTGGGGTCTGCAGCCAAAGGTGCCAGTGAAACAACATGCTCAAGGTTAGTCAAACCACAGTGAAATTGAAGTGACTGCTGTGAATTCAAATAAACTCTGCTCAAATAAACTCTGTCTCAAGCTCTATGCAGAAGGATGATTTTAGAGCCTAGGACATTATTCTGCTTGTATTGCATGGTACAGTTCTACTGTGGAGACACTGTAGGCTACAACCAGAAAGACTGTACTTTAAAAGGGGAAATTACATGACTGTTCTTATGTTGTCATGAAAAATCCCTTCAGAAGTATATTCAGAAGTATAGGTTGGTGAGATAGTACTTGAGGCACATCTTAACAGTCAGTGTGGGCCTAATGACCAATAACTTCCTTCTTGTTTTAGGCTTCCTGGTGTCATTACTGAAAAACAATAATATCAATCCTACTTCTTCCTTTTCTATGCTTTCTGCCCTCTTTTAAAATCAGCGTTATTATATAGATCATTTTACTTTCAGAGCAATATATACTTTAACACAGCATGCAAGACCATTTGGGCTAGACCAAGAAAACTATTTCAAACCACTTGGCTGAAAATGAATATCCACAGGGTGAGGTTGCAACAGAAAATGAAGGGTTTGGAGCACAAGGCTTGTGAGGAGCAGCCGAGGGAGCTGGGGGGGCTCAGCTTGGGGAAAAAGAGTCTCGGGGGGGACTTTCTCTATAACCCCCTGAAAGGAGGCTGCAGCCAGAGCAGTTTGGTCTCTTCTCCCAGGTGAAAAGTGATAGGATGAGAGGAAATAACCTCAAGTTGCACCAGAGCAGGTTTGGATTGGATATTTGGAAAAATTTCTGCGTGGAAAGGGTGGTCAGGCATTGGAATAGGTTGTCCAGGGAAGTGATAAGCCACCATCCCTGGAGAGATTTAAAAGACATGTAGATGTGGCACTTAGGACCATGGTTTAGTGATGGGCTTGCAACTGTTTCATTATCAGTTGGATTCATTGATCTTAAAGGTCTTTTCCAATCTAAATGATTCACTGATTGCTCGGATCTTCTATTTACCTACTGCTTTGTTAAAACAATTACAGAGGTAAATGTCACACAACATGGTCTATCAAATTCAGCTTTACTTACAAGTTAATTCCAGGTAATCCATACTCCAAAACCACCAGAGATGGCTAGAAAACATATATTTGACAATAGTTTAAGGTTTTTTGGTCTAGAGTACCACTATGGAAAAAACTGCCCTGACCCATGCAGCTCCACTGAAGCCCTCATTGTGCATTCTGACTCTCCTGTAACTCACACATAAAGCATCTATTAATTAAGCATTATTTTATGTCTTTGGGAAGCAATGGTGAAAACATTCCCCTCCAGTGTGCTCAACCTCCCTAACAGAGAGTCATAGAATCATTTAGATTGGAAAAGACCCTTTAAGATCATTGAGCCCAACCATAAAGCTAACACTGAGAAGTTCAACATAGAATGGTTTGGGTTGCAAGGGACCATAAAACCCACTTAGTTCCAACACCCTGCTATGGGCAGGGACAACTTCCACTAGACCAGGTTGCTCAAAGCCACATCCAGCCTGGCCTTGAACACTTCCAAGGATGGGGCAGCCACAACTTCTCTGAGCAACCTGTACCAGGGCCTGCCCACCCTCACAGTGAAGAACATGCCCAGGCTCATTGGATTTTCTTTATTTCAAGGTAGGACACGTTTGCTGCAAATCAGTAGCAATTATTTTAGTCATCATGTTTGTATTGCCAAGTCACATACCTAGGGCAAGAGAGATTTATTTTCCTAATTCATGGTTCCCTCTTTGACGTGTAGCATGTCATGCATCTGATTATGATTCTGGCAAGATTCCGATGACTTCAAAGTTTCTATTAATGATATTAATAATATACAGTATGCTTTCAAAAATATGTCTTCCCATAGAGCTTAATACATGTCCTCGTTCATATTTGCCAGGTTTTTTTGTGTCCATCCTTCTCTGGGGTGCCCTGTGATACTATTTGTGTGAGTGGGCAATGGACTGAAGTGCTCAGGAGAAGGCCTGTTAGAGCACTGAGCCCCTGACAGCTTTGCTGTGTGAGCAATATGCAATCACAAAGGTCTTCTGATAATGCAGCATCATCAGAATGTGTGCACACCAGCTAGGAATGATTCATTTCTGCAGACCAAAAAGGTTATCACGGTCTGAGGGCTGCTGGCATTAACACTGTGTTACTACAGTAAAAGAAGAAAGAGTGTGGACTGTATGCTCTTCTTGTTGAATAGAAACTGAGACAAGCAGGGGCCAGCAGTGTGCCCAGGTGGCCAAGAAGGCCAGTGGCATTCTGCTCTGTATCAAAAATAGTGTGCCCAGCAGGACCAGGGAAGTGATTGTTCCTCTGTGCCTGCCAGTGGTGAGGCTGCACCTCAAATCCTGGGGTCAGTTTTGGGCCCCTCACAACAGGAAAGACATTGAGGTGCTGGAGCATGTCCAGAGAAGGGAACGGAGCTGGGGAAGGGTATAGAGAGTGCATCCTATGAGAAGTGGTTGAGGGAGCTGGGGTGGCCCAGCCTGGGGAAAAGGAGGCTCAGGAAGGACCTGCTTGGTCTCTCCAACTCCCTGTCAGGAGGCTGGAGCGAGGTGGGGGTCGGGCTCTTCTTCCACACAACCAGTGACAGGACAAGAGGAAACAGCCTCAAGCTGTGTCAGTTTAGGTTCAGGTTGGACATCAGGGAGAATTTCTTCACAGAAAGGGGTGTCAGGCATTGGAAGGAGCTGCCCAGGGAGGTGGTGGAGTCACCATTTCTGGAGGTGTTTAAAGAAAGACTCAGTGCCATGGTCTAGTAGACAGGGTGGTGATTGGTCAAAGGTTGGACTTGAAGATCTTGGAGGTCTTTTCCAGCCTTAATGATTCTATGATTCTAAGTAAACAAATAAAGCAAGAAAAAGCTTTTACTTCAGGGGTCCAAATTGTATTGCAACCCAGGACTTTATTTCACCAGTTCCTGTACAGTCCTCAGGTGACCTGGAACAGTCTCGTGCAATACGATCAGCTCTGCTCATCACCACATAGGATGGGGTGGGGAACTAGAGCTTTGATTTCAAGCCTTGGATACAAATTCTGAGCTCCTACTGACCATCACAGCTGGGGCAAATACATTTCTGATGGCAAAGCTTTGGTTTGCCAGGATGAGTGAAAAAAATATCAACAGACCAATCAAAATATCAACAAGACAAATACTCAAAAAGCTTGATTGATTCATTTTGCTGTACAGAAACCTTCAAACTTGACGCAACCTGGTCTGTCATGTATGAAGTTACTTTACAGTGTTTTTTAAGATCCCCACAGGAAGATCAGGGTGGATGAAGATTTAATCAAATATGTGCTTAAGAGAGGTGTGAGTTTAAGTAATACTTGGCACAAGGAAAAAAAGCTGAATTCTTTCTATTTTCAATGCATTTACAAAGGCTCCTGGTAAGTTTGTATTGTATTATGTAGCAAACTGACTTGTGAAGGGCTGATCTATCTCTGCTCATTGGTATTTAATTATCTTGATCTAGCCTTTGGACATTATAAGCCTCTGAATGTATGAAGTCTGAAAACATAGACACACAAATTGCTTCCCTTTCCATTATAGCCCTTTGTGTTCTGGGGTTGCTGGATGCTGCTGGGCCAAAGTGACTTTAAACCTTGAGGGGATTTGTGGTCTCAAATGTAACATTACCAGCAAAGAGCATAGGACCTGACAGGGTATATCAACAATTCAGCAATAGAAAAAATCATCTCCTCTTCCTCGAGGATTTATTCTTGAGGTTTTAGAATAAATGAATTACAATAGGAAAAAGCAAAGGGGGAAAAAAAAGGCAAAGAAGCTTCTGACATAAATAGGAAAATGTAGATAAGTAAAACAACCTCCCCTACCCCACAGAAAAGACTTCAGCACTGTAGCAGCTACAGCCTGGTTTCAATTCACCACATCTGCACTGCAGACCACACGCTTTCCATGTGTTTCACATCCTCTCCCTCAAACAGTCAGACCTCTGGGAGACCATGACAGCACTGGGCTGGCCAATGTGTGTGAATTCCCTTCCACAGTATGCAATCAGACCTCATTTTGACACAGGTAGAAACCCCAGGAGCCATGCTGTGGAGTAAATCTCTGTGCCCTACAAGGCACAGAGAGATATCGGGACTCCCAAATAAAGGCTGGAAACCTGGTGAGAATAATGACTCCTCCTGGGAAAGGCAAACTACTCAAAGCTGTCACTAGAGAGAGGCAAAAGGCCCGAGAGAAAAGGTGACCCATGGCATTGGTGGCTCTCCCCACAGCAAAGACCATCTTGCCCATTGGTCCTTCTGAGAGAATCCCTTGGACCTTATGTTTTCACACCTTCTCCCTTTCCATCTCCACAAGATCTGGCAATGAAACAGGGTCAGGCAGCCTCTGCAAGGATCTTTCCATCTATTCCTCCTGCTGCTACAACTGCCAAGGAGTCCTTCAGCCTTGTTTGGAAATACATACCCCAACCACTTGCAGAGCTTCAAGGCATCATCCACCTGCCCCACAGCACTCCTGGGATTCACCAGCACAGATTTGTAACTTGAATAAGTTTCTGCACCACTCAGTGGGTCTGAGACCCCACTTTGATCCTAAAAGCACAAGCATCCCAGTGCCAGGAAAACAGGCTAAGTCCAGGAAAGACAAAAGTTTGAGTACAGGTGTAATCACAGCCTTCCCAGACAGTGTAGGACGGAGATGAGACAAGTACTCTGCCCAAAACTGCAGCTCTGTAAAATGAGCCCCTGAAGAGTTCCACCTCTTACCACATGCTGTAAAATGGGGAGACTGGTTCAAGTGGGGCCTTTAGTTAGTGTAGTTTAGTTAGGGGGGCCTTTAGTTAGTTTATTTCAAAAATACTGGTGTCTAAATAGTAGCATTTTTACTGCATATTGTGTAATTTAGTGCACACACACACAAACACTCACCCCTTCACTTTCCAAGATCAGAGCCTCAATTTTTAGCAGACAGTTCATTGCTCTAAGGTTCCCCTGGCTGTAGCCATACCACAGCAGCGTACAAAGTCTCTGCCTGGCCCTTCAATTCCCACATCATGAGAGAGCTTTCAGCATCTCTAGCCCTCCAGTTGTAATGAAATGTGATTAAAGGTGGTGCTTTTCCTGGGTAAGCCTGACTGACTGCTCTGTCCTTCATCCCCTTCGCATCAGCAGCTGCTCTAGGAGCAGTGGGGATTACCTCTGTTTCACTGAAAACTGAGTTTTACAAGGAAATCCAGTGACAGGAGCTTAAACAGAAAACTATTGCACATGTGATCTGGCACACCCATGGGGTGGGTGTTTATCAGGCATCAGAGAGGAGAAAACCCAATGAGCCTCTGATTAACACAACCATCTCCCCTTTCTTCCCAGCTTCAACCTCTCTGTAGAGATGGAGAGCTGAGCAGAGTAGACAGGTGAGTAGGTGGGAGGTCTAGATATGCAAGGTACATCAGTAGTGGCCTACTTTCAGCAGTGCTTGGTAGCTGGATTGCCATCCAAGTGTCTGAAAGGCTTTGTTGTCACCTCTAGAAGGCTTTGTTGTCACCTCTAGAATACATGTCTGTTGAAATGACCCCTTGTCCTGGAGGACACTGGACCAGGAGTCTGAATTTGAATCCATTATCTTACCCGAGGATATTATTTGCAAGTACATCCTCCATGTGGAAGCAGGACCTCTGCATGCTATTCCAAGGGTTGTTCATGAGTATCTTCAAAACAGTAATATTATTCTCTTTTTTCAGTGCTCATCCTGGGGGCTCAGCCCAGGGTTATTAAAAGAAGAAGCATTACAATTTGTCCTGTGGATTCCCAGCTGCATGGAACAGAAATCCCACTTTAAGCCCTGGCAGAGCAGTTTCAGAGGCCCAGTCATTGCTGAGAAAAATGTTCACACTGACACCAGTGGGTCTGGTGCTACTTAATTTCACTTAATTTAATTAATGATCCAGGTGAAAAGAAAGTGTGAGACAAGACTGTGTGAGCTCTGAGCAGATCATACAGTGACCAGAAGTTTATATGGGCAATGCTTTGATACTGGTAAAACAGCGGAAGTAAAACAAAATTAATTACAATAAAAATATCCACAAATTTGCTTTTGGGAGAAGCTGAAGAAAGTGAGGCAAAGGTCTAGCCAGAATTGTATTCATCATCAGATGGTTAGGTGGGCATTCAAAAGGTACAGCCAGAGATGCAGAAACAGGGGTGGTTTTTTTATGTATTCCTATTCCCTTGCGTTACATCAGAAGGCATTTGTGCAGAGTGCTCTGTGCACTTACACAGCTCCTCAGCGAGTCCATTAGGGGCTGGTTTTTGAGTCCTGATTTATGCTGATACAGGTCTTTATCAGACTCTGAGTGTTGATTATGTACCATTTGCACATCTCCGGAAACTCGGAGATCCTAAAGATTACAGCTTTTGAGCTGGAGGAAACAGAAATGGTTTTCATTTACAATTTGTCATGGCACAGAGGGTATCAGAGACTCAGCCTATGGAGATAAAACCTACAATCACTTCTAAAATCCACAAGAGATTACTCCTTTTAGTGTAACTGAGTGGCACATCCAGCATCCCTCAGACCCAGAACTGCTGCAATATGAAAATATTGATAAAACTGAAGTGAAAGGGAGCACATGCTTGATAAAAACAATGCTCTGTGCCCAGAGATACCTCTAAGCAATTGTCACCTGAGGGCAATCAAGGCTTCTAAGGGCTGCTTGAGGATATCTGTGTGCATGGGCATTCATCTGAAGATACGGTGCTCACAGGTAACCTGAGAGATCAAATCCAATCTAAGTGGTCTGAGGACAGATAAGTCTGAATATGATAAAACTGATTATTACAATAGCTGCCTCAGTGTAACCTTGGCAGCTGGGACTCATATTCCCTTAATGAGCAACATACTTGTCTTCTCTTCCATTTTTATAGCACAGACATAATTTGCTTGCTTTGTATACAAATGAGAACTAAGAACACCTGTACAGCAGCCACTGGGGCCAAACCAGAAATCAAAATCAGGTGCAGAATTCCCCATTTCCAATTATTAACTTATTTATTGCATATGAAAAGAAGCTATCTGACTAAGAGACCAGTGCCTGTTGCCCTGCGAACCCTGAGCATGCCTGCTCTATCTCAAAATAGACAGCAGATAGTGGATGTGCCCAGCTGCCCTTTGTAGCTGGCTCTGCCTGCCTGAAGGTTGGGTGTTAAAATAGTGAAGAGTTAGGCTGTAATACTGAACACAGCCCTTTGCCTGTCAGTGCCCACACCCCTCATCCATGATAGGAGAATTGTAAAGCCCTGCAGTGCAAAGTTAAACACCATCCTGAGGGATTTGGATGCTGGAGACCCACAGATGTCTGAGTTGGGCAGGAATTGCATTTTGTCAGTGTGAAGTCAAGCTAGAGTTATTCTGACAACTTTAATCTATTTTTTATTAAATTTGTGACATTAAACTCCAGTTAACAGGAGTGCTGTACAACCAGGCTCTATTTTACATTTGTAATTAGTCCCATTGACTTCAAAGAAGCTGTTTTTGTATAATATTTGCAGGGTTGGGATTTGGTTTTGCATCCAATTGATATATCATTTAGCACTTGATACCAGCCCTTCAAAGAGAACATTATTGCTTTACATTTCAAAATCGCTTTGTAGTGCATTCTGTGTATCACATTATTCAAATTGGAGAGAACAACCTGCAAATTCTCACCAGCTCTACTCATCTGTGGTGTTATTTTGTGAACTAAATGTCTGCAATGAACACAAGGCTACATTCCCCAAACTCTAGCTGATGTCAGTGCTGAAAAAGCAAAACCCAGCAGGATTAATCCCTGATATAAATAACCCCTAAAATCATCAATTTTTATTCTCTGCCCTTTGCAATGGAGTCAGTAGATGAGTACATAAATCTGATTACTTGTTTTTATAACATGTGGCGTGTTCTTTTCTTAATGTAACAAAACTTTTGCAAAAAAATCAAAACCTGATCTGGAAGCAAAGCTCTACTGGCTTCCCATGAACAGCTCCATTGCATAATTAAAGGCATTTTCTGCCAAAAAGAAAAAAAAAGTGAAATCCAATCCAGGGCCCTCTGCTGGATTGTGAGGAAATTGTTATCTTCCTCAAGATGCTGAGATGAATCGCTGCCTTGGGAAGCTCAGAGTCTGCATCAACACATGACCTCTGCCCTTTAACATTATCTTTATGAAAACAGAACTACAGATTACAGCTCACCTCTGCAAAAACTCACAAGCAACACTACAGGGAAGGTTTTCCAGAGTAAGGCATAAAGAATCCATCCAAGAAGAACAAAACCAACCCATTCACTGTAATTTCTTTATCTGAATGCTTATCAACTCATTGCAGCTAAATGTGGTTAGAGGAATAGATAAGAAAACAGAGACAGATCAGAGCCAGCAAAAGATCCTGTAAGAGGAAATGGGCTTTTGACCTTCACATAGCTTGGGGAGTTGGTGAGAAAAATTCAAGTGAGTGGAATGAGTTGAGTATTTTCTGTGCTTTACACTTGGATGTCTTGTCAACCCTTCCCTAAGGAGTGCCCTGCCTTCAAGTGCTGGCAAGAGCACATGTTCTCATAATCCTGCCATCCACCCTGGGCAGCAGAAGCTTTGTGAGGTCTAGGACCTGAATCAACAAAGAAGACTGGAGATAGGCTCTAGAGGTGAGGTGGTGAGATAACTGGGCTCCCCGGACAGCAGGAGAAAGGCTAGCTCCAAATGGAAAGAGGATTGTGATGCTAAAAGGAAGCATTTCAGGTCAGCAATGTCTCTGTTCAGCTGTTAGGAGAACAGGTTTCATGAGCACTTTCTGGACAAAATTAACCTGGAAGCCACCAGTAAGTCCTTCCTCCATGTCATGTTCAGAAGCTAAAGAAGCTTCTGCAAAAGGATGGAATCCTGGCAAGTCCCTCCAGCCAGGGATGATGAGATCAAAATGTGAGGAACACATAATAAGTGACCACATGGTTCAATATAGAGTTGAAAACTTAAAAGCTGTGAAGAGGCTGCTTGAGGTTTGACTTGTGGAAACAGGGAGGATCATTTGTGATTCTGTCTTTTTCTGACTTTTCAGAACTTTCTTAGCATTTCCTTCTTGCAGCTGTATTAAACTATGAGGTTAGTTGTCTTTGTGCTCATTAATGGTGAATACATGGGAGGGGGGTTTCCTGCATCTTTAAATGTTCACTGTTTCATATAATGTAAGTTCTGACATAGTTTTGGTTAATATAATCACTTCACCGAAAGTTCAACATTTTAAACAACACTATCTCAAAAGAGTAGTTTGGATTCTGGATTTGCATTTCCCTTTCCCAGTTGAAGCTGTTCAGCAGAATCAGCAGGAGATAATTTGTGATTCTGAACCTATGTTTGCAGTGGTGAAAGTATTTCTGTCAGGGTTTTGTCCAGCTCTGGCATTCTCAGTATTGAAAGCTACATCAAGTGAGATCATGAAAAAGAGATGTGAGAACCTGAAGTCTTTTTTACTTTAATTATTCATCTGCTGCTCTTGGACAGAGCCCAGAATTTCAATGCTTTTAGCAATTTGATTTTGTATTAAGAATAAAGGGTAACTGCTTGATATCTGTTGTGTGAGTGGGCATGGTCAGATACTAAATGCTCCCAGTGCATATTTATTTAATCAAGGAATGCAAGTTCCTAAGGGGTAGATTAAAAGACATCTCTGAGAACAATGAAAGGAACTTCTACTAATATGCATGGGAATGAGTCTTAAAATGTAAACAGTCAAAACTTTAGTTTTAGTTAAAATCAGAAAACTCACTCAGCGAGCTTAAATTCCCAACTATGTCTGCTCTAACTTTGGTTTATTTTCCATTGAAACAGACAACCAATGACATTGGAATTTGTATCTTCCTCTTCTGTTACAGATTTGTTCTAGGTCACTAAAAGCATCACTGTGAAGCCATTACCTGTTGGTGTGATAATGACACTCTCTAAAACATGCATTGTCCCTGGTGCCACAGTGAAACCCTGCAAAGGATCCAGGCTACTATTTAAAAAATGTATTAAATCTAAACACCACTGACTGTTCTTCCGTCCTACTGGATCTTCCACATCTTCTGGTCTCCACACCATCATTTTCACCACTGATCTGGAAAACATATTCCAGCAGCTCTAAACAGAACCCCTGTGCTATGTTTGTCATTCAGATGACAGAAGACCCTCCTGTGTGCCTGAGAAAGAGAAAAAGGGGTTGTTGAGCATTTCCAACATCATATTGTCCCAAAGTGAAACACAAAATTAAATGTTAGCTTAAAAAAAAAAACCAAAAAACCAAGTAAGTAATTTTCAGAGAGCTGTTTAAATATAAAATCAAAATTAGAAGCTAATTCTGGAGTCTGCACTGGACAGCCTTTATACCTGAGATCTGGTCTTTTAGCTACTTGCCTTCCAAGGCTAGTGCCTTAGTTTTGTGAACTTTTCTGAAGCCACCTGCTCTCAGAATCTGAGGTTCTTCCATGACATTTTCAACTGTGTAGCTGTAGATGTTGGTCTTGAACGTCCTTTTGAAATTGTAAAATCACTGAATGGTTTGGGTTGGAAGGAACCTTAAAGATCACCCAGATCCAACCCCCTCCCATGGGCAGGAACACCTTCCACTAGACCAGGTTGCTCAGGGTCCCTGAGCATCCTCCACATGAAAAGTGCCTTCTTCCTGGGCTGCAGATTCTGCTCACACCAACAACGTGGAAACCTAACACCACTTGCCTACAAGGTGAGCGGGTAGGAGTCCCCAGCCCAACATTCATGACTTTTGGCCACTCTTTCCTCCTTTTCTACAACTTTTCAGAGAATCCACTGCCCTGTGCATCATACCTTCAAGGCCCTGTGACATGGCTCATGTTGAAGAGTGACAATTAAGGCTGCCTTGTTCATTACACTGGCCACTGCAGGGCATGTCTTGAAAGTAGCTGGATTGCTGATTTATTCAGGTTTATTTTAAACAACCCGAATGGTGAGTCATCCATGAGTCCCTTCGAGTAAGTATTGCATTACCACTCTCAGGAAGTTCTCAAGAAAGTAATTCTCCCTCTGCCCTTCAAATGTTTATGCTCTCAGATCTACCTTCAGCTTATAATACAGAATTGCTTAAAACAGAAAGATATAAGAGACTTACTGGCTTGCCAGACAAGACTTTTCCTATTTCAGGTAAACAATATCATATAAACTGTTTGCTGTCATTTTAAAATAAGGTAGAGTGTTCTGTCTCTCTTGTTTCTAGTGAAAAGCTACTCCAAAAACTCACTCCTCTCAGGGCTAGACAAATTCTTCTAATTTCCAGCCTAAATTTATTCATGGCCAGTTTACAGCCATTTGTTCTTGTGCCAACAGTGTACTTTAGCTTTAACAACTTTTCCCCCTCTCTGGTGTTTTCTCTGCTGATGTATTCATGGCTTCCCAAAAGTCACTCTCTATTTTCATTTTGCTGCGGGTTTTAAACTTCGTGCAATTTGTCCAGGTTTTATTTATAACAGTTTTCTGAAACTAGCTGCAGTGCCACAGATGTGCTTTTACTATAGTTAAATTAAAAGAGACTTCATGACATAATGTCTCTGTATATGCAGTTCAAATTGACCATCCCCATTTCCTTTTCAATGTACCGCTGTCATTTCATTTTCCTGCTGCTCTTTACCTATGTTTTTCTATGTACCTACTTATATTTTCTACCTCCCATTGAGAGTAAGAATATAGAGAGGAGGAAGGGCAAAGCAATTTCCAGAACTATCAGTTTACAAGAGAGAGGTCATTTTTAAAAACTAATTTCCAGATTCCATTTCCCAGTTGCTCTTCTTTTCCCTCCAATTGGTATTTGCATCCTGTTCCAGAGCTGGATCATTTACAAGTTTTTTAATTGTGCCTTTAAGTGCTCTTTTAGATAATGGAAATTCATTCATGGAGACTAGCTCTAATATAGATTTTTTTTCACTCTAGCTCAGCTCACTAACTATTGTCCCTGTGTCCCACACAGTTATCCCCAGTAGTTAGAATTGCACCCTGGGTGTCTCAGACAACTGCCCACCCTTGCCTAGCAGGGTCTTCAAAAGCCTTTCCAAGATGCATCAAGGAAAATGAATTCCATGGCTCACATACCCAAGAGCTAATTAAAAATCCTCCCTGCTTTTTCCAGGTGTTGAGCTTTAAGACAAAACACAGGTAAGCTGTCCAGCAGTCCCAGGAGTGAAAAAGGGTTGTGAAGTCTGGTCAGCCATCAGCTGTGCTATCGTGAGTCTTAGTTAATCCAACGGTTTGGTTATAAAAAGTGAAGACAGATAAAGGGAAAGGAAATAAAGCAAGAATTATAAAGAATCATAATGAGTCAAGCCAAAGGATTGCTCAGGATGCTGTCTCTGAAAAGATCCAGTAGCAGCTGTTTAGAGAAAGTGTACACAAGGAAATCAGGAGCAAAAGTACTCCCTTTCTCAAAGGCTGAAAATCCTCTGCCCTTCTCCCTTAATATATCCTTGCAGATTTCCTCCAATCTTTGCTGAAAGATTCCCCAAGTCAGATATTGGAAGAGCATCCTTCCGTTTAACAGCCTTTGATGGAGGTATATCCATAAATTTGCCTAATCACATTTTTAATTCATTCATGCTTTCAGATTCCATGGCATCCTGTAGCAACGAGTTCCACAATTTAATTATAGGCTGATTGAAGAAATATTTCCTTTTGTTTGTTCTGGACCTGCCTGACAATTTCATGATGTGCTTGTATAGTAAGAAATAATGGCTACTGTTCCCTATTTAAGTCTTCATGCCACTTGTGGGGTATATTTTATGTATTTTATATACCTCTGTGATTTTATCATCTGCTTTCCAAGGGGAGTACTTCTATTTAGCCTCTCCTCATATGGAAATTATCTTGTACTGTCAGTCATATTCAGTACTCTGCCCTGAGCATATATTTAAAAAGACACAAAACTTGTCAAGGAGGAACTGGGGAAAGGTCAAACTGCTTGTATGAAGTAAGGTGTGGGGACACTGGGGATTTACTGCTGCAGTGGGGTGGTTTTTTGTCTCACCCTGCAGTGGTTTCTAACTTTTTGTCTGGGTTTAATTTTTAAACTGCTCCCAAACATGGAACCGATATTTTCATTGAATTATTACAAAATGACTCTGAGATCATTTTCCTGAGATGTGATAGCTAATTTGGAGCTCATTGGTGCATATCTACTCACGGCTGTTCCTCCTCATGTGTAGCAGTTTGCAGTTATTGACTTGGAGTTTCATCTACTGTTTCATGATCCGGTTACTCAAAGTTTATGAGATCCCTTCTGCATCTCCTTGCAGACAGCTTTTTTTTTCCATTAGCCTGATTCCACATAATTTTTAATACTTGTCTCATCACTGTTCTCCATTTTGCACATCATTTATGAGTATGACAAGCAGCACATATGCAGCACATGTACCCCCTGAACTGGGAGGATCCATCCATTGAACATCATTGTCCCCTTATTTCAGCCATCATTTCCCACTCTTTTGCCCTGCAGCTCACTGAGCCTCCCCCCCACTCCCCTCCCTCATGCCCAGATTGCTCTCAGAACACTAAATCTGTGCTCCAGCACTCTGCTGTGACAGAGATACTTTCAGCCACTTGTGTCCTCTGCTTTTGGAGACTCTGCCCTTTAGGGAGCCTGCTTCAAACCCTATTGTTCCAGCAATGGAAATATATGGGATCATAGAAAAGCCCTTCAAGAACATCAAATCCAACATCTAACCCAGCACTGCCAAGTTCACCATGAAATGATGACCCCAAGTGCCAAATCTGCATGTCTTCTAAATCCCTTCAGGGGTAGTGATTCTGCCACTGCCCTGGGCAGCCTTTGCCAGTGCTTGACACCCTTTCCATGAAGAAATTTTTCTTAATATCCAATCTAAACCTCTCTTGGTGCAACTTGAGGCCATTTCCTCTCATCCTGTCACTTGTTACTGGGAGCAGAGCCCGATCCCCACCCGACTCCCTGCTCCTGCCAGGGAGCTGCAGTGAGTGAGAAGGTCCCCCCTGAGCCTCCTTTTCTCCAGGCTGAACCCCCCCAGCTCCCTCAGCTGCTCCTCATCAGACTTGTGCTCCACACCCTTCCCCAACTCTGATCCCTTCTCTGCACACCTTCCAGCCCTCAATGTCTTTCTTGTTGTGAGGGGCGCAAAACTGACCCCAGGATTTGAGGTGTGGCCTCACCAGATCCCAGCCCAGGGGGACGGTCACTGCCCTGGTCCTGCTGGTCACACATGAATGGACTGCACACAGTGCAGAGAGACCACATCACATGTGTCCAGCAAACAAGGATGCACATCGCACAAGCCCCAGCCAGACTCAGGCACGCAGGAAGCAGCTCTATGTCTGCTAAACTGGGCCTTGCTGCATTCCTCCTTCTCCAGTGACATGGTGAGTGACAGAATTTCTTTTGCACACAAGGGTGAAGATCACCTCTCACTGATTCTGTCTAGTGATACTTCGGTCCCGAGAGGATGGTGAATAGGGTTTGCAGCTTTGCAGTCACATCCCAGCAGCTGGAGAGGCTGCCTGGATTTGTTACAGCTGCCTTAACAGGAGTTTGGCCCATCTCCTCTTCTGGTGAAACACTGGGCAGAGGGCAAGAAGATCTGACCCACATAACCATCTTTTCAATCCAACTGCAGCCCCAAAAGTTTAGAGAATAAAATGGTGTGTAAACTAATGCTAAAAGAAGTTGTTGCATTCTGCCTGGCTTCCATCCAACTTGGACCGATGGTATCTCCTTTGGTGACTGAAAGTCTACAGGCATTAGAAACACACAAGAAGAAGCAAATGGTTTTTCCCAGAGTATTGCCAGTGCCAAACCTCACTGCAGTGAGTGAGAAGTGAATGTTTTAACCATTGAACCAGAATTTAGGAGCATGTTGCACAATGTTTGCTGCTGCCCCATCCACACATCACCAATTTCTAATTTGTCTCTTGCACCATAATCTCACAAATAATCCTCAGGGGCACGTGTCATGCAGGCAAATTAATTTTGGCATGATTTTAAGTAGAAGAGATCAAGACAGTGTGGACTGTATTTGATGCATCTGGGTAGGAAGATCAGCATGGCCATTCCTTACCCTGCAGCAGAAGTCTGCATGGTCCTGTGCTGATTTGATTGGGGCAGCACTGAATTATGCTTTCAGTAACATCTGTAAAAACATCTGAGATGTCTTTGTTTTACTGGAAAACTGAAGACTTCACCTAATCAATGGCTGGTTTCATTATAAGATATACAGGTATTACCAGTCTGCCAGTGGCAGTCCTCCCACTTAAGTCTCCTTGAATTAAGTTTTCCAAGGTTTCAAACACACATTTCATCAAATACAAGGGAGATTTTGGATTCCCTCTTTCTATTACATCTTATAATTCTATTAAAAAAGCAATCAAATTTCCCTGGCAGGAGAGTAGCAGTCTAACTTGATCCTAGTTCAATATGCAGAGTTTCATTATCATCGCCAAATTTAACATCTTTCTCATTCTTTCTCTTCTCTTTTTTTCAGCGTGTCCCTAGAAATGTGAGCTAGTTTTGGAAGGGAAAAGCTGCTGCCTGAGCTTTATTACCTCTGTGGCAGCACAGTCCTAGGTCTGTCACACTGCAGGAGCTGCTGGGGTGCTGGGTAGCCTTTTTAAAACATCCTTTGTTGTTGACCAGTACCAAAGCCAAGTAACAGTAACAAATTAATTCACCTCTGTCCTCTGCTTTTGTGGTTTTGAGGCTCAGAGCTTGTCTTCCAAACATGCTAAGACAGTCCTTAAGGCTTTATTCACTACATGTACCAGAGTACAGTGCCAGACACTTCCTCTGTGCCTTTATTCAGGGGTGCCATGAGTCAGTGAATATTTTAGCATCCCACTACCTTTAAATACCTGAGTGTTTCTGAAATCAGACTTGACGCAAAATTTAGTCCAAGTTTGGCCCTGAACTAGCCTATCATCCTCCTTCATGGTTTTCCTAATTGTTTTCAAACATTTTAATTGGTTAAAAATTGCAGCCTAAAAAGTTGGGAAGAAATTATGTGCAAGTACAGCCTTGAATTTTTAAAATTACGTGTTTCATGATAGGAAATCCAGTGTGTTGGGCTGCAAACAGTAGTGTGTTATGTCTCTGTTTCTTCCAGCACAACTATTTATCATACTTATGTTTTCCCCCTAAGTGTACAGAGGTGTGATAAAACAGCTACTCAGGTATATTTCCCAGGAGATTATCTTATGCTCACAGCCAATTGAATCTAACCAGATAGATTCTTTGTCATGTTTTTAGCTAGATTTCCCTTTTCTTTTTTATCCTTGTTTTCCATTACATATTTTGTTTTCTTCCTTCCACATATAAACAGTAGGAAAAGCAAATAAATCTGAGCTATTTCATTTGGCTTTTCTTCTCTTATTGTGGTTCCCCCCAGACTCCTGTTCTGTTCTCCCTCATTTAATTGTCTCACAGCCATGATTGTTCTCCACCACTCTGGTACAATGGTCTTACCCATGATTTGTAACTTTTTTTGCTCCCCTTACCTTCTGTGTTTTTGTGGAATCTGTTGCGCTGTGTAATTCCCCAGAGCTGTAATGAAAGAGTGCTCTCATTCCCTAGAGGGTATATATAAGTATATAGAAAATTTCTCAATATGTAAGTAAAGACTATATAAGCAAAACGTTCATCAGTCCAAAGCAGTTCTCTTCAACCACGGGAAATACAGGGGACATAATCCTTTTCATGGAGAAACAGAAACATCAGCCTAGGCCTTATCTAGAGAGCTAATTAGATTTTGAAGTAGAGAACTGGTTCATTAAAAAAAAAAAAAAAAAAAAGCGCAGCTGCTAATTAATGTGTCTTTCCCTCTTTTACTCATCTGTTGGAATTAATTTGGTCTGTGGGCAGCACGACCAAGAGACAAGTCTCATCAGCTGTCTTCATTATGTCTGCTCTCCCTCGTAATCCCAGAAGACACTTTTTCTGCTCACATGTGTATGTTGCTGTGAATAGCAAACCAGCCTTTGTTACTGGTGCTCCAGGGAGCTTTATAAGGAGTTTAGTTGAGTGAAATAAATAATTTGAATCACAGCTGGCCCAAGATGTGGTTGAGAATATGATGCTGTGCTACAATCAACATTCTGGGGAGCCACTTTTCCTCTTTCCTGCAAGCAGCCAAGCACTTGATTGCTGTCAGTGTTTGTGTGTTCTTCTCTTAATGGAAAAATTCTCTTCTTTGTTGGAATGGCTGGAAATTCTCTACTGAGACACACACCCACGGCTTACCCCACTCTGGGAGTGAATGTTGACTGGCATTAGGACATGTGGCCCTTACATAAGAATTTTGCTTTTTCTGTGGTTTTGGGTTTTTTTGTTGTTGTTGTTGGTTTTTTTGGTTTTGTTTTTTTTTCTTCTGTTTGTGGGTTTGGGGTTTGGGGGTTTTTTTTTGAGTGGTGGCAGTGATGTTGAGTTTCTGTTCTTTTTCCTGTTGCACTTGCAAGAGCACAGAGATCCAGGTCCAGGTGTGATTTTTAATAGGACAAGGGGAAATGGACTCAAACTGTGCCAGGGGAGGTTCAGGTTGGATAGTATGAAAAATTTCTTCAGTGCAAGACTGTTTAAGCATTGGAACAGGCTCCCCAGGGAATTGGTAGAGTCACCATCCCTGCAAGTGTTCAAAAAATCAGGAGATGTGGCACTCAATGCAATATGGCTTCATGGGAATGGTGGTGTTTGATTGAAGGTTGGACTTGATGGTCTTGGAGGTCTTTTCCAACCTTGTTGATTTTATTCTGTCACTCCATTCTATTCTATTACAGATTATGACTGAAGTGGTAGGATGAAGGTATGGAAATGGTGTGTGCATGAAATTTTCAACATCAGGTGCCAGAGAACCAATAGAAGCATCGGAGAAAGACACTTTCTTCACTCTAAAAAATGAAACAATAAAGTGCCCTGAGCCCCAGTATTTGGATCCTATATCATGCTCAGAAAGACTGGTGTATTATATTGCTGAAAGAATTTTCCAGAAATGTGAGTGCAGCCTTTCAGCTACAGTTTTGAAATGATAGTCCCTCTCCCAGAGCAACTGAAGGCAGTTGTCAGGACTCTTGATACTCAGGGCCTGACACCTCTCTTGACAGAATCATTCTCCGTTTCAGATGGACTCAGTCACTTGGGCTCCTTGAAATTCTCCTTTTCCTTGGCAATATCAGCATCTCAGCCTGTCAGAGCACAGTCACTTCCATAACAGAAACTCAAAACATAATCCTTTTGCCCTTTTTTACCTGTGGTGGGTGATACAAGGAGGAGAGTTAAAGACACATTTTTGCTGCAGCTTTTCAAAAGAAACACATCAATTGTGAATCTCAGAACCAGACAGAAATTCTTCACTTTTTTTTTTTTAAATTAACTATAACACAAATACAGAGCCTTAAGTCCTTCTCTGAAAAGCAGAGCCATTTCATAGTAATACAAGTTGATCCTCTTTCAGTCTTCCTTTCCCCATAGGATAACGATGTTTGGCAGCCTTTAGGATGTTTCAGTAACTTAGGCATTCACAACATTAACTTAGATTATAATTTTAGTAATTTTGACTCCTTTCGGCTGTGTTATAATTATTTTACAGTGGGAACCTAGTGTCAGCTAAATATGATTTCCTGTTAGATTATTTCAAAAATGGCTTTATGTTTTGGAGGTTTTCACTATTTGTATTTTGGAAGTTTTTGATATATTAATCTGTTCAAAATTATAAATTGGTGAGGTTTCTGCTCTATCACAATAATAACTCAAAAGCCTATTCATTCCATTTCCTACTATCAATCTTCACTTCAGGAATTTGAACAAGAAATGTATTCCTGATGTTACATAAAGGGATATAAACTTGCACAATTAATTCAGAGACACGATGGGAGCTCCTGACACAGTCAGAGGAGACTTTGAACTTTGCAAGTTCTTGTTCTCCCACAGTGAATTCTAAAATGTAATGGAATATGGAAGTGTGGTGGTGAATTCCACTGTTTTCTTTTGCATTCACTAATTTTCTGTGCTCATTGGGATTAAAATTTGCCACTAGTCTTTGGTTTTGGAATTTCCACTACCAGTGGCTTTTAAAAACAGGTTGCAGAAACAGTACACAAGGAGGGTTTGGAAAGAGCCCATTCTGCCTTGGAGCAAAGGGGTGAACAAGGTGACTTCCCAAGGTGCTTGGTAGTCTTGTTTCTGCAATGCAGGGGGAAATTAATAAAAGAAATGCAAGAGAATTAAAAATACTCTTTTTAATATTTGCTTAAGCTGGTTATGTAGGAGTCCATTACATGTTCAAAGCAATGCCTTAAATTATCCTTGTTCTGTGAATTCCATTAGAAGTTCTCTTCATTAAAAGATACAAATAGCTCAAGGAAGGTTTGCTGACAACAGATCTCGGGTGCTTTTCTCATCATATCTGTCAGACTGAGGTGATAGGGCTTGGCATCCATGAAGACAGACCAATTTAGGTATTATTTCATCCTGGAATGCTGAGGGCACTTGTTCCAGTCCGGCAGGTTTTCAATTTCCATTGTGCCTTAGAGATGCAGAGATGTGCTGATCACCACGGAAGAGTGCAAGAAAAGAAAAGCAGGTGGAAATTCCTCACTTCATTTCTTTGTTGCTCTCAAGAGCAATCCTTTTGCCCCGAATGGTGGACAAAATATTCCAGTGCTACCTTTGGGAGGTTCACATTCCCTAGAGACCTCTGGGAGCTGCCATTGCAGTGGGACTGCAGCTTATGCGTAAGGACCCTCTTGAGTAATTTTGTTTGCTTCTCCCTACCACTCTGAAACTAGTGGTCTTGATCTCAGTGTATCCAGGCTGCAGGAAAAGATGATCCATAAGGATGTCTCATAAGACTGAAATTATTCTTCCACACCTACTCTGAAACTTGGGTTTCATGTCCTGCACATAGACAAAGTCAACAGCATGGAAGAACATGGCCACAAAAGAGTTCTGGCCTTCAGCAGGCACAAAACCAGCCTCATTCCATGAGATTCTCCACGCTCCAATGTAAGAGCATGTAGTGACAGGACAAGGGGGAATGGATTCAAACTGAAAGAGAGTAGATTTAGATTAGATTCTACAAGGAAGTTCTTTATTATGAGGGTGGGCAGGCCCTGGCACAGGTTGGGCAGAGAAGCTGTGGTTGCCCCATCCCTGGGAGTGTCCAGGGCCAGGCTGGACGGGGTTTGGAGCAACCTGGGATAGCGGTAGGTGTCCCTGCCCATGGCAGGGGGTTGGAATGGGATGGTCATTGAGGTCCCTTCTGACCCAAACCATTTTATGATTCTATCATTCAGTGGAGCTTTAGGAATACACATGAACTAAAAATTAGAATCAAAAGTATTTCTCTTGTGACTTCATGAACCTGTAATGACACCATGTCCCATCAAAGATTTACTTTTTTTTACAATGAATATTGTTAGGCCCTTGATGCATAGAGGAAAAAAAAAAAGAAAGATAAAAAGGGTGGAGACAAAAATGTGGTGTTTTTCAAAGTACTAGAGCAAGCAGAGCTTGTTCTCTTATAAAAATTGTAAATACTTACCACTAAGATGAGAAGCACACTCAAATTCCTGTATCTACAGATCTTCTCTAGAAAGCATGGAGAATTTAGATCCCCCTGTTCAGAGAAATTAATTGTTTTACCATTCATAAGTTTTGAAAAATACAGACTGCAAACTTTAACGAGTTTAATTTGGTGGATAGTATTGATAGTTCACAAGGAAATATAGTTAAAAATAATTTAAAAAAATGCCTTGCAACTTCTTTTTTGAGACAGTCCATGAAAATACCACAATGAAGTTTCACAGGTGCCGATTTCTACGTTACCTCAGATCCCACTGAGATTAATGGTACAAAAGGGTTCAGCATTGACACAACACTACCCCCTTTGATGCTCACAATACTTTACGTGCATGTCACAGTGCATTGGTCAGCTTAAAATATCAGTGGGTGGATGTTGTTGCACCTTTGTCATAATCAAAAGCCCTGTGCTATCAGCTGTAATTTTCCATGCTACTATTCAGTTCAGTTTCAGCATTTGTCACTGAGGATCTGTTAGCAGGGCATTGTCAGCTTTGGGTTCCAGCTCACAGCTAAGTTTGTGGCCTCCTTTTCTGGGTCTCAGGCACATTAAATGAACACACCATGACAGGAGCATGTTTTATCAGTGCCGCATGCCAAAGAAAAATCCCTTCTCTGGCTTATTCTCTGTCTTCATCTACTGGATAAACCCATAGATCACTTTGGTTAATTTAAGTAGAGCACTACAGTAGGAGCTCAGGCTGATGCAGTTTGCTGTGGATGACCCTTATATCCCCTTCCTGAGCCAAAACATTTCAGGATGGGATTTCTCATCATGTAGCTGTAGGTATCAGACTGCATTTAGCTGCACTGAAGTGCATCCTGCAGGACTGTCACCATTTAATTAGGTGATTCAAATAATTTTGGTGGTGTAACTTCGTTAAAACAAGTCTGTGTCATTCACAGATTTAACTGGGAGATACTTTTGCTCCCATTTGGATGGCAAATAAAATGATTAGACAATTTAATTAAATTAATTTAAATTATTTTTTCACATTTTGAGTTCTGCTTTTAAGCCAATTTCTAGTGCAATTAATATGTGCCTTGTAAATTCTATTTTATTCTACCATGCTTATTTTCATACATTTTGGGCCATAATTTTTATGTGCATGGTTTTTTCCCTTGCAGTGTGTTTATGGCAACATTCCTCTGATGGTTTCTGAACAACTCCCTGCTTTCATTGACATTTGCCTTTTCCAAGTTACTCTCCTTGTCAAAATTTATGCCAAAAATTGATGCAAGAAGGGACAGTGCCCCTGAGAAAAAATTGGCACATATCCATTACTGCATGGTGCTATTTTTTGTTTGCATAAAGCGAGTGTGCCAAGACCATGAGTCACTAGGCAACTGCTAATTTATAGATCAATGCTGATCTCATTTCTGTCTATTAACACAACATCCGGTCCAGAGCTGGCTGAAGAAGTCACTGCAATAATAAAATATTCCATAAGTAATGCCTTACCTATTGTTTTTAGAAGCACTAATGAAGTTTTATTGTTTTATGGTTTTTTAAATGTCTGTACAGACTTCCAACAGCTATCCCCAAACAGAGTCATCTGAGATAACTCAGTGTTGCTTCATAACTGCCTTCAATCCCAGCTGAAGGGGTGACATTTCCCAGGTGCTTAATGGGAAATCTATTATTTTAAACACTTCAAAGGCATTTCACATCAAAATACTTCTACTGCTAAAATTATTAGAGAAAAAAAAGCAAAACAAAACCAAAACCAAACTGTCTCGTATCTCACCTGATACTAAAAGCTGAAGTGATAGTAGAACAGGGGCATAGAGAGACTAGTTGCTAAAATGTAACCTCTTTTAAACATTCACCGAAGGTCTAAAATGACAGCTTCTTGCCATTTAATCTGACATTTCATCTAAATATGCACTGAGTTAGCAGAGATGATTCCAGAAGCACCTGGATTAATAAATATCACAGTGGAAGTCAGAAATATCCCAGTGATACAAAGCAAAAGCAGACAAAAACCTGCAAGTAGATTACAAAAACTATTTTTTAAAGGATGGAGACCCTTCTACAGACAAATACAATGGTGACTGTTTAGCAATGCCTGCGAAACATTCAAATACCAGCATCAGTAGAAGGCAGAGACAGAAACACAACTCTATGACACACAGTGATCCATGAGAATCTGAACAACATCCGTTTCAGAAGTTTCCATGACAGTCAGCAAAGCTACAAGGACAATTCCAGAAGTAAATGTACAGCAGCAAAGCACCATCAGCACTAAAACAGTTGCTTTCACTGTGCTATGAAGTGATCTCAAATTATACTAAAAGGCATTAGCAGAATTAGAGCAGAATGTGCCACAGCAGAAGGTGAAAGATAACTCACTCAGAGTGATTAATTCAATCCGAGATAGGTTTGAAAATGCTTTACATTAAAAGAGAAACCTAGCAACTGCTGCCAGACATTTTCAAAATACTGTACATGCAAATATACATTTTAATGGCTTTATAAACCACCACAAGATTATGTAGCAGTAACACTAGCAAGCTCTTAATGAGCTGAGTTAATGATTAATAATGTAATGCTGCCCTGCATGTTTGCTGCAGTTAAAGAGATTAGGATTATTACGAATACAGATTTTAGGCTGCCAGAGCAGGTCACTGTGAGATGATTCAGTTACCTAGAATGGGACAAAAGCATCGATTTTTGCAATAATTCCCTTCTGGTATGATAGGAGTGCTTTCCAGCCAAGCAGAAATCCCTATACCCAAATTAGATCATTTGGCTTTCCTCACTGCCAATACTGAGTCATTCCCTCAGACACTCAGAAACAAAACCAGTTGCAATTTGCTACTGATAATACCAATGAATTATCTGAATTTGGATGCAATGTCCAGTTTTAATGCTTGTTCATTAAATTACTGTTTAAAAATTATTAAACAGATCACAAAATCCTGTCAGTTGGCCTTGCTGACTAAACTAATTTACTGAGAAGGCTGCCCCTAAGATTCTTTGTCAAGGAGAAAGGAAAGAGAAAACAAGTAATTTGCTAAACAAGACCATCTTTCTTGCATGATCTGATGTAAAGGGAACAGAATACATAAAAATTTCTCTGGAGAAGGTTCACAGGAGATATTTTAGGGTTTGAGGGTTTTTTTCCCCCTTAAGTTAGAAAGTGTGCACAGTTTTCAGAGCATTAATTTCAAATTGCTGTATTATGTACCTGTTATGACATGTTAATTCAGGAGAGTGTATTTGCATTCATAGACTTAATTAGTTACAGACTTCTGCCAAAAGAAGCGGTACATTTTACATGTGTGTATATATTAATGTGTGTATGTATGTATATGTGTATATCTATACAGATACACATCTGTCTTTGGGTAGGTGAAATACAGCACCTGTGGATAGGAAAGGCCCAGACTAAGCCGAAAAATCCTTTACAAGGTAGAAATAAACGGAAGGGTCTGCCTTATCTGGTCTTCGAGTGACATCTCGTGACATAAAAAAGTAGTGCAAGTAAGAAGCTACAGACAGACTTACCTAGGCAGAACTGCAAAAGCTGCTAGAGCAATTTTCTCCCTCTCCACTAAAAAGTCAAAAAATATTAATACAAAGACCTTAACAAACATATTTCCCATTTTCAATAAATTTAACCTCCATGCTCACAGATCAGACATCTTTGATGACATTTTGTTTCAGTGAGGGATCCAATTTTCTGCCAAGCAATGCTATCACTGGGAAATATCTCACTGCAACATAATGCACAAAAACCCCCAAAACCAAACCCAAACCCAAAAAACACCAACCAACCAACCAAACCAAAAAACCAAATAACCACCATAGTGATTTAATTATAATTATTCTTAAAATGATAACATTAATCCAGTGCAAATGGCTCAGCGAGCACCTTTTTTTTGGTTTTTTATTTGAGAACAGCCCATTTTAGCTGACATGAAGTAATAAATCTGTAAAGAGGCAGCAATTGGAAGGTGAAAATTCAGTTAATGATAATGAAGATACACAAGAGTCCTGTCTTGAAATATAAGCCAGGCTTCTAGTCCTGTTATCTCTAAATTATTTACTCTGTTATTTACTGAGTCCAACACAAGGATATGTGAGTACAAACCTCGTCCTTCCTTACAAAGGTGGTCAGAATAGCTTATACTATACCGCTTTCTGGATGTTTAGAGTCTCACAGCCACCAGCCACCATCACATCCAACTCCAGGGAGACTTTAGAGAACCTTCCAGTACCTGAAGGGACTACAGGAGAGCTGGAGAAGGACTTTTGACAAGGGCTTGGAGTGACAGGACAAGAGGGCGGGTTAGATTGGATATTAGGAAGAAATTCTTGATTGTGAGGGTGGTGAGGGACTGGCACGGTTTGCCCAGAGAAGCTGTGGATGCCACATCACTTGGAGTGTTCCAGGCCAGGCTGGATGTGGTTTGGAGCAACCTGGTCCAGTGGAAGGTATATTCAGGGTGTAGGTTACACACAGTGTGGTTAATGTACCTTGTAAATGCTGTCTAAAGGAAAAAAAAACCTGCTGAAACAGTCCAGCTCATTACTAGTGTTTGCTAATTCCAAAGATTAATCATAGAAGCTGTCTGATTACTTCAAAACATCGTAGCAGAGGTTTTTATACTGGCAATTATATTCTGGTACATTTTTTTCATACATGCAGAGGGGCTTTTATTCAGGTTTTTGGTGGATTATGAGCTATGACTGGTTTGGTTTTACTGTGTCTTTATGCTTTGTGCAAATACAATTTACTGACTCCAGGGATAAGCGGTGCAATTCCTCCCCCTTCCTTATGAAGGTGATCAGAACAGCTTGTACCATTATATTATTTTCTGGGCCTTTAGAATCTATAAAGAAAAATTTAATTAAAAAAGCAATGAAGTATTCTAAGCAATTTCAAATTTCTTCTCTTCTAGTCCTCATTGTGATTCCATTAAAAATACAGGTTCTGGAACAGGATCTGTAGGAATTTACATCTTCTTTTCAAACTCTTTGAATGATTTTTACACTGTGTGAGTGGCTCCACATCTGATGATGTTAAACAGTAGTAACTGCAGAAACTCAAGAGATGATGCAAATGGTAAAAGAGACCAGAACCTTGAAGAAATAATTATGGAGCCAGTAAGCTATTAAGTTGGTTTTGTGTTAAATCTTTTCTTTTTCTCTTTCCCAGAGGGGAAACAGGAGTATAATAAATAGAAAAATAGTTGCATTTCCAGTACACATGTAATGGTTAGTCTTATGAGAACGTTCATCAAGAGGGATTAGAAATGGCACTGGGGATGATTTTCTCAGGTCATCCCAAATTTTTAGGCATGAAATATTTCATAAATATAACCACTTTCATTTTCATTGCGCAAAATATTCAAAATATTTCAGACCTAGGGTACTGCCTTGTTGCTCAAGGAGCTGTGAAATGGTAAGTTAACTATGAGTTTTCTTCCCAGCCAACTTTAGGCAATTTCTAGACCCTTACAACAGTAATCATATTCTGTCACAAACACTCCTTTCTTCTGTTCACGGAAGAAGGCACTATTCAAAGGAGTCAGGGACTGGCACTTCTTTACTTAAGTATCAAAAAAAAATCCCATTTTTAGATATGTATCAAATTGTTTAGTACAGGTTTTTGTCATTTAGAACCTACTTTTGGGTTTCTTTCTCTCTCATTTGAAGCAACATTTTTTTAAACTAGAATAATTACATTGAAACCTTTACCAGGAAACTGGTTAGAAAGAAGATATTTTATTTAAAAGAATACTTTATTTTAAAACACTTAGTCATTTATCATGAATCACTGTAGCTACTACTTTTTGTTGTTGTCTTCATAGAAAAGCTTTCTCTGTCAGCAGAATTCTGCAGAGAAGGTGGGTCTCAAAATATTTGGAACCACCTGACAATTTTCTGTGCAAGTTATTGGCGCCTTCAGAAAAAAGACTGACATTACGTTGTTCAGTGCTGCGAAGCAATACTCCTGAGAAAATGCAAAACAGATATTCTTCAGAAATGTGCAAATTTGCAAAAGTTTTATCTTTATTGCAATGAAATTTCCAGGACTGAAAATCTGGAAGCCCTAACAAATTTTAGTCTACTTTGATTGAAAAATAACTGATGAAGAATGCAGAGCAGCGTCTGATGTCCTTTCCTCTTTTCTAACTGGTCTAATGTACGGTATTTTAATAGCATGGTATAAAAATGTGTCTAATAAGTAGGGAAATTTTAGAATTATTGAACGATAGAAAGAAAATATTTAACTTCCATTTATAAGAATTAGAGCTGAAACATTATTTGGACCTGCTGAGCTGCCAAGGTTTTCACTCATTTTCAAAGACCTCTGAGATTCTTCCCGTCAGTAAGATTTCTTTAGTCTTTTTATACCTGCAAATTTTTGTTTAACTTCAGTATTATGTAAAAGGATTGCTGTGTAATGTTTTATTTAGTTTTATTTTATTTTATTCTTACTGTTTGGCATTTTTCTTTTTTTTTTTTTTTTAATAACTTGGAGATATTAACTCTATTTCAGGAGGAAGTTTTATTCTGGCTTCTTCTTATGCTGTTATATATCAAATTAGCTCCTATGAAAAGCTGTTTTCTCTCCCCATGCTAATCTTCGAATTGGAGGCTTGTCCAGAACCAATGAGAACTCTGTGATTATCAGTGTGGCAGGTTAAGGGAAAATAAACATCTAAATGCCCATTTCTAGCAGAAGACCACATAGCTTTCTAAATTCCTGACTCTTTGCACCCCAACAGGGAGATGGAATTGCTGCAGCTCAGTCCATTTTCTCTTGGAAGAGTACATGAAAAGAAAAGGCAGAGGGAGATGCTGAAACCAAGACAAAATAGTTAGAGAAGAAGTTGATGCTGATAAGGATGGGTGAGACCAAATCACTGTGAACCTTCAAACCCATAAAAAAAAAAGAGGAGAGAGAAAAATGAAACATGAGGACAGGTATGGAAAGGGAAGGCTGAGAAATGACATCTAACAAAGTACAAGTGTAGAGGCAAGTGAGCATTTCCAGAAATGATTATTTAATAGCAAGGATGCTACAAACACCAGGGGCATCTCACTGCAGAGAACTGCAGTGTCATCATGGAAAGAATTGATTGACATCAGTGATTTAGTTCTCATGATATCCCCGAGGCCATGACAAGGGCTGCAGCCAAAAGCTAACGAGCACTCATGACATGAGGCATGATCTGTTAGGTTTCTCATGCACAACTGTGAAACTAAGGCTAGGGGACTGTTTATTTTCATCACAGTATCATTTACAGAGGCTTTCCAAGCTAATTCCCTTTTGGCAAAATGCGTTCTCTCTTTCCATGTCAAAAGAAAGCTATAGTTTACAACAGAGGCCAACATTGTTTAGACTCCAGTCAAATTTGTTTTTACATTTGAATGATCTGCCTCTTAGCCTACAGGCTCTTCAGCATTTGCAGTGTTATATTAGATTAAAACTGTATTATTTAAAACATTCTCAAGGCTTACACACTCTGCAGAATTTGCAAGAGGTCAACATCACTGGGAACTTAGGAAAAAACAGGAAGGTGATACCAGTCTGGCATTTCTAGCATGATCATTCTCATTGCTGCCAACGATTTATATACATGGTTTCATCTTTCTCTCATTCTAATAAAAATTTCCTACCAACTTGCATGGTTCAGAGTCATGTCCAACATACAAAGCACTGATCACCCCAAAGTCTGTGTCAAAACTCACTGGGGCTCATCTTTATTTAGTCCAAAACCCTTTCCATTGAGCAAGTCATGTCAAAAATTATAGAAAATGTGCTTCAGTGGAATTTGTGCATATATTTATTTTTATTTTTTACTGCTTTTAGCATAAAGGGCTTTTAATTGAAATCTAAATCAAAACTGGTTGGTTGTAAATGGAAGTGGAAATAATGACTACATTTCTAAGCAGATACTGGATAATCTATTAATTTTTCTTGTTTTATCTTTAAAAAAAAAAATCTTCTAAATGCTATCCCTGCACTTTGAGTGTACACAGAAAAGTGTTATTAATTAACAAGTATTATTACATTTATGATGTCATTGTTCATTATTCTTCAGCATTTTCAACAGCCAAGTTTCTGGAACACTTACTGTGTTGCAGGGGATACATTCCCAGTTTCAGTTCTGCCAGGTTCATACCTGTTTGAATCCAATGCCTCAAGCCTTAGCTAAGAACTGTGACCAGTGGGCTCTTAAATGGAACTGCACGATAAAAGCCTTAAGAGATCCAGCCCAGAACAGTGGACTAGGTAAGATAGCTAATGTGGTAAACTGGATTTCAATTAGTCACCCAGTAAAGGTGTTTGCGGAAGACCTTCGTGCTGAGTTCCCCATTTATTGTGATTATTGCCTATTCCAGTTGATCGCACAAATATTTCTGAAATGTTTTGGAGATTAGGAAGCTCTTTTTCACCTAGATCTCATGTTAATGGGTGGTTTTGGGGATTTTTTCTGACTTCCAACTGATGAGTCTATTTCCCTTCCTTTAAGAACAATGTAAGCAACAGAATAGGTCAGAGTCAGGCTGTAGTTGCCTCAGTGCAACCACAGTTATTCTAAGATGTAAAGATCTGTGTCACTGACTTTCTGTACAGCAGTTTATAATTCACTTTGAGTAAACTCCTTGCACATACATCTATAAAATATAATTGGGACATCTTGCTAATTACATAAATAGTTCTTAGGTTAAGAGCCTACAGATTCTTTTGATTGAGGATGCACAAACCAAGGACTCTGTTGGTGCAGGATCCTGCCTTTATGGTCATATCTTCCTCCTTTGCTTGCCTTATGTAGATCAGGCAATCTAGGAAGCAGGGCTGTGCTTCAGTCACCTCATCTCTGTCAGAAGTGCCTGTATCTACTGCATATATGAATATTTCAAACAATAATCACATTGAGGTGCATAGCCAGAGTGCACTAAGCTGTCTTAAGAAGAGTTTTATGGAAATTCTATACTTGAGAGCCAAATCCTTGGTAGTTATTCAAAGGAAGTGAGTGATTTGTGCTCTTGCTTTACCTTATCTTAGCTGTATCGCAGTTTGATTGATCGTAAACATTTACCTCTTAAAAGAGAATGTAAAAGGAGTTTTGCTTCCACAAAGCAGAGAGTCATTATTATGCCAAAAAGTGATCAGATATGTGGAGAGAAGTGATCCCTGCCCTCAGGTGTCTGAAGAAAAGCTGTGCTTCCATTTTAGCTCTTTTTTTGTTGCTGAGATCTGCATTGCAATGAAGTCACGTTGAGGGATCGGTCCTGCCTGGGTGAAACAATGGCCTGAAGTTGTGTCAGGGGAGGTTTAGGTGGGATATTAGAAAGAGGTTCTTCACCCAGAGGATGGTTGGATGCTGGAATAGGTTCCCCAGGGAAGTGGCCACAGGACCAAGCCTGTATGAGCATGGAGCTGCGTGCGAGGCGCCTGGAGCGGGAGATGGCTCGGCTGCTGCAGGAGCTGGAGCAGGGCACCCAGGAGCGCAGTGTCGGGGCCTGGGGAGCCCTGCTGTGGGCTGCCCTGCAGCACTGGCACCTCTGGGCTCTTGCTGGAGTCCTGCTGCTGCTGCTCTTGGGGCTGTGGTTTAGCCAAAGGAGAAGGAGACATCAACCAGACATCAGTGGGCAGGAGAACTCCAGCAGCAACTTGGAGGTGGAGGAAGATGAAGACAATATTGTGGGAAAGGAAGAAGAAAAAAGCAATGATGCAAATGTGGAGGAAGAGAATGCTGCTGGAAGTGCAGAAGGGAAATATGGTGCAAATGAAGACCAAGACCAGGATGTTGAAAGTCAGCTTGGAAGGTTTTTAGAGGAGCACATACAGTGACCTGTTCTGGACCTGGACAGAGGTTGCACAATGATAACTGATCTGATGGGCAATTTCACACCAGCCTTTGGACACTGCTTGCCCAAATTGAAACAGTTTCTACACAGTACCCCAATAATCCATCGGGGTGGGCAGTGCCTTTGAAGGTTGGAGTCCCCGTGAGGAGGACATTGTGTACCGTGTGCTTGTACCCCTGAATCCTCCGCCAGGGCACACCTTCCACCTGGAGCCGGGCACTGCAGGGCACATATCTGGGAGGAACTTCTGCATCCGAGTGGAGCTGGAGTGCACCTGCACAAGGGAGCAGCAGGGTGAGAACGTGCGGTGCTTCCTCCACCGGCCTGAGGCGGAGCAGAGGGGGAATGAGGAGCCCACCTTCCTAAACACCCTCTGCACTGGCTCCTACCTTGCACGTGCTCCAACTTGCCCCCAGACTTCCAGATGGTTGACCCACCCAGGCTCTTCTGGCACCTGGCACAGGATCCAGCCACCCCCACAGAAGCCATGCAGGAGTACAATCACCTCCTCCATCGGCTCAAACAGCTCCTGCTCACAGAGCTCACATCTGATGTTTGACAAAGTATAGATTAACAGTAGTTAATATAAAAGTACTTAATTGTAGGTAGTATGTTTATCCCCAGCAAATATATGAGTATTAATATGTAGTTAGTACATTTATTGCCAGCAAATATATAAATACTTAATATGTGGTTATGGAATTTTTCCCCAGTAATCCTGAACTTGTCATGTTGTTTCAATAAAATATACAACAAAACCAATTAAACATACAATAAAACAAAATCTGGATCATGCAAATTCTTGTTGTACTCAACCAGACCTGTAGTGCTGAATTGGTTTGAATTAAGCCTGTTTGCACCCAGCCCATCTTATCTCTGATGATGAGTTGAAACTCAAGGGGGTTTATTTCGTGCTAAATTTCTACACTTTTAATTCATCACACACCCTACACCCTCCCCAGGGTGAGGGGAGCATGCTGGATACAGAGAGTGGGATGTTCTAACAGCAGTGGGATTTGCTGCTGCACTTTCCCTTCACAGCAAAAACAGACTCTGGGCAGTCAGAGCTGATGCAGGTGAAGAGCCCATGGAGGCTGACTTCAGTGGGGACACTGTGCAAGGAGAAATGGAAATCTGGGGCAGTGTTCAGATGTTTTATGCTTTCCTGTCCCATCACAGAGCAGCCTTTTCAGCCAAGGGGGGAAGGTGTGCACTTAGCTCACAAAAATAAACAGTGTTCTCAGCTGCATTCCTGAATGTAATGTTTGCAGATCTGATATGCACTTGTGGCAAGCATTAGTTGGCTCAGATATTAAATATTTACAAAGCATCTGTCATGTGCAGACTGTGAGGAGGGAAAGCATCATCGCCCCCACTTACTGGGGAGTTGACTATTTCAGTCCCTAGCAGGACCTAAAATCCTTCAGAGACCCCAAGGCACAGGGCTGTTCTCTTTCCCATGGACACTGGGAGCCATCCTTTTGGGAAAAACTGTCCCTTGCCAGTGGGAAGAGAGTCATAGAGAATTCAGCACAGGCAATTAGACAAAGCTTTGGGTGCACCATGTTTAAATCAAGCCCTTGCACACACTGCGATGGCATCACCCAGACCAGGTGGTTGGACATTATGCATGGCTTAATTTCACACAGGAAGCGATGCCAGAGACTTTAAAGAAGCAGCTGCCCCATAATTCCAAAAATCACCCAGACTTCTGAGAAAACTCATCTCTTCCAGCCTTCACAGCAAGCAAATTGTTGCTCTTTCTGTTGGTAACAAACCATAAATTATCCCATTATAAAAGGGAACAGCAGCCAGGGGAGCTAGCAGGGGTTTTGTTTTAGCAGGGAAGGGCAAAACCATTGTATTTAAGGGAGATGCCTCCAAGTTTACCCAGGTTGTTGCCCAGCAGCCTGCTGGCTTCTATAGGTTTCTACAGTAAAGGTCTCATAGATGGATTGGGAATAATGTATTTCCCTTGCTCATGTCAGGGGGATGGAGCTGAAAGTCTCTCAGAACTGGTTGTGTCCTGCATGTTTATTTTATTCAGTGGTATCATGTCAGTGTGTCTGCCTAAATATAGCTGCTGTGAAGAGCATTTCTAAGTTTCCTGTTGCAGTTTCTCTCTCAGTGACCTTGCAGTAAATGGAGGAAAATCGATATAATCTCCATTACACGCCACCTCTAAATGTGCCCTGCTGGAAATTCTGCCCACGTTGACTCTCCTGTCATGGAAACTGCCCATCCACTCTGCCTCTTTCCCTCTCTCCCCTTCCTTTTTTGTTGGAATAAACCACAATTTTGTCATTTAAAAAACCCTCACTCTCCTTTGTCTGATGTGCCCACAGATAAGGCTTTCACAGGAACTGACAGTGCAGAAACCGTGGAGTTCCTGGACAGAGCTGCAACTCCAAACTCGGGATTAATTGACTCTGGCATTTGGACATGACAATTTCAGCAGCTTCAACAGAGTAAACTGAGCAGAAGAGTCAAATTCAAAGTAATCTCTGAACAGCAAACATAAGCCTAGAGATCTCTTCTTTGTCTTTTACAGACAAGATGATCCTACAAGTAGCAAGAAAATGATTGATTTAAAAATTTATTCCCTTTGCCGTGGTGTCTAAGTACAGCTCTTTTACCCGTCCCCACTGCCTCCCAGTATCATGTATCCCCAGATACACAGAGAAACTGCTGTTTATCAAATCCCTGCAGTGTCAGTGTCAGCCACTCACCAGTAAACAATCACAGCTTATAAAATGATCCAACAGATGTTAGCTGGAAATGAGTAGTTTGAAATACATCTGCAGAGCTGAATCACACCCTCTTTTTTTATGCTGCTCTCTTCCATTTTTGGCCCACAATTGGCACTTTGGCTCCAAAGGCAGGTGGTCCCACAGCCACCAGCACACACTGGGATGGGGCAGGATGGAGGGATGTTGTCACGTGGGGGGTCCTATCTGCAGCGACCACCCATGGAATGGTCATTTTCCTAAACAGGTTTATTGGAGATTTATTTTTATTATTGTTCTTGTTGTTGTTGTTGTTACTATTTACCCCACAAATATCCCTGGAATCTAACACCAGGTGCTTTGCTGATGCAAACAGCCTCTCAGAAATGGTCCATACTGACACATATTTTTAAAAACTCAGTTCTGAGGTAGGATTTAATACCCAGCAGGATTGTGTTGGTATGTGCAAAAAGCAGAGCACCAAAGCCTCAGCTGCTGCAGGAAAGTGGAGTGGGGTTATGGCAAAGACAGAGCAGGTCACAGCAGGGGATGACACCAAAGTGCTGCCCAAGGCAAGATGGGGCTGGGCTGGGTGTCCTGCACGCTGATCACGGGTCCCCAGTCCCTCAGTCCAGCAGGGATGTTTCACCAGGAGATTTTGGTTTTATCTTGCTTCTTGGTCCTGACAAGGCTTGGGGCTGCTGCACAGGTGACCCTGAGGTCAGGAACTCCTGCACAGCTCCATCTGACCCCTGCCTCTCCAGCTGAGATTGGCACTGTTGTTCCTTCCAGTCTGTCATGGTGCAAAGACAACTCCCACACCCCCAGTGGGATACGGATGAGATGGGATGAGATGAAGGCCAAAGACTCAGCAGCTGCCTGCAGGCATTGCTCCAGAAAGTGCTGATTTCTCATTTCACAGCTTGAATAGACAATTTGATGTGATTACAGCATCCCCCCCTTCCCCACTGCCTTTGCCTGGCGGCAAACATGCTTGTGCCAGCTCAGTGTCAGAGACAGAACTGTGGGACGCCACCTCTCTGCAGCAATTACAGAAGCTACCAAAGACATGAAGGTGGCTCTGTAATTGAAACCAAATGAGATGCCTTCTAAAACACATTGTGTGGAAGGGTCCTGGCCCAACCCCAGGACAGGCAAAAGCCTTTTGGTGCTGCCTGGCACAAGCTTTACATGAACTCTCCTGCCCAAAGGACAGGAGATCTGCAACCCCCATCCAGCACCTTCTCAAGCTGGGGCACATGGCATTAGCTGGCAATGTTCATATTCCTCTGGGAAAGAAACTAATAAAATCGGAAGTGTTTATATAATAAAACCAAAAAAGATTAGTTCCTTCTCCCTGTGTTCTGGGTTTGTTTTTTCAATTTTACAGAGACTTGAAGCATTCACACTAGAAAGAATGTTTCTTGCTTCAGCTTCCTAACATGAGTTAAAATCAATAATGTTAAGGTTTATTTTAAGCACTCAGGAAGATCATCTGGATGCAGCTACCTCTGAGAGGGCATCACAAGTAATAGAGAAAGAATTAGTTATTTTGTTTTTCAGCACAGTTTTAGGGCCAAACTTGTGACCTTTCCACACTCCTCACATGAGCTCCTGGCAGCTGCAGTCAGAACCCTGAAGCCCCTGGAGTGGTCCATGATCAGAACGACTCACGTGTAGTAACAAAACTGGACCAGAAGGTAGCTGTGAGCAGCTTGAGATGCCATTGGCTTTCTTGTCCCATCTCACATCTGCTGCGCATGAGGAGGGAGATGGGACAGCAGAAAACTGTCGTTTTGTGGGAAAGGTGGGAGCAGGAAGGGATGGTGGAGGCTTAGATGAAGGAGGGGATGGCTGCTTGCCACCCCTATACCCATGGTTCCACATACATAACTGATACTCTGAGGTGACCCTGGGTTATCTGAGGGTGCAGATTAGCTAAGTCCTTGTTTGAAAGGACATTTCTTTTGCAGCGGTGCGAGTTATTTGAGATGCAGGCTGTGTGCATGAAAATACACTACTTCAGGCTTCTCAGTTCAAAGCACTGTGATGTGATAGTGAGATACATATCAAAGGGTATTAAATCATATCTACAGCACTGATTACAAATTCTCATAGTCCTGTGTCAGCATGCACTAGGATGCTTGGGGTGCCTCAAATTCCTGCTCAGTGTCTGAGAGATGATACTGCTTAAGTGATACCTTTGTTTTTCCAAGACTTTGCAGAACTTCCCAAGTAGGTACAGCTTGTAGAGAGCCTGTGCCACTTGCAGATAAGGTCCTGCAGACATTTGGGCACAGCAGTTGCATTCAGCCACTGCCACTCTCCTTACACAGGAATACAGACACAGACCAACTGGTAGAGAGTCAAATCCTGGACCTACAAAACTTGTGGATTGACTTGCATAGGCCACGATTTCACCAGACACATTCTTGCTCCACTTCATACCTTTTTTCATTGTTCATTAGAACCATGACAAAAGCCACATGGCAGGACAGACACATAAATCTGCAAAGAGAAAATATATCCAGTATCCCTGAGGTCTGCTGTATTTTCCTATAACCTTGGCTGTTACCCAGGGCGGGTGTTCCACAAACACATATTTGATTTGTGAACCTTTCACAGCTTGCCAGTGAAATAATTACCTTTGATGCAGGGACCTCTAAGAGTATAGGGCTGGACTGGATTGGGCTACATAAGCAGATTGAGCCTCCCAGGCTCCAAAATTTCAGGTGAAAACAATGTCCCTTGTAAAGGTTGTTTGGTGGCTTGATGCTGGGAGGGAGATGGACAGACATGCAGGTACGGGGCTGGGTGCTGAGTCCCTCCCTGCACATCCATCTGTTATTGCCTGGGAAGGCACAGTCCTTTGGGCTGGGACTTTCCTGGAAGCTTCAGGAAGCCCAAGCCCATAAAGGATGCTAATGCAAATTGCTTGAAAATAAACAAAAAAAAAAAAAAACCACAAATGAGGGATCTCTCCTGAAGTGGAAGGCTCTTTCTGAAAAGCTCAGTTGTGGTTTAAAGTGCTTTACTTTCTTCAGAGGTCTTGGAGAGGTCTGTGGCTTCTCTGACTTCCAAGTTTAGATTGGGACATAATTATTCAGCCCTTTTAGTGATTGAAAGGCGTTGAGTCTTCTTAGTCCAAAAGAAGACATAAGCATCTTTCTGAGTACTCAAACTCAGGCTGGTTTTATAAGGGGCATTAGTGCAATAGTCCTTCTGTGCTTAATAATATGTTTTGTATCCTAACAGGAATATCAGTGCACACAGACTTAGAAGAAGTGTCTGATACTTTCATTGTTTGGCATTTACTTTTCTTTACATGGTGTTGCCAAACTATTGTAAGCTATGACAGTGTTGTAAGATGAGATGCACAATCTTTGCTATGAGTGTGTGAATACACTGGTACACTAAACAGCAACAGCTGAATGGTGTCATTTGCAAAAGAGGAGGTGAGCACATTGAATAAGTCAGTGCTCAAACATGGATCCCATGACAGAACATACATGGATGGATCAAGGAAATGAGTAGTGAGGAAAACAGGATCCCAGACTTCCTGCTGCAACACATCTACTGAAATCCTGGTTTTCACTGACTATTTTTCACTTGTTGGACTTACGCACACATATACGGAAAATTACAGAAATTTTCAAAAAATTCGTTTGATTTAGAGTGCTCATGATCTGTGCAGAAATGGTTGGTGGGTGGGCTGAGCACTGCATCAGCTTAATGACCTGGAAATGGTGTCGAGCCACTCCATATCGGATGCTGTTTCATGGGTGACACAAAGTGGACAGGCACACTTCCTCTTGCCTTAGAATGACCCATCTGGCCCAAAACTGATTAAAGGGAAGGAAATAGTTTGTTCCCACCATGCTCCCATTAACTCCCTTGTCTCTTCCCTATGGCTCAGCCTGGTGTCACAGCAGATCTTGTGCTGCTTTGCTGGCAAAATGAGAAGGGGCTGTGAACTCGCCCAAGCCACCTTTGATTGCTGTCCTGCAGACAAGAACTTGGCCTTTGTTTTGAACAATGAATAGGATGGATATCTGCAGATGGAAGATGGCTGCAGTGGTCAGGCATGTTGCATGAGACACAGACTACTACCCTAACAGCCTTGTGGGCTCTTCCCAAGCACTGAAGGATGTGGGAGTCTCAGCTAGAGGTGGGTCCTGAGCCCCATGAAACATTTAGAGTGGTCCTGCCTAGCTCCAGACTCCCCTCCCAGACCTACCTGCTCACAAGGGCTCAGCAGTCTCTACTTTTCTGGAAAAAAAAAACAACAAAAGACATCTAAATACAGTACCTGAGGAAAAAAATTTCCTTGTTTTTATATCAAGATTAAATTCTCTGTGTTAATTCTGCACTGCACTATGCACATTCTGGATGTGCTCAGTGAAGTCAGGGAGGCAAAACCAGCCCTGGGAGCACCAGCCCTGGGAGCACCAGCCCTGCAATGATGAACTGCAACACTCAGCTCTGACCCTTGTCTGGAAACAGGACCTTACAGAACAACATGTTTCATAAGAAAACACCACTACATAAAAATGAGTCATTCTGTTTAATGTTAACCTAGCTGCACTTCAGGTCTCCATATCTCCCTCTCCCCTTGTGGGCAGCCCGAGGTGAGTGCTCAGGTGGCAGAAGAAACGCTGGGAGAAACATGTCACCCTGCAAGCTGCAGAGCTCATAGTCTGGCTCGGTGGGATGCCTGTGTCACGACTCCGTGGGCTTACCCTCTCCAATAGCACTGTTAAACCCATCCTGGAACAAAACCCATCCAAGAGGTGGAGGGATGTGTCACAGGCGGCACTCTCCTGCTAGCAGGTTTGTTTTATCCTGCAGCAGCCCTGGGACTCAGTGCTAAGCTTGGGAAGCAGGGCCGGGGATGGCAGGATGCGGGGTTGGGCTGTCACGAGCCAGCCACCACAGCGGGACTGGGGCCACAGGCGATGCCCTGTGCTCTGCCTCCTTCCCTCAGAGCCATGGTCCTCACTGCGTGCCTGGCCAGCACCCGTGGAAACCCCTGACCCAATCCAAGAGCTGCTCAGGATCGTCATTAGGACTGAGGAGGTAATGAGGAGGATGGAGGTGGTCTCAGTTTCCTTATCCCTTGTAAGAGGGTTTGCCCTATAAGATGATATCTTCCTTTAGAGCATCCTGGTCAAGGAGAAATCAACACTAGGTAAGTAAATGCTGATCATCCTGCTTAGAGACTTGAATTAAAAAGCTTTGTCAATCAGCCTTGATTGATAGAAAAACGACAGGGCATTGCAGTCACTCATGTGGCTTTAGAAGGCAAAACATTCGTTTCAACCTTTTTGTTTCCCATTAATCAAACCAGGAACAGACCTGTAGCATTAATTGCAGAATATTTACACATTACTTTTGCCAGTGAGAAAAAACAAATCTACATATTAGAGTCAATCTAGGAGCTAAATCCTGTGCTAGGCAGAGCTGTCGCTCTGCTGTGATCAATAAGCCCATTACCCTTCAGTCATGCCCTGGCTCCGAGAGAGGCCCTGGAATCAGATCTGATTATTGTGATGTATTGGTGTGATTCGGCTGTGTTCATCTGAGAGGCTGGGATCAGATTGTGTGGAGGAGCAATAAAACAAAAAATAAAAACAGGAGTAAAATAATATCCTGAACAAAGACCTTAGAGGTAAAAGAAAGCCATTTGGAAAGATGAGACTGGCAGCAGCATTTAAGAAAATTGGGTACCAAGCTGGTACCTGCCTTGGCTGTCTCCTGCACATTGCCCCAGCTGAGTGCTGCCCAGAAGCTGCTTGGTGTGATGCTGCTGCTGCAGATGGGACAATCTACACCTTCACAAAATCAGCTGGTCACGGATGCAAAGGGTCAAGGCTGCTTTGGAGGGCCAGCAGGAAGCTGTGCAATTTTCATACACATCTGGCATTGACCTTACGCTGTTCCTTTTTTTGCCCTGGGGACCTGTTGCAAACCCCTCTCCTTGCTCTTAACAGATATAGCATAAATACCAGGCAGAAGGATTGGAGGCAGAGGTTGCTTACCACAGCAAATGGGGGTTTCTGAAGCACAAACATTGAATGTGGCCTTGGCTGTTTTGACCTGATGTTGGTCCCCCAGCTACACCTACCATGATAGGAAGAGATGAGACAGATGCTAATACCAGTCCTAAAGACCAAGCAGACACTCAGTTTTACTCAATAAAAGACACTCATCTCATGGGGATGGTGGGATGAGATCAGATCAGAGTTCTGCAGGCTGGAGCCTGTATTCATTAGCAGCAGATGGGGACCCTGCTTTATGCTGAACTGTCTGCTGTATGTGTGGTGGCACATGTGAAGGATGCACCTAAAACACAGATGCAATTTCAAGATTCCATTAGAAGACCTTTTTCCCTGCCTGGACTTGGCCAATATTATTTGGATTTGCTCTAATTACGGTGTTTGAAATGAGCCCTGACACGAGAGGTGACATCTGAATTGTTCTGCTTGTGTTTTCATAAACATGAATCATGTGCTGTTTTTTTAAACAACAACAACAACAAAAAAAAAAAAAAAAAAAAAAACCAAGCAAACAAAAAAACATTCAAGCCCTTCCTCCCACATTTTCAAATGTTCCTAAATACTTGTAAAAATACCCACCAAAATTAACATGGAAAAGTAAAAGGCTGAAGATACCTTTATATTTAATATTTCAAATGCAAACACCAGAAACCCCACTGCTTTATGTACAGTTTTCACTATACTGCATCACTTCTGTTTCTGTGGAAAATTCCAAATTGTGGAAGAAAATTAAAGTAATCTCGTGACTGTTTTGTTTGTATTGCAGGGATGGTCAGGCAGAGCACAGGGGTTGGGTGTAACATCCCTTGGGGTGTAAAGGCTTCAGAAGCACCACAGTCTCCCAAGATTCTGTAGGTGTGTGCCCATCAGACCCTTGGGGAGGAGCAGACTGGGAAGTGGGGGCAGTGCTTCTTGTCTGGCCTTCTAGGTTATGGAGGAGTGCTGAGGGACTGCCCAGCTCATGCAACTGCTCTCCATCTCTGGTATGTGCAAGTACCAATAGGATAAAAACTAATTTGAAGCCTGTAGCTTGCACTGGCAAGGTCGCCTCAGAGCAAGCAGTGCACTGATGCCACTCTGCCACCCATGTGCCCTCACAAGGGCTGTGAATTCCCTCCTGACACACCACTCCATGCCACTGCACCACATGCCCTCTTCTTTCCACACTGTGACCTCCAGCTCTCACCCCACACCTGGGAAACCTCTGCTGCTGCTCTGGTGATGGTGACTCCATCACCCCGCACGGCCCCAGCGCTGGGCTGTGAAGCAACACTTCTCAGGGCATGCAGAGCTTTCAACCCTCCAGCCTTCTGAGGCATGGGGGACAGACATGGGCCAGATTTTGGCAAGTCTGGCACTGCCCTTGGGGAGGTTTGCTATGTACCAGGGACAGCCACAGCACCTTGGAGGGGGCAAAATATGGGTGTGTTTCAAACAGTCCAGCTCAAGGCATGACTGGGTGGCGCTAACTGTGAGATGCTCACAGAGATTTTAAGACATTCACCCCCTCCTCACTGGGTTTGTCTGTGTGCTCTGCCTGGCCCATGATGGGCATGCTGTGTGGTGACACAGCAGACCCAGCAGTGCCTGACCTGTCTCCAAGGCACCAATCTTTTTTTTCCAAATTACTGCATTATACAGAAAAAAAGTCTTTTGACGTGTATGTACACACATTTATTGGCTTGACACTGACCAGATAACAACCTGCTGTGTAACTAATAATTTTGATGGAATCAAATAGAGGCTTTGGTAACTACAGCCTGGAATAAAAGTCATCATTTATTCTACAGACTGTGGTAGTTCATAAAGGCCTGAGCAGCAATCAGGACACACTGTAGTAGACAGAGAAGTGGAGAGCCCACCTTAAAACACATTCAAATGTAAATATATCAGACAGACAGGATTTATTTGCCTCTCACAATTACTCAGCCCTTGCCTCACCACACATCAGGCCCAGCTCAACACAGCTCTGTCTGAACTTTCACAAAAAGCATCTGACTCCACAGAAGAAAGGCTGCTCCTTTTTCAGTGGCTTTCCAAGGACCTTTCCTCCCTGTCAGCAGGAGAGCCACCAAGTAGCAGTTATAAAAGCATTTTTTAAAAAAGTATTATTTGTTTATACACCTATTTAGATATGCAGTGATTTAAAATCAGCCACTGGACACCATGAGGCACCTGTGCTGCATTTATTCCAGCTGTTAAGTTCAAGTTTGCATGTTTGCAGTGCTCGTCTTCTAAACACACTTAGCACCTCAGTGCTCCTGGAGGCAGATATAATGTAGGCATGTTGATTGTCAGTGAATAACATCATCCAGTGCATAATTAAATTGCCAGACTTGATTCTCTTTCATTCACGCTCTTAACAGTTTCACATGACAAATAGTCCACATCCAAACTACACGGATAGAAGAAATGTTCTAATTAGGCCACTTTATTAAATCAAATTGTGTTGCTCACTACGTCTGTGCAGGTTGCACAGACTTCCATGTAAACTGCACAAATCATTGTAAAATCACAATAAAGCACTTCCAGTCATTAGATTCCAAGAATTGGTATTTGGGGGGGTAAGTCCCATTCTTCCCATTTGCGTGGTAAGGAAACTGAGGCCACAGAAAACCTCAGAGAAATCACTTTTATTTGTCACCTCGGAGTCAATTTAAAGGAATTTGGCCTCTCTAATCCCACTCTAGAAGACAAAGTTTGATCCAACTGATGAAGTATCACCCATAAAGCAAACAAAGGCACATGTGTTCCAGCAGAAACTCCCATCCTTCATCCCTCTGTCACCATCACTGCTGCTCAGCACTGTAGTGGGAACAAACAAGACATAATCTTACAGATGCCCTGTTGTTAACATGTTAGCAGAAGGATTTACACGTTTGCCTATGAAATAAAGGTTTGCATGCTCATAAATGCAAACACTCCCTGTGCACCCCGCAGGGAAAGCTGCTCCCTGAAAGCTGTGCTGAACTCAGGAACACAGTCAGGGCATCTGTGACTATTAAGGTTTGTTACTTCGCTCCAAGAAATACCAAAAACTACAGTGAATATGCAGGTGCCAGTATGTACAGACCACAGTGAGAGGCTCGTGTGGCAGCTGCTCTGAGGGCCTGAGCAGCTCTTCAAAACAGTGCCATGGAAAAGCAAAACTGGACACATTTACTTAACCTTTGTACAAAAATCAACATTTGTCTCTCAAAGGCAAATCCAGCCCCAGTGGTGTCAGTAATTCTTTTGCTGCTAATGGAAATTGGGTCAGGATTTTAATTCAGATTTTACTTCCAAATTTATTTCAAGAAAGATTTGCTCTATGAGAGCTCTTGGTCGAGGCAGGCAGATTTGCAGCCTTCTGTACCCTCAGAACCAGGAGGAAAGCATTTCTTAAAATCATGGTGCTTTTGGGTTTGGTAGTTTGGGTTTTGGAGCCACATGAAACTGAACTTTGGGAAAGTCTCATCATAAGCAAACTTCATGGAGTCTTCTAGAAATATTTCCACAACTCAATCAACTCTCCTTCTTCAGACTGGTCAACTCCTCCCCTGGTTTTCATCTGGTCTGGTATTTCTGCATAAAACAATGTCTTCCTGGAGCCCATCACACCAGCTCCAGACCGGGAAAAATGTGGAGGGGAAATGTCTGTCTTAGACAAAAAAGAAGACAGCAAGGAACTAGGAATGGAAACCTGAATCCTTAATGTGTGTCACTAAGCAACAACAAAATGCATGTCCTTCCTCTCTCCTAATGTAAATTAGAAATTATAATTCTAATTTTGTTAAGACAGAAATTGATTGCTAGTTCCAATCCCCTGCCATGGGCAGGGACACCTTCCACTAGACCAGGATGCTCCAAGTCCATCCCACCTGGCCTTGAACACTTCCAGGGATGGAGCAGCCACAGCTTCTCTGGACAACCTGTGCCAGTCTCACCACCCTCACAGGGAAGAATTTCTTCCTAATAGCCAATCTAACCCTGCCCTCTGTCAGTGGGAAGCCATTCCCCTCATCCTGTCACTCCATGCCCTTGTCCAAAGTCCCTCTCCAACTCTCTTGCAGCCCTTCAGGTACAGATTTGTTACAAGGATCTGGAGTATTTTGAAGCATCAGTGCTCCACAGCTGACAAGAAAAGAAACACTCCACCTCTTCTCCTCTTGGTGGTGTACCAGGCTGAAGCCTCGAGCCCACAAAGACTGATTTTTTGTTGCCTTTATTTTATTTTACCCATATATGAAGGCCTTGATTTTAAAAAAGGGAAATGAAAGAATAAGCAAGCTGTCCAATTGCTTTATAACAGCAGCAATATGACTATTCTAAGTTCCTACACATCTTTACTTGTAAAGAAGCACTAGAAGGTACTTACATAACCTTTGTATGAATAACCTTGACGCTCGGTTGAGGGGAGATTCAAATTTAGACTGGCAGTATTTCAAGGGCTGTTTTCTGCTTGAATACTCCAAGCTTGTCCACCTCAGGTAAGCCTTTTCTCCATGTTCAGGGATGTTTTTTAGAGCTGCAGGTAGTCCTGTACTTACAGTTTGCATTTGAGGTTGTCTATAAATAGCATTCTTCTTACTTTTAATGCCACTTTCTCAAGCCAAGGATCTTTTTGTTCTGGCAAGGAGAAATTAATAAATCACTCTGATAGGGATCAAAGCCAAACCAAAGGGTTTTGGATGAGCAATCTTAGTATAGATTTTTTTTTTTTTGGTTTGTTTTTGAGAGAGAGAGAGCACAATAGTTGTAGTACTGATTTTGACTGTTATTTATTATTCCTTTTTAATGAAAGTTTCCATTGATTGAAAAACTGGGGAACCTACTGGATTTCTAGGATGGTTCTCTTTTTAAGGTGTCGTCTGATTACCCCATAACCTTTACAGAATCTTATACTACCAAATGACAGTACAGGAGTTTATTGTCTTTAGAGTCAGACACAGAGAAAATGGCCTTATATTTTTAAGCTATTTGACTTGTGTACTACAGAGAATGAGTCTCTACCCCCAGGTTTTCATGGCTGGCCAGTGAACTGTCTCCTCTTTCTCAAGTCTGACTGTAGAAACTGTTGTAGGTACTTGCAAGCCATGACTGCTTTACAAGGATTCAAACAGGTTTAAAATATGGCAATGCAAAAAGAGAAAAGGGACAGAACAAATTATATATTATTAGATACTGGTATTTGGTTCTTAACTTTGAATGCAACCCTTGAATAAAATAAGATAAATTTATTTGTCTCTTGCTTGTGAGAGCAAAGTTATAATGAAATGAAACAGGCTAAATGTACTTCTTGTGATTCTTCTGAATAGGAAACAGAAGAAAAACATGTAGAAAGTACTGAAAAAAAAATTAGTGCAAAACAAGAAAAAATACTGTTAACATTCCTGCACAGGTTGAGTTCATGTTCTATCACCATTTTGTATCTGGGACTACAGAACATCCAGTATCATGAAAATGGAAATAAAATGCATTATTTAGACTGCCCAATCAAATTCTGAGGCTGAAATTTAAGGAGAAGTTTCAAGCATTTCTATCAAAAGAAGTTCTCAGTGTAGCAGAGTAAGTACCGAAGTTGTAAGAGGTATTTAAAGTAGCATTGGCCTGGTTAACTTTGGGATCACAAGGACAGAAACATTTTGCAAAGCATCAAATCATTTAGGATTATTAAGAAATTTTGCCCAGATAGAAGTGGCTTGAAGCTCCCCAAAGTCCCTGTATTTGGTGTTTCCATCACTGACTCCTGGACTTCAGAAACAAACCAAATCCCACCCAGATGTACCTGCATCTGTATTTCATTGCATCACAGGAGAGCACGTGCATGTCAGGGCAGTCACAAGGTGGATTTGTACCCATGCAGGTATGTCCCACAATTTTCTGGGTAAGCCTCAGCTTATTTTTATGATTTCACTTGCTTATTTCACTGCCTTAAAAGAATCAGTTTGAGGCTCGTGGTGGAGCCAAGACCTTTGTCATAAGCCCTGGGGAACACCTGCCCTGAGAAGCTTATGATGCTGTATCCTCAGGGCAGCAAGGATCTCAGGACAACCAGTCACCAGCTTGTAGCTCTGAGACAGAATGAATCCATTTTTCTTTGCATCCTTGATATTTGTGACATTATTGTTACAATTTTAGTACAGCTACTACAGTGCTTTTGCTCCTTTCAAGTGCATTTAGTATTAGTCAGTGAAAGTTTACTTTATGTGCAAACTGAGAGCTTGAAGGGAGCTAGAAGACCTTTTCAATCTCAAAAGCAAAGTCTTATCTCCCTGAGGGATAGCAGGTGCCCTCTGAGCTCAGAAAGTTTTAGCTGTCAAGATCAAAATGAATTCCCTGGGATTCAGAGCATGCCCATTCTGAGAGGCAGTGTTTCAGTTAATGGCATAACATGTTGAGGATTATTTTTAAGGGTTTTCTTTTTGTTTGCTTAGGGATTTGGGGTGGTGAGACACTGGCACAGGCTGCCCAGAGAAGCTATGGGTGCTCCAACCCTTGGGAGTGTTCCAGGCCAGGCTGGATGGAGCTTGAAGCAACCTCGTCAAGTGGGAACTGTCCCTGCCCATGACAGGGGGATTGGAGTTAGACGGTCTTTAATGTTCCTTCTAACCCAAACCACTCTAGGATTCTATTATATCCCACTCCAGTTGGTGATAGGCAATTTATTCATCTTCCCTGAGAAGCAACTACCAGCCCGACATTGTTCTTAAGTTGAAACCTCATGGTCTGATGTTTATTTTGGCAGAGAAGTCCAGCAATACTTAAACAAATCCTCACACTAATATGCGGATTTCTCAAACTTCAGTGTTGTAAATCACCAGAAATAACATCCTCATGAAAAAGAGTTGCCAGAAGAAAATAAGCTCTCAGCAGCTTTGTGGTGTTTGTATGAGGTTTGGGATCTGCTGTCAACATTTATTGTATTATTCTCTTGCTTTTCATGCTGTTGCTACTTTCCTGCTAGGGCTCTTCAGCAAAGACAAGACTTGTAGCTACAGAGGCAAATTGAGGTTGATTTTTTGGTTTTTTTGTTTTTTTGGTTTTTTTTTTTGTAATACTGAACACGGAGACTACTCTTACTGATTATAAAGAGCCAAGGGGAAAAAAGAAGTCTTACAAATGAGCTTATGATGACTGTGAAAATCAGTATTATGGAATTTGTGTTAATCACAGTCTGTTGTCCCTAGTAAATGATGTGCTGTGTGTAAACTTTAAGTGGTCACAATGTCTATTCTTGTCTTTTGCCTGCTTTTGTAACAGCATAATGAATACCTGGAGTCTTTCCCTATTTTTTCTGTTTGTGGATTCTTAATAAGAAAAGACGGAATCTCTCTCTTGTGTATGCAACCCTGAATTGCCAGTTAAGGAAAAGCAGCTGTCTCAAATGCTGGTGGATGGTTTTCAGGGTCTGGACGTACATGTGATATGCTGCACCGTGGACAGAAGAATGCTGTTGTTTAGTAAAGGATAACACAGAAGACTGCAGAGAGAAATTTGCTGCTCCCTTTTTCTCTCTCATCACTTTTTCTAGTCATCTTTATGCTGTTTTCTTCCCCTGTTCTCATTATATTTCCTGGTGTTACCTCAGCTTCATTCTTCACATCTTTGTGCAGTCTGCGACAAAGGCATGATTAATGTTTTCCAGTTTTTCTCATTATCTTCTTTTCCTCTCCTTGCCCTTTCTCTTTTTGCAAATTGTCTCTTCACACTCATTTCTCACCAGTGCCCCCCACTAGAGTTAGTGAGGATTGGTGCAGGACTAGTTTGGAAGTTCCCACAGTAGCACCTGCAGCATCTCTATTTACTGCCTGTGGAACAGATGGGCTCAGTGGTTTCTTAAGCCACTTATTTTATAATGTTCATTTGTATTTGTTTGAACACAATACCATTTTGCTATTATTGTGCTCTTCCTATCAGTGCTACACAGAGCATAGCATGCACTTTCTTTCAGTCTCAGTTCCAGTCAAGGAGCACCCCAGTCCTGGCTTCTAAGGCGCATCCTAACTCCAAGCCACTCCCTCCTTTGTCCCAAATCTTAAACTGATTCCTAATACATTTATCTCTGGTATTTCCAGATATTTAGCCCTATATCTAGCGTTATTCTGGAATAGTAGGTAGGGAAATAAATGCAAGACAACTCTTCTGTAGTCCTCATTGCTCTCCTTTTCTTCTTTCCAACATTTTGCACACCTGTCTTTCCCTTTTTGCTCTGAGATCAGATTTTTGGGTTGCAAGCAAGTATTTTCAAATGCAGCATCTATAGTCCTGTTTTGCTTTATTGCTCTTTATACAGCACCTCTCCTACAAGGAAAGGCTGAGACAATTGGGTTTGTTCAGCCTGGAGAAGAGAAGCTTTGGGGTGACCTAATTGTGGCCTTCAAATACCAGAGCTACAAGAGAGATGGAGAGAGACTATTTACAACAGCATGGAGTGACAGAACAAAGGGGAATGGCTTCAGAGTGACAGAGAGTAGATTTAGATTGGATATTAGGAAGAAATTCCTGACTATGCTGGTGGTGGGGCCCTGACACAGGTTTCCCAGAGAAGCTGTGGCTGCCCCATCCCTGGAAATGTTCCAGGCCAGGTTGGGTGGGGCTTGGAGCAACCTGGTCTAGTGGAAGGTGTCCCTGCCCCTGGCAAGGGGTTGGAACTGGAATCCAATCCAGGCCATTCCATGATTCTACATCATGCTTTTTTGCAGAGGCCCCCCTGAGGTCTGTTTTTCTGGTGTTAAATGCTGTTTGAGCACACAGAGCTAACAAGCTGATTTTCTTGCACATATCTCTTGTTGGAATAATGACACCACAAAGTATTTTCTGATTCTTTGTTTTCCCTGCCTGCCATCCCTTATCATAATTCATAGTTATATTTTCATGCTACTTATCTTTGTTTACATTTTTAAGGGACAGTCTCAGTCAGATAAAGATACCTGCCCTTTGCTTTAATCTTTGCAGTCATCTGATAGAAAAGAAGCTTCTTTGTGACAGTCTAAGCTTATGTGAATGTCCTGAAACAGAGTTTCTGAAATATAAGCCAAGGCAGAAGCAAAAATCTGCAGGGATCCTGAGAAGTCATTCAAGCATGGTAATTCAAAGTTTGGACAGATCTTGTTAAATATGCTCTGTATGGCCTGAATAATTGCTGGGACAGGAAGGTCAGTTTGCAGATACTATAGATGGCCATGAGGTGGCACATGCAGCCTTGAAAGGAGCTCTGAAAAATTCCTGAAATCGGTCCCACTGGTATTTCAGCCTATTAGGAAGCACCAAAATAGGCTTTGGTTACTGAAAGTTTGAAGAATGAGAATTAGCAAGAAAGGTCTGAACTTTTCATGACACCGGTCATGCTGTGTGACCCTGTGACTGCAGTGGCTTAGGACTGATAAAATTTCAACCAAATCTGAAAAAAAGTATGGAACCTTTTGAGGTAATGAAGTATTTATGACACAAATCCAAAGGATACCTGGCCTCACAGGTTCCACTCTTTATAAAATTACTTTTATTTTGGATTTCACTGGTTTTAAATATTAGCCCGCTAAAAATAAGAGATTTCACAGTGTAATTTTTTTTTTTTTTTTTTGCCTAAGTATATTGGTTCTTTAAAATACACACAGGAAGCTTAGAAATTTCAAACTCCTTTTATTTCGTATAGCTCAATAAACAGTGTCTGTTTTCTACATGCGCTATAAATGTGAGAGAAAGAGAAACACAGAAAGATTCAATGATTCATTCTGTCTCATGATTTTAAATATAATGGTGATGTTTTGAACATGGAACTGACGGTAAAGTCAGGCCTCAGTCTGATTCAGTGAAAAAGCCCACAGTATTTGCAGTGTTTAAGGCCAATATTTACTCAGGTACAACTGAGAAATTAATGTGAAATTTTCAATAAAATGAATGTATTATATAATTCACAGTACACAATGTCCTCCTCACAGGGACTCCAACCTTCAAAGGCACTGCTCACCCCGATGGCTCATTGCAGTACTGGGTAGAAAGTGTTTGACAGGATGTGTCGAATGACAAGTATGAAGTTGTCCATCAGGATAGTTGTCATCTCACAACTATTCTCCAGGAACTGAACAGGCCACTGTATGTTCCTCTCTAAAAACCTTCCAATTTGAAAATCAATGTCTTCCTCTTCTTCTTCTTCTTCATTTCCATCATGATTGTAATTTTCTACATTGGCAGCATCATTGCCAGCTTTTCTTCATTTCCACCAACATTTCTGAATCCATTTTCATCTTCATTGTCATCTTCCTGCTCCATCAAAACATCGTTTTCCCCTTCATTTCCATCATCATTGACTCGTCCTTCTTCCTCATCCTCGCCATTGTTGTCTGGTTGATGTCTCCTTCTCCTTTGGCTAAACCACAGCCCCAAGAGC
>JAWWEU010000158.1:59607716-59699595 GCA_035583155.1 Acropternis orthonyx | reverse complement strand
GTGGGGCCTGACTGGTGATGTGCCTAAAGAACTTCACCTCTGCCACAGCGTAGGTCTCAGGCCACATTGTGCTTGGGATTATAGAAAAGGAAAACTGCAGAATAGTTCTGCACCGGGTTTTATAACAAACATTTTGTTTTCTGGTGTTTGTGAAGGTAGAATTTTCATCCTTGCTTCTGGCAGTAGCTCAGAAATTATTTAATAAACACTGATCTTACAAAGAACTTTGCTGGTACCAAAAATTATAGTCTAGCATGATCATGGAAACAGTCCTGTTTAAGTCCTTGCAAAGGTCAGGCTGCAAGGAAGTAACTGTGATTGCCACATAGGAAAAAAAGAATGAGGAGGAAAATCATAGAATCATACAATGGTTTGGATTGGAAAGAGTCCTAAAGATCACATCATTCCAACCCCCCTTCCATGGGCAGGGGCACCTTCCACTAGCCCAGGTTGCTCCAAGTCCCATTCCACCTGGCCTTGGACATTCCCAGGGGTGAGGCAGCTGCAGCTTCTCTGGGCAACCTGTACCAGGGCCTGCCCACCCTCACAGGGAAGAATTTCCTCTTAACATCTAATGTAAACCTACTCTCTTTCAGTTCAAAGACATTAATCTCAATATGATTATAGCTTCAGTTTGTTCATAATCTTCTAGAACTTCCTGAGCTTACAGCCATTTGTATAAAATGAACTGAAAGTCCTTCAACTGGTTCATTGACACTCCTGATTGAAAAAATGTCTGCTTTAAAAACCTTAGCATGTGTAGTTCCAGTCTTAGATTCTTTTTTGGTATTAATGAAATGCAAAGTATGTTGTTATTCTTGTAAATACTAAGCATCTCATTATGGTTCTTCCCAAAGGTGGGGGAAAACATGCATTAGAAATATCTTTGCCTTCTGTATTCAGATTATTTTAAAATCCTTAGACAGGATCAAGCCTACAGCATTGTTTGAATTTCCTCAGGTCCTGACTATGACCTGCATGAGCCATCACATTTTCATTGACATTTTTAGCTTTCATTTTCAGCTGTCTGTGTTTCTAATGACTGTTTAATTCTCAGTGCTACCATTTTTCCTGTTTCTCATTCACTTCTGCTGTAGTGGAATAAAAAGGCCATGGCCTGACCCAGTAGAGCTCATGAATATTTGCTTTAATCTGTAAACTTAAAAGGGTGAAGACTTTTTTAAAGTAACTGAAACTGTGTATTGATGAAGAGTTTAGTGTTTAACTTTCAGTGTCTTTAAACAACTCCTAAACAGCCTTAACATTTTTTTGATCAGGTTTTTGCTGTCCCTCATTTTGCTCATGTCTGCTTTCAGCATATAAGAATTTTCCTTTTTAAAACACCAAAGATCTGCAAATGGACGTGCTTAGGAGATGGACCTGCTTGTTCTTTCAAAGGCAAGACCAAGTCCTTAATCAACTTGCTTTATTTAAGGACTCCAGGAATTCTAAATGCTCTGGAAGCATTTCAAAGGATAGTGTCAGTGAAGCTTCAAGAAGATTGAGCAATTGTTTAAAGGGCAAGGATGTTGGTGGCAAGGGTAATGACAGAACCAGAGTGACCCAGGAAATTGCAGCCAGCTACTTTGCATTCTCCCTGTGATCAGTACAGATTGGCCCTGAAAATATTGTTTTACTAGAAAATTCAGTAGCTATGCTTAGTTTATTTATTCCGCCAGCTCAGAACCCAACACTTTTCCTGATGTCACAGAAGTATAATGTTGAAAGATGTGGAAACATTAATTCTCCTAGTAAATTAATAAACATAAATTCTCTAATGCATACGTAGCAGCACGGTTTTCTAATACTGGCCCTTCAAATACACCCTGCCCTAAAATTTAGAGGTTTAGGCATATTTCATGTCTAAAGCCAAATGAGCTTTGTGCATATTGAACTCTGCACTAATCCATTTCTTGTGATCAGGCAGGATTAAAATTTCACAGAGTTCTACTAAATACCAATATGAAAAACAGATTGGAAGAAGAGAGCCAGTAGGTCTAATTTCAAACCAGCAAACACTGAGAATAACATCTTGAGCATTTTCTCTCACCTTGAAAAACCACCTAAAAATATTAACTAATTAAGTAGTCACTGATGAGCAGCAGGACAGTGGGAAATTGTTTTATCTCAGGGAAGAGCCTTGTCTTAGGGTTATTCAGTGCTTAATCAGATGTGAATTCTCAGAATTTCTCAGATCAATCACATCAGATCTCTCCTGGATTCTCTAGTGTCGAGCTCAGCCAATGTTGCAGCTGTTCTTTCACTGGGATCATCAGTTTATAACTCTAATTCAGCTGCTCATGTTCATAAAATTTGAAAGAAGCCAAGGAGTGTTGTTCTGAAAAATTCGGCTAAAACTCATCAATATGTTTAAAAATCAGTGGTATGGCTGGCAGATGGATATAGAGACAGCACAATCCCATTAGCCTTTTTTCCTTAGGAAAGTGACCTAGCAAAACCCACAAGACTCAGTGGAGGAAGATCCAAGGTCATCCTAACCTGTTCTGATCCATCAGCTGAAATCATGTTAATCTGCCCAGTATGAAAGGTTAAAAGCTCCTCTGTCATTTCAATTTGTTATTGGAAAATAGAATAGCTAGAGGAAAACACGTTTCTGCTGGTAACTGTAGCATTTTGTTCTGTGTGCATTAGGGAATTCGTGTTTAGAAAAATTGCCAGGAAAATTAATGCTTTAGCATATGTCATAAATGCTTTGTGACATCAGAGAGAAGGGATTCATAAAGGGTACAATAAGTACTTCAGGAAAACAAAACAGTACAGCCAGAAAATGTTCTTAAGTTATCACCAAAGCCAATTTAATGGTACTGATTATTTAAGTGATTGTCTTAGAGACAATGTAGATACAATACTGGATAATTTGGACCCTTATAATGCAATTTGATTTTTTTGATTGGGACTCTGATGTTTTCTCAGTGGTACAATGTTTGCTAACATACCATATTATGATGGGAAATGGGGAGTCATAGTCACACAAACAGATTATAGACAGAATCCCTGTTGCTGCCATGTGTCCAAAGTCAGATCCTTTCTAAGAAACTCATTTCAGAACAAGAACAGCAAAATAAATGTTTGGTATTGACATTTATTTGTTTCTGCTCATATTTGTCTTTTTTTTTTTGCTTAATTCAGAGTGGAGCTGTGTCAGCAGACCAGTTTACAAATGTCTGCAGCATGAATTTACAGAACAACAATCTCGTCTTTCAGTGGCTTAATCTTCCTTCCTAATGCCAAGGAGGGTTCATGATAGAGACTTTTTTTTTTTTTTTTTGTAATAATACTAATGATAAACTAATTTCCTTTGATGGAAAATGGTCTTTAATCTCCTTTAATACCCTGTTGTTTCTGGGTTTTTGTAACAAGAGCAATCAATCAGCACCAAGCTGATTGCAACCGCTGTTTCCACTTTACTGTAGTGTTGCAGTAATCTGATCCAAAATCAGTGAATCTCACCAAACGTTTTTTAAACTGTCCAATCATCTGTCTGAAGATCAAACTCCTGAATCAGAAAAATGTAATTGGCAGTTTTGCTAATGTGTTAGCAGAGGAACATTGTTTGATTAACTGTGTTTCCTTTTTACATGTATTATGGCCGAGCTGCAGTCAGATTGAATCAATACTGGCTGGACAAAAGCTCCCAAATCAGGGAACAAAGAGGCAGCAGCTGTACTGAGAGGTGGCCTTCTGGCTACAGACAGCAAGGACGTGCCAAAGGAAGGAAGTACCACAAGCTTTTAAAACATACTTCTATTTCTCCTGTGCTCTGCTGAGGAGGAAGGAGACGTCTTCAGTGTCAGCAGCTTTGGGTCTCCCTCTTTTTACCTCCTCCCAGCATGAAGAAAGCCAGGACATTGGTGGTTTTGTTTGTATTGCACACACATGGTTTTTTTGGCAACATTTTGTTGGCTTTGCTTAGCTGAATTCTTTGTGAACAACTTGTTAGGCCACTTCTTCATCAAACCAGCTATACCAGGCTGCTGTCATCTGTTCTTTGGAGCTTCTTGCAGAGGTGGTCAGGCACACATGGAAGTTTTTTAACCTTTCTACAGAGGGTTTCATTTTGAGCAAGGGAATCACCTGCCACTCTCTGCTAGTTTGATCTGGGAGGGTGTATATGTGTATCTCTGGTCAGATTGATCATTGATGTTTTGTTTCCATCCTTTAATTTGTACAACATTACACAACAAAATTTTAGGAATATATTCAGACAGTGAGAAATATATTGAGATAGTATTTCAGTCCCTAGAGCCTGACCTGTGAAAATTCAGCTGTCTTACACTGTATAAGGTTCTGATGGCAGTCACAACCCCTTGTTAGAATTAATGAGTTCAGTCACTTCAGATTAGTGTACCTTTTATGAGCATAAAGAAGGCTTTTCTACATTCACCCAGAGTTCTTCTGAAATACTATGTGTAGTCTAAGCAGTCACTCATCTTGCCATTTAACCTCCTTTCCTTTGCACATTTCATAAGTGATATTCCTTTCATCATCCTCTGAAGCAGACAGCTGTACTCCTTTCTTCTTCTTTTTGCCATCAACATTAGATCAGTCTGTGTCCTAAAAAGCATTTTCAAATCACCTTTCAGTTTGCATTTCTCATCTGTGGACTTTTTCAGGACTGGAACTTCCAGGACCTGTCAGGACTCATTTACTCATTTCTGAATATATAAGGCAACATCCATTGTCAAATTCAGTTTTATCATCTCAGATGAGTCTTGCAAAGTCACCATGCAGAATTCCCTCTATACATTGAATTCCCTCTATATATTGGTTGAGTTTGTAGCAACAACAGAGACAGAGCATCAGAGAATCCTGTAGAACCCAGTTGTGTGCATCCTCCTCAAGACTTCACCCAGCTCTTCTTGCCTTGATTCTTTGCACCTGTTCAGCCTCTGGAGTGTGGGAAAAATATGAATTTATTTTCAGATTTTCTGGGGGAAAGGGACATTGGCAGAAGCACACATGGATATGGGATGTCTGGGCATTCATCATAATGTCACAGATTTCTGTGCTCATTTTGCTGATCGGCTCCCTTGTGGGAGATGAACATTCTTTGCACAGACTGGAGGCTCAGAAATTACTTGAGTTCAGTAACTGTAGGAATGTCCCTCTTGTTCATGGGAGGGATTTTTTTTCATCCTAATGCCTTCCAGCTTCCTCTCCTTTTTTTTTTTTTTTTTCAGTAATGAGAAATTTTACCTTTCTTGAATGCCTCTGAAACTTGGTTGGAATTCCCAAATTTAGTGTAAGTCAACATAAATATTCCATGATGTTTCTCAGCCTGCTTTTATGAATGTGACTTACTCAGAGTCACTGATTAAAACATGTCAGATGCTTGCTCACTAGCTGCTACTTAACAACCCTAAAGTCAACACTGGAACAGAAATTATTTCATTATCACTGTATGATATGAATAAGACTGACCCTTCTTTTCCCACAAACGCAACACAAAAGCATTTAGGAAACAATTATGCTTCATTTCAGGTTTATTGATACTTCTACCATCTTCAGTTAGCAATAATCCAGTACCATTGTCAAGATTACTCTTGTTGCTGATATACTTTCGAAGAGTTTTTCACTCCCCAATTTTCTGCATTTGCTCTTTTCATATTTTTGGGGGGGAATTTTTACTTCTTACTGCCCATTTCATTAATTTTTCCATTTATTACAGCTGCTTTCAGCTTCCCACTAAGTGGATACTGTCCTGCTAATGACTGCTGACTTCTTCCTCAGTTGTGAGATATTCTAGGAACAAAAATGTTCTTAAACACTCCCCAGACCCTCTTGACTCTGAATTAGCTCTTAGTTTATGAAGCACTGTGAGATAAGCCTGTGTACAGCATGAAGTATTATTTACACATCTTTTAAAAAAATAATTTTGTATATTAACCTACAGTTTGGATATTGTTTTGTTTGTGATGTACAAATGTAACCAGGTCAAGCCCACTGCCTGCCCAGCAATCACCAATATTTAGTGGTTTTGTGCCAACTGAGGTTGCCAAGCCCATGGTTTCACTAGCTGGGTCGTAAGGAAGAAGCTTAAGCTTAAATGAGGACTCCTGTTTTTCCTTCTCTTTATTATTAGTCTATCAGCTCAAGCTACTACTTAATTACAGATCAGACATAACAGAAAGGAAGTTTTGACAAGCAGATTAAGGGAAGAATGCATGTGGATTTATTTTGTCCTATTGTCATTCAGCTGCTGTGAGAACACACACAGAGGTCACCATATCAATCCCTTCCAACCCAAACTATTCCACGAGTCCATGATAAGTATTTTACTAAATTAAACAGCAGTTAAAAGATGTTTTCTTCTCATGTCCTCAGACTTCTGTGATCAGAGGAGTGGGTTTATTTATTTGTTAGATTTTCATGGTCTGGATCCCAAAAATTTAACCATAGAGTGGAAGGCTATATATGTAGCATTTCCACCTCCAAGTAATAGATTTGTTTCATTTTCCAGCCCATTTCTTATATCATATACAGATATAGAAACCTGTTCCAGTGATTGGTGAAATTGCAGTCATCCATATATACTCTTCATAATTACATATATAAGCAATACCAATGATAATGATTGACATAAGTCTTGTTTCTCAAGATGCTGAGATTTTATTTAGGAAGATATTTTGCTTTAAGTAGAGATGGGAGATAGATGAGATCAAACACACTCTCTTCCACTGTCACTGATGTGGTCCAAAACAACACACAAGTAATTCAGTAATTTTAGGAACAGCTTTTGATTAAGAAGAACTACTGATCATTGCTTGTGTTTTGACTGCCAGTAAATGGAGAAGAAAGGATGAGGGCTGACTACCTGGAACAAGTAAATTCCGGGTTCCAAGGACAATATTCATGCAATCTCTAATGGGTGCCTAATGCAGTTATCACGGCATTAAAATAGACTTATTTCCCCTTCTAGACTTCCTGTAGCAACCTCAGGTTTTGTGAAGTCAAGAAAAATAAAAGGCACAGTATCTGCTCCCTTTCTTCACCATAGAATGTTGTTTTCATTGTTGCTAAATGGTGCTTACTCTGAGTCAAGGACTTCTCAGTTTCCCATGCTCTGCCAGTGAGGAGATGCACAGGGAGCCAGGAGGGGACACAGCCAGGACAGCTGACCTGAGCTGACCAAAGGGACATTCCAAACCACAGAACGTAATGCCCAGTGTATAAACTGAGGGAGTTGGTCATGAGGCACCAGTTGCTGCTCAAGGGTGGGCTGGGCACCTGTCAGTGGTTGGTGAGCAATTGCATTGTGCATCACTAATCTTCCCAAGGTTTTATTTTTCTTTCTCTTTTTGTTGCCTCCCTTGTTGCTAGAATTATTATAGTATTTTCTCTTATTTCAATTCTTGAACTGTTCTTACCTCAACCCACAGGTTTTATCTTTTTTCCCTATTTTCTTCCCATCCCACCAGGAAATGAGGTGGGGAAGTGAGTGAGGAGAAGGTGGCACTTGGTTGCCAGCTGGGGTTAAACCACAATGGAGTGTCAGGCAAGTATGTCCATGTGGAACAAGAACAGAAGGAGCAGAAATATCCATACTTTCACAGGGTATCTGTATCTGATACCTTTTAACAAAAGATTCAGAGCAAATTTGTTCTCTTACCTCATCATATTACTACATAATGCAGGTTTACAGCAATGCTGTGTCAATGTCTGAAACTGTAATTTCAACATGCAATACTGTTAAAAACTTCTCTGTCCAACTATCATTAAATGAGGCTCCAATTTATCTTCTTGATGATAGTCACTGACATAATTATTTTCAGCTGTAATTTGGTAATGCAAGAACCTGTTATCTTTAAAGATGCGATCTCATCCCATCTATATCGACTGGAAATAATTTGACACAGGTAATGGTCTTCATTTATTGCTTTTATTGTTGGTTTGTGTTAGCTCTCACTGTTTCTCCCCATCAAAGTACTTGTGTCCATCGCTGTGGTTCAGTCCTGCCTATCCCCATCCTTGAGAGAGAGGTCATTTCCTGCCTAATGCCATGAGATGCAATTGTGTACCATGAGCTGATCCCTGTTGCTGATCAACACCCTTTTTGGCCATATTTCTACCTTTTCTACTCCTGTTGAGAAGGGGCTCCCTGGACAAGCTACCTTGTTCTCCCCCAAACCTTGCCCTGAAATCCTCACTGACAATGAAACCAAAAGGAAGCTTCAAAACAGCTGGGCATCTGCTGAGATCACTGTTTGTCACACTGACCAGTTTCATTGCTCGTTATTTTCTTGTTCTCATCCATCTGTCCGTCTGTCTGCATTCACTGGGTGTCCCCCATCTCATTTTACAGTATGAATTCACTGGAACAGAGATTTTTAGTAGGATTCACTGTTGGGTTTCCTAAATGCAAGAACAATAACAACAACAACAGCAAGGAGTCAGAGAGGAGGCCAGCCCAGCACGTGTCCCTGACAAACAGAAGGGTCATTGTCTCTAGTTCTGTTTATCACTAAGACCCCACTGACTGAAAGAATTTATTGTCCCACAGCAGACCTGTGTTTTCTGTATCACAGCATGAAACTTCTCTGGAGATTTGTTTGATGAACTGAATTCCTTCCTCTCAACTCAAAAGCCTGCAGTGTTCGTTTTAACCATCGGTTTCCGCTGAAGGATCAACAGAGTAACGAGGAGATCCAGAGTCCGTTCCCACCCTGTGCTCTTCAAGGCTGTCCTCTCCTTATGTCTCTGTTTCCTATTTATGAAGCACATAAACAGTTCTTTTACACATCTGAAGCACCAGGGTGATGTAGGGATGACGAGAAGCATGACTATAATCAGTTTTATTCTCAAATCCTCTTCAACGGGCTCAGCTTTTCCTCACACCTCTTTGCTTTATAGATAAAAATGATATAAGATAAACCTGCATCTACAGATATAAATACAAGCTGAAAGAGGGCAGGTTTAGATTGGATATTTTGATGAAATTAATGACTATGAGGGTGGGCAGGCCCTGGCACAGGATGCCCAGAGAAGCTGTGGCTGCCTCATCCCTGGAAGTGTCCAAGGCCAGGTTGGATGAGGCTTTGAGCAGCCTGGTCTAGTGGGAGGTGTCCCTGCTCATGTCAGGAGAATGGAAAGAGATGGTCTTTAAGGTCCCTTGAACTGAAACCGTTCTTGGATTGTATGATTCTGTGACAAGAAGCTCTACCAGTAGACCTCTGCATCACAAGGATGTTCTACTCCAATTGTCTCCTTAAACGTTTTACAGCCAGCATGCTGTCATCATGCTCAGCTATATCTAAACTGTTGCTGAGCTGCAAATACTACTTGCTGCACTGAATCCAACTCCTTTGCTGATATCTTACGCCTCCCACACCTATGGGTTTATGTCCTTATTGTATCCTTGGCATAAATATTTTACTGTATAAACAAAGCCCTTAAGTAGGATATTGGCTTCTAGGTCCTAACAGAATAAATGCTATAATTTGAAACTGTCTCCACTGCTTTGTCAGATCTGAGTCTTCACATTGATAGTAGGTCACTGCTGAAACCAGGTAGGATAAAAGTCATGTACACTCAGATTCTGTCGCAGAACATCATCTGTCAAAAATGTGTTATCACAGATCTCTGTCTGGCTACATTAATATCTCTGTTTGTAAACTCAGGCCCTTCAGAAGTTGGTGAAACACATTTTCTCACTTGAAATCACAAAGCCTGTGTACAGAGTTCAAAGCACTTCTGGATGGAGTAAATTCACATGTAAACATTCTATTTCAAAACTGACCTGTGCTTTTATTCATTGGACATCACTTAAATAAAAACATGGCAGAATGAATGAGTAAAGAAATAGAAGCATGTTAAGACTAGATCTTCAGAGAAATATCTGGTTTATATTCAGGTTCAGTGAAGATGTTATACCTCATTAGCTACAACAGAACTGAGCCATTTTCTCATTAGATCATCCAAGTGGATGAACACAAAAGATTTTTTGAGTTTGTCAGTTGCACTTTAGTTGTGCTTTTTAAAGTGCTTGTTCGAAAGCAAGAATTGAAACTGTATGGTGTTGCTTAAGCTTAAAAAGTGCTTTTGATCTTAAAGTTCAAAAGAGATTTTCCCAGCATTAAGTAGGCTGGCACTTTATTTAATACTGGTTTAGGTAGACACTAGAACACTCTGTACATAATAATATTTTCTTGTTTCATGCTATTGATTAAATCTTTTAATGTTGTCACTACTGAATTTGAGATGATTTACAGTGCTTTACTCACAAGAAGTTGATAATTACTGTTTATATCACTGCAAAAACAATAAGACTATTGTAATGACTAAGATACAGACTCTTTATTTTTGTTTTTTTCTTGTCTTATGAAGTGTTTTCCAGTTGAAAACTCTCCAGAGGACTCCCAATTTCCTGAACTGACAGCAAAGTTTACAAGACATAATCCTCTCAGCATTCTTTGGGCTCTGATCTTACGTTTGGTCACAAATTTGGAGACCCTCCACAGTGTAAGTCAAATGAAAGTGAACATAAACAAATGTGACCACAGATTCCTGAATACTTAACATATTTACACTCCTCCATGCTGCACTACTTCATTACCCATCCCCATCCCTGGAATTGTTCCAGGCCAGGCTGGATGGGGCTGGGAGCAACCTGGTCTAGTGGGAGGTGTCCCTGCCCATGGCAGGGGATTGGAACTGGATGGTCTTTAAGGTCCCTTCCAACCCAAACCATTCTAGGATTCTGTGATATTCCTGAATACCTAACATAGTTATAGTCCTTCATGCTATGTATTTTGTGGTCAAATAGAGCATTTTTAACAAGGACGTCTTTATATTTTCTGGGTATCTTGCAAATCCATAACTTTTACACAACCTTCCAAGAGTTCTTCACCTTTGGATGGATCTTCACATTCAATTTGAACCATTGATAGAACAATTAGCCTTTCAGTGCTTTCAAAAGCTTTGCCTTTTTGTTGGTTTTATTTTTTTTTTTTTTTTCCTTCAGTTTTTAACCAATTTCAAACTCTGAATTAAAGTTTTAGCTATGCTGGGAACTGGAAACAAATGATGTAACGTTGTTCTGGTGAGGAAAACCAGGAAGAAAAGAAGAAAGAATGAGTGCAGTACTCGGTGACTGGCAGCTGGGGAGGGCGTGCAGGGATAATATCCATGTGCATTTTGTGTTACAGATAAGCCTAAGAACACGGGAATTACAACAAATAATCTTTGAAGCATCCATGCAGAAAGAGCTCTTGGGCAAGCCAAAGGAGCAGCAGCTAATCTTCTAAACCATTTGGTGCATCACAGAGCTGCTGCTCGAACCAGCCAACTGCACCAGGGCCACACAGAAATCCAGGCAGGTGAGGCTCCTACCGGCCCTAAAAACTGCAGCTTTTTTTTCATTGTAGGGGTTTTTGGGAGGTTTGGGGACTGCAGTCAAAGTATTTCTCTTCAAACATTACTTTTCTTTCTCTATTTTCTTCACCTCTGTTTCCAGATCCACTAAAAATCTATTCACTCTCTTTCTTGCAACGCATCTAAGAAAATATTTAGACAACAATTTAAAATTTTGCAATTAAAACTATGACTGTATTATAAAATGGAGCCAGCTGTTTAACTGAAGTAAGCTGGTATCTCCCAAATCCACGTTTAATCCTGTTCTATCCCTAACTCAAGACTTTGCTTCATTTGTTTGTTTCTTTTCTCTTGCATTAAGGCTGGTTTTGCTTAGTAATTAAAAATATTAAGCATGGAAGCAGAAATGCAAGGGTAGAGCTGTCATTAAATGTATCTAATAACTATGATACAAACAGCAGTATCTTGCTTTTACTGACTGTCAGCAGCTGGAATGAGACAGTGTGTGACTGAATGTTACATCAACACTTCTTAACATATCAAAGCTTTCTCCACAACAGGAAAGTGAACAAACCTGGAACTTGGACTTTTATGTTTCCATCTTGATTATTAATATTTACTGCCTAAAATCAGCTGTGTAAGCCAGTGAGGTGATTCTGGAATCAGCCTGCACAGTTGCTTTTCGTGGAAGATTAGTTTCAAACAAGCCATTTTTCTTAGGCATGTTTCATATATTATTCTATCTACACACCCTGGTATAAGCTGTGATTTTTCCTTGCTAGTTAAAAGCTGTAGGTCATATTTGCCAGTGAAAAAGTGCTAATTAAGGGCTTGTTCCCAAAGATGTTTCTCCATAACCATCTTCAGTTGGTATTTACGTAAGCACAGAGGTGATGGGAGCAGTTTCCAAAGGAACACGTATTTCTGGTGGCTGGTATCACCAAACCTCTAGAGAGGAAACACTTTAAATAAACCTTGGTTAAACAAAGCAGTGCTGTGCTGACTCAGATGTGGCAGATGAGAAAGCAGTGGTCAGAGGAAGTGACATTACTCAGCACGACTGATATATACAGAACAAAATTCCCTCCAGCCTTGACCTCAGCTGGTCTCACAGGGCTGGGTTCTACCTTCACTTCACACTGCCCAGGATTCTCTTACAGGTACCTCTCTTTTACTTAAACTGTGGGGTTTTCTGGCCTAAAGTTCTGTATGACTTTTCCCCTACAGTGTAAATTGATCCTCACACATTAAAAAATCCCCAACACACGGAGACCATGTATTTTTAAGTAATGTAGATGAGCTGCTGTAGGAGCCATCCCCTACCAGTAGCTTTGTTTGCATTTCCTTACATGCCACACGTGCTCTTTGATCTTCTCCCATATCTCTCAGCCTGCTGTAACATTACAGCAGTATGCTTTGTGTCTGGGTATTTCCAATTTAATCATGCTTTTTATTAAATCCAGTGTACTAAAATTAAAAGAACATCACAAGGGCACCTAGACAGCGGGAGGTGGGGGGGAGGAGGAATTAAAAAAAGAACAAAATAGAAATGTTTGTCTTTGCTTAAGCAACATTAGTCACATCAGGTGAAGTGATGTTTCAGGACAATTCAGACCTTTTTTAACTTTCTCCTCGTAGCATCTCTTCAGGCAGGGATAAAGCTATTCAGGTATCTTCACAGCCTAATTCTTACCTATCTATGGTTAGATTTATTTGAAGTACTATGTTTCCTACATTTCTTAACTGAATTGATATTTGTAGCATCTCTCAGCATTTTACAGTTGTTCCTGATATTTACTTATTCATTTCTGTTTTAATTTTACTATAATGGTAAATCCTGCACACAACCCTAAAGTAAAAATTAATCAAGAATACTGTTATGTGATACTTTTCGTCATTTCTGTTCACAGGATCTGTCTCTAATCAGCATTTATTTATTTTTTTTTTTACTTCAAGGAAGATTCACTGATACATCAAAGCAGGAAGGCTACAGTAATCATTTAAGCTAAATTTATGTTTGCATTCCATTCCCAGGAACAATATGAACCCATGTTTTTCTCTCTTATTCTTTATTAGTTCAAGAGTTAGGTTGCTTGGCAATGTAGTTTATCTATGTAGGACAGAAAATCAAAGTTTCCTGAGTCCAATGTCCTTTTTTCCATTGATACTCCAGGAACTATGCAGCCATGAAGTTTCCTAGGACAGGAAGCATCCAATTAACAATTTTATTCTAGTGAGCATAAAACACCTGGAAATATCATTTGAAAATCAGCAGTGGGAGACACAGTGGGAGTGGTTGGTGGGTGCATCTTAAGAGTCACCCTTTGGGGTGACTGAATTTTGTCTCAGGTTTGTGGGGGACCTAATTAATCATAACACTTGCATATGATTTTTAATTAGTAACCCAAATTTACTGCAAACTAATTTATTCAAGTGCATTCTATGTATAATATATTGATTTCCCTTGAAAGTTTAAAGTGCATGTATTTTTCCTTTGCTATAATCATGAGAAGAAACAACCCAAAGCTCTTAAAAGACAGAGTTTCACCTAATTGTACTTCAAAAAGTAATAAACGGATTTGTTTGAATTTTCTCGTTCTATGAGAGAGATTATAATGAGCTGTTTAATGTACAAAGGAATGCACTGTTGAATGTACAGAAGAAAGAGTCTGGATGCTTGCTCATTATGGAAAACAACTTTGTTTTACCACTGGATTCTCCCCTGCTTAAAAGAGAACATCCCGTTTGTCTGCCTTTCTGAATATTAAGATCTTCCAGGCTTCATTTTGTTCAGTTTTAAATATTTTAGTCATAAATTATATTTCAATAGAAGGCAAATTCTAGCTGAAAGAGATGATTTTTAAAATTATAATTTGGACTTGAATGCAAGCACAGGTTTCTATCCTTCAATGGCACCAAGCAGAAGGCTCAGAGTAAGTCACTCCTTCCACCTGCTGCCTGTAGGTGAGAGTGATAATGAGATAATATGTTATTATCTCACATGTTCCTTCAGGTCACCCTCTGGGACACCTGCCCTTGTATCATGTCAGTGCTGGTTTCATGTTATCACAACTGGAACAGGGTTAAAAGCTTTCTCTTTACCCAGAGAAATCAACAGGTTATGCTGGTGCTAAAAGATGCCTCGGGAAGTTTATGAACCACTAATGGCACATTTCTCTGCTTGTTATTCATCAATCGCCTCTTTGTGGGAACACAAACTCAGCATTTCACCTTCTTTGTTAATAAGCTCTTCTTCATAAAATGGAGAAGGTTCGAAAAGTGCTTGTAGAGGGATGTAGCAAAGTAGATGGTCAAACCGTGGCTTTTCTGTATTAGTGGGGAAGCTCCAAATTAATTCAGCAAAGTCCTGATTTCATCCGTGAAGGAAACATAATAAAGTTATTGTCATGGGGGGGACATGATAGGAATGTCATGTTATTAGTGTATTATATAGGTATTATTATGCCCACTTCTCTAAATTGATGGATATTTAAAAAACAAAATCCCTGTGGTTTGATGTGGACTTGTGTCCAGCCTCTCCACCCAAATCAACCCGAAATGTTAAAAGAACTGTGAAAATGAGAGAAATTCTGGGACAAAAGTCCTTCCTGGTGATTGCTCTGCAGACTTAAGCAGTGCCAGCAAAGAGAGAGTTTGGGCATTTGTCCTTTCATTTTAATACAGTGATTGTGAATGATAAGAACTATCAACTATGTAATGAAATTATTTAATTCAGTGAAACAACCATTTATGCATATACAGAATGCCTGGGGGGCTCAGAGATCCCTTTGGTTTGTTCTGTTTTCACTCATCCTGGTGGAAATGAGCAATAAAATCTCAGAATTTAGTTTACCAGAAGGCTTAAATTAAAATTATTTCCTCTGGTTTGCAGTGGGAAAACTGGAGGGCAGAATCTGATCTCTCCAACTTTAGTCCATAGTGAGTTGGTCTATTTTCCAAGAGCTTCATGATCTTAATTAATCTTCATTTTTACTGAACTGGGAAAATATCACATGACTTTTCATGCAAAGGTGAGGAAGAAAAAAAAAAACATTAGCCCATACCAACTGAAGGTTTTATGCTGGTACATTCACTGTGCAAGATTTTGTTTTGCTGTTCAGAAATAGTTTAATCATAAAAATTGCCACTTTGTTATAGCAGATGGGCTTAGTGTATCTATAGAGCCTTTCTCACATATATGTGTGTCTGAACTGATGCAAGGAACAGCAATGAAACTACATTTGAATGCAATTATGGACATTATTATTATTCCACTATTTAAAAAAAATTACATTCCACTTTTCATATTATACTTATTTTAAATATAGTGTTTAGGGTACAGTGTATATGATCATATAGGGGGTTAACAAATAAGCTGGTATACAAAGCTATAAACATGTAGCTGCTGATTTCTAATAAAAATACATTTTTAAAAAGGCAAATGTGGATATCTTACCTTGTTATCAAGTTCCTACAAGTTCTTAGTTCTTAGAAGAATTTAGAGTACTATCAAAACTAAAAGCTTACTTCTAGACTTGATAAATATCTCATAACCTTCACTTTGCCTGCCAGGTCAAATTAAATTACTACTAGAATTATTGAGGGGGTTTTAATTTAATAATTTCAGTTCCTGTGCTAATTTGGAAGCCATCATCAAATTTCTGTGAATTACATTATTTAATTTCTACAATTAAGGCAATGTGCTCAATTTATACATATTAATTTTTGTCTTCCCTAGGTGATTTGAACGAGGGGTTAGTATTAATTATATTTACAAGTAGCTATAGGCAGTAAGTGTGAAGATTGCTATCAGAGCAGACATCCCCTCTCTGGCTGGTGAGTTCTTTGTCTTGTGTGTGGTTTGCAGGGCAGCCACAAGGTGTCTTTGTTGTACCACTGAATTCCTACATCAGGGATACCAACGCATGCTAAGAGTGGATCGGGGACAAGGACTCCGCCTCACTGCAGCGGAGTTATGGCAGATTTGCACCAGAATAAATCAAATGTTTGAATCCCTTTCTTGCAGTTTGGGGTTTGTTTTGGTACAGACAACTCGAACCACGTTGGTCACTGCTGGCTGTCACCTGTCACCAGTCAGGTGTGTTCCCTGAGCCAGAAGGACAAGGACATGGTAGTGTCAGGGAAAACAGCTTGTACCTCTAAGGTGAGCCCAAAGGAGAGAGAAGCACGAGTGGAGCTGGAGCAGAAGAACAACACAAATCAGAAGGCACTCCCTTGTGAGTCAACTGGTTGTAAAAGTACCAAGTGGGGAAAAAGAGGAGTAGAACTGCTCGTGCAGCACGTGGTTACCAACCTCTGCACAAGGCCAGTCCCTGCTCCCTCACAGGTAACAGTGGGATTTTAAGGCAAGACTTAACAATTGTCCTGGAGTGGGATAAGGGGAGAGGAAAGGGCTGAGTGAGCTCAGACAGTTCTCTGCAGAGATTGCTCAGAGTAGCTTTTTGCTCCTGTGCTCACCATGTAATTCTGAACCCCACAGAAACCCCCTTGTAGGATCCCGAGTCGAACTACTCTATGCCTTAAAGCAGTCAGAGTTTCCTAAAGGTCCTGGAGCTTGGAGCCTGCTGCCTCCACCTGAGAGGGAGAGCACCGCTCTGCCAGCCTGTTACAGGTGAAGAGCTCTCATCTCTGTAGGCTGCAAAAGCATAACATGGTAAACATGAAATCTCAAATATGCCTGTGCCCCCTACAGCTTGGCTTCTCTTTAATTCTCTGAACTTAGCTGTGCTGTAGTTCTCTTGAACTTACCTATTGTGCAAAATGCTCTTTCAGTTTTCCATCTCTGCCTATTGCCAGGGCTACTTTAAGTGCAGTATTTTATAATGGAAGCCTATTTCTATTTGTGGGGCTAACTGCATTCCATTTAAACACATTTTCAGTCCCTCCCGGTTCTAGCAAAAAAAAATTTCAGTGTCATTAAAGATAGTTAAATGCAAAAGTACCATAAATATACAGGGCACTCCCATTACAAAGCTTTTAGAAGAGATGTCTGTATGTCTTCAAGACATAGTTACAACATTGGATCTGGTATGTAAGTTCCAGGAAATACACAATCAAGATGTGAGAAGTTTCTGACCACTTGGCTGTTGTCTCCCAAATTCAGTTGAAAGACTGAAAGAAGGGACACGGTGGACTTGGCAGTGCTGGGTTAATGCTTGGACTCCATGTCCTTAAAGGTCTTTTCAATGGAAATGATTCTACTATACTATGTTTTAATAACATTTGTTTTGTTTTGATTCACACCCCTTGCACACAGCAGCGTGGCAAAGGGGCTGCAGGAGGACACAGACAGAAGTCTTGGGACCATAGTCCTATTTCTGTGCTTCTGCCTTATTAAACACTGGTTTTCTGGTATAAAATCCAACGTTATTATAAGATTCTGTAACTGATGCTGGAGCACAGGATGATGGAGGTCTTCTCACCCCAACTGACCTGCCTGTGTGCAGGACAAGCAGCTCCACCCCACCCTTTGCAGTGCAGAGGCATTAGTGGGGTACCACCACTTCCAAAGTTGGCAGTGCAGACCCAGACACAAGTGGCTGAACAGCACACAGACAGTCCAGCAGGAAAACTATCATTAGCTGACTGACAGGAAAAGGGATAAACCTTCAAGCAAAATCCCAGACAAGGATTTAAAGGCTTGCAACAGAGACATGATCCGTTCTTTGGCTGAATTCACCCGGGATTGTCTGCATTTACTCTTCAATCTCTTCTGAGGGAAGAAGCTCAGAAGAAAGAAAACCTTCTCAGAGCATCGTTGAACCTCACTCAGAGCTTACTTCCTCTGCTGGGAAAGGAAATGCCTCTGCACACAGCAGTAGAGTTTGGCCCTATGAACTGTATTGGAGCTCCGGCAGAGTTTTGATCCCATGTATGCATTGAAACCAATGGAACGTTTAGATAAAAGGATGCAGGAGCAGCCTTTGGGTTTTTTGTGACTCCTGACTCTAAACAGCAGCGAAGCCTCCCTTTAGTATAAACATGCTGGCATCCAGGCTTGCTGCACACAGCCCCTGTAAGACACAAAATGAGACCTTAGAGCCTGCAGAGCACAGACAGATCTGCTAGAGGCCTCACTTCTCAACTGTCCCCTGGGCAGAACTGGGAATGCTGGAGTCTGTGTCTTGCCACCTTCTTTAATTTTGTATAAAGTTGATTGTCAAAAGAAAGCAAACAAAACTTTGCCTCTCCCAGTCTGTGCACTCACAGACATTTAGAGAGTCCTGGTACTGCACCATTTCAATAGCTTTTGCCTGCAAAGTGTCACGCTTTTCAGCTACCATTTAATTCTCCTAAATGGATGTTACTCTTCTTCCCATTACGGATCTCTATTGCTTCCATGGAACATTATTTGCATAAAAGGAACTGAATAATTGATAGAGGATGTGAGCAAGAGCCAGCAGACAGCTTGGTAGGGGTTTGCTGGTAATCCCAGCGAGTCCAACACATAGCTCATGGCTCGTTTAATGGGATGGAAGCTGACAGGGTTTCCTTGTAGCTCTGCCACAGAACTCGGCGCTGCTGCACGACCTCCTTGTACTCGGCTACTTTGCTTGTTGATCTCACTGCTCTTTCCCTCCATTAACGGGAGAATTCTCAAAGCAAGTGATACAGCCTGCTACAGCTTGTGCTCACGTACACCACCAAACCCTGCCGCAGCCGAGCTCTGCCACCTTTATTCCACTGCTTTTATAAAACAAAAAGGAACAGAAATCTTAAATCAGTTGTATTATCAAAGGCAAAGTCTGGGAACAGCTTTTGTTTACAAGTTTGTTTGATCTTGAATTCAAATCTGAGTCTGATTTTGGGGCTTGGTAGGTGTGAGTTTTTCCATATTAAGATTTTTTAATTTTTTTTTTTTTAAAGTCCATTAAAACTGTAAAACTCACCCTATGCAGAGTTTTTGCTCCTGTTCTGCAACATAAGCCTTATACTGAAAGTCTTCTGAATTTTAGATTTCTCTACTTAGTGAGATGACTGTCAGAATGAATATCTATATTTCTGAAAAGAGAAAAAGCCATAGAAGTAATGTATCTTGTAAATAAAACATGTTTGGCAACTGTCTGAAAAAATATCTAACAATAAACTAAAAATAAATTATTTTTCTTTGCAAGCTTTCCACATTTCTATAAACTCTATATTTTCTTGTGATAAGCAGCAGTATTAGGAGAGCCTGGAAACAGCTGGAACGATTAGTATTTTGTTTGGTGAGGAGCTGCCTCAGCTGCTCTGACAAGCAAGCTGCCATTTTCAATGTAATCACTTTTGATTCTAAAGCACTTGCTTTGCTTTTAACTTTGTGCAAATCCCTCTTGATATTTCTCTTTTTAAAGCAGATGCATTTCCATATGTCCATAAAAGTTTCCCTGACAATTCAGCCCGCTGCTCAGAATGACTTCCTTGATTCCTGGTGGGTGATTTGTGAAATGAGTCTGCTTTGTTCATTAAGGATATGTGTACATAATATAAAACATACTTAATATCCTCGACCACTGCACAGATGTTTTTGTTCTGAAAGGCACTCAAAGTTTCACTGATTTAATTAACCTTTTTTTCCCCCAATTTGTAAAGCAATTTATTAAGAACTCTTTCTATTCCTGATAAAAATATTATTCCATCGTTCAAATGTTACTCTTAAAGAAAGAGTTTTCAGTATTCTCTGAAGAGAAATCTTTGAGAGTAAAAATTATTTTTTTACAACAGAAAATCATGAAAATAACTGACTCAGACACTTCTGTTCATTCTGCCATTTTTTGTCCTCGGAACTGTGCCTGATTTTTTGGGGGCAAAAGGCTTCCTGCAACAACAAGCTACTGCACAGCACATCTTGTTAACGTCTCAATATTTTATTCCTCAAAAATGTTTTACACATGCTTTTTCTATTCTCATAAAAATAACCAGCAACCAAATACATATCAGTAGCATTTTTAAATTTCAGTTTTTATTCCCTCCCATCAATTTGGCTGAAAACAGGTATTTGCAAACACTGGTAGCCCAATTTCTTATGGCCTTTCATTTTTTATGAAGTGTTTTCAAAAGACTTCAATCAACCTTAATGGTGCGTTTTTAGTTAAGGAAACAGAATGGAGAGAAGTCAATTTAAGCTCCCCAATGAACAAGTGTGCACAGGAAAAAAAAAAAGAAAGCCATAAATGGGTTTAGAAAACAGAGCCAGTACAAGCAAAATGCAGTGAGCAGAGTGCTCAGGGAAGCCAAGATATAATGGAAAGAGTAAAATACTGCAGAGCTTTTTAAACTATATACAATTGGAACAATGGGCTGGACCCAGACATCCATGTTAAACTGTTAGGAGATAGGTGAAAAGCAAGCTGCAATTCTGTACCCAGGGCTAGAGAATACAAGAATGGAAGGGCTTAAAGCTGAAGCAAATGAATGTGGGGTAGTTTAGCAGCATAGAAATCAACTCAAAATTGGCATATTTCACTGTTTAATGTACCATGTGAAGAACCATCTCCTGGCTTTCTGTATTAAAGGACTATTAGTACCAGGCTCCTTAATGAAGCTGCTTTTATGCCACCTGTGAAATAATAATACCTTTTTTTGCATACCTATTTTTACCAAAACACTGTAAAAGCATGGGGTAATTAAGTAATGTAGCCTCTGTGAGAATACAGTACAGATCTACAAAATATATAAAACAGAAATACACCTGGGAAACTATCACCCAGCGATCATTTAATTGTCTCTCATTATTTAAACATGGCATTAATAATACATAGAACATATTTTTCCAAAGCATCACAACCGCGCTGGTAAAAGGGTAACTACATTAATATTAAAAGTCCAGAGACTGAAATAATTCAGCCCTGCTAAACCAGAGTGATGCACTCTGTCTGGGCCCCACCACTGCTTTCAAACAAACTCCTGTACAGGGTCCCAGCGATTATCACCCCTTGTAGCGCAGCGTATCAGTTTATACATGGCTTTTATGCATCTCCACAGCTGAGTGCAGTTGTTTTTAATGTCTGCCTCACGGTAGGATTCAATCCATTTGGGTGGCTTAATGCAAAGATTTCGTAATGTACACAGGGATGAGCAGCGCTAAGGCAATGAACATCCTACTCATTATTCTTTTAAAGGGAATGTCAACAAGAAGAGGAATTAGAGAGGAAATCGTTGTAACTCCAAAAAGAACATCTGACTAACCACTACAGATGACATGTTTTTTTCCCTTTTTATCCTCTTCATGATCCATAAAGCAGGATTTTTCCAAAACAATTAATTTGGTTGCCAAACCCTTCTTAATTCTAAGGAGATTTAAAACTCATCTACTTGGAGTCTGTCTCATGGAGTTAGACCTGCAACCGGATTACAAGCTATTCCATCATATGGCTGGTGTTAGCCCAGTTGCTGCTACATGGTACATAATTGGACTGTTTAAAAAAAAAAAAAGAGAGAAGGAAGACATATAAACCTCCAAGTCTCCTTTACACTAAGCCCACTGGCACCTCTGCGTTTTATTATTTGTGTTACTTTCTCCTCGAAATAAAAGCTCAGCAGCCTGACAGAAAGAGTTTCCAGGAACTTCTGCGTAACCTTGATATACAACCGCCCACAATTATTTTGCTCTAAATTAAAGGAGCCAATTGACAGCACTGAGCTTTCCAATCCTACAGCAAAAAGGAGGTTTAAGTGGTAAAAGGGTCCTTCTTTGTGTCTAGTGTTGGAGAGCATATGGCAAATTTCCACTTAACAACAGCCTTGGTTTGCAACACAAACTAATTCCCATGTTAACACTTTTAATTATTGTGTGTGTGTGTGTTTGTGCACACACAAGTCTCTGTGTTGTTTTGTTTCTTTAAAGAGAATCAGTGATCTTAAAAAAGCCGAGGCAGACTTCAATCCCAGTTCAGCCCTTTGTAACATCACTGACTTAGGGCTGGGGTCATGGTGATGGCTTTGTCCTCTCTGCTGGTGGTGCAGAATGTTCTGTGCCTGACCTTTGCGAGCCAAGGTAGGGCCAACAGTTAGATAATGTCTGTACTGAGATTTGTGGCCTTGGGCTTCTGATGATCCAAACATCCTGAACACAGCACGACCCCCCACCTGGCCTTTGTGAATGCTGCCTTTATGTGGGAACTATAGTGCCCAGGGAATACGGAGGAATGTCCCAAAGTCTTGTCCTGAGATGGCACTGGAAGCGTTTAGGGCACCCAAAGAGATGAACTCAGCAATAAATCAGTGCTCTTACCTGGTAACAGTTTGCTGATTTATCAAACCTAAACCAATTCCAAAAGCTTGTGCCCCTTATCAGTCCCTTCACTCATCCTGTCCCCTTCTAGCTCTGTGACTGGACATGATAGTGACTGCACTGAAGGCATCTTCTCTTTTTTTTTTTTTTTGGTGTTGGCCTTTTATGTTTCATATTCCTAGGGTTCCTAGGGTTAAATATAACCTGAATTCACAAAAGTAACACAAACAAGAGCAACCTGGAATGACCTGATTGCTCAATATGCATCACACTGGCAAAAAGACATGAGGTAACCAGGAATTTGAAAGAAATAATGAATCAGTTACAGAGAATGGAGTAGAAGAGGTGTTTGATGTGCAGCTTGGACAGATTACTTGATGACAGAGCATGGTCCAGTCCAGATGATGTATCTGCCTGGGAAAACCGTACCCATTTTGCAAACAGAAGTGATGAAACATTGTGAGTCAAAGGGATGCTTATGAATGTGAGGACCAACCATTCGAATTCCAATAGAGCAGCCCAATTTCTAGTTTTTCTACTTACACTTGAACCATTTAAATTTTGTTGTGCAAGGAAATAAACTTCTTAAAGCTAGATATTTAAATTCAGATAACTCTTTCAAATTGTTTTAGTTTAAATTAAAAAAAAATTTAAAAAAAAGCACTGGCATCAGATTTTCACCTTTGGGTTTCAGTTTTCCAGCTTGTAATTAAAGTCCAAGCTATCCTCTGTCTACCCTTATCCCAGGGAATGAGTTGTCCCATAGTGCCTCTGCCCCAGTGCTGATCCTCTTGAGAGAGGAAAGCTGAAGTGTGAGTTTATGATGAATTCCAGCTTCTGAATCCAAGGTGAGATTTCTCTTCCCCATCTCCAACACACAGCTTTGACCCTCCCTCTGCTGCTCTGCTCAGTCGTGTGTGGCATCTATTTTGCCCCGACACAGAAAAACACAGGAAAATTCTATTATCATTTCTCATCCTCACTCTCTCCAGGGCTCAGAGGGAATGCCCCTTCTTCACTTCCTTCTTTTTGTGCAGCTCAAGCCATATTTACCAACATTAAATAACAATACCCCTTCCCATCTCTGGTTTGTTCAGCACATTACATCATCTAGAACCAAACAAACTGCTTTTAAAACCGTTTTTAAAAAATTCAGACTGGCCAGCTGCTTGGAGTCTCCCAGCTAGGAATGCTGCTTTCAGAACCCACACTTGATGCTCCAGCACAGTCTGTGTGTTGCTCACCCATCTGTCCATCTGTCTGCGTGGCGTGTCGCCAGCTCTTAAGTTGGCCCGATCTTTATCCAAGGTACCAAAGCAACACGGATTTGGAATGACAGTCTCAGTAACTGCAAGTGTCACTTCTTGTGCTCAAAGTCCCTCTGCAGTGACAGCATTGCCTTCCTTGCTAGACTGCTATCTCAGGTTGGTATTTCGCTCCCGTTGGCCTTTCGTCTCTGTTTCAGAAAAGGACAGAGAGATATTGATGCAGAGTCATAGAGCTACTAGTGAATATAAAATAATAGACATTGCATTTTTATATACATCATTTTTATGTATAGAAATATGTTTCTTCCACTTAGGAGTTACACGTTTGAGGTACATGAACATGTAAAAAAAATTAATTGTTGTATAGTATGACAACTCAATCACAAAACTCTCATTGTGAGAAGAATTTACCCCTAAAGGTAATTTTGCTAAAGCTGTTTTAAATCAAGCAGGTTAGAACCCAAATTTGCAATCATTACTTGAGTAGTACTGTGCTCCAAGGAAGTTCCACCAAAATAAATTAATTTCTGCTAGAGACATTATCCATCATAGTTCTGGGAACTGGGTTAAGGTTCTGAGCACAGTGAATGTGGTTTTGCAGTATTTTTCTTTCTTTTGTATAGTTCCATATGTGAATGATCTCACTGGAGTTGCTTTCTGACCCCACACTTCTTGTTGGGGCCATCACAATTCATAAATTACTTCTAATATCCCTGGCTCAGAAGCAACTTGTTTTCTTTACAAATTCCTCTTAACTTCAGTGGGCATATTTGCTTTGCAACACTCACAAAGCAACAAGGCACTGCTTTTTTTGTCTGAGATCTGAGTATTTTATGTCCTGGATTGAGGATAGCAAGTACTAGATTGCCACTGTAACTGTAATTCATCTCTCAGATAACTGTTATACAGCAAAACATAAAATTAAATCTTTAATCTGGAAATAATTGATTTAGGTTCTTGTTTTCTGTGATGAGCTGGTTTATGCAGAGTTGATTGTATCTGAGTGGAGATATCTTATATTAACTTTCTATCAATTAGCATTATAATTGAACATTTACATTTAGAGCCTTTTTTCATTTAAATAAAACCTTTCAAAGGAAAGAGTGCCCTATGGAAAGAAAACAGTAAGAAGAGACTGACACAGATACTTCCATGAGAAAATTGCTGTAAGGCAAAGCTTGCATCACGTCTGTGGATGCACCACAGCCCCTCCATCCTACACCTTTCTTGACAGTGAGCAGAGGAGCCAGGGCTGGTTCAGGGAAGGTTTGCTGGGCACCACATGGGCAGTCAGAGAGGGGTCCCCTCATGTCCCTCTGCACTCCAACCTGTGCCGGGGAACGGCAGCGCCTGGGCCAGCAGGGGTGGGAGACAAGGGCAGGGCTCATTCCCAGGCACCATCACTTACTCTGGCAAACCAAACCAGCTACAAAAATTCTGCAAGCTCACTGTACTCCCATCTGTGGGAAGAAGGCTACAAAGTGAGACCACTTCAGCATTACAGCAAATTTCTGAGTCACGTACCAAAACCTTTCCGCGCTTAACAGAAAGTGCTTTAAAAAGTATCACTGGTGGGCTGTGCTTTCTGCATAGGGATAGGATTATAATTAGACATGGATAACTATTTCCAAATTTCCCTATTTTCATTCTTTCTGTTTTTACAGGGTGATTTTTTTTTAGCTTGCTTGTATGCTCTGTTCTTTTGTTAGCATAGGGTCTCAGTGAGATTCTTCATCAGATTAAGCTCTAAGAGAAAACACATGCACAGCATAGCTCAGTTTTTCTGAGCTGTTTTCTGTAGAGAAACAGCACAAAATCTGCAGGGGCACAGAGCCATCCTCAACCACCCTCATACTCATGCTGGCATTCAGGCTCTGTCAGTCTCCTTCAGGGGCAGTAATAACAGTGTAATGGGACTGGGAGACAAAACTGTCAAATTCTTTCCAAGACAATCTTCCAGCCTCATCAGCATAGACAATCATTCCTTTCACTTCTGGAGTAATAGGAAGATTTTAAGCAATATCTTTTGATTTGAGTTGGACTTGAAAAAATGACATAGCTGGAGGCCTTATTTGAAAATGCAACGAGACTGAAATGTAAAGTGCAATTTCCCATGCAGTCTGCGGGGAGAATGAGGCACTTGTCCCAGTTCTCTTAATTGTCTCTGATTGCTGTTTGTGTAGCACAGTCACTTCCTCATCTTCGAAATCACCTACAAGGGCTCCAACATCTTTCACTTCACTGTTTTAAATCAAGACGGGCTAAACATCCACCCATTCAACCATTATGGTCTTTTATGTTATTTATGTGGTTTACGCTATTAGGTTTTAAAATTTTGTTTATTTAATTGGCCTTAACACGTCCTTAAGTAACAGGTTTGAGGACACATCAGTGGGACTGGGCACATGTTGATTAAGGTGTGCTTAACCTGACAGTTAATATTTTGCACCATTTTCGCAGCCGTTACTGCTATGGAAGAAGTGCTAATTTTCAAAAAATGGTTAGAGCTTGATTATTATGTTGGTTCTTTATTCACATGGCTTTATTATTTTGTTGGCGCTGCTCTGTGAGAGATGAAATAGTGCTATTATTTCTACTCCCAAATCCTTTCAGTCTCTTGCAATCATTTAGGCACACGTGTGACACTGCTCAGATAAGCAATTCTGTTTGCCTTCAGCGAGACTGGGCAGATGAATGCACTCTGTAAAATGAGATGCTCACCTTCAGGAGTGACCACAGGATTTTCTGGCATATACCTGGGAATGAAAACAAGACACAGTAAAAATAACAGTTGTATGTCCCACCAAATCCTCTGCGTTTAAGTAAAGAGCTTTCAATCACAAGAGATGTTCTGGCAGCTGGAAGCCCAAGAGCCTCTGTCATCTCTTGGGGAGCCCAAAGCAGACAGGTAGATAAAAAAAGGAAAAAATAAGGTATTCACAATGAGTGGAAGCCAGAGAGGCTACTTTGACCTTTAAAACTTGAAAATCTGGTTCAGTCTGTGGCTGGAATATTAGAAGCTGGTACTTCCAAGTTAACCGACACAGCAGAAATCCAACTTACCTTTTTACATCAAATTATTCATGAAAGTCAGCAGGAGCTGGAGATAAACTATTCATTCAGTGCATATCTATGTGAAAGGGACTCTCAGGAGAGATCCTCAAGGTCCTGCCAAGAAAACAAGTGAAAACATTTTAAGAATGGGAGGAAACATTTATAATTGAAATCACCAACAGCATATTTTGATTAGTTAATTCTACCAGAATAAAGATGCCACCTTTCCTTAGATGAGGAGGTGGCACAAAGGAGAGCACAGGAGGGTATGAGGGCTCGAGGAAATGTGACTGTCACCCCAACATATTCTGCCAGCCTGCTTTTAAACATGACACCCCAGGATCTCTGCTACCCAGATGCTCAAGACATCCTGACCTGCCCAGAGAGTATCCAGGTACACCTGCCACCTCCTTCCTTCACTTCTTCCCTCATTGTCAACATAATACTATAATGTCATCACACCACTGTCAGCTTCTTGTGGAGAAGACCTCAAACCAACACCTCAAACCACCTTGTACCAAAGAGTTTCCAAAACCATGTAATGAGCCTCTGATTCCATAACAGCCCAGTTGTAAAGGAAAGGCAAGACTGCAGACAGAAATCATCTCCCTTTTGCCCTTCTGGAGAAATATAAAGTGGAAATGATGATTTAATGTTGTCTTATTTTTCCATGGCTTTTTGTTTTTATTATTCCAATTACCATAGCAATACTGTCTGGTCATGGACCTGAACGTGCTGCACATGGTTTCTGCCCCAAATAGCTTACAACGACAGGGGTAGAAAACAGGGGCAGGGCCCAGCAGACCACAGAGAAGGAAATAATAAAATAAGCCTGGTTAGCATGTGTTTGGGGAGACACAGAACACCTGAAATTTCATCTTAAAGAAAATAAAACTCCATTAATATTAAAGACAGTGCCAGTTTCAGATCACTTAAGCTAACTTTGTTTTTTCCCCACAAAAAGAAAGTTAAAGCCACATAAAATGTGAATTTTCTTTGAAACCCCTAGTCTAGCAACAAGGAAAGAGAATAAAGATGTTTTTAAAATGAGAGCTTTTCCTTTAAATACAGCATTCAAAATTAAAAGTATTAACTGGTTTTTGTTCTTTATCTTACATAACATGTTAAGGGGTTTCTTAGCAGTATTGGTGGCAGTGGGAAGAAGTCAGGGTTAACTTGCCAGAAACCCCAACCCACACTTAGCTGTTCCCTATGAACAAAGGTTTTATTAACATCTTACCCCTTGTTGGGCCCTAAAGTCCCTTTCCAACAGAACAGAAGCCTTGAGCCTTCAATCTGCAGCTCTGTAGAGGGGATTTGTGCCTTCAGAGTCAATATGTTGTTCAGCATTTGTTTACATTTATCCCCATCAGAAGTTACCTATGAGAAGCAGAAATGTTTTAAAAATATGTATTTTTAAATAAATCACTGTGTACCCAGAGTGTGCTCATCTCTCAAACCAGGTATACTTGCCCCAGACTCTCAGCATCAACCCTGTCCCAGTCCAAACTCAAACTGATTAACTCACTGCCTCTTGAGGACACACTGTATTGCCAGTCCTTGCTCCTTGCTGGATTTAAGATGAGGCATTTTTGGAAGAACAATCTGCTGTCACCTGTGCATCTAAAAGTCACCTTTGCAGGGAATCCTGCAGTTTGCAGTCCTTCCCAGTGTGGTGGTGATTGCATCCAAGGCATTTGGCTTCCCCTCACTCAGACCTGCCTCACAAGCACAATACCCCTGTTTGCCTTGAGCTCTGAGGTCAGCCTTTCTCATGTGTCAAGGTTTCCTAATCCACTTTAATATCCAAATACATCAGCATTTCCTGATGCATTTTGTGCTTTGCTCCAAGGGCACAAGAGCATGTTGTGGGAAATGTGTTCCCTTCCTTCATGGAAACAGCCTTTAACCTTGTCCAATCTGCTGGTTCATGCTCCAGGGAAGTGCACCTTTGTGGCCTCAGGGCACTGCAAAGAAGCATCCCTTGTGCTTTTTGTGTCCTTTTGAGTGCTTGGCCTCACTAAAAAAGATGGAAACAAAGAGCCTGGTGTGCTTTTTCAAATGGGAATACAAAAAAATCCCACTTATTTTGCATGGATTTATAGCAAATTTAATTTTTTTTCAAAGCAAACAGCAATTTCTCAGCTTCTTCATCGAGGTCTGTGTTTCCAGTTTGTGTTCCAGCTGCTGTAAAATAGGGAATAAAAGGGACTTCTTTCTTACCTCGAGAGGGCACCACAAGACAGTTGAAAAAAGCAATGCAAGCAAACAAGCTTTACCTCAGGCACCAAATATTCCTGTGATGAGGATGTTCAATTACAGTAATTAGCAATAATCACATAAGCAACCGGAGCTTCCCTTACCTCCCTTCACCCCTCGGAAGAATGGGGTCTGCCTCATTAAAACCTCCGCTTCCTCCTCTATCCCAGGGACCCGGTCATGGGCGCTTCCTTCTGAAGCAAGGAAGGGAGAGCAAAGAACCTGGATTCACCAACTCTGCTGCCAAGATGCCGGGTCACTGTGTTAACTGGAAAAAGAGAAAAACATATTAAGAATCACCTGACCTCAAAACGGAAACTTTAAAAGCGGGGAAAGCGTTTAACAGGACCTATTAAACACACCGTGTGACTGCAGCTACACTTTCAGTAATGACTCTGACCTACTTACCAGAGATGAGCACCGTCTGTGAAGCAGGATTTGGGTTTTTTTATAAATAATTATGTTTTCCTTCCTACCACCTGGTATCCAACCAACTTAGCAGGATAGTACCTAATTTGCATGAGGAAAGCTGAAGTTTTAGCAGATTCACTGAAGGTCACGTGAAACCACATATGTTTAAAGAAAAGAATTTTTTACTCTTTCAGCCTGGATGCATCTCAATGCAGTATCTTAAACTTAAGGCCACTCTCCCACCCTCCAAACTGAAGCATTCCAAAGGGGAGGCACAAGGCACTGCGCTTACAGGGAATGCAGACAGCAAAGCAGCCCCAGGCAAGGCTGGGCTGTGACCAGACACACAAGGAATGGAGCTGAGAGGTTAAAATCTGCAGCCCAGATCTCCATGAAACCAAAGTGACTCATACTACCATGTCATGAACACCTTCCCCCCTGATGTGCTCCAACAATGAAGTTAGAAGTAAGCAGACTAATTGTAAATAATAATTAATTAATTTTAGCAACACTTCTCATTCCTTTCTTTGCTACATCCCCTTGATAATGTTGTTATTCTAGTTGCATACCTTCTGGACAAATCTAATTTTTGGTGCTATTGGTAAATGCACAGCATACAAACAAATTTCATAAAAGAAAGAAAATATACAAAGAAAACATACAAAGTGATTTCAAACCAAAGAAGTAAATTAAACAAAGCAATTAAACTTATTAGTCTGATAAAAACTACTCAGTGAGTTTGGGTAAAGAAAGGTAGAGGGTTTTACACGTGCTTGCATCTATCTCTCAAGTGTGGATGAAAGAACAGGCCTGTATACTCCTGATCTCCAAACGTTTAAAAACAAAGGCTGCCTCAAACACAAAGGCATCACCCTTAATGACTACCCAGCAACCAGGATTGTGGTATCAGCATCCTTGGTGCACTGCCTGCGACATCCAATATAGACTGGAAAGTTTGGATTCCAGGTAAAGCCCCGAGTAACAAATTTCATACTTGGGTGTAAATCCATGTTGTGAAATGGGGACTGTCCCATGTGAATGGAAAAAGTAAAGGACCAGAACTTCTCAGACAGCTCCATTAGGCTCTGGGACCCTTCTATCCCCAAAATAACATACAACATGATAAAGGTGAATAAAAAATTGGACATATTTAGGACATCTGGCAATCCCATGGTGATTCCAGTCGGTGACATTTCACAGCCAGCATTTTGCTGTGTCCTCTACACTCAGGAAACCACATGGACACTCTACATTCTCACCACTGGTGAGCTGAGGGCAGAGGTGGTGAAGCCTTGCTGTTGGAAAGAGCAAACATGCAGAAAAAAAGCAGTATACAGAGGAAAATACGAATTTCGGCTATAAAAATATACAGAAAATAAGTGGTTCATTCATAAACAAGAGGATTCCATTTACACATGTTTATTTTCTTGCAGCATTGCTGTCCTTGAAACAGAAATGCTACAAATACAACATTTTAGGGCTCAAACTACAACACAGAGAATTAAATAACTGCAATTGATCATTTCTGTATAGATTTACACAGATAATCCTTGCATGGATTGCTTATGTCCTCGTTCCAGGTTTCTGACAGCCTCCAGAGCTCTGGATGATGACATGATCTTACAGATGTGAGGGTCACGAGTTAAAAAACTAGACAACTAACGATGTGTGGATTTTGTGGGGCCTCAGATACTTCCATCTCCATCCCTTCAGATCTGTCCCAAGCAGTTCCTTATGAAGATATCCAAATGACAAACAGCCACCTCATCAAGGTCAACTCAGAGAATTGCAAAGTACTGAACAAAGGGATTAATAACCCCAATATCAGTCCAGGATGAGGCCAATTAGTTGAAAAGGAACTTTGCAAGGAAGGCTCTGGGCGTCCTGGTGGACAACAAGCCGGCAAGGTGACCTCACAGCAAACAGGGCCAACAATCTACAGGGCTGCATTAGGAAAAGTATCGACAGCAGGTCAAGAGAAGTGAACCTTCTCCTCTCCTCAGCACTAGTGAGGGTCACATGTGCAGTGCTAGGTCCAGTCCTGCGCTTTCCAATAGAAAAGAGACATGGACATATTGGAATGAGTCCAGCACAGGGCCATGATGATGGTTAAGGGACTAGAAGATCTGTTATACAAGGAGAAACTTAAGAAGCTGGGACTGCTCAGTCAGGAGAAGGTCAAGAGAATTGTATCAATGTATATAAACACAGGATGGAGTAAGAAGGCAGAGACAAACTCTTCTCTGTGGTGCTCAGTGAGAGGACAAGGCAACGCAATGGACATGCATTGCAATAGAAGAAACTACATATAAATATGAGAAGTTTATCCTGGGAGGGAAGTAAAACACTGGAAAAGGTTGCCCAGAGAGGTTGTGGAGTCTCCATCCTTGGAGATACGCAAAATGTGACAGGACACAGCCCTGAGAAACCTGCTGTAGTTGACTTTGCTCTGAGCAGGACTCGGACTAGACAACCTCCAAAGGTCCCTTCCAACCTCAACACTTCTGTGATTTTGTGACTGCCCAGCCAGTTTTTTTTTTAAAGTTATTGATGTGTTTTGAAACAGGAAGAGCCACAAGCTGTATCAACAAACTTTCGTGACTGGAAAAGCTGAATTAATTGCTAGAATCACACCAGTCAGCTGGAGAGAACGCGAGTTTCTGTTCGATGGCCTGCCAACGTAAACATTATTGTTGCAGAACCCGAGCTGTAGCCATGGGCTCTACGCCAGATTTCTTGATGTGCCTCCAGAACACCGACAGCGTTAGCCACAGGATCAGCTCCCTGATAAGGGCTGCATGTGAGAGCAGTGGGAAGGGGCCGGCTGAAACGGGGGTTGAGCTTGTGCCACCAGTTCTCCTGTACCAAAAGGGGTACGGATGACTTAGGCTGGACAGAAAATCACCCGGTAACAAACAAGTGCCAGATGTAGGAAAGAACTACGGAGATGGTTCCAGAGCACCCAACAGAGAGGCTTGGCAAAGCTGGCCTTCTTGTACTCTGGGGGAAAACTAAGAGCAGTCCCCAGACCCTCCTGTTCATTTCTAGTCTTCTACCCAGCCCCTGGATGAGACACATTTCATGAAAATCCATTTCAGCAGAAATGTGCTATTCCGTGACTGCAGGTGGAGGGGCAGCAATGGCCAGGCACCACAGCAGGAAGAGGTAAGGGATAAGTGAGACTGAACACTGCAGGAAGGGGTCGGCTGGCAGCCACGTGTGTATTTGCTGTGGCAGGAAAGGGAGAGGATGAAGAGCTGGCTCTTGTTAGCACCACGTGGTGCCGTGGGCATAGGGGACTGTCCTGGGGACACCCACACTGCAGTGCAGCCATTCCCCACCACAGGCAGGGTGGAACCATCCAAATCTCTTCATGGATGGAAAACAGGAATGGAGAAAAAACGGTCCCTCCCTTCCACTTCCTGATTAAATGATGAGCTGTTTGGTCACAATAAAGGAGATTTTATTGCCAGCTTTGCCTGTTTGGCAGTGGGCCTTTTAAAGCTCCAGTTCCCAGAATACATTCAAGCTTTCACTTTTTTCAGGCCTAATGATTTCAGAAAAATCAATGTAAATATAATTCCTAAAGACACAGAGCTGAGAAGCAACACTTCCCACATCTCAAAATATTTCAACCTAGCTTTTAAGTCCATCATGTAAGTTAGGAGAGGAGGTCTACCTAATTATTTCATCTGCAAAGACAGATGAAAATACTATTCTAAAGTGCATCGAATGTATTCCAAAGCCCAATTTTAGGTCTAATAGTGTGGTCTGTTACATCAGTCATCATATGGTTGTAGGTTTCATGGATTCAATTGCAATGCTTGTCTGCCCCCTTCTATAATGATGACATGAAATGAAACAAACTGGAGCTAGATACTAAGGAATTACTTGTTTTGAAAAATGATGGAGCATTTTTAATCATGTTTGCCATGGTTAGTTAAGTACACCTGTTCAAGAACAAAATTAATCTTTACATTGGCTTTATTTTTCATTTTGCAATATACTATGTCTCTAAATGTTGAACTATAATTTATTTGTAACCACGGTGATGTTTTTGTAGTGCACTCAATAAACATCCAGCAAAGGACGCCCTCTGCATTTTCTTACTGATCAAGCAGTTTTCACTTCAAACCATGTTATTCTTTACTCTTTGCTTTCTTGTCCAGTTCTGCACATCAGATGTCTATAATTGCCATCCTCCAAACTGCAAACACAGCTTGTTTATTTCTCACATCCAAAACAGGAGCACAATAATAAAGGTTGACTAAGACAAGTGTAATTGCTATTCACTAGAACAAAATCCTCTGAGATTCAAACCTAGCAAAGTTTGTAAACACATATTTAATTTAAAACATGTTAGTATTTCCATCACCTTTGAAAGACTGTTTTATGTTAAGGCGCTTCTATAGAAATTCTCACACTTGAGTTATGCACAAGCTAAAGACCACTGGAGTAATGTCTGAGCACCTCACAAACTGAGCAGACCTACTGCACAGAAACTAAATTCCTTTATTGTCTTTACACTGCAATAGATTCAAACTCCAATTTAAGATTTAAAATGGAGAACAGAAATATGACATAGTTATTAAGTGAAATTTCAGATATAAGGGTTTCTAATCTGCAAAAAGCTTCACTGGAAGTGTTTTCTTCTTAGCAAATTACCTGTGACAAGTCCGGATTTCACTGATCAACCTCTCAAATATTCAGTGTCTGTTCAGAGGAGTATCTTAAAACTCATCGTGCCCAGTCCTTGACGAGGAACAAGAATTCAATTCAAACTGAAAAGAGGCAATGCCGGGAGAGGTTCTGACATACAGAAAGGTTAGGAGGATAAAAGAGAGAGAAAAATGACAGACTCAGTCTGCACCATTACTAAAATTAGATCACTTCTTTTGTTCTCCTGAACCTTCTGCTCTATTTGCCAGGAATCATATTAGCAACAGAAACTGTGAGAATCTGTCCAACCTTATTAGAGAAGCTGGACACAAAGAAATTATGAAAATCTTTCCTAACTGTACTTGCACATTAAAAAAAAAAAAAAAAAAAAGGCAGAGTTTTAGAATTCTGCAAGATTAGATCAAAACCCATGTCAGAAAAACTGGACATCAAAGTAACAAAGCTTAATTAACAGTATTGCAGTTTGCTGAGCACCAGGACAGCACTGGACTTTACCATTTGTCTCTCTATATATTGTTTTACTCCTTAGGACAGACCTAGATAGGCTTAATAAGAGGCTGAGCTCTTCTCAAGAGCAACCAGTTCATCCAAAATGTTACTCTACTATCTCAGCATACTATGCAATACTGCCACCCAAGAGAGCTGTGAAGGGCCAGTTCTGCTCCTGGGAGGTATTGGGATGGTTGGCAGTGAATCCTTTCTCTATGTGGATCCTAATTGTCTGCAATGCTGGAGGGACAAAAGATGATTCTGGTGTATACCAAAGCACCACAGCTGAACTACCTTGATATTCTGGGAATTTCATGAGAGAATCCTCACACTGCGATACTCCCTCACTGGCCTGCTTTTTTGAAAACATAATTAGAAGCAACAGGTAAGGATTAATGAAGACTTTATGTCAGGCACACCACGGGAATGCTTGTCTTTGGGTGATGGGACCAGGCTCCTTCTCCTGTCTGATTTTACTGGAATAGCAGGTAAAGGCTCTTCCATAGCTTTGCCTGTCATCTCATGGTTCAGACATCTTTCAGGAGAGGCACAGTAAGCTAAGAAGATCCTTGGCCTCCTTCCTCTTGAGGTGGGCAGCCACGAGCCCCCTCACACAGGGCAGTTCCTGGCACCATACCACTGCTTTTTAGTCCTTAAGCAGGTACCGCCCCTGCCAGCATCATTCCTGCTCCGAGTGGATTGAGGCACTTCATGTGCCACCACAAATTAGCTGCACTAAGACAGGAACTCAGACCTGCTCCTGGAAAGATGTTCCCTAATGACCAACGTGGCAGCTCTCCACTCGGAGAGCATCCAGCTCCCTCCAGACACCTACTTCGCTCTGTTCCCAGTGCTGCACAAAGCCCAAATGTCTGAGATCTCTGAATTTTCTTGGTCAAGAATATTTTTTAAGTCATTGCACAGTTGGATGCTGAAGGGTGGTGATCCGAACCTAGTCTTTAACAAGTAGCATGTGTGTATATGACCATTTTTAATTGGGTGAAGTGCTCAGGGACACAGGACACGCTGCCCTGTAGGTGATACAAACATTCCTGCTGCAACGGCAGCTATGAAGTGTCCTGGAGCTCCAGCAGTAAAGGGCTGTGTGTCGCTGGAGCGGAGCGTCTCGCACACGATCTGTCTCCGTTTATAACCACAACATCCGTGTGGCCTCGGACTGCGGTGTAAATGACAACTGTGAAGGCTGCATGGCCACAGGACTGTTGCACCCTGTCAAACTAAAGATGCAGAATATCCCATAGTCAATCCTGGCTTGTCACTTATGATTCTAGTAGTACACAAATTTGCAATTTGTAATTCTCTCTCTGTCCCTTTCTCCTCAGATCAGTGACAGATTCTCAAAACACAGCAATCAAAAGAGACTTCCAAGGGAAGTGAGTCTTTCCCAAAACATAAAATATTTAACCAGAGTGCTTCCAGAATCAAGATGTTTTCAGCATTAGATGCAGAGAGGGGGAAAAAAGGAAAACCTTACACTGTTAAACAACAAAAAGAACTGAGCTCCCACATCCTAATTTGATGAATATCCTACACAAACTAAAGGAAATCTGCAAACTCAGACTGTTTTATCTTCCCCCAGGAGCAGTACTGGAAGAATACATTCCTTATAAAATCCAAGCCACATTATATACAAAAGTAAATGGATACGAAATATTTTCATGTTTTAATGTTGTAAAAAATAGCTAGATAGCAATTCTGAAATGACTTGAAGCACATGCTTAGCTGTCATACAGGGAGGGCAGCTGAATGGGAGCCATGTGTCGAAAGGCATTACTTCCAAGGGAGCCATTGGAAAGTAGTCATGGATAACATACATCCAGCACACGCAGCTTTCCACAGCTACACAGGCATATCCCTGTAGGATGCAGGACAAACAGACTGACTAAAACAATGAGTCAGATTTCACTCTGACATCTGTTTGGGAATGCCAGCCTACAGATTGCAATATAGCAATTATTAACTTTGGGCATCAGGAAGAAGAGAATAAACAACTCCATGATCTAATTTGAAAGTAAACTTATTTTTCACCCAGCACTAATTCTCTTTAAAAAATTATTTCCTACAAGCTCTCTCTTCCTTAATAATCAATAAAAGCAAGAAAGCAGCTGTTACTCCTACCCCTATAGCTGCACATGAAAATGCATTCCCAAACAGAGATCATTTTTTTGGTTCACCTTGAAAGGTCAGTAAGAAAAATATTTGCACCTGCACTCATCATTCTAAACAAAGTAAACATTAAAAATATGGAAATGTTCATATTATTATTTAGGGAGTCAGGACTAATAGCTTTTTCACAAACTAAAAATAAGCAAGCCAAAAACCAAGTCCCAAATCTGGAAATAGTTTACGTGTATTATAACTTTGATGAGGAGTCCTATTAAATTCCACTGGGATAGTTCATCTTTGCAGTTACATATTGTGTGATAATGAGCAAAAGACAGAGATTGGCAAAAGTCACCTAAAACAGCTTACTCTGTTAGCAGGTTTTGTCCTATTTTATATGACCAAGAAAATTCTTAGAACTCTTCAGAGAAATAAATTACTATGCTCCCTTCTCCAGTAAATAACTTAAGAGTTTGCACTGACTGAAATTCTCATTTATTCTTTTGAGTAAGAGCAAAATTATAGAAAATGATTTCTCAGAGTTTTGAAGCAGCTCTGAGTTTTGAAAAACAAGTGACAGAGATGGCAAAGAAATAAACCCAATGTCTGCCTCTCCCTGCTGCAATTGCTGTTTAGGATATATGCTGTTACATATTCCAGAAAGGAATCATCATCTTTACAAAATTGTAACTGAGCTGGGAACCTGTGAGAGGATGAAAGTTGCCAACCCAAAAGTAAATACCTGCTACCAGCCTTTATGGAATTGTAATGCTCGGGATACCTGTGAGACATACAAATAATTTTAATAGGATTGCAACAGGTACACTTGAAAGCCAGGGTGAATAAATATTACATCAAAGGTACTGAAAAAAACATTTTTTTTAGATGCTTTTATTTGTCTTCCAAGAGGAATCATTTGTACCACTGAACTTCATTTAAAATTAATTCAGTAAAGATAAATGAGCGTTTTCCTTTGGTGGTGTTTCCAAGGTTTCACACTGAATACCCCAATCGAACAGCCTTTTTATTTCCTCTGAAGAATAAAGATTAACAGACCTACAAAAAGCTAGTGATGTTTCTGATAAGAACTGATTACAGGGAATCCTTTAGTATATCTCAAATTCCAAGCACGTGCCTGTGTGTTAAATTAGGGATTCATATTAAAATGGATGTAACTTTTGTAACCACTTGTATGGTGATTGTTCTAACAGGTATTAAGGTAGACATGCATGCCCTGGTGTTCTAATGAGTACAGTGAGTTACACATTTTGGTATTACTGGACATAAATTATATTAAGCATGCCGACTCTATTAAATATTCTCAATGTTTAATGGGTGTAATTTGAAGTGGTAAGTTGTACTGCAGTATTTGGATTTATATTTCAATTTCCCAGTGAACACTCAAGTTTGTTTAACCTGGAAGAAAACTGAGAGTGCACGAAGCTAAAACCAGTGTTCTTACCTTGAATTAGTTACACATAAAGGAAGGCCATTAATAGTCAAGGATCAAGGGGAGGTTTAGGGGTATTTTGGTGGGTTGAGTATTTGTGATAAATGTTTTGGTATCCTACTAGAATGTTGTGTATTGAATGTTAATGTTAAATGTCATAATTAAAGACATGAAGCAATTTGGTTGGGTTCGCACTTCTGTTATTGCGGGACGACTATGAGTAGGATCAAAAAAGGCGACGAAAAATAAAGGCTCTGACACTTCCCCACACCGGCTTCCAGATGGTCAGAAGGACACTTGTAGGAAACCCAAGGTGGCAAATTCCTCTTGTGGATGAGGGACCAGGCTGGAGAAGCAACAGCGCGGGGAAGGGAGGAAGGCTGAGGTGGGAAAGGGGCGGCGGGAGGGCAGGCGCGGGGGCGGCGGGCGCACAGCCCCGGCACGGCCACGGAGATTCCTCTCACCTCTCTTTGCAGCAGCGGGACGGGGGTGGTGTGTGGAAAGGGAGCTGTGAGCATTCTACCTTGACGGGGCTGGAGCACAAGTCCTGTGAGAAGCGGCCGAGGTAGTCGGGGGAGGCTCAGCCTGGAAGAGAGGGGGAGGCTCAAGGGGGACCTTCTCGCTCCCTGCAGCTCCCTGACAGGAGGGGGGAGCCGGGCTCTGCTCCCAGGGGACAGGGACAGGAGAGGGCACGGCCTCAGGGTGTGCCGGGGATGCTTCAGGTTCGGCATCAAGAGGGATTTGTTCACAGAAAAGGGTGACTGGACACCGGAACGGGCTGCGCAGGGAGGTGCTGAAGGAAAGCCTTGGACGTGGCACTTAATCTGGATGGCACCAGAGGGGCTGGGTCACAGGTTGGGTTTGACGACCCTGGAGTTCTTTCCCAACCCCACCCGGCCCCTCAGTGTCCGTGGGGCGGCGATGGCCCCTCAGCGCCCGAGCGGAGCCATTTCCCGCACGCAGCGCAGCCCGCCCGCTGCCTCAGGCGGGCAAAATGGCCGCGGCGGCTGAGGGGAGGGAGAAGGGGCGGGGAGAGGACAGGAGCCTCCGCCATCCTCCTCCTCATCATCATCATCATCACCCTCCTCATCCTCCTCCCGCCGCCGGCTCGGCCCGCTCCGCTGCCCCCCCTGCCCCGCTCCGAGCCCGGGCCACAGGTAGGTGCCCGCCTCGCTGAGGCTCCGTCCCGCAGGATTGCCCCCTTCCCCGGCCGTGCTGCCCATCCCCTCCGGAGCTGAGAGCGCAGAGGTGTGTTTTGTGGTCGCTTGGTTGAGCGCTTCAGTGTTTTAAGTGGCTGCAGAGGAGGTGAGGGCAAGGTGGGTGTGTGGGAAGAGCGGCGGCTCAGGTGGGAGCCCGTCTGGTCAGGAGCAGGGGTGCTTCGGGAGGAGGTGGCCTGTGGCCTTTCCCAAAGGATGCTCATCCCAAAGCTGGATGGGGAGTGTTGTTCCAAAGTGCTGCGTACCCCAGGCTCATTGCGAGGTGGCATCAACACCGCTGGGCAGAGGCCCCCAGCCTGCTCTGGCTGGAAGCTGGCCTGGGCACAGTGCAATCCTTAACCATGTATGTTTAACTAGTGGAATCCGTAACGGGAGTGCAGGTGTCCGGGCACTCAGGTGTGTCTGGATTTGCCTGATCAAGGGATGCCACAACCTCCCCTTCCCCTCCCAGCTGCTCATCCCTCCTGTGCTAGCAGGTGGTTTGTAGCCCTCACTTAACCCTCACATGAAAACACCTGGAAGACCACCGAGGTAAAGTATTTTTAAGCCTTACGTGTTTCAGCTGCTTAGGTGGCAGGCAGCTGTACACATATTTTATAATCTGCTGCCAATAAAACCAAACCAAACTGAGCTGACCCACCGCCAGTGTACATGAAGGATGATGTTGATGTAGACCAAAATTCATGCCCTCCTGTGAATTTCTACCTAAATTTGAGTCAAGGTTTGACTCCTTCTGTAATAAGGACATAGAGAGGCTATTGCCGGGGGAGGGGGAGCTTGTTAAGTGACTTTATGGTATTAAAGCCCTTTTGCCATCCGTGTTGTGATAGTACCCAAGCCACGTGGATCCCCACTGGTGATGACAGACTGTTGTGTGGATTGTTTGGGTAACCAGGCAAGTTGACAGAGCGGGACCAGGCCTGTATGTTAGGAATGTATATTGAAGCCAGGGCCTGTAAAGACTCACTGATGTGTGGAGTCTTGTTGCTAGGACTTCGCACAGGAATAAGGAGACACGTAGGAGTCCCTCTTTGAAGTCCTCATGTGCTTACCTGACTATTTGGAAGCGAGGAGGATAGCTGAGGAGGAAGGTTCTGTAGTTTGTGAGCTGCAGTCTCAGGATTTTCATTTAGAAATAAATTCACCTCTTTCTATGGCTCGTTTTGGAGTGGAGCCAAGTAGAACTAGATTGTTTATGTGTGTAGATTTTTGTGTCTCACACAGAGATGCCTATTGTTTACCCAGAAACTGTAAGAGGAATGTTTTGTTAACATTTGGTTAGCAATATAAACTGACAAACACAAGTGCAGAGTAGAACTTAAAACAAAAATAGCCCTTCTTGGAGCAGAAAAACACAGCTGCCTGAAAACTGTTTTTCAAAGAAAACTATGCACCTATTGGTTCTAGGTTTCTTTTAAAACTCGGGTTCTATCATTTATGTGCCTAAAAATCTTCAGCTGCCTGTAACTTTCACAGCAGCTTAGTTTCATGCCCATGTGCCCTCTAAACAATGCTTGTATTTCTAAAGAAGATTGGCTGAATTGTGATTTTTTTTTTTTAATAACATTTGAAATTTGTTTTGAGTTGGGTGTGCCCGCTGTTAAATTTTCAAATTCCTGAGCTGACTGGGATGAATTCCTCTCTCCATTGTCAACATGTGTCTTTTCCATTAGGACTTGCTGCCTTCTCCTTACTTTTAAGAAACTTTCAGTGGCTTGAAATAGTATGACCAAAACCTCCTGTGTTTTCAATATTTTATTTTTTAAAAAATATAAATTCCTATGTGGTCCTGCTCTTCGTGGTGGAGTGTAATGATTCAGTGGAGCCTGAATTCAAATTTCCAGTCGTGATAATGCATATGGATGACCTTTAATCTCTTTTGTGCTGTTTCTAACTTCATTCCCTGATGAGCAGCATCTACCTACAGTCAGGTGGTTGATACCTGTTTAAATGAAAGGGGTTAATTGTTCTCAGAAGGGCCCAGAAGCATTTAGTATTGTAGAAAGAAGATATCACAGTAGTTTGGGAACTCCATGGCAGCAGGGTGCTTAATTTTTAATGTCTCAGTGATAGGTGTTTGTCAGACTGTACAGGTCCAGTGGAAGAAAGTCAGAATTTCAGTATTTGCACATCTCCTAATGCACACCAACATCTCTTTTTTAGAATTATTATTAATTAAGTACTTTGGCACTGCATTAATGTGCTGGTTTTTTCACCGTATTTCTTAGCTTGAGTATTTCTACCTGTCATTTATAGACCCTTGCTTTCATGACAAGTAGCATAGAATTATATTTGAATATCATAGTTACCATCTTACATTCATTATTTTTACATTGCCTGGTCCTCTCTAAATGAATATTCATACCTGATCTTTATTTGATGGGTCATTGTAAATGTTTACAGGTATCCTTTTTTTCCCTTTTTTTTCATCTTTCTTCACTGACATACAAAAGGATATATGCTGATTCTGCTACAAGTCACAAGTATTGTATTTATTCTTTTTAATTTCATGTGTTTTAGGAAGCAAAAAATGAACTGTTTGTTTTATTTTAGTGCTGAGGTACAGTGAGATCATATTCCGCAACTGGGCTGTGTAGGGAGGACAGTAATAATGCTGATGTGGAAAATAATTTTAATGCTTCTACTAGTGTTTTCCTATGTTTAGTTTACTACATAAGACTGATTTTTACAGGCACTTCTGTGTGCCTGTGTCCTTGCACTTATGTAGCTACTCACTGAAATCCCTGCCTCTTCTGTTTGTATAAGGAGATCCTTAACAGGATTATTTAGAATTAGAGGTCTGTGGCAAGATGTGATTGGAATCAGACCGGGTGGAGAAAAATGTCAGTTTTAGGAAAGTGTTTTGGTGTGGAGATGAGTTAGTTTTATCATCTCCCAAGAACAGGTTAAATGTTTTTCATGTTGCCTAAAGCTTCAGATTAAAGAATTATGTTCACATTTTAAAATAGCTATTTGTTTAGTACTTGTATTGCAGCAGATTCTAACCATAACGTGTCAGAATTCCACTGTAAGTTGGTAAATAAAAATAGGACACAAGAATCCCCGGGTTCTGAGTTGCAGAATCAGTAATGTTTCCGTATTTTTCGTTCTGTTCTCTCACAGGAAAGATGACACTCAGCCAGCATTCCTGAGTCATAAGGATGGGGCCAGATGTACCTCTGCTCAACGATTACAAACAGGAGTTCTTCTTGAAGCGCTTTCCTCAGACTGTGCTGGGAGGTCCCCGGTTCAAATTAGGCTATTGTGCCCCTCCCTACATATATGTGAACCAGATCATTCTCTTCCTGACGCCATGGGTTTGGGGAGGAGTAGGAACACTCTTGTACCAGTTAGGAGTTATGAAGGACTATTGTACCGCAGTGCTTTCGGGAGGACTGATGTTTGTCACTGCACTTGCTCTTCAGATGACAAATCTGTATGCAAAGCAGAAAACAGTGACAGTAGAGAGAATGCAAATTCAGAGTACCCTGACAGATGAAGATGAGTTTGAATTTTCCAGCTGTGTAGGTTCAGAGACAGTAAAATTTATTATTCCTGGCAAGAAGTATATAATCAACACTGTATTTCATTCCCTTCTGGCAGGGGTATTGTGTGGGCTGGGAACTTGGTATTTGCTGCCAAACAGAATAACCTTGTTATATAGCAACATTGGAGGAACTGTTGTGATCTTTGTGTTTGGATGGGTGACCATATGTATAGGAGAGTATTCGTTAATCATAAATACAGCTGCTGAAACAGCTACCTTCCAAGCACTGGATACTTATGAAATCACTGCTCTGATGAGACCTTTCTACATTTTTGTCTTTATTGCAGTGGATCTTGCACACAGGTAAACCTAATAATGCATTTAGCTAATTAAAGTAATGGTTATTCTCTGTGGGTTTTTTATGAGAAAGATGCAAGTATTCCTCTGAGGAAAATTTGAGATTTTAATCAGCTGTAAGAACTTCAAAGAAAGAAGCTAGATACATATATGGTAAAAATTGAGGCTTTCTGCTGTGTAGAAAAAGTTCTTAAATTTTTATAGCATTCCATGTAAATTAGGAAGAACAGTTAAAGCAATTTGTATGTAAGAGACAGGTAAAATTATCTTCGCCGTGTCATTTTTAGTATTGTTGTATCAGAGCTTTTGCATCACTATCCTTTTAAAGGATGTGTTTTGAAAACACATGTTACTGACCTGGAATCATACATCTAAACACTGCAAACTTCAGGAGTACTGGATTTATGTCCAGATTTCATCCTGGAATATTTTCTAGTTTAAGATCTGCAAAAGGATTGCGGAGGGTTTAATCCAATAGGAAAGAAAAAAGTACTCTGATTTTAAAGAATGGATAAGCAAATGTGAATATTGCTGTGGCTTTGTTACATGGATCTTGAACTTGGATTTTTAAATGCTTTTGTAATACAAAAGACCTACGACAGTCTACAAATAGACTTTTACATTTCTGTTTTTCAGATGAGTTTTTCTTAACTATTTGTAGAATCTCTTAAAGCAAGATGGTTTTAGATGTACTCTATGCATTCTTTCTCCCTGTCAGGTGATATTTATATCACTTTGTCACATCTACATATTTTATGGTTGGGGTACTTCAGATGCATTATAAAAGGGGAAAAAGGCATGTTTGATTTTACTAGTTTTGCACTTGGAGAGGTCTTTGTTAATGGTTTACCCTCATTGCCACTTCAGTTAAGATAGGAGAATTACACATGTCATCTTGGACTCCAAATTCTTCTATTTAGTTTCCTGAGGAGAAAATTCAGACATTCTCTACATTCCTAATAAAATTCCTTTGAGGCTTACTTATTTATTAAAAAGTAGAGAGAAACCAAATATCTTGGCCGTCCACCTTTAATTGAATTAGCTAGCTGGTGAACTACATATGACTTGGAATTTATGCAGAGTTCTAACACTGATGTTTGTACTTTTACAGGAAGATTTTGACACTTTCATGTAGAAAATAATATTTTATATTCCTAAAGAGAGTTCACCTCTAGGTGTATAGGCAACATGCCAGTTCTTCCAGTTGTTAAGGCTTACATCTTGGGTCTTGGACTTGCATAAAATTTTGCTTTTGTGACTCTGAAAGAATACTTTGCATTTTTTTAGTTAAACCATTGAGGTTTTGGAGCCTGTGGACCTCTTTTTTTTGCACAAGTATTTCTTCAGTGTATTGTCACAACAGTATCAAAACAACGGGGATAATTGCATCGCTGGATTCATCTGCATAATTTGAAGGCTTCAAATCTCTTAAATGGAAAATTTAGGCCATGTTCTGATGTTCTAATTCATGTGTTACTGCCCCAAGCATAAATGCATGTCCTTATTTTTCCTATTACAAGATAACAGTTGGGGGTTTGTAGGTTGAATATGTAATGGTTTTACTGCAGGATTTGCTGTAGTATTTAAACGAAAAGTCTTCCCACACAGAAGTTATCCTTTCCTTCACAGAAGTCAAATCCATTTCTTCTTTTATCCAGGTTTGCTGTCAACGCACCCATTCTAGAACAGACAAACCAGATTTTGCACATCCTATTTCTTTTCCTGCCATTCTTGTGGGCAATGGGAATTCTGCCCCCGCTTGACGCACTTTTTCTGTGGGGAATGGAACAACTGTTGGAGTTTGGACTAGGAGGTTCACCTATGTCAAGTAACACAAAGTAAATGTTTATGTGATTGTAAAATATATCAATATTGTTCATAACCTTTTTCTTTTCAAGCAAATCTTTTTTATTTTCTCCTTCACAGGTTATTAGTAATGTTTCTCATTTCTGCTGGAACAGCAATAGCATCGTATTTCATTCCCAGCACTCTCGGTGTGATCCTCTTCATGACTGGATTTGGGTTCATACTGAGTCTTAACCTAAGCGAGATTGGTTTTGCCTTCAAACACACCATGATCAGCCATTTAGCCTCCAGCAAACCTAAAAATATGCACAGAGGTCTTAGGATACAATTTGGGTGGAGGGAATTTATTTTCTATTTGACTGTGTTGACATTTGCCCTCACAGAAGCGAGTCTGCTGCATCGATTTGCAGGCTCTTCATCATTCTCCCAAGCCAGTCCTCAGGCCATAGCAAGTTACGTTCTGATCCTATTATTTATAATTATGTGGATTCTTAGAGAGATTCAGAGAGTGTACTTGTTTGGAGTCTTCCGAAACCCCTTTTATCCAAAGGATGTCAGGACTGTGACTGTGTTCATGGAGAAGCAAAGAAGGCTAATGAAAGTTGGTGTTGTCAGGAGGATTTTACTAACACTAGGTAGGAATACACACTGTCTGTTGTTTGTTAGATGATGCTTGTAGGGAGATTGAAACAACACTAGAACTGCTGTATGTGCAAGATTCTATGAATGAACTAAGAAAAACCAAGTAGCTGGAAATCCTTGTTGATGTTTTGATAAATTGTGCATTGAGGTCAAAGTTGCTGGTCCAGAATATTTGAAAGTGATTTTGTTTGTTTCCTTTTTTGGGGTGAACCTAAAAAGTTGAGCTTTTCAAAGCCCAGCTCACAAAGCAAGACCTTTTAAAGGATTTTAGTTATAATTGCAGTACTCTTTTGAGAAAGATTGCACTTGTAGGCTTTTTAAAAGGTACTCAGAAACAAAGTGAGAGTTTTCAAGCTGACTAAATATTTGGTTCTTACAACTTGCTAGGAAAAGTAACCTCCTTTCTGGTACGTTAGGGACAAATGCATCTGCTCTGAGGGAATACAAATTTGATTTAAATTATTTCATTAAGAAGCATCAGTTTGGGAAAGTGGATTGATGACTGTTATTCCATGTCTATTTTTACTTATTTGAGTACTCTCAGTCTCTTGGAGAAACAAAGGCAAAAAAACCCAAAAACTAATAGCAAGTAACTGAGCATCGATGTAAATGTTTGCTGTCCTGGGCCATTATTGCAAATAAGCTGTTCAATATCCTGGGAGTGTAATACAAAGTGAAGTTTGATTATGCAGGGAAAGAGTTCTCCTTTTACACCGAGATTTCCATTCTGCAATAAGACTGCTTACCTCTGTAGACTTTTATTACGTTTTTGAAAGGAAAACAATGATTCTTTTATTTCAATTACAGTGTCTCCGTTTGCCATGATAGCGTTCCTGTCCCTAGACCACTCGCTACAAAACCTTCATTCTGTGTCTGTTTGCATTGGATTCACAAGAATGTTGAGGATGGTAATTTGAATTTTAAATATGTTAGCCTAAGATACTCTCTTCTGTGTGATTTAAGTATTAAGGTGACTTGGAAAAAATATTCCAGGTCATGAAAGCAGAGATAAATAGATAAATTTTTAAATGTATTTCTAACATACCTCTATTTCAGGTCTGGCAAAATACAGAAAATGCCTTACTGGACATTGTGATTGTGTCAATAGCACAAACGCTGGTGTTTAATCCAGACCTCTGGTGGAACAGGAGCCTTGATACAGGAATCAGACTCTTGCTGGTAATTGTCATAATGTAAATCTAAGCAGGTATTTGTCACTTAAAAGTCTTTGTTTCCTTGCCTTCCCGTGTTAGAGAATTACAGAGCCCAGAAGCCAAAACCACTGTACTAAGATATATAGTAACACCAATCAATGACAGTCATGCCTAATTTTCTTAAAGTCGTTGTAGCCAAGGCAGCTCTGGCAGTGCTGAATATGACACAGGCTACAAATAACATGCTTGTTTGTACCTTGCAGGTCGGCCTCCTGCGGGATCGACTGCTCCAGTTTGTCTCCAAGCTGCAGTTTGCCTTGGCCATTCTCTTGACGTCGTGGACAGAGAAGAAACAACGCCGGAAATCCACGGCCACCTTGATCACCCTCAACGTGATTTTCTTCCCGATCCTGCTGACCCTCATCGCCATCTCCGCGCTCCTTTCCTCCCCTCTGCTGCCGCTCTTCACGCTGCCCGTGTTCCTGGTCGGCTTTCCCAGGCCTGTCCGGAGCTGGCCGGGACCTGTGGGTGCCACAGCCTGTGTGTGCCCTGACACTGTGTATTACCAGCAGCTGGTTCCCAGCCTGGCTGTGGCCCTGCAGTCTGCGCTGGCCACCGGGAGCCTGGGTAGGTGCACAGCAACACTGGCAAGTTAGGCAGCTAAATATCTGAGGAAACATGATTTTGCTGGTGAATGGGAGAATGGTGGTTTAAAACCACATTTCGTGGCATGGGTTAAATCTGGTATTCAGAGATTGTTCAATTTAGGGAAAAGTGATTACTTTTTATGCTTCTTGTACAGGCAGCCAGTGATAGGACAAAGGGAAGCGGCCTCAAGTTGCTCCAGGGGAGGTTCAGGTTGGATATTAAGAAAATTTTCCTCACTGAAAGGGTTGTCACACATTGAAGGAACAGGCTCCTGGGGGAAGTGGTGGTGTGACCATCCCTGAGGGCGTTCATAAAATGAGTAGACATGGCACTTAGTGCCCTGGTTTTAGTGGACATAGGGGTGTTCAGCCAAAGGTTGGACTTGATGATCTTGGAGGTCTTTTCCCACCGGAATGGTTCTCTGATTTCTAGTTGTTACATGCTTGTGAAAAAATAACTCTGGTTTGTTACCTTTAAGGAGAAATTAAATGGTGATAAAACAGTATCAATCCTTTTACAGTCTTTTTATGCTGAGCAAAAAGGGTGAAATGCGTTCATCCCACCTAATTGGAGGCAATAAATTGAGTTCTCTTACCAGACAGCCTAGAGAAGGACATACGTCAAGCTGCTTTCTGTAGCTGTGTATGTCTGTGTCTTTGTCTGCATCAATGCCATTACTCAGGTCGCAGAAGCTGACTTTGCTGATTGGGTGTGTTAATTAGATATGGTGAATATTGACTGCATGTTTATAAAATACATGATGTAGCCTAACTAGCAACAAACAGTTGGGAACAGAACCAGCTGATAAAGTTCAATGTCATATCTCCTGCAGGCAGTGAGGGTAGGATTGTACCAGCACTTGTGGGCTTACAGCCTGTGAAAGGCATCATGATGGGGATTTCACAGAGTTACAGAAGCAGGTGAAGAAATGCCCAGTCTTTTTCCCAGCTGGAAACAGGGTAACAGTTAAAATTGCAAGCCTGTTTTCTTGAGAAACAGCCTTGGTGTAACCTAAATAACTAAAAGATTGCTGCCCTTAGACAAGAGGCAAGTATTTACATAGGCCTCTGAAAATGGCTTACGACTAGAAAAAATGGACTAATATTTGAAAGCAGTTGAAGTTAGCCTTAATCATGATTTTTTTGAAGAATGTATCTGAGTGCTTTACTTTTACATTTGCTGCACTTCTAGTACTGATTTAGAGGGAGGTATTTAAAACTAGGAAATGTTTTCCTCTAAAGAGAGACACTTCAGTTTGTCTACAGCATCACCCCATCTATGTTGTATATATACAATACATATGTATAGTTATATGTATCTGTTATATCTCTCTTCTATCTTATGTCTATACACATTTTTTATTTTTTTTTCCCCATTGCCATAATGTCTGTGATGGCATGTATGCCTCAGAATAAATAATTTAAAAGACTAGTCTTTGGGGAGGAAAAGTCTCTTCTTTAATGGGAAAATCTGTGAATGAATGTCTTCAAGCAAGAAAAATTGTGGTGTTCTCAGATGAGTTCTAAACGAAGCGGCACCACTTTGTGTGTCACTAATTTAAACTCATACTTTTTTCTGTGTAAAGGAGTTTTAGTAGCTTTAACAGCTAGCAAGAAAGGAATTAAAATCTTTGCAAAATGTTAGCAAGAAAATGCACTTCATTAGCTCAGTGGGATAGAAAAGGTTACTTAAAATTTAACTACGGCTTAATGGTTGGTTTCACTGATTTCATCTTACAACATTCTAAAACTAAAATTCTCTGTAAAAGTGAATGGTCACTGGACATGAGTGACAGCAGAAGCAGGCCATAAACTGGCAGCAAATGTCATGCTTAAGGATAGAACCATTGTGTTAAGAAAGTTGTCATTAGGCTGTAATTCAAATACAGTATAACCACCAGTTCTTAGAAAATTTGGCCTTGCTCTTTTTATTGAAATAGGTAGAAGAGAGTAAAGGTACCTTTCTTTATTTTGGACATAAGTGTCATCTAAGTTTTGCAGTGAGGGCCAGATTGCAGAATTTTTGAGTACTAATTACTTTGATGTTGTTCAAGAGCTGATTTTCAAAGTCTAGTTTATTTCATGTGTCTGTATTGTTGGTGATGTTGAACTTAATGCAGTGGGATCAGATTTATTTATGCACAGAAACACAACTGCAGATTATTTCCATTGTATCTACTGTAAGTGTTCCATGTGTGTGATACTGATTCACAATCTTGCAGGATGAGCAGGTGGTCTTGCTCTGCCCCTATTTATGTCTGTAAAATGAGTTTGATATTACGTCACCGGTAAGCTGACACTTGAGCAGAATCATTTACACTTTGGATTTTGCATTAGGAAGAAATGTAGAAGATATTTTAGGATATTAGGAAGGAATTGTTCACTGGGAGTATGGTGAGGCCCTGGCACAGGTTGCCCAGAGAAGCTGTGGATGCCCCATCCCTGGAAGTGTTCAAGGCCAGGTAGGACAGGACTTGGAGCAACCTGGGCTAGTGGAAGGTGTCCCTGCCCATGGCAGGAGGTTGGAATGAGATGATCTATAAGGTCCCTTCCAACCCAAAACCTATGATTCTATGATTTTCTAATAATCCTGTAATACAAAGAATCAATTTAGGAACTGGGGTTGTAGGTAACAAAGCCTTTTCAATGTTTTTATTTCTCCCATAACAAATAAACTTACTCCACAGAAAACTGGACCATTAGGATACTCAGATGTTATATCATGATTCCTTAATGTATTCAGAAGAATTTTAGGTCTCCAGAGAACATCAGTGGGAAGTGTGTGTTTGGAAACACAGCCAAAGATGATCTTTAACCATGAAAATCATCTCTACAAAGGGACTTGAAGGTGGAGTTGCTTAACCCTGGTGCAGTATGAATATTGTAGTCCTGCAGTTGTGTGAGGGTTTCCCAGTTTTCCACAGCTTTTTCAAAGTTAACACTGCAATTTCAAGATCCAGCTTTGCAGCTAGTTTTGTTAGGATTCTAAGGTACTAGTTATCCAGTTTTAACTGGTTGTGGTGTTGATGCAGAAATATTTTATGTTTGCAGTTGAATCATTGGCATGTAGAAGAGGTTTTCATCACTATGATACCAAAGCAATATAGTTTTTTGGGTTTTTTTTACTTGCCTAGGTCTCTCCCTACCTGGATCACATTACTTGTGCCGCTTTCAGGACAGACTGATGTGGATATTGGTGCTGGAAAAAGGCTTCACGTACTGTGGTGTGAACATTAAGGTAACTGCATGCTGTGCACTGAGATACTGATGTTTGGGAATCATGCTGTGTAGCATTTCATCCATCAGATAACCGATTTACCTGATGTTACAGTTAATTTTTAAAGATAAGTGTTATCCTAACCAGCCTTGCAATTGGCACGTGTAAGAGATGTGGAATTTATTGTCTAGCTTGCAACACAATATCTTCAGTAAAATGGCTAATAAGATCTGCATGAGGCAAGTATTTATTTAAGACATTGATCTGTGTCTAATATTGCAGTGAGTGCTCTTTTTATTGCATCTGCTCATCTAACTGTTATCTCCAGTTAGATTTATAGGCTCAGTGGTGGAAGTATTGACAGTGGCACATACATTTTTATTCAGAAAAAATGTTGGAAGCAAGCAGCTTGCTAGCATTTAAAGACGTGTCCTGGTGAAGACTAAAAGGAGGTTGTTTCCATCTGTGCTTTAGGGGCTAGAACTGCAGGAAACATCCTGTCATGCTGCTGAAGCTCACAGAGTTGATGAAATTTTTGAAACAGCCTTTGAGCATCAGGAGCACACAAAGATTCTGTCTCCCAACCCTCATTTTGGACACATTCTGACTCCTTGCACTGTTGTACCTGTGCGGCTCTATTCCGATGCCAGGAACGTGTTGTCTGGAATCATTGACTCTCATGAGAATTTAAAGCACCTGAAAGATGATTTCATTAAAGTGCTTGTATGGATGCTTGTCCAATATTGTTACAAAAAATCAAAGACATGGGAAAGCCCAGGCAGTGCCGACAAGAGCAAACAAAGATCATTTCCAGGAAATCAGCACAGCAGTGCAGCAGAAAGATCCAGGGCTCTGAGGGAGGAAGACAGCTTTAGTGTTGATACAGTGGAGGACTGGACTGATGACAGTGACATTTTTGATTTTGAACCCAGTGGCAGAACAAAAGACAGAAAAGAACCTGGGCAGTTGGGACCGACACCAAAAGTGCACCTGTCTATTCCAGGGTCTGTGGAAACACAGAGCCAAGACTTCCCACAGGAAATGTCACCAGATGATAAATTATACAGGGCTGTGGTGCTTGGGCTGCCTGCTGTAGACAAAGGGAAACAGCCACAGGTTTTGCCTCGGGTTGAATTTAGTTGCTCTTACTCAGAGCTGTTGAGCATCCCTGAGGAATGGAGAACAGCGCCGGTGCCTCCTTCCAAAGTCAGTGAGATGAGGCAGAGGTTTCCAGAGGAATGGTACCACTTCGTTCTGAGTCAGCTGGACTTCTTCCATCTGAAAGAAAAGCCTTCCAATTTACTTGCAGACCTCACGGAAGATAAAGCTTTGAAAGACCTGTACATCCACGGAGTGCTGTCGTGCTGCTTTGGTCTGTTTGGCCTGGATAACGCCGTGCCTGCCCCGAGCCACGTGTTCAGGGCCTACACTGGGGGCATTCCCTGGTCTGTGGGTTTGGACTGGCTAACAGGCAAACCAGAGCTATTCCAGCTGGCATTAAAAGCATTCAGGTAAAAGAAAAACATTCCTTCTATAGAGAGTCCCATGCTTTGAAAGTGAATAGCACTTCACTGAAGTGATGTTTAACCCATATAATTTAAATGTATTTATTTGTAGCTTTTTCTTACCTCAGTATTGCCTGTGACCCCTGGCAGCGAAGCCTGTGGTATGGAGTTTTCTTCTTTCCTACCCTACCCACAGCAGTTGGCTCCAGTCTGCTGGGGAAGAACAAGCTATTTTTATTGTCCCCAGATCTAAGAGAATTGTGATGGAGTTGGATGTTTGGCACTTTCCATTATCAGACAGTGGGAATGGTGTTGGACGGGAATGAGAGATGCTTAAGCTGATGTGTTTTACGTCTGGCTAAAAGCACAGCCAGACTGATGGGCGGTGGCTCAGTTGATAAGCAGGAACTGACAGGGTTTGGTGGAGCCTTTTTCCACCTTCTGTGGCCAGAAGAGCCCTTCTCCCTCCTACCTTTGCTGCACAACTGACCATATGGCATTCTGCACCTTTCAGATACACTTTTAAACTTATGGTGGACAAAGCCAGCCTGGGTCCAGTGGAGAACTTCGAAGAGCTGATGAATTATCTGGAAGAATATGACAGCAATTGGTACATTGGGCTGGTGTCAGACCTGGAGTGGCAGCAGGCAGTTCTGCAGGAAAAGCCATACCTTTTCTCACTGGGGCATGACCCAAGCATGGTAAGAAGGAAAATTACTAGTGAGCAAGGTCAAAGTTTGGTTTTCCTTTTCACTGTTGTTTTTTTTTGTCTTTGTAATTGTGTTTCATGAAGGCTGTTTATGTTTTTGCTGGAGATGAACTGACACCACTGTCACTGAAAATCATGCCACAGATGCAGCATCATGTCCGGATTATCTTCCTAGATGGAAGAGTTGAAACTAGGAGGCTGGTTTATACACTTTGCTGTTTAAAGGGATGATTTCCATAGCATGTAGGCCCAAAGCTTCATTTAGTGCTTTGTAACCAAAACACTTGTGTCTCGGAGAACACACTGGACATCGTGATCTATTTGTTCTTACAGGGAATTTACACCGGTCGAGTCCTCACCCTTCAGGAATTGTTGGTACAAGTGGGCAAGCTTAATGCTGAAGCTGTGCGGGGTCAGTGGGCCAACCTGTCCTGGGAGCTGCTCTATGCCACCAACGATGATGAGGAGCGGTACAGCATCCAGGCACACCCGGTGCTGCTGCGCAACCTGACGGTGCAGGCGGCCGACCCGCCCCTGGGCTACCCTGTGTACTCCTCAGAGCTCCTGCAGCTCCCTCTGCTCTAGAGTGTCCTGGGGGTTTTTTGGTTGTTTTTTTTTTTTTTTTTATTATGACTGTTGTTATTTTGTATTTTTTCACCTGCATGTTGGTAATCAGATGTCCGTGCTCCATTTCTGCACTACAGATCAGCCTTTACTCTCTGGGTGGCGGTGCCAGGCCGGCACGTGTCCTTGGCACAGAAACAGTGCTAGCCAGGGCCTTCAGCAGGCAGGAGGTTTGGAACTGTTCTCCTGCTCCTGGAATGTGAGACACCGTTGCCTGTGTGGCTGACGAGCCAGATGCTGAAATTCTCTTCTCCAGTTTAGAGAGGAGCAGCATAATTCTGATCATTGACAATTTTTGGTGCATTTTTACCTTTTTTTTTCTTGGACAGGTGACTTGCACTGCCAGTCAGGTTACAGCTCCCTGTAGTACTGTCAACCCCCAAGCTGGCAACCAAAGTGTACATAGGGCTATTTATATGATTTTTATTTTATTTTTTTTTTCATTCTGGCCATTTTTTATTGGACTGAATTCAGTTCTAGCATTTGTTATATGACTTTCACTGATCTTAGTTGCTGTAAGTTACCAGCCATGCTTTAACAAAAGTGAGTTCTGAGGGACAACGTCTACCAAAGTATTTGTTTTGGTAAAGAGAATTTATATAAAACAGTGTGTGCTCTCACACACTGATAACCTGCGTGACCTACTGATGAAAGAAGTAAATGTGTATAATTAGGGGAGAGAAGGAATTTTAAGTACAAATGGAATAATTTCATCTCCTTCTTCCAGTATCCATATATATTATATATATATATATATGTTATTTGCAACCTATGTCCACCTCACTAACCAGTCTTCCACAGATACAGTGAGAGCTTCGTGATTGGGGGTGGAGGGGTGGAAATCCAGTGGTCTTTGCCAAAAGTAATGTATTTTTTAAGCCTTACCACAGGTTGGAACAGACTTTGGCAGCTGGTTTGCAATATTAGTGTTGTGAAAGCAGGCCAGGGTCCAGTCTCCAGTGACTCATTGATCCTGTTCACTACCAATGCTCCTGGCACCTAAAAGTGTTTTCTCTGTAGGTCAGTAGTTACGGTGTAGGTACTGCTGGTAAATGCTGAGCAGGGAGTAGGTAATTGTACCTTAACCTGTAGAATGAATTTAAATCAGAGCTGCTCCGTAACTGAAGTAGAACTGGTTTAGAACACCCATCCTTGTCTGATTTGGAGCATGTTTATTACTTCTACTCCTCACATTTAAGACCTTTTGTCTCAGATAAAATTTGTCACAAAGCAGTGTACTTGGCTGCTGGCTGTTTCTTTTGATCAGTGACTATAAAGGATTTTTAACAACTATGTGAGTGGTGCAGTGAAATTCTGAAGCAGTCAGGAAACACCTGTTTGGTGCCTGAGCTGTATCTGGAAATCCAGAGTCATGGAATAGATCTGGAAGGGGCTTATAGAGAGCACTGATTTCAGCTCCCTCCCAGAAGGAACTGCCCTAGCAAATGTTTACTCTGATTTAAAACTTCAAATACCAGGAGTGTCATGAACTCCTCAAGGAGTTCAGTTCTGTGCTGTTCTTCCAGCAATTGGAAAGGTGGAGCTATTTCCTAAACCTAATTAACCTTCCCTGCCTTATTGTAAATCTCTTACTACTTACCTTCCATATGGTCACAGAAAATTTAAATACCTTTTTTGCAGCAGTCTGTTATTCAGAGATGGCTGTAATTTCTGCCCTCATTCTTTGTCTTTTGTAAACTGAATAAACTAGTTGAGAAAAATCTGAAGAGAGCCATGATCCTTTTCCCTTCCTTTCCTTGGGTTCTCTCCATCTGGTACCACCCAGCCTTCTTGAGGAGTGTTGCTGGTAACCTGCCCCGATGTTCCAGCAGAGATCCTGATTGGTACCAGATGGAGGAGCACAATTAGCGATGGGCAGAATTCCTGTTTGTGCCTGAGAATGTGGAGCTGGGCTGTAATACCCTGCAACATCCTGTCCCCTGCTGTCGCAGGCAGCATGTCCCACCCCTCTCGCTCAGTGATGCACGAACCACTTGGCACATGCCAGTGTTTTTTGCAACAGTGTGACCCCGATTCCCAATGCCCTTTCCCGTAACCCTCTTTACATTCTTTTTTGGCAGAAACACAGGTTACAGCTTCTTGTTCTGCGTCACAGATCTGCAGCTGAGTGCCCGTTTAGTGTGTTGGTTTGTTTGCATGCTCTTGAACTGTGTCCTGTTTGTTTTGGGGCATTTCTTTGATTTACTGGGGATTAGGGAATCAGAGCACTGTCCAGCTCATCATGCCATGGTAAATGTTTTGAAGGGTACAGTCCTTGGTTCCTCGTGGCTGTTGCTGCCCAGTACACCACCAGTGCTGTTGAGAGTGGCCTCCGCTCTCTACAGAAGCTGGGAGTTCAGCTTCTGTTTCATGCTGTACTTGCTCAGAGGCTGTTCTGCCACTGGAACATTCCCTGCTCCTCTCTCCTGCTGCTCTGTAGCTTTCACAAGTGCCAGGTTTAGTGCAGGGCTCAGCACTACCTAAAGCAGGGCTTACAGGTACACCATTGCTCCCTCCCTTCCCCACTGCCCCATCCACAGCCCTTCCAAACAGCCACAGGACTGAGGCCTGTGGACTTTGCAGTGGTGCTGAGACCCAAAGACTAAGTAACTTCTAAATGTTGTGTCAGAAGTTGAGGGATTTAACCTCAATATACATTTTGGTCAAGGAATACTTCACAAGAATAGACTAAATATCCTTACCTCCTAAACCTTCTGCTTGTGGGTTTTTTTGCTCAATAAGAATTAGGAATTAAAGGATTCTGAGGTATATAATTTTAGGCTGCCCACCAGGTATTTGCCAATGTCATAGCAGCAGAAAAACAAGCATCAACGCTAGCCCAGCCTCTCATGTGTCTCAGTGCTTGTAAGCTTAAAAATTCAGCCTGTGGGAGTTTTGACATGAAACAAGTATGTTTAGAAAGAGATTTTTATTTAGTCAAGTATGTCATCAGCTTGATAGATTTGTCAAGTTACAAGATGACAAAGATATAACAGATAAAAAAAAAGCAGCTGTTGTTTGCAGTCACACAATATGAAAAGTTTCTCAGCCTTAGCAGAGGAACAGCAGGATTTTGTACATGCTTATCCTTATTTCTTCTTTCTTGAGTAAGAGGCATCAGCATCCTGGAGAGAGAGGACATTAAATCGGTATTTCTCCCTCCTCAATTTCTGCTGTATTAGGTCCTTCACTCTCAGTGTTGTTTTTTCTTTGAAAGAGCTTGTGACAGTGGGCAGTTACAGTGTGGAAGTAGGAAGTTCTAAGCTGCATTTCTGCATTTCCTGCTTTTGGAGTGCTTTAATGGGGGCGGGGGGGGGGAGGTTTGTACCAAGTTTAACAAAAACACAGTAAGAATAAACAGCATCTACCAAGCAGCACTGCAGGAACAGAATGCTGCACATCTGTCCCTGGGGCTGCCAGTGTGCGTGAAGAGCCCTGACAGACAACAGCACTGTTTAACATACTCCTGGAGGTGCTCTGGTTACAAAACCTAGACACAACCAAGGGAGGTGTTTTCAACTGCCTTAATTCCAAGTTGTCTTAAATAATTTACACCTGTGACTTATAGCTCTGCATTAATGGTGAGTCCTGAACCTGCAGCCTGTGTGATGGAGATCAGAACAAGGCCTGGGGCACTGCAAGATGTGTAGTGACCACGCTGTGTTACTCTGCACTGGCAGGATGCAGAGACAGGCTCTGGCCGGGCATCAGCTGATACAGAAGCGAGGAGGGAAAAACAGGAACAGATCCAAAATGCAATCCCAATGGTGAAAGAGTCAGTCAGCAAAGAACCAAGCAAGCAGAGGAGAGAGGAATGCACTTACCAATCCGCTCTTGAAGTTCTGTATCCTCTTCTTGCCCATCTTGTTCATGAGCCACCAGGCCCAGGTGGGCGCGTACTGCCACAGGTAGCACACGGCCAGGTAGGGGTGGTCGCTGATCCAGGCCTCCTTCAGGTTGTTGGCTGTGCTCACCAGGGTGAGCCGTGCACAGCGGTCCGTGGGCATCTTGTGGGACTGGTCACCACTGTTCTCTATGGACTGGGGGGGAGAGGCGGGCAGGGATTAGGGCTGGACTCCAGGGAGTGACAGAGGCCAAGCTCTGTGTGACAGACATGCTCCTCCCAGCTTCCCCACAGGCAGATTCCAGCTAGTATGGCAGAGACTGGGGTGAGGGAACCCATCCCTCATTATCCTCTAGTGTGGGAACACTTCCCACCTTCCTTTGGCTTAATCAAAGCACCCTTTTAATTAATGGCTTGATTGATGGGTCAAAGGTGAAAAAAATAAAGCCCTGCCCTGCTTCAGCACAGCTTCTACTTGACTGTGACACAGATTATCATCTCTGGAGATGTTTAAAGGAAGACTGGACATGGCACTGAGTGATCTGGTCTATTGACAAGGTGGTGACTGGTCACAGGTTGGACTTGATGATCTCAGAGGCTCTGTGATTCTGTGCCTGGAACAGGCTGCCTCCTCTGCAGCTCTGGGAAATGGGAACTCCCCTGTTCCCAGCTCTCTGCCGGCTTCTGTGCAACATATTACTCAGTAACCAAGCTACTTGATGAGGACACGTTCCCCATTAATGTAAATATTCCTGCCAGCGCTCTCCATGGGCAATCTCAGCTAAAGGAAAAGCAGGAGGCTGTCTTGGAGCAGGGATGTCTACCCGAGGTCTTGCCCCATGTATCACTTGGTGAACATAAACCACCCCTGTGAACTTAGACACGTTTCACTCCAGTGCAAGCACACTGCTCTAGCAATCTGTTCTTGTTTCCCAGGGCAGAAGCAGTTCTGATCTAGATTTGCTCTTCCTCCCTGGTCTTCTGCCATGCTGAAATCTGAGGAATGTGTTTTGCAAGCTTTCCCCATTGCTCAAAGAGTACATCTTTTCTTTCATGCAAGTATGAAGTTTTGCAAGCCAAAAATCCTTCCAGAACTTAATTCAGCAATGGGAGATCCCCTCCCCATCACTGATGGGTTATTTTGAGCTTCAAATTGATTGAATTTAGGGCAGATTGCAGTCTGAAGTATCACAGTAGCAATTTTTGCCAGCTATTTTGTTAGGACAGCCTTTATTAAAAGCCACTGTGCAGTTGGACGGTTTTGCTTTTCCTCCTGGAACAATCCCTAACGGGAAAGGAATGCACAGCTCCCATCAGCTGAGCTGGGGCTGTGCCGGCAGCAGCATCACCCACCAGGGCACAGTGTGACCAGGGCAAACAAAGCGCTACCTGTGCGCAAGGGCAGTGTTCTGCAGGCAGAGCTGTGTCCAGAAAACCATGCCCTTTCCCCCAGAACTGCAGCACAGGGGCTGTACAGTAAATTTTACCAGACTTGGGTTGTATGTGTTGGAAGAGAGAAGGCCTAACAATTATCAAACTCAATTGTCATATGATACGGACTTGACAGTTCTGTACCACTCAAAGCATTTCTTGGTAAAAGGATGAGGTTACTGTTAGTTAGGAGGAGAAAAAGAAAAAACCATGAAAGGACCACTGGCCCTGCAGCAGAAGTTGAATGTACCACAACAGAACTGAGTGTTTACCTTTGCAAGATTCTCTGTAAAGACATTTTGGATAATCTTGGACTGCACAGGCCCTGGGCAGATGTTGATGATGCTGATCTCAGGGTAGTCAGTCAGCTCAGTGCGCAGAGAATTAAAAAATCCCTGCAAGACAAGAATATAATGAAATCTCCCTTGGCTGTGCTTTTGCAAGGTTTAACTCACTACATCTTTTCATACTAGTTTATGCTGTAAAAGTAACAGTATTTCACTAAAATTCCTGCTACTTTCTTTGACTTTTCACAATCAATGGCTAATTTAACATTTTAACTGCAATTACAGACACTGACATATAACCCAGTGAACAACATATCCTTGTCTTCCCAAATACACAACAATTTTGCTAAACTACAACCAGATTGTCCTGTCCCTGTACTGAGGAGAAGCTTTGCTACTCAGTAGTGGAAATGCTACCAATGCTACAAACTCAAGATTGTGGAAATTCTCTTGCCTAGGTGAATTGCTCTTTGTGGTGACATTAAAGATTTTATACTGTTTCTATCAATTAAGTAATTGATAGAATTGAGTAAGTGGCTGGTTTTATGTAAGAGAAGGAAGAAAACTTTCAGCATAGCAAGTCAGAGGTGGACCCTGACAAATTCAGGGGGTAATTCTGCACCACTGAATTCACTGCAAAGTTTGAACTCTGCATCCACATTGATATAAATCTTATTTCAGCCCAGGATATGACACCAGTGTATCCAAGTTAAACTATAATTACAAAAACTGCAAGTACTTCTTTAAGCTAATAGGAAACAAGTTTTCTGAATGTGAGTAGCAATTCACACTTAGATGGCAACTATTACGGGAAATATGAGCAATTCAGGAGGGCACTTTCTACCAAAGCTGCTGGTCAAGCACTGATGATTTAGCCAACACCCCATTGTGTCTTATCTTTGGCCTGCTTAGTAACAGTAGCCTGTATTTATTCCAATTTTGTGTCACAACAGAGTGAGCACAGGCTGATAAACTTGTCCCACTGTAGTAAAATTTTATCCCCTGTACTCCCCTCCAGCTTGGGATGAGGGCTGGCCAACCCAGAAGCTCTTCTCTCAGTTGCAGCACAGGGCTAAAACCAGTCAGATACAAGCCTGTGATGACACAGAAGCATCAGCTGGGATGAGCCACAAAAGCTCGGCAAGGAGCTGCACACTCTGACCAAGAGCATGGGCTCCAATTTCCCGATTGTCGTGGCTAATTCCAGTTTATGGATTGCATACAGGCTTGGCAGTTCGGTTCCCTAAAAACTCTGACTGTGTGTTTAAAGTTGTAAGTACCTGCAGGCCCCAGATCTGGTGTTAGACCCTCACAGCCTGGTAGCACAGCCTGGAGAGAACTAAGTTCTAATGTTAAAGACACCGATGTGCCCAGAAATCAGCTCCTGGACCCATGGGAATCTGCCAGCCACCCAGCTGGTTTGGATTAAAAAGGCAGGCCCTCCCCTGGATTACCTCCTGCCCTGAGGTGAGCCTCCTTCCCCCACTGTGCACCTTCAGATGTGCCACCAACATGGCTGTGTTTTATCCACCACTCCAGGCTAATGCTACGTCCCAACTTTCCTCATCCTCTTCCTTCCCCAAGGAGCCCTGAGCCCACTTCTTTCAGAAAAGCCCCCAAACCCCCAAGCTGTGCAGTCCTGTCACAAAGGCGGTGCCCGTCAGTCCAGCTGAGGATGAAGTCACATGTAAAAAGACACCAGACCAAAACTCCCTCATCACTCCCTTTGGGAGCTGATTTGGGATGGTGAGAACAGAACTGACTCCCATTTTGCCTGAGGGGGACACACTGAAGGTGTACTTCCAGAAGCCGAGGAGGTGGAAGGGTGTGTGTCTGGGAATGCTGTGAAAGAAAGGAAACCAGACCATTGCCAGACCCTCATGCTGCAGCTCCAAGTTTTTACACCACAGAAGAGGTACAATCTTCACCATCAACACAGGACGGTCAGGACACTCAGCTGAAATCCTGGCTGACAATCGCTGAGAAAAGCCTCTTGAAAACCAGAATCTTATGTATTACAGTCCCCATTGGAGGCTCTATGGACAATATGTACATGTTCCCTAATTCCAGCACTTATCTTTGATATCCAAAGATAGCTGGTATGAAATTCCTCCACTTCCTCCCAGAAGACAAGTTTTAAATTCCTACGAAAGAAAAGGAAGTGCTCTCTTTTCTTTAAACTCAGGCAGGCACAGACGCAGATTTGGGAGCAGTGAGGGAACTCAAGCACAAGAGGAAGAACCTGAGTGTTTCCACCAAGCCCAGACTGAAGCCAGCTCTGACACAGACACAGGATGTGCGGGACAGGAACTGCTTTCAGCCATCCCTGGGCATTTCCACCTTAGAGACCAAATCCTACAAGATGCTGGAGAAGGCAAGGCTGAAACAACTTCTATGACAGAACCATTTAGAAATTCCCTTAACGACCACAGAACTGAACAAAGAGAGGATTGGTTGCTGCTCAGTGCAGTCCATGTGCTTATTAGACATGTGCTCTGTCATCAGAAAGGACATTTTGAAGGCCACTCTGATCCCCTCCACATGCCACCAGTTAGATGAATTACAACTGGATGAATGGCACATCATCTCCATGAGCATCATCTCACTAAGAGAGAAACTGTCACATGCAGACTCCCATGGACTTGACTCACACTCTTACAGCACTGAAATAAAGGGCAATTTCATCAGTAGAACATTGTTATGAAGAATTCCAGTTGGCATGAATCAAAGCTGGATTGTTTCAAGAACAAATTCTAATTCTAAGCAGAATTCCTTCCTTCTGTCCTTCCTCCTCCAACTGCCATTTAAAAAGAATTAAAAAAAAACCCAAAACCACGAAACCCACAAGTGAAAAGAGGGACTTAAGAAAGGTATGATTAAGATTGCAGCATTAAGGGTGTCAGCTGTGATAGATTTCAAGGCATGAATTAAAAAAACCCAGAACAAACACCATAACAGGTGAATTCATGGCTCACATATTTAATAACTGGTGGCCAAAATGCAACCTTCACTTCATGAAGATCCTAAAATACAGGTGAATACATGCTGGGAAAACACAACAGGAAAAGGATCATTTCTATGCTTTGTCTTATTTTTCTCCTCCCCTCTCTCCAGCCTTGTGGATCCCTTCCAGCTCAGAATACTCTGATACCTGTGATTTCTTCTTGGTCACCAGCAGAGATGGGCTACAGGGCTGCCATTCCTACAGACTTCCCTTACCTGAACTGTATTGGTGAAGTTTGGTATTTCACAAGAAGCTTTTCCTAGTTTCTGGGGGCTTCCTTATATTAATTAATTTTAGTAAACTATCTCTTTAAAGCTTTGTCCGTGTTCTCAATCTCAACGCGGGATTCAGAATTCCGAGTGTATTTTTAAAGCATCACGTGAATTCCTTGTGCTCTGCAATTAATTAGTCTTGCTTAGCCCAACTGCACCACACCCAAAGATAATTCAACTGAAAGAACATTTAATAAATAAAGGAGCATGAAGGGAATTCAGGCTTCTGCTCACTGCATTCTTCTAATTTAAATCTACTAGACTTAAGCCAAAAGTTGGCCTCCAGTGGGCAATTTCAGCACTGGCACTCCAATGAAGACCAGCAGATCTTTCCCTGTCCCTAAAAACTTTTTGTTAGCAGAGACCTGTCACCACCTTCTACATCTTCATTCTTTTAAGTGGCTTTGCGCTGTCAGCCACTTGTTACATTTTTGTTGCTGTTAGTCAAATTGTCAAAAAGATATTGATCCCACAGCTTAAGCAGTTATTTGCTCTGTTCAGGTGCTTAAATGCAGGAGGGAGTAAGAAGGTGCCAGTTTTTAAGCCATCACTGAAGTTTGTTTTAGTGAGATCAAAATGTGCATTAGCAGGAAGCCAAACAGTGGTGAAAGACAAATATGTCTAAACAAATTTACCAGTTAAACAAATGATTCCTCCATGATACAGGCATATACTTTTCTGAGCTCTCCTTTTATGTTTTTCTACTCAAGTGACAGTGCTTTGAAAACTTTTTCCAAGCAAAAAAAGTTGAGGGTTAGGCAGAAGAAACTTCCTAAGACGCTCTGAGCTGCCAGTTCTTCACACCACAACAAGATTCAGAACTGTTGGAAAGATTCATTCAGATGTTACCAGATAGATCAGGAATTCTCATTTCTCTGAGTAGTTTGTCCTAAGGATTTCCTGTAATCTCAAAACTCTCACCAGTGACTTTTCCTCCTTCACTGAGATGAAAATTCCCATAGAGAATAATCCTTCTGTTTAGGTATTCCCTCATCTGAGGGCCAGAGGTCTTATGTTTCACACTGGAATTTAACCAGGTAGTGGTTAGAACCAACTAAGATGGCACCTGAATTCTAGTCAGGAAAATAAATCTACACTGGGAGCTGAGATATTTCACATTTCAGAGCCAAATTAATTTCAGGACTTTCAATACCTGAGGATGCTACATATGCTGTGTGCAGTTTCAGGGGAGACTGCAGAGAATAAAGTCCTCTGCTACAGCGCTGATGCTGGCCTATTACACAGCAAGACTTAATTAACTTCCAAAATTCAACTTACCTGCAGAGCATGCTTGCTGGCACAGTACCCAGTGGCAAGGGGAGCTCCCATGATACCCATCACACTGCTCACAGTAACAATCTTTCCTTTTTTCCTCTGTATCATGTGGTTCAGGACATGCTTTGTTAGAGAGATTGTACCTAGGTAGTTGAGTTCTATGATGGCATTGTAGACATCCAGGTTTGTATCCACAAACAGGGAGCGCTGGGAACGTCCTCCGTTGTTGACCAAAACATCGATCTCGAGGAAGATACAAAGTTAATATAATATTATTTCCCTTAGTTCTTGTGCTTCCTTAGGCAATTCGGTGACCATCAAATTAGTTTTTAGTAATGACCAGTGCTTATTTGTTTGCTGTTGCATCTCTGCAAAGCCTGCTGAAACCCAGAAGCAAGCAACAGAAAGGATAAAAACTGAGGAACTTGTTGGTGAGTTTGATGCTGATACTGAAGACACTGGTGAATTTATCATACAATAAAATAAAACTAAAATAGGAATATAAATGCAGGTCTAGGAGACAGAGAAGAAAAAGCAGTTTAACCCCAGAAGCACACCTTACCTTGCCAAAATGCTTAAGAACAGTGTTGGTTGCAGCTTCATGAGTGGATCTGTCAGTCAGGTCAAGACGCAGAACGAGAATATCTTTTTCACCCAAGCTGCTGATCTCTGAAAACAACCATCAAGTGAATGGGAATCAGTAAGAGATTGCTAATGTAACAACTTGGGACATGTAACACCACACTTTCACAAAAAAAGACACCAAGAAACCATAAGATCAAGCTGGAAATAAAATGCTTGCTTTGTTTTCATTTTTATCTCCACAGAGAATCCATTTTTAATCTGTCCCTACCAAGCCTTTCTTTTCTCATCATTATGCTTTTGCAGGTGAAAAACCTGACTTTGTTAAAAAGGCTTGTGTAGCTAAATACAGACAATTTAATTATCCAAATAAATTGCAGTAGTTGGGAGTAACAGGCCTCCAAATTTTTCTCTGAGCCAATCAGATGTATAGCACATTGGCAGCCCTGACATTCTGCTTGGATGTTAACAGGTCAAGCATGTTTATTCCTGGCAATAGGACGAGTACAATTTAGACCCAAAACACAACATACATACCTGAGCAGCTATGAGGGAAATTCTAGAGAAACTGGATTATTGGGGGATTATTGGAGGAAATAGGAGGGTTTGTTTAACTGACAGGGTTTTTTTAACATATCCATCTCCTGAAATAAAAGTCAGCTGTCACCAAGTTCCAGCCCTCATGCTGAGAGTTTCTACCACTGTCTCTTCAGAACAACTGACCTTTTCCATAGAAAGCATTTTTGAGCAGTGATTTGTTACCCTGGGGTTTTGGGCCAGATGACTCACAAAAACTAAATCTTTGTCATTTCAAGTTTTTTTAACTACATATAACATGATTTTTTAACTTTATTTATTTTAGTTTGACAGTTCTATTTTTGTTTCAAAATCAATTCCTAGCCACAACTAAGGGTAACTTCTTCCCTTTAAGCAGCTGAACTCTTCAGAGAGACTCAGGCTTTCATTTTTTATTTACTACTTCTTGCATATACAGGGAACATTAAACTTTGTGATGTAGAAATAAAGAGGTTACTTCAATCCATCAGTTCTCTCTGTTCAAGGGTCATTAGTATTTAAGCCACTGGTTAAAACAAACCCATCTCTCTGGTTTAACACTACTAGTATTTCCATTTATTGCTCCCTCCAACTCCTCCATGTGTATTTTCCCCTCTGTTTCTTCCAGGGATACAGCAATAAAATCCATGCAGTTTAAGCTGTCCTCTCAGAAACACATCTCATGCTGCCTCAAATAGATTTGCAGGGCTGAAACCTGCTGGGGTGTGGAGTGTTTCTGCTATGGATTAACAAGACCACACACTCAACCCAGCCACAAAAGCTACATAGGGGAGAAAGAAGAGGGCAGAGGAAAAGACACAGACTGCTGATAAGGAAGGAAGTGCTCTTTTATAAGATGTAAGAAACTTTTGACATCAGGAAATTTCAAACCAGAAACCTTTTTTTTTTTTTTTTTTGAGCAATCCACAGTCCAGTTTGATTTCTACCCCCCAAAGCACTCAAACTGTACATCTCTAGCAGCTTCCTCAAATCTTTTCTAGGGTGAGGAATCCTTCCTTTAGGTACTCCTCACAGACAGCTTTCACAAAACTTCCAACATTCCTGTTACCCTTTTTCTAAACTCCTTCTCCCAGTCACTCATCCCATTGTTTTTCTGGCTGATGACCACCGCTGTACCCAGTGCTGAAGGGATGGGTACATCACATCCCAGTTTATACACTGGCAGAATGATGTTCTTCATTACTTTTACTAATAACCCCTAACATTCCACTGCCCTTTTTACCTGCTACCAAACTGTTCTGTTTAAGGAAACAACCAGAAAAACACTTGCCCCCAGGTGGGAGATTTTAGTTGCAGTTCATTGTTCAGGTTTCAGATCAACAACTCTTTTCAACACATGTGAACCCAAGATCTCAGTTTCTCATAACATGATAAACACGTTTGCTCAGCACAGTATTTTCCAGCTCTTCAGCATTTCCTCTTCTGTCTTTTATTTCTCCCTTGTATAATGCCCTTCAACAGAAGTTGAGCTTTGAGCAGAGGCTGATCAATGTGACCCCCTGGGATCCCTTCCAACCTCAATTACTGTATAATTCTTGAACTTACAGACTGTCATTCATTTGGCGTATCCATATTTAAATCATATTTGAGCTCTGTCAAGCCAAGAAACATTCCCCTACTTACTTTTATTCTTTTTAGGGCTTTTGAGATAAAACAGCCTCCAACATTTTTGGTGAAATTGAACTCGTGTTGCAGAGAGTTGTTGCGGGAAATAGAGAAATCACTTGCAGTTATAAGTTAAAAAAGTTGTTTTCTCTTCCTCCTGCACAAGTGCAATGAAGTGTTGAGTTGGCATATGCATGACTCAACAGGTATTACCACAGCTCTTACAGAGCTTTTCTTCTCTCTCTCTCCCTCAGCTTTTAAGTAATGTAGAACGCATAAACCTGTATCACGGGGTGGTGTCACTAAATTTTGAACAAGATATATGTGCTTGTTTCTGACATCTAGTTCAGCTGCTGCTGTGTACACCCTCTCCAGCAGGCATGTTACAGCCCATTAGCTCCAATTATGCCCCATAATTCAGCCAAATTCATGTTTGTGTTACATGTTGCAGCTCAATCCTAGTCCATCCCATACTACTCAAACCTTACATGAAAGTCTTGAACTCAACTGCAAAGACAAGACATGCAGGTGGAAGCAAGGACAAGCCACTCAGGAAGCACGTGGACCCGCTGCCCAAGCATGCAGGGATGGAATCAGGAAGATCAACACCCAGGTGGAGTTGAAACTGGTGAGGAATGTGAAAGGCAACAAAGGTTTCACAGGCACAGCAGCAACAAAAGGGAGACCAAGGACAGAGTGAGCAGGGATGGGGAGAAGGAAATGAGGAAGGGCACAGAAAGATGTCAGGTACTTATTGCCTTCTTTGCCTTAGTCTTCTCTGGCAAGATCTCCTCTCAAGTCTCCCACACTCCTGAGGCTAGACTCTGGGGGAAAGAAATACTAACAGAGGAAGATAAATTAGGGACAAAATGCACATATAAGCAGGGCAATATATACATCCAGTGTTTACAAGAGATGGCTGATGTCACTCATCTTTGGAAGGTACTTGGTATGTGCAGTAGCTCCCCAGTGACTGGAAGAAATGAAGTGTCACACAGCCTAAACTCAGTCCTGGGGAAAGTTATGTGGCAATTCCTCCTGAATGCATTTTCCAAGTAAATGAAAGACAAGGTGCATGGGAAAAGTCAGCATGGATTTAGCATGGTCATATACTGCCTGACCAACTTAATTGCATTTTGTGATCAGCTATGGTATCCTTCCATGATCAATATATGTTAATATCTTCATTGATGACCCAGATGATGGGACAAAACACAGGTTTTAAGAAAATTTCCAGTTAAAATCAAGTTCAGAGGAGCAGTTGCTCTGCTGGAGGGCAGGACCACCATGCAGAGTCATCTTAACAAGCTGTAAGGACAGTCTGATAAACTTCATTAAGCTCAATAAAGTCAAATGCAAAATTTCACATTCGGGAGAGCACAGTGCTCTGCAGTACTGCAGGCCAACATCCAAATAGTTATGGATCAGCTCTCCAAACAAAACCTGAGGTCTTGAGGGAAGGACAACAGCAAGCTGAGTGTAAGTCAGCCATTGGCTCTGGCAATTACAAATGCTAATGGACGGCATTAACAAAAGCAAACTGAGGGAAAGTGATTTTTAAGAACCCCTACACAGCATCCTCAGACTGCATCTATGAGCACTGTGTCCAGTTTTGGACCCTCTTAGTTCAAAACAAATTCAGATGCACTGGAGATAGAGTACCATAGGGCCACTAAGCTAGTTAGGAGGGTTAGCTCACAAAATAATCAAGGAAAGGGGTAGTAGCTGGATTTACATGACCTTGGTAAGCAAAGGGTAAGTGTGGAAGTGGGTCCAAATATCCTCTTCCACTGCTTGAAGGCTGGCTATAGAAAACATGCAGTAACTATCACATAAACAGACTCAGAGAATGGTTTGGGTTGGAAGGGACCTTAAAGACCATCTAGTTCCAACCCCCTGCCATGGGCAGGAACATCTTCCACTATCCCAGGTTGCTCCAGGCCCCATCCAACCTGGCCTGGAACACCTCTAGGGATCTCTGGGCAGCCTGTGGCAGGCCCTCACCACTCTCACAGTCAAGAACTTCTTCCAAGTATCTATCTAATCTAAACCTACCCTCTGTCAGTTTAAAGCCATTCCCCCTTGTTCTATCTCTGCATGCCCTTGTTGTGTTTCTGTGTTACTGAAGAGTTTCCAATAGTCCTACTAATCAGACCATTAAAGGTTGAAGTTCAGCAGCAAATATTTACAAAGCACACTGCTACATAAGGCTTAAAAGCTTGTACATAGCACAACTCAGACATTCACAGAGTCACTTAAAGTTGGCAGAGGCAGAAATCATCTTAGATAAATCTGTACTCTTGGTTCACATAATTTGGAATATTTCTAAATATTCCTTAGCACATTACACTCTCATACAAGTACTTTCTGAAAAGGCCTATCCAGGATTAGAGCTCCTGCCAGCCTATCTTGTGTTATCAGTTTTGCAACGACAACAAACAGCCATGGACGCAAACATAATTGCAAACTTCTCCTGACCACTAAACATTGCGTCACACACACTGGAATTCTGTCATGACTGCCCCTTAACCATGCTGTCATCACATGTCCTCTGCTGCTTTTTAAATTTAACTATGTAAAGTGACTGCTTCTTGGAACCATCAGAAAATAAAACTAAGGAGCTGTGCATTTTTGAGAGTTCCTTGAGAGATTTTCTGAGTAGGCTGCTGCAACTTTTAGCTTTCTAGAAATGCTTAGGTGCCAACCCAAGAAAAACATTTCAATGTTACTTAGCACACATTCCAAGCAGACTGTAGGCATTCTATCACATTACTAGGAATGAAGTGTTGATGTGATAATATATTCCATACAAAATACTGCATTCTGAGCTATAGAGCATAAACAGTCTGAAAGAAGCATAACATTAATCATATTCAAAACCTCTATTTATCAGAGTGAATTAACTGTCTATCCCTCTCACTGCCAAGCCAGAAAAAAAGGAGGGAAAAAGAGAAACAAGAGGAATTAAACCAGACTACTGACTTCACAGGCATATGAAAGATAAATGGAATAGTTAAACATTCCGCTTCATGTTTGTTCCTTTTGATCTACAGGAGATTCTTTCTTGCAAATTCTTACAACAAGTCTTTCTGGACATTTCTACTTGTTCCTGTTCCAAAGAGCAAAGTCAGTTGTCATTCTGCCTGTAACATGCACAAACATGAAGAAAGATTTCTGAGTAGTGGGCACCTACATGGTTTGGTTCTTTAAACAATGAGATTGTTTCCTCCATTCCCTACAGGATTTATTACATTCCTTAATCTAGTATCTTACAAGACCACTCACAATTGATAATGAGACTTTTAGGTAATAGTGGCTTAGGAAGGAACTTGTCATGCAAGTCTACACAAAGGCTTCTCACTCACAGAAAGAAAATACCAGCTACAAAGGTACACTGAAGCTCTGTATAAAGTTGACTTTCATCATTAAATGTATTCCTGTGATGTGTGGGTTAGTGTTTCTGTGGCAATTCCACCGTTTGCATGAAGTAGTAAGTTGTACTTACGAAGGCATTTCTTTTTCACTCTCTCCAGCTCATCCTCCCTTCTTGCAGAGATGGCAAGCAGGGCTCCTATCTTTGACAGCTGGTATGTCAGTTCTTCTCCGATTCCACTTGAAGCTCCTGTCACCCAGACAACCTTGCCACGCAGCTCATTTTCTATGAAAGGAATCAAGACAGCAGTTCACACATTGCCAATGCTAGGATAAACATCTAACTCACTGCAGGAGTACAATCTGATACTGGTTTTAGGAAATCTGATATGGTTTTTAAGAAATATGCTCATTTTGAGGGGTATTACGAAATCCTGACTTCTTTGTTTTTTAGTCACATGCAGTTGTGAAATTGTTCATGGTTGTTCCGTTGCCATTTGAACTTTGTTCCAAGGCTAATCTGAATAAACACAGATTATTTACCTGATGGAAGAAATTTGATTGCATTTCTGCAAGCCATCCACACATAGCAGTTCCACTAACCTCATCAAACAGAGCTTCAGAGGAAAAGGGAGAAGAGAGTTCTTGGAATTGATAGGAAACAGTTACTGTATTGCAAATCCAAACAAAAGCCTAAGCAAACCTTTCCAAATGATGTTTCAACCCCAAAACGTTCCTAAGTAATTGCTGACAGAATAAAAATCCCTGAACAGAGACAGCTGATCGTGAAAAGCCAAAGGGATGTTCATCCACTTTTGTTTTGTGTGTGATGCAGGTTAATTCCTGCACTGATCAGAGCACAGTACACGGAGTTCCCAAAGGTGTCTGTTCATTCCCCATGTCATTCCCCATGTCCTCACAGTGCCAGCCCTGATACACTTTTTTAACCTGTAGTAAAAACAAGAACAATCTTGGTCCTTTTACTCCTGTTCCCCCTTGTTTACAATCATTCCCACTTCATGGTACACCTGGGTACTGGGAAAAGGCTTAGCTTTCCAGACATATATCCCAAAATCATCAAACACAACAGATGGCTGCAAATCATCCATTTAATTCTAGAACATGATTCAAGGATTAACAAACAAATATCAGAACACTTTTCAGAACGTACCATTGCCTAACACTTGTCTGTGTTCTCCAAGATCAGTTTCTGTGAATACTAGCCTGGGAAAATCTGACTCAGAGCACTGCTGACAGGAGCTCTTCCTTCTGTTTCTCAAGTTTGTGAAGAGGAGTATTCCAGCATTTAGCCAACCAATAAGATTTCATGGCATAATTCAAATATTTGGCAAACATAAGCCAAATGCAGTTCCTGGGACTTAAAACCAGTTTCATTCTGAAAAGGGCCAGAATAGCATTTTTCATCTTTTTAAGCTGAACTTTACCCATAATTTAATTTACCAAAAGTACTTATTTTTCACTGCAGCTGGTGGCTGACACTGTTTTTACTTCCTGCTTTCTCCAGTGATCAGTTCCTGGTTCTCTCTACACCACACTGTGTTTCAAATTTCTACTTTTGGAGTCTTAATGACATAAAACCCACAAAGACATCAGCACCAAAACCTTCTACCATTTTGACAAGGGCAGAGAGCACTCACAGCTGACCATCAGAGTTCAGCTTGAACTTGTGGGACTGCCAGTGAGTACTATTTGTCTTTTTTTAAGCTGACTGTATTTTAGCCAAAGAAAAATCCCTCATAAAACCAAGCTTTTGTGGTTTGGGGTTGTTTGGAAATTTTTGTTTCCTTCTAACAACAGCAACAAGAGTCACTTCCCAAAGGAAAGCTATATTTTAAGGTTATCAAATTGGGAGGTGGAAAGGTATGTTGCTGAAGTTGTAGGAACATCCACTGTATTCACCATTATACCAAGTGGCTGCTGTCTGTAAAGCTTATTCACACCCTTCCTAGAGTTTTATTCCACTGTATTCTAAAATAATTGAATTAATCACAAGGAATTGCATGGGGATTCACCTCTTCTGTTACTTTTTTCTTTTTTTTTATTGCAGAAAACATGAGTAGACAAACACTACACAAACAGAACACATGGACATACTTTCAGCCCTGCTTATCACACTCATTCCTCTTGCTACTGAAAACAAATCTGCTTCCTCCTACCCCTTAGATTCCCTGCTCCCAACCTGTCTTGGGCAGCTTCACAGCAGTTATTCAGGATCTTGTTCTGTGAACAGAATAATTAACTGAGATAAGGAAAGTTTTCCACCAATTCCCTCAGTGCTGAGTTACCAAGCACTGAGCTACTGAGAGTTAACACACGGGAAAACCTCAAATGCTGATGTAAAACAAGTACCAAACCATCAGATTGCCCCAGAATAAATGTCCTGTTGTTAGTGGAAATAAGTTTGAAAATTAACTATGCCAAATTAAGAAATAAAAGCAGATTATACTATTGCTAACTATTAACTACTGTGCTACAAGGTATAACAAATGAGAGGTCAAACAGAGTTGTACCTCAAGTAATCCAAAAAGCAGGTCTGCAGCTCCATTTAGAGGTTTTTCCCCAGCATTTTATATCTCTTACAGCACAGGGCTGCCATTTCATTTCATGCAGGAAAAATATTTGAAGTGGGAAAGTTTAAAGCAGATCATTCTCCCCACAGCCCTAAAGAATCATACCATTATTCCCAAATTCAGGAGTAGGCTTTCATATGTAAAAGGATCCTGCTTAGCTTTATAATATTGGGCTGCCTGTGAAAAGCACAGAGATTACAGTGAGTGTTGTCCAGCTAATGAAACACAACACATAAGGAAAGGAAATCCTTCTCTCCCAACCACACAAATATTCAGATTATGAGAAGCAATCCAGCACCTGTCAATAAAAAAATCCAGAAATCAATTTTCTCTGTAGAGCTGTATCACTGAAATGGAACCAATCTTACCTACATTAAGGCCTTCCTCTGTAATTGTTTACAGCACAAGAAACATCCAAGATCAGTCTCCTTTCTGCCAGATATTTTCATCTCCAAGAACTTCAACATCCATAATAATGTTGTAGTATTGATAACACAATATAATGACTGCAAGAGTGACAGCTCTAACAGCTTTAATTAAAAATCAAGGGCTGTTTTCCATGGGATCCACATGTTACTTTTGTAGGCACCCTACATTATGGGCACAATATGGGGATGACAAAGAGAAATTTATTTAAAGAAACATCTTTTCTAGTGTTTGTCCCTTCTGTTTTCCCATCTGATTTCCTAAATTGTATATATTTTACTTCATTTACAAGCACTCAGTCTGGGGCCAGGGGGAAGTGGCCAAAACACCAGTTCACCTCTCATGTTGACAAATTTCTGCCTGATTCATCTTATATGCCCTGTTGAGGCAACTCCATCACAAAATGACTACATGGCTCTTTATATGGGAACTTTTAGGGACTACTTAAAAGGTTTCCAGGCTTCCGTTACAAAGGCTACATTTAAATAACAATGTGTCTACCCAAGAGCTCCTACATCTTGATGTGCATTGCACATAGATCCCTCAGGACAGAGTTTCAATTCTGTTTGTAGCGGTCAAGATCTGTCTTGTTTCTCTGACCATAGTCTTTCCACGATCTTTACAAAGTCCACACACGAAGATTTTTTTTGTATTTTTCTTGCTGAAAGGAAACTATCATGGAGTTAATATAAAACCCTGGACCGCACATCCAAGGAGTTAAACAAGATTGTTTACACTGATTTAAATTTAGTATTTTTTTAAAGCTTTGTCACTTGTGCTAGTCCATATAGTGGAGAACAGAAAAGCATGCACATTTGCAGCAGACTTCTGCTGAAAGCAAAACACAGGGATGTCTCAACAAGTTTCAAGCCATTCCTAATGCTGAACTCCACCTGCATCACCATCCCCTACCAAGTCATGAGTCCCAAGCCCCAAACTCTTCCTCCACCATTCCTGATCCACCTTCATTTGTTGCAGTCCTATATCAACCAAACATCCAGTTTAAGTTCCCACATGGGACATCTTACAGTGTTCCCCATCCCACTTTCTTTCTGATGAGCTTCTGGCCCTCGTCCACCTCAACCACCCGCACCCAGGAGCTCACAGCAGCCCCAAATCACCACTGCTGGCCAAGCTGAGTGGGGATATTCAGAAAATTTGTGGCTTTTCTCAAGAAAAGCCTCTATTAAGCAAGCAAAACCTGTGATTTTTAAAGACCTTTGTCCAGAAGTGGGAAGAACTGCAGTCGGATTGGAAAAATCAACAGGAGCAAGAATTGGAAGCCTCTGTCCGGCAGCATTTTATTGAACTTTGGTACCCAAGGGCACAGAAACACAGCGTGCAGCCCGCGAGCCTCGCATTGGGGCTTGTCCCTGGCGCCGCTCAGGGCACAGTTCTCGGAAGACGAAACCCATTTAATCCGGACATTAATATTCATGTTTACTTCGCCGTAAACACTTTCAACACCCCTGCGAAACCGAGACCTGCTCGAAGATGTCCGGGCAAGACGACGCAGGAGCCGAACAGCCTACGAAGCCACACACGCCGGGCACCCTCGTCCCCTTTGCCGGCTCTTCCTTCGACACGCTCCGTCCCCGCTCCCCACTCCGCCCGTGCCAGGGCTGGGAACGCGCCCAGAAACTCGTGCAAAACAAACACTCTCGGGACAGACGCCCCGGCGGGACCCCGCGGATGCTCCGAGGGAGCTGCTCTGCCGGAACGAGGGGCAATCCGCGGTATTCTCACGGATAAGCCCAGGGGACAGCCGGCCCTCGAGGGCTGATGCCACCGGGCTCAGGCGCTCCCTGGGGACTTCCCCACGCGTCGCTCGCCCTCCCCCGGCGACACCGCGTGCCCCGGGGGATGGAGGGGGGTCGGAGGGGGGAGCTGCTTGTCGGGGGCGGCATTACCTGGCTTCTTCCCCCGCCACTCTGCCCACAGCAGCGTGAGGTCCCCGTCGGCCCGCAGCCAGCGCAGCAGCTGCGCCACCAGCGCCACCAGCGCCGCGCCCGCCAGCACCAGGCACAGCTCGCACGCCATCGCCACCACCACTGCCACCGACACTGCCACCGACACTGCCACCTACACGGCCACAGCCCGCCCGCGGCGCCCCTTTATCGGGAGCCGCCCCCGCCGCCAGCAGCCAGCGCCTCCCTGCTCCCCGCCTCCCTCCATCCCTCCCTCCCTCCATCCCTCCCTCCCACCGCCCTGGCCGCGCTCCCCGGGCCGGGCCGGCGATAAGCGCGGGGTTAGTGGGGCAGAGCCGGGGGGTGAAGGCTGGTGTTGTGGGAGCGGGGCGCTCTGTTTGACCCTCCTCGCCGTGAACCCCCTGCCCGGGGGCAACGAGGGCTGCCCGGCCTTTCCCCGTCCCGGGGATCGCCGCAAGTCCCGGGCATCGCCACGGGCTCCGGGGCTCGGCGGCCGCCTTCGGAGGTCAAACGCGGGTGTTAGGAGGTGAAAAACCCAGTGGCCGTTTTCCTGGAGAGCCTCCTGGCCGTCCCCTGGGGGACACCGGTGATTTCTGTCCCCCCCGGGGCTCCCCGGGGACTCCCAGCCCAGCAGCCCCACAGCCCCTGTCACAGACAGCAGCCTTCCCGGACCGGGTTCCTGCGGGGATGCTGCCCCTGGACGTGCCTCCTGCTTCGCCACCTGTGAGTTCTGACCGAGTTCTCACATGCACGCACTCTGGCCAAGGTTTCACACCTTTGGTTTAAACCCTGGGCTCCAAAGCTCGTGGTGGTGGATACCCACCAGTTCTAAAAAACATGGGCTGCAGCATCTCTGGTCATTGCATCACTCATCTACGGCCCTTCACTTCACAGTGCTTATGTGAAGAGGCAAAAAATGCTGTTCTTACTGCTTTGATGTACCAAAGTCTGTCATGACAGGAGGTACAGATGCAAAAAGGAGGCTGGACAGGGACCTTTTACAAGGGCTTGCAGTGATAGGACAAGATAAATGGCCTTAAACTGAAAGTGGGTAGATTTAGATTAGGTATTAGGAAGAAATTCTTCCCTGTGAGGGTGGTGAGGCCCTGGCACAGGTTGCCCAGAGAAGCTGTGGCTGCCCCATCCCTGGAAGTGTTCAAAACCAGGTTGGATGGGTTTTGGAGCAACCTGGTCTAGTGGAAGGTTCCCTGCCCGTGGCAGTGGGGTTGGAATGGGATGATCTTTAAGAGCCCTTCCAACCCAAACCACTATGTGATTCCATGATTTTATGAAGAGGGTAACCCTTCATTTTATGAAAAGAGTCCTGCCTCCTCACCAGGCGTTTGACACAAATGCATGCAGAGCTTATGTAGGACAGGACACACAGCCTGTTCCCAAAATCTCACGGGTTAAGGCCTGTGAACCATCAGATTTAGCACAGGGTGACCATGTTTACCACCCACAGCTGCCTGGTCTGTTCTAGCTCCACTGATGACCAAAGGATTCAAAAATCAACTCCTGAATCACTACAAGGTTTGCATTACAGCTTTTTAAGGCAAAACACAGCCATTGTCTAACCTTGAACTTTTAGGTTCTGATTGTTTTTTCAGCAAATCAGTCCAATCCATAGGACAAGGGAAAGATGTCAAAAAATAAAGACACAACGCCAACATACTTTGTTTCTGTAAACAGCACCAATTGTCAACTATGCCCAAACAAATTAAATGGTTGTGGTGGTTTAGAATAGAAGCAGACCTCTGGAGGTTAGGAAGGAAGTCACAGGAACTATGACTGTTCATAGTTACACAGCTATAGCTTACAGCTATTCTTTATAATTCTCTGTTTTCTTCTGTTTTGAGTTGAGAACTATTTCTTTTGTGTTAGTGCAATGCATAGTGTAATGGAACCTTAATGTCATAAAAACATAAATAATAAAAATAAATAGCAAGTAATTTTAAGGGTTTTCTGAGTCTTTTTTCCTCCTTATGCTAAGTACAGGTGGTACACGCACAGTCATGGGGCTTTGTGCCACAACATATGCAAATAGGCAGTATAAAGTTGGAAAAGGATGTACACTGAACTTGTACAGTATATTCCCAGTGAGAGTTTTCCCAGCTATTCCCAAAGACACAGGTATGCAGCAGCTCATGCTGAACACAGAAAGGATGAGTAGGAGGAGCTCACAAGGTCCCAGTATTGTGTGACTGGCGAGTGGTGAGAATTTATCCTGTTAGCTTTGTGCTTCAACCCTTTGAGAATAAAACTGAGTAAAACAGATTTCTCCTGTTTAAAAAAAAAAAAAGGTTCAGTGATGGAGGTTTTGTGCATTTCTACACCTGCACAATTACCATCACTGGGGATTTTATGTCCTGTCCCCAAGACAGGCATGAAGTTCTACTCGGTGCATGAAGGCATACTCTGAGCTTGGAAAGCAGAGCACTGGGAAAAGTTACAAGATCCTTTACAAGGTGATGTCCATTCTTGCAGTTTGCCAACTTATGAAAAGTAAATATGCTCCTGTATTATCTTAACGATAGAAAACTATACTGAAGGAATTATCTTTTCAAGTCTAGTCAAAAGAGTTCTCTTGAGATCCCCACCAGCGGTAAAGTTACCACAGGCTGCAGCTTTTACACATGGCTTCTGTAAGACATGTGAATCATGCCAGACTGAGAGATTTCTTCTCAACCCCAAAGCAATGGGCAAAAAGATTGATGGGCGTCCAAGGCTGCCACTTCGAGTTGTACCTTTATGGCCAAGGGGGCTCTGGCCTTCCTTACCAAAGTTTAACGTTGAGTGTGGACAGTAACACACACTCTTTCTGCTGCTTCAGAGGCAGTAACTACTCAGAGAAGAGCTGTTTGGCGAAATCCCAAAGTGAAGTAGAAAATCTGCCCAAGAAGGCCAATGGCATCCTGGCCTGTATCAGCAGTAGTGTGGCCAGCAGGACCAGGGAAGTGATTTTCCTCCTGTGCTGGGCACTTGTAAGGCCACACCTCGAATCCTGTGTCCAGTTCTGGGCCCCTCACTTCAAGAAAGACACTGAGGTGGCTGGAGCAAGTCCAGAAGAGGGCAACAGTGGAGAAGAGTCTAGCCATATGAGAAGCAGCTGAGGGAGCTGGGAGGGCTCAGCCTGGAGAAAAGGAGGCTCGGGGGGGACTTCATTGCTCACTACAACTCCATGACAGAAGGTTGTAGCCAGATGTGGGTTGCTCTGTTCTCCCAAGTAACATGTGACAGCACAAGGGGACATGGCCTCAGCTGTACCAGAGGAAGTTCACGTTGGACAGCAGGTAGAATTTCTTCACTGAAACAGTGGTTAAGCATTGGAACAGGCTGCCCAGAGAAGTGGTGGAGTCCCCATTCCTGGAAGTGTCCAAGAAACAACTGGATGTGGCACTTAGTGTCATGTTTTAGTTGACAAGACGGTGTTTGCTCAAAGGCTCGACCTGAAGATCTTGGAGATCTTTTCCAACCTTAATGACTGTATGAGTCTATGGCCTCTTAAACAATCATGTCATAATGAAGCCCTTGGATTTGACCAATGTCTGAATTCCCGAGGAAAACCAAAAATATTCCCCTTTTGATGCCTGAACTTAGTTTCCTCATGAGAATTCACTTTCTGAAGAGGCCATTGCTGCTAATAGTTTTTAAAAGTCAACCAAAGTAAACCTGAATATCAGGAGAACCAATGACAGTTCTGGTGCACTTTGTACTGTGGCTGATGCAGACAGCACTTTGGAGTTCAGTAGACATATCCCAATATCTGCACAAAGTACTTAACTGCAGTTGGGAAGTGCAAGAGCCAACGTAAAGCTGAAGTACAAGGCTCTAAAAACAAAATCACAAACAGTTGCTAATGTGGGAGGTCACGGTCTTGCTCCACATCCTGCTGTGACCCTTGCTGAGGTTCCCATGTTGTCTCAGGGGCAGTAGGTAACAGATCAATCAAACTCAGCACACAATATGATAACGTACCTTATTCTCAGGAGTTACACTAATTATATTGACACACTTACTGTAAATAAAAGCAAGATGAGCTGCCTTCTGTCTCTTAAAGCAATATGCCAGAAATAAGTGTTTGATTGGATTGCTCTTTCTATGTATTTATAATTTTCTCCAGCTGTGCAGTACTAAGAAGTGGAACTGGGGGATGGAAGGACTGAGAGCTGTCCTGTGGAGAAAGACTTGGGCATACTGATGGATGAAAAATTAGGCGCAAGCCAGCAATATGAGCTTGCAGCTCACACTCGCCCTCTACTCTGCACTGCTGAGACACCACCTGAAGTACTGTGTCCAACTACAGAGATCCTGGGGAAAAAAAAGATGTGGAACTGTTGGAGCAGTTCAGAGGAGGGCCATGAAAATGGACAGAGGGCTGGAGCACCTGTACTATGGCAAAAGGCTGAGACAGACTGTGGGGAGACCTGCTTGCAGTCTTGTAACACATAAAGTGGTTTATAAGAAACATGAAGTCAGACATGTTACAAGGTATGTAGTGATAGGACAAGGGGCACCAGTTTTAAACTGACAGACGGCAGGTTTAAATTAGATATTTGGAGGAAATTCTTGACTGTGAGGATGGTGAGGCCCTGGCAAAGGCTGTCCAGAGAAGCTGTGGATGCCTCATCCCTGGGAGTGTTCAGGGCCAGGTTGGATGGGGCTCTGAGCAATCTGGTCTAGTGAAAGGCGTTCCTGCCCATAGGCAGGGAGGGTCAGAATGAGATGATCTTTGAGGTCCCTTCCAACCCAAATCATTCTATGATTCTATAAAATGAGCAAATTTTCAGATTTATGGGTGAAATGCTTCCTCTTGGAATGTTCACAAAGTGGGCCTCACATGACTTGCTGCCAGTCCTGATAATAGTATTGTGAGAGCATTGGGTGTGAGTATTTTCCGCAGTACTGTGATGCAATTTCTTTGATCCATGTTAGAGCAAATAAAGTTCCAGTGCAATTATCTGAGATTATTTCAGTGTCTGTGTAAAACATAGATTTGAAAAATGCTCTTACTCCACTAAATTATTTGTGAGGGTACAATAACACTGAAATGAATAGCAGTAAGTAGAGCAGCACTGTATTCCCTGTTCTCATATTTCTTTCACTGTGAGCCAAACAGAATATCTTATAAGGAGAAAATCTCTTTGCTTAGTTTAAGAAAACAAAACTTTTGGGACAATCTGTCATAAAATGAATGACAAGTGAAGCAAGGCCATGCCTCCGTGCTGTCAGCTTCAGAATGTTACCTGTGCCATATGGTTTAGTGCTGTTAGAAGAAGAGACATAAACACACATCCAGGCAGACAGTCTCATATAAATGTAAGAGATTGCCAAAAATACTTCTTATATACATCTGTCTGATCAGACAGTGGATATGTACCTTATTTCCTTATTTTTTATTTTATACTTGGTTTAATTGCAAATTATTATTTAAGAAAGTGTTGTCTCTTTTGTAGTAACATTTAGTGAAAACCTAAAACTGTATCTTAGGTAAGGGACATCCATTTGTGCCTTTTAAACGTGGCAATCATTGTGATCTGATGCTGATTTGAGGTACAATTCTGCTGACACTATCAATTAAATTGTTCTTCTTGCCTACAAACAGCACAAGCTGTCTGCTTTCTGCATCAGAGTTACCTTCTTGAGTTCAAGTCCCTGAGATTTTCAGCACTTAAGCCTCTGCATTCCTAGCTGCCCTAATTGCCTTTCATGTCAGCTCTTAGCATGTTGTTCCATCTTCATGCTTTTTCACACACAGCCCCTTCTGCCTGCTGCCTTACTCAGGCGATTCAGAGACTTGAAGAAAATAACTTCCATCTTTTCTTCCTTCAAATCATTCCTTAATTTTACTCATGATTTGCATCCATTTCATTTCAGTTTGTTTAGTTAAACTTTTGTGTGTGAGCTCCCACCAAGTAAGAACTCAATGTCTAGTTCTAATTATCATAGAATTCCATACTCATGGAATGGTTTGGGTTGGAAGCGACTTTCAAGATCATCTAGTTCCAACCCCCCTGCCTCAGGCAGAGACACCTTCCACTAGCCCAGATTTCTCAGAGCCTAATCTCACCTGGCATTGAACCCTTCCAGGGATGGGGCAGCCACAGCTTCTCTGGGAAACATGTGCCAGGGCCTCACCACCCTCACAGTCAAGATTTTTTCCCCAATATCCCATTTAACCCTGCCCTTTGTCAGCTTAAAGCCATTCCCCCTTGTTCTATCACTCCAGGCCCTTGTCCAAAGTCCCTCTCCAGCTCTCTTGGAGCCCCTTAAGGCACTGGAAGGGGCTCTAAGGCCTGCCTGGAGCCTTCTCTTCTCCAGGCTGAACAATTAGAACAAGTTGAGCTGCTGTGTCTTCTATCCACTTTTACAACAGTAAATACAACTGTCAGCACTGCCGTCCTGGCCACTGCTTTACAGTTTAGTAATCAATACTATTCCCAAGCAATAGAAGGTGAACCTGAGAAATCGCACTTTTTTTTTTGCCAGAGTAAGCTGCATCTATACCAGTGAAAACGGGGCCAAGGTGTGGAGTCATACACTGGCATCTGAATATCCACACTTTCAATCTGTTACCATGGTTCATGGTATGGCTTTGCACACAAACACCTTCACAAGAAATGTGGGGTATGTCTGAGGGACATCAGCCACACACACAAGCCAGGTCAGTCCAGTTGGTCTCAGGACTAGAAAGTCCACAGATCATTTCACTTACTAGCAAAGACATAGCAAAGATGGTTACACAAGTCCTTGCAACTGTTCAGTTAAGCAAACCATAAGTTAAAGTGATGTAACTGGGAGTAAACAATTCTCTCCTCCTCTCCCCTCCCTACACCTTGCTGTTTCCTCCTTCAGAAAAAACTGTGTATAGAAAAACATCTGATAAGAACACAACATCATAGAAAATGCAAAATAATAATATAAAAATTCACAGTGGCAAAACAATGGTTATTCAGACAGCCAGGACAAAAATAGGACTATCTTCAGACGCAGAAGATGATTCCTGGTTGTTGGTCTGTGACTTTTTGTGGCATCCCCTGGGCACGATTTCCTCAAAATATGAAGCAAAAGCCATTTTCCACCCTGTACCTGGGGTGACACTTGTGTTTGGAGCTGTAAAACTCTGCAGTGATCCCAGCCACCTGCAGCTACACTTGGCCCTGCCCTTCTTCCCAGTTTCCCATCCATGACTTTTCAGTTTGATTATAAACTGCTTGTCTTTGGCTTCTGTTTGCAAAGTGCTCTGAGAGCATTCACTGACACCTGCATTAACTGCATCTGTTTAAAAAGGGGCACATTACTATTAAAGGACAACATTTGCCTCCAGACAAAGAGCTCCTGCACAGCAAGTCTCCCTTCCCGGCCTAACTGGATATTCAAATGTGACTTAAGTGATTCAGATGTGTCCTTCACATAAGAGTGAACTCTATTCAGATCTGCCTGAGTTCTGTCTGTTAGTCTAGACCCCATTCCTTTGACTTCTCTTCCTGTTTATTAACATTAAAAGCACTTGTACTGAGAGAACTAATAAAAAGAGGAATCCAAAAAAAAAGGCAACATTTTTTCTGCAGGAAATGTGCCTCTCTTTATATGAAGATAAGATTTGTTTATTATGGTGAGACACTGATGGAATCCAGAGTCCTTGAGTCCTATTACCCATTTCCTTTTCATAACATACTTTCTTTAGTTTATATTAAGGTGTGTGACTAAATCACCTGTGTTTATATGAATATCAGAAATACAGAACATGGTCAGGTGAATTGAACAAAACTCCATTTCATGATAACAGCCTTTTGTTTGTGTGACATTACTTCTACATAATTCTTCATGTTTATTTGAATGAAACATTAGAAGGGGGCAAAATAGAAATATATGAAGAACTTTTCTTCTATTTCATCAGAGGGCTGGAGCACCTCTGCTATGGAGACAGGCTGAGAGAGCTGGGGTTGTTCAGCCTGGAGAAGAGAGGGCTCTGGGGAGACCTTACAGGCCCTTTCAGTACCTAAAGGAGCTCCAAGAGAGTTGGAGAGGGACTTTGGACAAGGGCATGGAGTGACAGGAGAAGGAGGAATGGCTTCCCACTGCCAGAGGGCAGGGTTAAATGGGATATTAGGGAGAAATTCTTCCCTGTGAGAGTGGGGAGGCTCTGGCACAGGTTGCCCAGAGAAGCTGTGGCTGCCCCATCCCTGGGAGTGTTCCAGGCCAGGCTGGATGAAGCACTGAGCAGCCTGGTTTAGTGGAAGGTGTCCCGGCCCCTGCAACTAGTCTCTTACAGACTAGATGGTCTTTAATATCCCTTCCAACCCAAACCTTTCTGTGACTATATTTTGCTCTAAAAGAACAGATTTCTTGCTTTCTTGATACAGAACAAACCATCTTACGACAGTGAAGCAGATGCAGACATTATCAATATTTACATTCTGATTCTTAGATCCCTGTTTCATGACTATCATCTTGGGGTGGTTTTCAAGGTCACTAAATTCAATGGAAAGACTGGAACCCCCTTTTCACATTTGGAATTCTCTCTCTCTGTACATAGATACACAATCTTTATTCCACTTCAATCTATTTTGACGAATCCAGAAAGATTTCTTTCTGTGTGGGCTCTCTCAGTGCACTAGTACTGAAAGGACAACTCACAGGGAACACAGAAAACTTTCTCTCTTGCAACATTCAGTATTGTGATACACAGAAGGAGGAAAAGAAGGTGATTTCCAAGAGGCTGATTCTGCAGAGCTTTGTCTCCCTCAGCACCTGCTACAGTCAGCAGAAACAAACTCCACTGTGGGGGTAGCCAAGGAACATAAATTAGAAGCCTGCTCTGAATCCTGCACTGAAAGATTTTCTCTTCCTCCATTTCCTTATACAGAAGTAACTTATGGAGTAACTTATGAAGGGATGTCTCCTGAAACCCATGAAAAGATACTTCAGGGAACCAGTCCTTTAGTAACTGTTATCCAATGACAGAATCAGATAACTAAAATTCCTTTCCTAATCCCAAAATATTTTTTTTCCTTTAAGAATTAGTCCTACTTTTTGGACAGCTTCTCAATAGTGCAGTTTTCCTAAGACAACTACTTTCTGTTCATCTTCATCAATTTATTCCTCTTCAGGATTAATAGAGAACTAAATTAAAGTGGGTTTTGATTTGGGTTTTTTAAACTGATATTGTTCACAATTCCAGCAGAAATGTGGGACGGGGTTTGTTCTCTGGCTCAGGCCCCCTCTGCTGGTCTTCCCAAAGCAAAACACAAAATACCAGAAATTTTTCATTACCAACCAACATTTTTAAGAGAAAAATCCAGATTTTTCTTTCTAAACCTTTTATTATCAGAATACAAATCATAAGGAATACCAGCTTTGTGGCTGTGAACTCAGCATGGGAGCAGTTTTTCAAATTAATTCAAGAAAATAATTGCATAATCAAGCATGTGAACCTGTGGAATTTCTCAGGCAAAAAGTCCTAAAGTGAACATGGCCCAAAAAGCTGATCTCAGTCTGATCTGGCTCCTAGCAGCACCCTGTGATTGGCATTTTAATGAAGATATTATGTAAGGAGCTCTAGAAGCTACTGAGGATGGGGGGCGGGGTTTGTGTATCTCAGCTAACAAAAGCCATAGGCAGTATTCCTGCTCAGACAATACATATTTTAAGGAGCTAAAAAGGTAAGGAGATACAGTGGCTAAATATTAGCTTACATTCCAGCAACACAATAAAACAGAGAGCTGATCTAACTATTCTGGGGAAATCCCTGGGTGTGATAAATGAATTAGAGTACAGTGCTTTTTAATCAGGTGAAAGGCAGGACATGCTAGCATTGAGAGAGGGAAGTTTGGTGCACCTGGTACTCCAACAGTTCCTTTCTGGTATCCAAAACCAAGAAAAAGGAGCTCCAAGACTGCTCTAATACTAACACCTAAAAATGTTTCCTGCTCTGCCCAGGATCAGAGAGCAATGTATGGTAGCACAGCTAAACCCACAGGTTCAGAAGAGTCACAAAAGTCGGTAATGGTTTCTTTTCCATAGCTGAGGGTTTTAGTGATGTTAAAAAGCATTTTATATGTCACAGCAACATGCAAGATACTGGCCACAGGTATTGAAATCAAAGCTCTGTAAGTTTCCTGGATAAGAAAATTCTTCAACATACTGGAGAAAGTTCAGTGGAGGGCCACCAACATGGAGAGAGACTTAGAGATCCTTTGCTCAGATGTAAGGAGAGAAGGGTAAGGGAAGATTTTACTGCAGACTCTTTTCAAAGGTGTGGAAGAATAAGGTATGACACAACAGACACACATTGCAATACAGGAAATTCTGATGGGCAACACAAAAACAGGTGCCCAGACAAGTGGAATTTCCATTCTCAGAGATATTTAGGTTGGGTATTAGGCAAAGGTTCTTTACCCAGAGGGTGGTTGGGCATGAAACAGGCCCCTCAGGGCAGTGGGACAATGCTCTCAGGCACATTTTGGGATTGTTGGGCTGTTCTGTACAGGGCCAGGAGTTGGATGAACCTTGAGGGTCCCTTCCAACTCAGGATATTCCACTACTCTATGACTCAGCGGGTCAAAGACCTAAGCAAGTCCTCACTGGACCTGCTTTGAGCCACGAGTTGAACTAGATGAGCTCCCGAAGCCCCTTCCAACCAGAATTATTCCATGATTTTATGATAAATGACTACAGTATCATTAATCCAGCTTAAACTGATGAAATTTACTTTGGCAGTACTAATGCTTCCCTGAGCAAGTAAGAAATGTAAACCCAATCCAGACTCGCTGAAGTCAATGAGAATCTTGAATTTAACTTGAAAGGCACTGGATCAGTTTCAATGCTTTTAGGATTTGTGTTCAGAAAACATACTAAGCTTTATTTTTGTAGATGACACTAGAAATTGCATTTTTTTTACTGTGGGTTTCTCACTGGGTTGCCTTTGCAGCTCAACGAGAACTGCTTTCTTTTGACTATTTAGAAATCCTACCCAGAGAGTTACAAGCAGAGCGAGGGGTTTGCTCAGCGCTCTCACGGGGTGTAACTCTGCTTTTCAGTTTGCACTTGCAGGAAAATTCCCATTTGCTGAGTGTTCGTGGTAACGAGCCTCTCTCATCTAATGTGGGTTCAGCTCAGGTCAACCACTACGAGACACTGTCTATAATAATTGAAATTTGTGTTATAGAATGGCAATCTTGTGACCTCTGTAGAGTGAGCTAATGGTTCCAATCCTGTTTCCAGCAGGCTGCTGTGAATTAACATGGCCAGTGCTTTCCCTTTTCCACCTCATTGTTTTTCTCATCTTTGTAAGACAAGCTTTTGCCCTTTTCCTTATCTTGTCTTTTACAAGGGATCATGTTATTTATTTTGAACATAAGCCAGAGTAAAACAACAGAAGGGAGTAATTATGACACAATAAATGTCAAGTACTAGTCAATTATTTTGATTATTCCTGTAAAGGTTAAAAAATTTTAAAAAAATAGAAAAAATCCATGAGTTTCTAAAAATATAGTGTATGCCTTTACACTCACAAACAGAATGGGAACATAGATTTATCTTAATAAATACGTGAATTATATACTACAAAGAAATTTTAAAAAGCAATTAAACAAGCATATTTCAAATCCTTAAAAGAAATCACATTCCCAGATCTCTCAAGAAGTAGTTGGCCTCCTAATCCATGGGATTAACTGAAATTTCCCGAGAAGGGTGGAGACTCGAATTACTTCCAGGTAGCATCCATGTTTTGAGTAATACTCTGATATGAAGCTGTGCCACGTTACTTGCACTTAAATGCTCTACAAAAGAACATATGCTAATGTGACCTGCAATGCGAGATTTTCCTTTCCTGGGAGGTTCCTCCTCCTGAAACTCTGAGCTTGATCTGCACAACAAGCACTTTCTTTTCTCAATGGTCCCTGCTGCTTTGCTGATATTTTGTTCTGTACCATCTCCAAAGAAACACAACACCGTCATGGTGGGGTGAAGGTTGTCCTGAAAATGCTAAAAATACACAAATTACAAATTATTTTGCTTTCCTAGGAAAACCACCACATACAGTTTGTGATCTCATATCCATTTTTACCATGTCCCTCATGCCAGCAAACATGAAACAATGTCTTTACTTCTTAGTCATACCACATCAGCACTTATGTAATGCAACTAAATTCAAACTTTGTCAACTAAAAAAGGCAGGAGTGGTAAAATCCAACTTCAGAATGGGATTATCCTCTAAATCTGGGACTCTCTAGAATCCTTGGCACTGTGGAAAACCTATTTTGCAAAACACTAAGTAATGTTTAGATTTCAAGTATCTCCATGCCTTGGCTATTTGATTCTGACATGTTGCTTTTAGCTTAATTTAAATGTTTAATTGACACAAAAAATTCACCTCCTCAGCTGTGTCCCAGCTAACAGGCTTGTTAAAAGAGACAACAGATTTAACAAAAATATATGAAGGAATGTAGCAAAAGGTAAGTTGTGTTTGGTTTACACAGAAGGTGACTAGATCCAGCTATTTAAAGAAGGAAAAGATCAGTAAGGAAAAAAAAACGGGAGTTTACAGAATATAAATCTTATCATCCCATTGGAACTAATCTCCTTCACATCTGGAAATTCCAGTCTTTATCAAATTTTAGAATCTCCTGCCTGAATGTTAATATAGAACTCTTCGAAGCATCATAAGGCTCTTGATGACTCAGGATGAAGTATTCTTATGCATCAACAGTCTGACTTGTAATTTCAGCGTGATGGCTAAACTAATTTTTAGGTTAAACCTGACAATTGTGGGCAGGCCCATTAAAATTGTCTGCGTAACAGCGGTTTTTACAACGTGCTAATTAATGACTGAGGGATTGATCCAGCCAAGTTTAGGGCAGTGGGAACTTTGTCACTGACTGCAGTGAGGGCACAGGCCTTCCTGCATGGACTAACAGCAAAGCAAAAGAGCAACTTCCACATGCCTTCACACTTTTAAAAGAGAAGAACATCTAATGAACGGAATAGGCAAAAGCTTGGCTGATAAAATATTCTGGGTGTTCTTTACTTCACAGCTTGCGTTACAGCAAAGGAAGATCTTGTCAAGAAAAATAAAACTGTGAGAAACTCAATGTCTTGATGTTCAGGGATGAAGATTAAATGAAGTGTATCCCCTTCAGCTAGAAAAGAACTCCATGCCGGAGTCCTGTTGTGTGAGAATCCGGCCCAGCCTTTAGAATACTTCAAATCAACCTAAGATTTCTCCTAATGTGGCTTTGAGCTGATGGATGGTTCCTGTGTTGAAGAGAAGCACAGATGGGCCCAAAGAGACCACCATGAACCTCGTGGATAGCACAGGGATAGGGGCCAAAATGAGTTGGCATAGCCTGGCAAGCTGTGCCAGCGCTTCTGCAGACACCAAACATGGTTATTTTGTTCCTTTTTCCATAACAAATTCAGGACTCACACAGGATTTCTACCCAGACGGTTCCATTTCAACTACTGAGGGAGCTGAGATTCTAAAGGGAGGGAGAAAAAAAATCAGTGTTTAAATGGTTTTCTTTTCCCTCTCATTCTTTAAAATGCTTGTAGACTGTATTGACATTTTATTTTTAATTTCCCTATTTCACAGGAAAAATAAATTTTCCCGGCCACAAGGTCTCCAGTGACATTTTGCTACAGATAGAGGGACCATGTAAAATGCAGGTGATTCACAGATGAGCTCTGAAAACCTCGACAAACTGCATTTTTTTTTCCTTAGCTGTCTACATTTTTGTCAGCTTCCTTTGGGCTTTTGAAGAAATTGGGAGATGTCATGCTTTTGCTATATTTCATATACAAAAGAGTAGGAGACAAATGGAGGGACAAAAAGGTAACAATATTCTACAATATTAAGAATATTAATCTATATTAATTTATACTAATAATATTAGTTTTAGTCTTTACTATCTTATATTCATTTATATGAATGTATTTTATACGCTTTATTTTTACTATGCTTATATTTATTGTGCTTTGTATTTTATTATGCTTATTTTTGCATGCTTTATATTGTTATTATGCTTCTATTTTTAATATGCTTTATATTAGTTTTCAGCATAAAAGGATTTTGTCTCTATTGATACTTGAGTCTTTACTGTACTTTGCTCTTGCTGATTTTCCTGAATTGCAGGTTACTTCCATCAGCAAATTCTCCCTGGAAAAATAAAACTCATGACTGAGCATTGCTTGCTTTCTCTTACAGCTAAAATAAGAAAAACCACATTGTGATGGCCTAATGATTTTGTACCTAATTTTGTAGACTGAAAACTACCAGGATTTGGTTTGTAACTGATGTCATAACTCTGAATGTTGTTTTTAAAAGTGATCAGGAGAGCATGTATCTGCTCAGAGGGAACAAAGCATTGCAGTTTGGGAAGCACTTTTCAGGACTCCAGCAGAACTTGAATTATATCAAAACTGCTGCATTTCAAGAATATAGGATGTTTGCATGTGATGTTCTTCAAAAGAGCAAAGCCTTTGTGACATCCTTCAGATAAATTCAGTTTGGATACAGGATACACCCTAGGTGTGTGCTTTTGATGATTTAAACATCATGTGATTATTAATCATTGCTACAGCACTGGCATTTTATGGAGCTCCCAATGGCACAGCTGCCTGCGCAGATCCCTACAGATGTCATCACACCAGGGTGGTTGCAGGAATAGCACTGGGAAGAGGTAAAGCCTGCAGCAGAGTCATCCAGCTGGCTTTTAGATTCCAAAAATAGGTGCAGCCCCCTGGAGAAGGGATGGGGCAGGGCATCAGCACTTTCCAAGCCAAACATAAAGTTTAGGCAAGATTGGACTATTACAAGTCACACTTATTGTTAATATGAAGATTTCTATTAGATAACCTCTAAGCACCACAGGTAATTAATTAATTAATTTTAGCCATCTGAAAATTAAGGGTCTTGTCTAGGTGGTCACCTCAGCTTCTTCTGTGCTCACAGAAACTATAGATAGGAAAAGTCACCTTCAGAAAACTCACACAACCTGATCCAGACACCAGTTGAAAGCACGGGAGTAATTACCACCTGGAGGTGCCGTTCTCCTTCCACCGAATCAGGGCAGCCTGGACAACAGCTTGATTATATGTCTAATATTTAGATGAGAATTAGTAGGTGATACAAATTCTGTATCAAACAGAACAAAACCCCACAGTCTGCCAGCTTTTTAGGCTGCAGATTAACTTCGCGTGTAATATTTCCCACCTGCATCAGCTATTCATGGCAGACCATATAAGAGAGGAGAAACAGAAACAAGAAGTAAAGGAAGCTGAAACCAAAGTTTCAGATGAGAGAAGTACAATTCTTTTCACTTAGGAAATGCCAAGGGTGCAATACAACAGTTCACAACAACAGCAATCCTCCCCCTCTACTCTGCCCTAATGAGGACACATCTGGAAGATTGTGCTCAGTTCTGATCTCCACAGCTCAAGAAAGACAAGGGACTACAGAAGAGGGTCCAATGGAGGCCACAAAGATGATGAGGGGTCTGGAGCATCTTTCTTACGAGGAAAGACTGAGGCAGATGGGTCTATTTAGTTTGGAGAAGACTGAGAGGGGATCTCATAAATACATATAAATATCTCCAAGGCAGGTGCCAAGAGTATGGTGCCAGGCTCCTTGTGGTGGTGCCCAGTGACACGACAAGGAGCAATGGCCATAAACTAAAACACAAGAAGTTTCATCTCAACATCAGGAAGAACTTCTTTATGCTGATGGTGGCAGAGCACTGAAGGGCATGGATTAAAAGGAGTATTGGGCAATAGAATACACAGATTACAGCAGGCACTTACAGAGTATGGCCATTAAGTTGGAAACTGATTCCAAAGGGCAGTTAAATTGCCATGTGATCCCAGTAGCAACTGCGGTCCCATTTTCTCTTTTTATGGGAAATGATGTCATTGAGAACAGCTTCATCGGGCTAAGTGTGGAATTTTCTAAATTGAGTTTTAATGAATAGATTGGACAAAGTCATCCTCCTGCCTGCAATAACCAAATGTGCATAGGTGGCGAATATCTGTTTATTTAGATACTTAGACTTTTTTTTTTAGAAATACTCTTGGAAAATACCATCCATCTAAAGACTTTTATAAAGCTGTAACAGGAAACAGAATTAAAATTGTCCAAAAATAATATTCTCTAAAAATAGATTGTGGAGCAGCACATCATTTTAAATAGGCTTGATAATACTAAAACACTTTTCTTGTTCTAAACAGTGAAATATGATTCTTCTCAATAACTCATCAATGATTTATGATACAGTGTTGAGTTTCACCATGGTTCTTGTTACTGTGGTGCTAATAACAGTAGTCACTACAGGTCCCAACCATCTGTATCACAACCTGATGTACAACTAAAGAACAAATAAAGAGTTGTACCCTGGGAGATGTAGTCTCATCAGCTACAAATATGTTTAGTAGAGGAATATGTTACACACAGCTGTTTTATCCTCATTAAAAGTGATGTTTGAACTTCTTGTAAATATTTATTACCATTGTCAGTACAACACGGCAAGCAAAACTAGGAAACTAAATAAAAGTTACACTTTAAGAAAACATTGTGGTAATTTGACTTCATCCAATTTCCCCCGAAAAACATATAAATAGAAAATGACAGCAGCAAACTCTCTGCTGTCATTACATTCCTGCAGCTTAAAACTGGGACATCACAGAACAATATGTGGGACCACGTTTTCAATCACTTTTATTTAAAATAAAAACCACTCAAAACACAGCTGTGGGTAACATGGAATCTAAATTAAATCCATGATTGTATATAATTCAAAGTGTTAGGAGAGATTTATTGAAGTGGAAAAGAAGGGTGAAAAATTAAATTTATGTTTAAGTGTAGAGGTTAAAGAAACATGGCACATGCCTGCATGAACAATTCAGTGTAACCTCTACCTTGTCTGTACGTTGTAGATTTTGGGGGGGGGGGGGGGGGGGGCGAAAAAAAAAGGAAAAGAAAAGAAGGGAAGAAAGGACCCTGCTCCCAGACTGACGCCTCCAGTGTGT
>JAWWEU010000158.1:59473838-59607706 GCA_035583155.1 Acropternis orthonyx | reverse complement strand
CCCGCCCCCCCCCCACAAAAAAAAAGGGAAGGGAAGGCAAGAGAAAGTGAGGCAAAGCCAGGCAAAGGGAAACGCTGTTTTGAAAATCTGAACTTCACTGAAATTGTAATCAATTATCTTCGGATACCGAAAAGAAATTAAAAATTGCATTAATGAGGATTACGGGAATCACTCCAAGACCTTCCATAATCTCCCTTTAATTATGGAATACACTACATATTTTCAGTGTATTTTGCAATTTAAATCTCTCTAAAGGTTTGTTTCCACTAACAAATTTTGCTGCATTTAACTGCAGGGGCCCTTAATTTCTAAATCAAAGGCCCCGAATCGTTAACAGAACGTTTAGCACTATTGAGAGGTGCTCAGTATCGTGATTACGATCACGATTAGGGTGAACACGGGGCGATCGGGTCGAAACATTCCACCCAGGCACAGGCAGCAGTGGGAACTGGAGGTTTTGTAATGGCACCCAAGCACGGTTTGTTTATCTATCACAGGAAAGCCCCACAGCTACGAGGTTTTGTTGGATTTTTCGCAGCTCTTTTAGCTATTTCTGGGTAGGGCTTTGCTGTTTGTTGGTCTGATGTGCACAAAAGCCCTCGATAAACTGCCTTCATTCCCTAATGAAGTTTGCACTGATGGGTATCTACAATGGGAACATAACCAGCAAGTGGAGGGCTTTCCAAATATTCAGCTTAGAGAATCATAGAATGGTTTGGGTTGGAAGGGACCTTGAAAGACCATCTCGTTCCACCCTCCGGCCATGGGCAGGGTCACCTTCCATTAGCCCAGGTTGCTCCAAGCCCCGTCCAACCTGGTCCTGAACCCTTCCAGGGATGGTACATCGACAGCTTCTCTGGGCAACCTGTGCCAGGGCCTCACAGTAAGGAATTTCACCCTAATAACTAAACTAAACCTAACCTCTTTCAGTTTAAAGCCATTACACGTATGGCTGTTTCCTGTGACTGATGTTTAAGATGGAAATTGTCTAGAGCAGAGAAGCTTGCCAAGCACCCACTTCACCTTTCCCAGCCCTCCCCAGCATCTCTCCCTCTGCACTCAGTTCCTTCCTCACAGCCTCAGAACTCCCATGCATTCCCAATCCTCCCCTTGAAGCACTCCTGGCACCCACTCCAGCTCGGAAATCCCCAGCCACGAGGTTTAACCCTTCCTTGCCGGGATTAGCAGTGCCCCCCACAATCACCCCTCCTCGAGCATCTGCCCCGCTCCCTGAGACCAAACACTGCTTTGTCTTAAAGCTTTTTCCTCTCGGTTTGCTCCCCCCCTCAGACTGTTCGGGGGGAGCCGCTGCCCTCAACACGCTCCCATCCCTTTTGTCCACAGGCCAGCCTCGATCAAAGGGTGGCTGAAACCCGTGGGATTATCAAACCCATTATGCGTTCATTACTGATAATCCGCCGCTGTTTTTGCCGTGCTTCCAGCAGGAAAACCTGCGGGGCTCTGGTTCAGGGGGGTGAGAGGATATCCCTCAGCACCAGGGCACACAGTTTTAATCTGCGCCAGGGGAGGGTCGGCTTGGACACCAGGAGGAATTTCTCCACAGAAAGGGTGATTAGACATTGGAATAGGCTGCCCAGGGAGGCGGCGGACTCACCATCCCTAGAGGTGTTTAAGGATTAAAGACTGGACGTGGCACTCAGCGCTATGGTCTGGCTGACACGGCTCGGTCATGGGTTGGGCTCGGTGATCTCAGAGGTCTTTTCCAAACCTGATTGATTCTGTGACTGAGGAAGACCAGGCGCGTCCGCGCCAGCGCCTCTCGGGACGCGCTGCCCGGTCCATCGCCCTCAGGTGGGCTGAGCTGCTGCGGCCGCCGCCGCCACGGGACCGGCACCGACATCGGGACAGGGACTGAGATCGGGACAGGGTTTGCTATCGGGACAGGGTTTGATGTGGGGACGGCCCCGCCGCCTCCCGCGCCACTCTGTCCCCTCAGGGAAAGGGGTGGGGCCGATGACGTCACCGCGGCTCGCGCCGCTCCCGCGCAGGCGCGGCGGGGCGCGGGACCCGGGGCGGAGGGTGATGTAATACCCGTAACGGCCCCGCTCCCACATCCGGGTACCCCGCCGGGCTGCGCTGTCTTGGCTTTTTTTATTTAGCTTTTTTTTCTTTTTTCCCCCACCTCCCTCTTTTTTTTTTTTTTTTTTTTTAATTTGTTTGTTTCCCCCTCCCCTGAAAAACCTCCCGTCTGTCGCTTTTATTGGGGGTGTTTTATTATCATCATCATCATTATTTTTATCTTTTCGTTTTAACGGGAGCGCGCGGTGCGAACGGGCGGGCGGGGGGGGGGGGGGGCCCGAGGTGGGGGCGGCGCGCGCTACCGTGTCCCCCCCCCCGCCCTCCCCTGGAGCGCGCGCGTGCGCCTGCGCAGAGGGGCGGAGGCGGCGGCGGCGGCGCAGTGCGAGAGCGGCGTCCGTCCGGCTGTGTCCGCCCGCCCTCCCGTCCGTCCGTCCGTCCGTCCGTCCGCCCGCGGCCGGCGCTCCGCGGGGCGCTGCGCGGGTGCGCCCGGGGCAGCTCGGGCAGGGAGGGGGGGAAAGGACGGGGGGCCCGGCGGGCGGCGGCGAGATGAGCGCTGGGCTCCCCCTGGGCACAGAGCCGCCCTGTGAATGAGCTGAGGCGAGGCCGCCAGCCGGGTGCCCCCCTCCTCCTTCTCCTCCTCCTCCTCCTCCTCGTCGTCGTCCCTTTCCTTCCCCCGCGCAGCGCCGGGAGCGCGGCCGTGCCCGCAGAGCCCGCGTCCGGGGCGGTGAGTGCTCGCTGCGCAGTGCGGGGCCGGGGCGCCCTGAGGGGGCGGCGGGGCCTGTAAACAGCCGGGGCGGGGGTGGGGGGGGGGGATGGCGGGGCGAGGAGCCCGGCGGCACAGCCGGGAAAGCGGGGATGGGGAAAGGGGAGTGGGGAAGGGGGGGGACTGACCCTGCCGGGGGGATGCCCTGCCTTCAGCCCCCCGCGCAGCCCCTGCATTGCGGACGCCTGCTGAGGGTGGGGGGTGTCCCCGGAGTCCCCCCGGGCACGGCGGGAGGAGGGAGGGTGAGCTGCGTGGTCGGGGCCTGGCTCAGGTAGAGCAGCAGCTTTCTCTTTCTCCCTGCCCCCTCCTTCCCTCGCCCAAGGTTCATTTAATAAAGGCTATAAACAGCCTTGCTCTCCCATCGGCACCCATACGCGCGGGGCACGGCACTGGGGAAGGAGGGAAAAAAAAAAAAAACCAAAAAAAACCCAACAAAAAACCAACACGTATCTATTTATAAAGCACCCCACCCTGGCGAGGGTCGGAGCATCAAGCGCTCTCCGAATAGTGACACTGATGCAGCGGGGCGGCTTCCCCTCGCCAACGCCTTTCGGGCGTTTTAAAGTTCGGGAGAGATTTTCGGTGCCTTTGAAAACGGTGTCGTTGAGCAAAGGTTGCGCTGACTGTGATCTGTCACGGCGTGCGTGGTAAAAGTCCGGGAAGAAAAGGCCCCCCTCCATGGGAAAGTTGTGTTGGGTAATTGGGCTTGCGTGTGAAATGCCAGAGGTTCTGAGCATACGTCTAAACCTTTTTGTTACATTAGGCTGTGTGCTAGTAACTATGATACAGCTTTAAGGCCGGCTGGAGGTTAAATAGTTCTTCACGAGAATTGATTTTGCAGACGTCTGTTCGATATGTGTTTGTATTTATTTAGCACGATTAAAATACTTCGGTGTTGCCGTGTGGATGGCAAAACTTTTGTTGTTGCAGAGCTAATGTTTAAGTTTACAGTAGTGCTTGGGAAGAACTAGATGGGGTTTTTTTGAGCTGTGTCTTCTGTCGAATGAGAAAGTGCTCTTCGTTGAGTGGCCTGTGTGGTAACCTCAAAGTTTAAGGTCCTGTGTGCCATCCAAAGGAATTTTTATTTTTTTTCAGCAGAAGGCTTAAATATCTGAGACCTCGAGAGCAGTAGCTAGAAGGAATGTAGGTGATAACGTTTTTCCTTGGATTGTGATGTTTAGCATCAGAGTAAGCAGAATCGATTTATAAAATAGAAGTTCCAACTCTTATGATTCTAGGAAATGACTTTCCAAACATGAGCTCGTGTAGCACTTTACTGAGCTGTTCCAGTGTCTGGAGTAGGATTTGTGAAATATTAGTGAAATTAAGGCTGAATGGCTGCTGTTACCCAGGACCCTGTGTGAGTTGCCAAATGACAAAGAATTGTGCAATTTCTACCCACATTTCTTCTCTGATAGCTTCCCTTCTGTTACTATTCATAGGGGTTTTTTCTATTAATAGCATCAGAGACACAGGATGGGGGTAAAAAACATGGGTCAGGGAAGTTTTACATTTCACCTGTCCAATCACAGTATCAGTCAAAGGGAAGGTGTTGAAGGACAGCAGTTATGGGAGGTGTTACCAGCATTTTTCCCTGGGGTAGGGACAGTTGCTCCTGAAGTTTTCTCTTCCAGGCCTTTCTGGGTCTATCTTTTGTATACGAGGCTGGACTAAGAGTCAAAAGACTTGCTGATGCATCATGCCACTTATTAATGTTTTTCTCACAGAGATCCCTGATAAAACCCGTGGATAAATGTGAAGAGAGCTGGTCTGTCCTTCTCACTCTTCTGGCAAAGCTGTGTTTTTCTCTTATAAAGGCAAGGCCTAGCTCTAGTTTACAGGTTTAGTCCTCTGGTTGGTGGTTGTCTGGTAAATCTCTCCCCTTGAGGTACAGTAGAAAACTCTTCCTGTGTTCCAAGTATTTCATTAACTGTCTGTAGGTAAGCTTGAGTTACTTTTGTTGAAACAGAGGAGGAGAGATGGAAATGCCAAATGACTGGCGAAGCTTGCAGGTCTAAACAAGCAGAACTCATGCAGAGCAATTTGAATTAAAGCAGAATACTAAAAAGTTTTTTTTTCCCTGTAAAATCCAGCTAGTTGCTTCTTATCTGGAGTGCAGCTTATGTGGTGGAGTTGAGTCATTCTTGCTGAGAGAGCATTTTGAGAACTGTCGTTAAATGCTTAGATATTTAACTCTGTCACAGTATAATTTGCAAACTTATGTAACTGGTATGTTTTTGAATGCAGCTGTCAATAAGAGATCTTATTGCACTTTTCCTTTTTAGTGAAACTACGGAACATAAAGCAGCTGCTTTCATAAGATGACTGAAATATAAGTCATTTAAGAATAGCGTTTTTCTTACTAAAATATTGACATTGCAATTGACTTGATTTTTAGGTGTTCAGGTCTGTTCTGATGTAAAAAATACTTACATAATTGGCTAAGCAGAACTGCATTGCAATTAAGTGATGGAATAATGCAGGTTGTGTTATTAAAAAAGCAAGTTTTGGAATGGAAAGTACTGTAAAATTATTGTATTAATTTTAAAGACTTGAGTAGTAGCAATGTTTGAAGTCAAGACAGTGGTGGCTTATCATAGGTAAGCCTGAGCCAAACAGCACTTCTTACTGCTCCATGTGCCCCTTTGTAACTTTTGCTCCTCTTTTCTCATAAATCATACTTGACTTTTACTTTTTTTTGAATTGATGTATCATCTGTTTCTTTCTAAGTTATGCAACTCGTCGTCTCATTTGTTCTTTGGAAATTAAGCTCTTTTTGGATACTGCTTTCTTGCTGAATTCTTAGTGATCTCGGTAGTTTTAAGTCACATGAACCAAATTTCAGTTTAAAATACTAGGATAAGAAATAAACTTCTGTAAAATTCACACATGCTTAACTACAGTGCCCTTCATTGAATAAATGGGCAAATGGCAAAGTATTGAGTCTGTGTGTACAATATGTAATCCCTGAAAAAATGCCAGTGTCCTTAGGATATTTAAAAGATCCAGGGAATGTACAAAATTCATGGCGGTTTTTTATACATTCCGTTAGCCAGAGATAAAAATATTGTTTAAGGAGAATTCATGTATCTGAGCCACGATGTGATGTGGATCACAGTGGAGATAACATTGTCTGCTTGTTGCTATCTGTGCTGTCTGTGAAGGAACAGTTTAGCATTTATTAAGGTTTAATATTGCTAGAGTAAATCATTTGACTCTTAAGACTAGGAGGAATGTTTAGACCCAGAAAATTGTAATCGAGGCAGGAGGAAAAAGCAAGTGTGATACTGTGGAAGTGAGTAGCCTGATTTTTGGTCTTGGGTAGAGGTAGTAACCACTGCGTTACTGGTCTTAAGCCACTGCTGTGGTTGACTTTTCTGTATTTCTCTCTGCCAAGCTCTGCTCTATGTTAAACCACATACTGAGTTGCTCGTTTCTGTCAAGTATCTATCTAGTTATTTATTTATTTCTGTTTGTATTTAAACACATATACTTGTAAAATTCACTAATGGATATTTCAGCTTGCTACTGGTGTCTGCAAAACAGCGTGTGTTTATAAATAGATGAAATAGTTGCTCATACTTTTTTAACAATTCTTCTCAAAGTGTATATATATGACTAAAACGACAGAATAAAAACTTCCTTCATCAACAGATAGTTACAAGGAAGTACTATTCTAGAATGTAAACTTTATATCTGTGTGTATATCTCAGAAGAATATCTAAGAATGATACAAAAGAAAAAGCCAAAACTAGCTAACCATGTTTCTGCATTGAAATGTTGAGAAATGCAGTTTACACATAGAGGAAAAAGTAAATTATCCTCTTTATTGCTAACAGGTTAGTTCTCAGTTCAGGTAAGAATATTTTAGTAGATGAAAAGTTCTCTAAAGCCTTTGAAGATAATAGTTTATAAACCAAACAAACTGAAATGTAACATGACTTGTATTTTGGTAGCTCCAGTTTAGATAAAGCAAAGCTCTTCAATATGCTTATGCTGGTAGTCCACATTCAGCTGAATTATGTGGGACTACTCAGATGTGTGATGTTGCTCTCATGCTTAAATGCCTTGCTGGACTGTGACCTAGAGGATGAAATGTGTTCTCATGTTTGGGTCTCAGCTGTAACTTGAAGGATATTCTGTCTCTTATGTGTGCAATTCACTGTAACTGCCAGCTGTACTTGTGATCTGGAATTTAAGTGGTAGCCTGTATTCTTGACCATACATCATAGCTGTTTGTCTACAACATTCTGTGGTATTTTTTACTTAGAAATACTCTGAAATGCAGGAGCCACAAGAACTGTAAACTGTGCCCACACTCTTGGAGTCTGGAGATGAGCTTAAGGAATTCTCCAGCTGTTATGTAAAACGCAGGCTTTTGAAAGGGGTGCAGGATGTGGAAAAATGTGGGCAGGTAAGCACTTAACATTTAATTGTAGGAAAACCTAATGAAGAAAGAATCCATTTCTATCAGTCAGTAATTTTGTGGTTCCCTCAGTCAATTCTAGTAAGTATTTGGACAGACTTTTCTTGATAATCTAGTGCTGCTGGTCTCTGTAAAGAAACATTCTGAGGCTGCAGAATGAGGCCCTGTAAGTTTGGGCAGTGCTGGAAATTGGCATTATTTATATTTTGAAGAACAAGTGAATTCAACAGTGTCCCTCATTCAGTGACCAGAATTTTCAGAGCTGTGATGAAGTCTGGTTTGGACTGAGCGGAGCACCTTTACTTCTTTGTTCAACTGGGGGCAAATCATCTCTGCACTGATAGAACCTGGTAATCAGGATGCCCCTCTGAGGAAAACCTTCTGTTCTAAAAGGTTCTGTCTGCATAAAAGGCTAAAACAACAGGTTTTTTTTTAAATCTTGGTTTCTTATTTTTATGCAGTCTTTGGGGGGCAGTCTACTTTATTGCAGCAATCATCCTTGATCCTTGTTCTTTTAATGAGATAGGAATGCTAGGGACGTGAGGGCAAAATGGCTTTGTAAATAAAAGCACTGTGTGTGTACAAATGAGCAAACTCCAGCTTTTGCTAAGCTTTGAGGATTTGACTTCCAGGTCTTAATGTGCTTCTGGCATAGTTTTGATGTCATTTCCTTGCAAGCAGAGCCAGGTTACAGCTGTACACTTCGGAACATTTCCTATTTTATTGCTATTTTATTCCTGTGTGTAGTCATCAGGTTTTAAGCATCTCCTGTACACTGCTTTTCCTGTAGCTTCACCAGAATTGTGTTAATATTGCTGAGATTAGAACCCCATAAATATTTTCATGTAAAGTGAAAGCTCTGGGCAATCGCTTGTGTATTTCGTAATATTGAGTACTTGACTCAACAGGAAATCTTGGGGCCTTCATACAAACATCATCTTCTAATCATTGGGCACATACATACTGGTGGCATTTTCTTTAAATAGTTTATTTTATTCCCAAGCACTATCTGTATAAACTTTATTTTCACTTGGGTCTCATTCTTCCATATTGATAAATAAGTTGCTCATCAGACAAATCACAAACAGGTGGCTGATCCTCCTTGTTGAAGTTAGGAAGATCTGAAGTTTGAAAGCTTTAAATAATTATTTTCTAAAAGGAGGAATGACCTTGACGAGAAACTGGAGACACAAAGGGGAAAAATTGAAGAGCCGATAGTGGGATGAGCCCATGTATTCAATTTTCTTGAAGTATATAGGACTGTGTTAACTTAATTTTTAAGATGTTTGTGGTGAGGTTATCAGTGAAACTGTGACAGAACGATGGAGGGGATTTATAAGAATCTGTTTACATTACTACAGACAACAATACCAACTGTAAAAAATGTGGCAGTTTCCTGAACTGAGACTGTGAGTAATTTTTTTTTCCATATTTCAGGAATGGTTCAGTTAATGCAATAGCTGTGTTGTTGTTTTTTAAATTGTAGTTATTCAAGCCTCCCTTTGTTTTGGAGTCTCAGTGAATAATCCCATGGGGACCTTTTTCCATGGAGCATCTTTTTCCTGGTTTATTTTAACGCTTCAGCTAAAATACAAAGACAAATTGGCAGTAGCTTGACTTAACTCCAGTGACGTTTTAACATCCTGAACAGTCCTGGATATTCCAATGAGCCATCCTGCTCTTGAGGCTTTTCATCCAGTATCTTTCCTCTTTTGGGTAACGGCAGGACAGGCTACAACTCCAATTCTGTCTTGATTTTTCTGAATAGGTTTAGCTGAACTTGATAAAAAAAGCAAATGCTTTTTGTTTGTTTGGATTTGGGCTTTAATTTCTGACACAGAAATAGCAGTGGGGTGATGTGATTCTTCAACTAAATAAAAACATTCCTCTAGGAATCTTGAACTTTTTTTTTTTTTTAACGGCAAGTATTGTGTGATTGGTAATCCAGTGAACAAAGATTCTGGGGCTTCAAGCTGTAAATGAGAGATCAAAAAAAATCAAATTTAAAGAACAGGGGAGTTTTAGCTATTACTTGAAGCTTTTGATATGTGCAGGTCTGTTAAATTCTTGGGCTTTATGTGGCTTGTACTCAAGTAAGAATTTTCAGTTAGGCCTACAATGTCCACGAGTGGGCAAATGATCGGTCATGATGAGATGACAGTGGCAGAGCTCTCATGGTATTACAAATACTGGAAAAAAAAAAAGTAAATCAACTTTCATGACTTATTATAGTTCCATTCTTCTGGATTGTCTTTTTCTGTTTCCTTTTCACCCATGTTTTCTTTGTGGTGAAACTATTGCTGTGCGTGGTTCTGTTGGAGTGGCTGCATAGCACTGACATGAGCAGTTTGGTTGGAATCCTTAAAATTCATTTGTTTGCTTTGCTCTTTCAGAAAATGTGAATCTTACTGCATCTCATTGATACATAAAATGAAGCAAGTCCTTTCTTCCTCCTGACTTGTCTACATAGACTGCAGCTTCCTTGGATCTTCCAGTTCTTTTCTGCAGTTGCTTCAATGGGGGTTTGAATTTTGGCTGGAGTCTGCAGGAGTTTCTGTGCTATTAAAAAAGTGTTTGTCTAAGCTTTGTGTCGAAAATGGGTGTCTTTTGTTTATCTTCCAACACTTTTAAGTAAGAAATCTTTGGAAAATGAAGTATAACCAGAAATGTGCTGAACTAAGCACCAGCATGGGCATGTTTTTTGCTTATTAATGCTTTCAAGAAAGGATCTCGGTGTTTTTGTTCTCATACTATTCAGACAGCAGCATATGAATTTATGCAGACCTACCTCATTGATTTTCATAGTACTTGCTAGTGCCATTTTGGTTGTCTACATAGTTTTTCATAGTTATTGCACTGCTCATACTTTGATACTGCTGCCTAGTGTGTATTTTTTTCCTTATGCTTTCTCACCTGCAATTTATGGTATGAATTTTGAGAGAGAAGAGAATTCTATCTGGGCCAGGAAGTATTCTCTTAATTGTGTTCTGAAGGTGCCAGTCATGTTAGGGTCCTGATGAGTGATTGCTGCTTGTGGATGCAAGTTGTATCTCCTCTCAGAATCAAGGTAGTGATTTTTTTTCATTCCCAGGAGTGGTCCTAGTGATTCTGGAAAGAAGTTATTTTCTTCAGTGATTGACCATATTGCAAAATTAACTCCATAAAGAAATCTTGAAATTTCTGCAGGAACAGTTTGTTAGAGGTGAATTATCTTTTCAATGTTCAGGGCTTCTTTTTTCAAAAATCAGATTACACATGTCTCTGCTGGAGAGAGTTTGAACCTCAGCCAAAATACATTCATACTGAGAAGCTTCTCGTTTAACCTTGGAACAGGTTTAGTTGTCTGCAGGAAAGGTAGGTAGGAGCAGAAAATGATGTTTTAAGAAGAAGCTGAAACATGTTGTTGGAGGGAGGGTGTTAAGTCAAAAATGGTTACCTTCTGTGTTCCAGAAAGCTTTAATAATCTTCTCCTAAATCCTACCTGCCCTGCCATACACACCACGTGGGATAAAATGTTTTGCTGCTTAGTACAGAGAGCCATTTGGAAAGGCTGTCAGCTCCCAGCAAGGAGAAGGGATTTTGAGCAGAAGAGAAGTTATGTTTAAAAAACAAAAGCACTTGCAAACCAGCCTAGCTCGGTGAAATGGCAGTGCCTGTGGACCAGTATTGAGAGGTCAGAGCTCGTGGGTGTTTGTAGCAGCGGTGCTGGCATTTAGTGTTTTCTGCTGTGCTGTGAAGTTGAAATTGCAATCACTGTTGCATTTTAATTACTAGGAGAGAGGGATGATAAGTTGAGAAAGTTTGGAACAGTTCATACTTTCCCTCATACACACAGAGTCATTAACTTGCTTCCTCTGGGTTTTTTTTTTGCCCTACCTCTCACTTGCATCCATGTGTAGATGTTCTTGCCTGTCCGAAGGCCTGTTTCTGAGAGCTTAGCTATTCCATTTTACTAACTTTAATGTTTTCAGCGCTCTACCTTTTCCTGTTCCTTTTGTCTGCCACATGCTACAACTCTTACATCTCTCCTAAACAAAAAAATTGTTAATGTTATTAGAAGTATGGGTATTTTCTCATGTTCTGCCCTGTGCAGTTGTTTTACTGAAATATAACACAGACTGCATTCCCAAGAAGCAAGTGTCCTGGGGGGGAAATTGTGTGTTGGTCCATGTTTATTCAAATAGCCCTGCTTCTGTATTTCGATTCTTTTACATCTTTTTCATAGACAGTTCACCTCTCCTAGTTGGCCATGTATTCCTGTGTCTGAAAGTACACATTCAGAAACATGAACTGTAATTTTTTAGTATTTTACTGATGTTTTGAGCCATGAGTGCCAGCACTCAGTCATATAGCCTCCAATAGTTTTTAAATAGTTTCATTGGCAAGAAGCTTTTTCATGACTTCATTCAGCCCATGACTGTGGTGTAATTATGTCTCCTCATCTGCGTGTTCTGTTTTATTTTAGTCATTCTTCCGATCCCTGGGATGATCTCTGACATGTTGTTTGTTAAAATTAATTGATTTGGGGCATCCAGTACATACTGTCAGTTTTTCATTCAACAGACTCTAACTTCTGAAAATGTTTCCACGTTTGCACAATTACATGCTCTCTGGCTACTGCATCCAGCCTGCTTAAGGCAGAGGGAAAAGTACTGTGGATCAGGCTGGAGTTGAAGTGAACAAATGCCCTTTTTCTATTCAGTAGCAGTCTGTATAATTTGGTGACTTGCTCTGTGTCCTGCAGTTCAAGTAAAGGTTGTAATCTTTCTTTATGGTGCTCATTACAACACAGGGGTTGTAATGTCACTGAGAGAATTGTTCCAGGAAATTGGAGTATGGGGGTATTTCTCAGCTTAGAACAAGTGCCTGTGATTTCAGTGTGGTTCATATAAGCAGCTTATCCTAGTGGAGGGAATACAATTTGAACATTGTTTAAAAAGGATTATTAATTTACATATTGTTGAAGTGCAAGTTTCAGATGGGGGTGGTTAGTTTTCTTGGACAAAACGATCGAATCCTTGTCCAAATTCCTTGGAAAAATGTATTTTTATAGAGGTATGTGGAGTTATGTTAGCTGTGCTTTGTGAATAAGGTAGGACTTCTCTTAATTTGAACCTTTAAGCAAATGGATAAACAAATAACAAAACAGTAAAATTTATTTTCTGGTGTACCAGAAAGCATTACAGTTGTGCTGCCTGGATAGCACAATTTGAGGAACAAATGAAGGGGCAAAGAGATTTCATGCATTCCAGTGATGTATCTGTGGTTGTCCGTGGTTGTCCATGGTCTGGTATACTAATTACCCTCCTTTTCTTTGCCACTCTGTTCTCCAGTTGTGTCAATTTTCAAGGAGTTTAGCTACTGACTCTTTGACATGCTCCATTCATTATTTCAGTTTTGTTTCTAATGCTTCAGCCCTTTGAATTTTGGCACTCTTGTGTTTTATCAAAGATCTTGTTACATGTGTTGGTTTTTATAGGCCCTGTACAGTATTCTTGCTTTTCCTGCAGTCTGCAAACTGGAACTTGAGTTTTCCATGCACTTGTTGTAGATGCTGTCCTTCAGTTTGACCTCCACAAAATCAGTGCTTCAGAAATCAGGGGTTTAATGCACTGGTAGATGCTTCCCCTGCAGATTCATTTCTGTTCACAGGAGTCCATTTTCACTTACAGCTTTGTTCAGAAGCCTCTCTGTTCTTCAGAGCAAGAACCCAGAAACTTTGACTGCAGAAAGCTCTTCTCTCTTAGAAACTAAAACTAATGGAAATCACTGATATGGAGATGGTGAACAAAGAATCATCTTAAAATTGAGGTTTGCTTGGCTAATTGTAGTGGCAGTTGTAGTGCCAGATAATGTGTTAGTTGCCATTTCGGAAGAAAATGTTGCACCTCTGATCTTTTTAGGAGGCGCTACCCTGATAGTGCTGTTCAGCGCAGTTCTTCTCTAAGAAAAAAACCTGGATGATGTATGTTTGCCACTAAGCTTCATGATTAAAGTGCATTTTCTATTACATTGGCATTAATAGGAGGAGGAAGAATGTCTGTCTCCTTTAGTACATGTACATCATTCAAGCATCCCAAAAGTTGAGGCTTCCAGAGTAGAGGACTGGGTCTGTCTCCTGCTACCAGACCAGTTTTCTAACATGATTATAGAAATGCGTGGTTCGGTTAAGAAAGAGAAGGGTAATAAAATTATTTGGAGAATACAGGTCATAAAATGAGGACTCCTTAAGATGACTAAAGACATAGTATGAATGGCTGAGTTAAGCCATGTTCAGGATCTGTTGCTTTATTTATTGCACATGGTGCTTGCAGTGTTCTGGCTCTGAGGGTTGCTCTGTAGTGTTTTTACATAACAAAGTCATGCTGTAACTTGGGCACTTGCACTGCTATAGGTTAATCAGATTTGCATACAGAGTTACATGCTTAACCAAAGGTGTCATTCCAACTTAATCACAACAGTGCATCTCATCAAAGAATGAAAAATGTACTGGTAATTTAGGTAGACACTGGTGTGGGACAGATGTTTCCATAGATAAGAGTCAGAAACAGGTCTAAAAGATATTTTTTGTAGGGAAGAGGCACAGCTTTCTTATGTCAGCATTTGTATGTGTGTGTCTGTCCCTTCCTTTAAAACTAAGATTTGATTTTTTTTTTCATAACCAAGACTCTCTAAATTCTTCATTTTTTATCCACATATAATGGTGTGGGGGGAGAAATAGCAGGTAGCCTCCAACTCTTAAGAATTCACAGGTTGGTCATACCTGACACAAATTTTTCTGAACAAGAATTGAAATTCTGGGAAAAAAACAAAGGCCTGCTATGTTCATTCTATCCACAAATAAATGATGCTTTCCTTTTGCATACAAAGAGGATTTTTAAAACCTGGCCTACTCTGCTTGAGGTTTAGACTGGTGTTCTGGTGGAAGTATGATTAGCTCAAGTGTTGCAGGGAAGACAAGGGCACTTCTGTTACTGCAGTTTCAGCAAGTGATCACTTCGTGCTATGGACTGGGGATAATTTCCAAAGGAGTTGTTACCTGACCACATTGTACAAGGTTTTCCTTCTCCCTGCTTGTTTTCATATTAGGGGTGGGTAACCTGCACCCTTGAAGAATCCTGGATCAACATCCCACCTGTAAGACTCAATTTAGAAGAGCACCAGCCTTCAGGTTGCCTTCTGGGGAGGGATAAGGCAACGTGGTTTTTAAATGACGAGTGGATTTATTAACTTTGGAAATGTGCTGGTAGTTACATAGTTGTTAGAACTTCGTATGTCCTGTCTGTATGTATTTTTTGTTGGGGTTCATATGATAAACTGCTGAGCAGGGCAAACTGCTTACAAAGCATGACTCTGAATGTTGTGTATATAGTAAGGTGGTCAGTTTAACTGTATCCTGTTCTTAATCTTTTCTGTTTTGTTTTGAACACAGAAATAATGTCAAATACTTCACGAAAATGTGGTATTCGCCAGGGAAGTTTCTGTGTTTTGAACTGTAAATTAAGGTGAAATTATTGAATATCTGCATTCAGTTTTATGATCTCTTTGACCATAAAGAAGTATTAGGTGTTAAACTCTGCTGTTGTCGTGGAATGAATAAAGAGTATTATTCTGCAAAGTAATTCCCCATGTGATTTATGGCAGCATTCTGTAATTATTTTGACCACTCTGACTTCACTAGAGTTGCATGTGAAGATAAAAAAGTGTAAGTCCTATTTTTTTCCGAGCAACTGCAGTAATGTGAACCTCCTACATATGCTTGGGACACAAGACACACACAGCGCACGCTCTGTTTTGTTGATTGGTTACAGTTTGCTTGGTCATCAATATTTTGTGTTTGTTTGAGAAGAGACAGAACTTGAGAGCAGGGTTTGGGGTGAGAGGAAGCAGAGGTGTATTGCTGCTGCTGCCACCTCCATACAGCTGAAGAATGTGTTTTGTTTTTCTTAACAAAGCGTGTGAGCCAAAGAGTGTATAACCAGCCGCCATGCCTCACATTTGAATTGCTGTTGTGGTGAGATCAAATATAAACATTTCTTGACTGTTTATTCTAACACAGATGTTTTAGAAAGGTTGATAGTGGCTGGAACAGACTATGTGAAAAGCTTTGTTGGATATATAGTGTCACTTATAGCTGGTGCTCTATTGCATTAAAAAGTGATAATATCAAAAAGTGATGTCACTTAGAGAACTGGTCAAATATATTCCACATAAAGTTAAACATTTCTACAGCCCCTGGTGTACTGATTTTTCTGCTAGTGCAGCTGCTGCATTGGGCCTCAGGTAAAATGTGTTTCAGAGACTCTTCTCACAGTTAACTTTTACCCACTGTCTTCAAATAGAAAAGCTCATAGTCTTGTTCCATTACCTTGCATTGTATAACAGTGATTTGCAGACTCTTTCATGCTTCCCAAGGCATAATTTGCAAGTATGTAAAATGTGTGACCTATTTTGTGTGTTTTTTTTAATAATGAATGCACAAATAAACCAATGTGGATTAGAAGGGTGGGTTGGATGGTTAGGGTGTGAAAGCCATGAAGATAAACCAGTCAGTTTACGCTGGCTGCAAATATAACTCTTATTCACTTAAGCACAAATACTTGGTGCATCACATCCCAGTGAAGAGGTGGAGGAGGAGAGAGTGTGCAGTATATTGGTCTGGCTTGAATTTTGATTCACACATGAATTTACAATATGTGTGATTTTATTTCCAAACAGATTTCCTCAGACTTGTCAGGGGCAGTTGTCTTTCAGTGAAGCATGAATACATTAAGGTTTTAAGTAAATCTGCAGCACAGACATCTGAGAAGCTTGCTGCGTAATTTAACCGAAAATCTAAGGATGAGCTTTCACAAGATGGCTGAGCCAAACTAATGGCTTGCTGCTGCCTAAAGGGACAGCTGCTCTATTCCTTCCCAATCCTGCTCCTAGATTATCCAGTGTTGTTTTTTCTATTATGCAGACTGTGGCATCACCTTGGTCATTCAGATCATTTATCTGTTTCAAAAAAAAAAAAAAAAAAAAAAAAAACAACACCAACCAAAACCTCTGCATCTTCCCCCTCCCCCCCAAGAGAAAAACTAATCAGTTTGCTTTCATTTCCCCATCACTATGAGAAAAGCACAGTTCGAGTAGGGATTTGTGGCCAGCAGGTAGGGATCTAGGGAATGCCACTCTCCTGGAAACATTGAACTCTTTCACGGCTCAGTAATCGCAGGGAACAGCTACTCAGATGTGTGCCAGTGAACAAGTCCTCTTTGAAACTGATTTCATACACACTTATATTAGAGGCTTTTGTCAGAACCATGAATGATAGTGGAATATAAATTTATCATGTAAAACAACTGAAAATACAAAAATATGAGATGTGCTTTTCAGCTAGTAGTAGTGCCCATGTTTAAATTAGATGAAAGCAATGCAAATTTACCCTGAGACACAGAAAAATCAACTTTATAGCTCTGTATTTTTGTTGTCTTAACATTATTTGTGCCATTATTTAGTAGCTTCCAATAGGATTTTGAAACAAGGAAATATCTTAATAATACTTTTTTTTTTTTCCCCAGAACTGAAGGAAGGTCATCATGGGAGCATTTTTAGACAAGCCAAAGATGGAGAAGCATAATGCCCAGGGGCAAGGGAACGGGCTCCGATACGGCCTGAGCAGCATGCAGGGCTGGCGCGTGGAAATGGAGGATGCACACACGGCTGTGATTGGTTTGCCAAATGGACTTGATGGATGGTCATTTTTTGCTGTATATGATGGGCACGCTGGATCACAGGTTGCCAAGTACTGCTGTGAGCATTTATTAGATCACATCACAAGCAACCAGGATTTTAAAGGGCCAGATGGGCCACCATCTGTGGAAAGTGTAAAGAGCGGCATCAGAACAGGTTTTCTGCAAATTGATGAACACATGAGAGTCATCTCAGAGAAGAAACATGGTGCAGACAGAAGTGGGTCAACAGCTGTGGGTGTCATGATTTCTCCCCAACACACGTACTTCATCAACTGTGGAGACTCGAGAGGGTTGCTTTGTCGAAACAGGAAGGTTCACTTCTTCACACAGGATCACAAACCAAGCAATCCACTGGAGAAGGAGCGCATACAGAATGCAGGTGGCTCTGTAATGATTCAGCGTGTGAATGGCTCCCTTGCTGTTTCAAGGGCACTTGGGGACTTCGATTACAAATGTGTCCATGGGAAAGGTCCTACAGAACAGCTGGTCTCACCAGAGCCTGAAGTTTATGAAATTGAGAGATCAGAAGAAGACGATCAGTTCATCATCCTGGCTTGCGACGGTATCTGGGATGTTATGGGAAATGAAGAGCTGTGTGACTTTGTAAGATCCAGACTTGAAGTCACTGATGACCTTGAGAAAGTTTGCAATGAGATAGTTGACACCTGCTTGTACAAGGTAGCCAGACTTGAGAGAAGCTGAGTTTACTGTGATTTCACTATTAGAAGTTTATGAACAAGATACGAATAAGTTTCGATTCCAGTCTATAAGTGTCCAATGACTTATGTTACCATGACTTTGACAGTAATGACCATGTTTCCCACAGAAACGGTGTTAGAGGGGGAATGAACACACAACAGAAGCAACATGTCTTTCTGAGTTGTTTTGGTTAATTAAGAGTTTATAATCATGTACAGATACACTGTGATCAGTGGAAAACTAGAAACTGATGGGAATGTAGGGGCAAGCCAATAACTGCCCTCTTCTGTTTCATAACATAATTTACGAAACCTTAGCTCTTAAGACTTAATCAGGCTAGGGATCATGTTTTCCATTCCTAATCTTCCCCTCCTTTCTTTTGCATATATCAGTAACATTACTGTCATAATTACATTGAGATAAATGCGGAATGAATGAACCTTGACTTCATATTTTGCAGTTTAAAATTCCTTCTTTACTGTCTTCCTATGTTATTGTTTATTTTGGTTTAATTACTGTATTTCTTATTCAGTGTTGTGTGATACAGCTCTGAAACCAGCTCAGGAAGAGGAAGATGGGACCTTTTGGTTTAACAAATCTGTGTCATTTTGTTAGCAATAACTTCTGCTTTGTATTAATAAGTTGCAGGGTGAGGCAATTACAGAAGAGGTTTGCAGTACTGAGTTTCATAGCTTGATACTTAATTTCCAATGGCAAGCTAGAAATTGTAATGTAAAAACCCAACGTTTCCAACTGAGGAGACAAGACAGCATCTCTGCTTTTGCCACATGGCTAACAGGGTCATTGTTTCCTGTTTGGAAAAATGTAATTGTTTTCCAACACTTTGGCAGATTGATAACGCTTATGTTTTTGTTTACAACTTTTGTTTGGTTATCCTGAAAACAAATTCCAGGAAAGGAACAGGGGCCTGTGGATGCTGTAAGCTTTGCAGCAGCCAGCTGTCAGCACCTCCCCATATACCCAGATACTCTTGTTCTGAATGCTGGTGTGTTCTTGATCTTGCTGACATCAGTGGTTTTAGTTATCCTTAAAAGTTAAGCATACTGATGCATGTTTTGTAGACCAGAGCACAGGGATATTAAAAGTAAACTAAACAGGTACTTTGCATAAGCAGAATGTGTTTGTATTACAACATATTAAAGTATTGGGGTTCTGTGTAGTTGGGTTTTACATGTTTCCATTTCAAAGACTTTTTGTAATGGTCTGGGCACCTTCCAGCTGGTCTAAAAACAAATTCTCTCCCTCATAAAGAAAAGGATGGGGGAAAAACCCTAATAGCTGTGATTTTAGGTGGAATCACTGAATCCAGCCCTTTCCTGCCTAGTGCTTTCAAGCAGTAGTGGTTTTGTTCCCCCATCTAATATTCATCTGTTTTCCCAAAACGATTGGATAGTCCTTGAAACAAGGTGGAACACAACTTTGTAATTACACATCACTCATGACTAATGTCAGTTTTTAGAAGACAGCGGGCTGTCTGGAATTGGCTCCATGTAGTCTTCAGACCATAAAAGAGGAAAGAGCAAAGTGACTTAACAGTTGTACCGAATGAATGGGCATAGAATTCTGTCAGGGGAAATTAATGCTAAGGATGATACTAATCCACAGTAGTAAAAGTTGGATTCTAATACCATATGATTTGTGAATTTCTGTGTGTAAAATGCTTTGATGTGTATTTAGCCTGGTGTGTATACATTTCTCAAATCATTTTTTCTTTTCCACCAGGGAAGTCGAGACAACATGAGTGTGATATTGATCTGTTTTCCGAATGCACCAAAGGTATCGCCAGAGGCGGTGAAAAGAGAGGCAGAGTTGGACAAGTACCTGGAAAGCAGAGTAGAAGGTGGATCATTTAAAAAAAAATAAGTAACTTTGTTTCTAAACAGACCCCCGGCCCCCTTCCCCTTCCAGCAACTAAACCCTTAACACATACAGGCTTTTTAATAGAACTTCAAGTGCCATTGGCCATCCTGTATACCTCTGAAAACTCATATGTCCTGAAAAAGCTCTGCTATGAAAGTGCAGCAGCCTATAGCCCTGAAAATTATTCAGGATGGCAGAGAATTCATTTGTGCCCAGTGTTCTTCCTTAATCTGTTGACAGCACTAACTTCAGACCAGTGAATCTTGATTCCTGTTACATGAAATAATCAGAATATCCTGCAAAGTGTCGGTGAAGATGATAATTTGAGTGCCATTTTTCAATGTAGTTAAATACAAATCAGTTAGCAGTAATATTTTATTACCAATTATAGTAGGGTTATAACTTGATTACTGTAATCTTTACGCTAATAGATTTACTTACTTGAAAGTACGTCAGAAATTTGTCAAAGCTAATCTTTAAGCATTCATGACAAAAGCTGGGAACTCATCTTACTCTGATAATAACTTTAAAATTTTTCTTAAAATTTGTATTTCTGAAGTTCTTTAAATTGAAACTGCGAGTCTGGGGCTTTTTGGATCACTTAAAAATGATACTTGAAATCAATTTGATTTAAAGAATTTCTGGTTAAAACTGCATTTATAGTGCCTTTTGGTATTTAAAAACCAACCACAGCTTGGAGTTTGTTTCTCAAACGTAAGACACGCTGTATGCATTATTTGCATAGGTTAAGTCTGTTTTTGAAGTGGACTCCTAGACCTATATGTTACAAGTCTAGTTATGTGTGTATACTCCCAAGAATCCTTAATAGCACACAGGGCACAATAGGCAGAGTTCTTCACAGTTATGGTAGCAGTGATTAGTCAGTTAGAGGGGTATATTATGCACTTTTTCCCTCCTTAACTTGCATAAAGATAACACAGTGCAGCTTCAGAAATCTCACAGAGAACTTGCCTGCATGGGAATTGTGGGCTCAGACAAATTAATGTGCAATTTTAAAGCACTTACAACCTGTGTAGGTGCTCCTTCAGAAAGTACCGTGTTTTTCAAAGGCCTCGTTCACAAGGTCTTGGCAAACTGCATCTGTTCTGCCCCTGAACAAATGTCCAGGCAGACATTTCTGCGCTTTAAACTTACCACTTGCCTAAGAGGAGAAGTTGGTGCCCAGAGAGCGATGGTGTGAATCTCCCTGACAGCGTAGCAGGAATGGGAGTGCACAGTCACACTGCATGAGGGAAGTGTCAGATGGCTTCCCCCCCCAAAGCAGGGAGCAGGTTTGCACCAGGCATTTGCTGTGTGTGCCCACCCACAGATTTGGTGCAGAGCAAGTGTGCTGCACATTCACACATTAATTTACAGCATGGTAACACTCCTAATTTGGGCGAGTGTCGCCTTCTTATCTTAGATATTTTGTCTGAGTTCACACAAACCCATGACCTAGAATATGGAAATATGTTCAAGTCTAGGCTGTATCTTCAGCTGGCCTCATTGTACCCCAGGAATATTACGCTGAGGAAAGCTGGCATTTTTGTACAGCTGCTTCATCTTACAAAGGAAGAGCCTTAAACACTGGACCTGCATGTGATTATGGTACATACAATGAGTTTGGCTGCTGGTACTTTGCATTTATAGAGATAGAAAATTTCAGGAATGAACAAAGCGTGATAATTGCATAGAGGCAGGAGCATTCTGTATGTAGTTATAAAGCACTTTAATACTGATTTAATGGAATGATGTCTGAAAAACTTGAGGAAATATATTGTACTTCTCCTCAAGGGGTTTGCTTCTTTTTTAGTTACCCTCAATCTTTTGTCTGTAGTTGCACAAAGATATTATTTAAATTAAGAAATACATAGTAAACACTACTCAACTCAGCAGCGATTTGTATCAGCTGTGTGCAGAATTGGGCTTTTTAGGTCTCACGCATGAGAGAAGTTGAAAGGCTGAGCTAAAGCAGAACTCCAAGAGCAGGAGTTGATTAACTTTGTTACATTTAATTTAATTCCTGTGCATTTGAGTTGTTTCTGAAGTAAATGGATAATACCTTATTGAGTAGTAAGGTAGGACTGCTACAGCATCTGAAACTTTATACACTACAGTGAATAATCTTTCTCTTAGGATACTATAGGAGTGGCAGTGCTTAATTTTAAAAGCCTAATTTTTGGCTGAAGGAACTAGAAAATATAAAGAGTACTTCTAGAATGATCTTACTAATCTGTGATATCAATTTAAAGTTAAAATTCAATAAAATGGAAACTTGGTCAAAATGCATATTATGTATTTTTATGAATTTAAGTACTCAGTGTAGTCCAACAAGTAACGAGAGTCGATGCTTAATAATGCGCATTTTTTTCTGATTGTATTTCTATTCCCTCAGCCCAGAATATATCTTTATACTGTTAAAAAGTAGTGCAAATTTAAAGACTGAATAGGGCTTAGTACTGAGTCTTAAATATGGAGAGACGATTTAGATTTTAGAAAACACAGAAAGTTTTCTACTTACCATGTCACCTAGGACTCTCCTCTTACTACTCCTGATGTTTTTGTGGTCCAGATTCATAGCTGCAATAAATAATGGAAGAAGCAGCAAGTGTGGAGAAGCATCCTTGTGCCATTACTTGCAATAAATCGATGTTACCCCTAAAATATCATGTGAACTTCATGGTAGAAGTAATCAGTCATTCCAAAATGTGTTGCTATTATTTGCACTAATATGTGTTACTGATGTGTTGACTCTAAAAAGAAACTTGTCTTAAGCTTCTTTTCTGTTCTCTTTTTTTTTTTTTACATAAACCCATTCCGTAACAGATAATCCTTGCAATATTTATACCTATATAGAGATAAATAATTTTAAGTTAGCTGTTATATGTTCCTTCCCTTATTTTCACAGAAACAAAGCTCTGGCTTTTTCTTAAACTTTGTATGGAATTCCCATTTTTGAATCCTTTATTTTAGGGTTTTAAGTACATTTTTCCAGTACTTGATGCCATGAAAATGTGTAGAAGATTTAAAAGTAAATTAAAGATTGGGGGGAGGGTTGAAGGTATATTGAAACAAGATAATTCCAATAAATTAAACATAGCTAGCAGACCGACTCCATTTGTTGTGTCTTCAGTGTTCATTCAGTCTGTATCTACACTTTTATCAAAATATAAGTGTATTCATTTAGTGGAGACTGTATGATAAATGTACTGCAGTTACAGGTTGTGAAACTGTGTAGTATAGGTCATCTATAAATTCCTTATTTTTGTACAGCAGAACTTTAGCACTAGCACAATGTAGCATATACTAGATGTTCAAAATTGCACAATAAAGGAACTTGGCAAACCAAATCTGAGATCTTGGCTTCTTATTCAGATTTAAGAGTCTTAGATTATTTATTTACTAAACATTAGATGGTAAAATGAATTTTGGCTTAGATTTTGAGGAAATGGCAAATTTTGGAGGTGTCTCTGGTGTGCGGTGTCGTGTATTTAAAATGTAGATTCTGAAGTAAACAGCTTAAAGCTTTGTGCTGCAGAGTTTGATGCTGGTTGAGGACTAGACAGTGTTTCCACTATACCTTGCAAATAATTTACACAGCCTGACTGCAAAATAGAGCTGATGCTTTTTGTAAACTCACACAGCCCTGAAAAACTATGACATGACCAAAAAGTAATTCACAATTGTTGGTTTTAATTTTCTTTTACCTAAAAAGGACTGGATACATGTTGGTTTTAAAAACTTTCAATGTGCTTTATCTCACAAATTATGAAATGGAAACTTGGTATATTCTTCTGGAATTATTTAGCGCAGGAAACTGAATGCTATTTTTCAAAGGTGGTTATCATGAATTCCAACTACTTTCAAACTGTGTTAGTGCTTTATTACATGAAGAATAGTGTGCCGGTACATATGTGCATGTATAGATGTGCACATATGTACACATTATTGTTTGCATGTTGCAGTATTCATTTGAAGATCAGCAGTACCAGGTCTTAATAATTCATGTATTTTGAAATTTCTGAAATCTCATGTTTACAGAGAAACCAAGGAGATGCACTTCTTAAAATGTGCTTGTTCTTTATGTTTCATAAAATCCCTTTTTAAAGAGTGGCTCTTCAGGGGTGGTATGGTCTGAAATCTCTTGAATGCAAATAAAATTGTGCGCTTATGGCTTGAGGAGAAAAGAAATAAAGCAAACACCAAAAAAACCCCAAAACCAACCAAACAAAAAAACCCATTCCAAAACCAACCAGACCTAAGAATAAAGTTGAAGAATTAATTTCCAGGCAAACAAGACTGTGGCTACAGTACAGATTCTCTTCACCCAGAAGCTGGAGTGGATCGGCTTTTAAGTATCTGCCCAATATTTAAATATCCCCTGAGGTGAGGATGGAACTGTCAATTAGATGTGATGTCCCTGGCTTTTAATTTGTATGTAATAATTCTTAAAGTTTGCATATTGCTGTAATGCAGTGAGGTACAAGTATTGGCTAATATGCATACAGCCATGGGAGTTATTTTTAATAAGTCTGATGTTTTGTTTCTTGAAAATATTACGCTTTCTGTGATGGCAATAATATTTTATCTTGTGTTGCAGCCATTAAGCTGATGTTAATATCTGCCTTGTGCCCTGGGCATTTTGCGGGGAAGATATTACATCTTCTGTTCTATCTGATGTATGGCAGGAAAGCCATTAAAGAATTTTCCCCCACTGTTAGTAGGTAGCTGTGTATTTCCAAAGCCAGAAGTGTATCATTGTCACATCTGTTACAGGTTCTTTTCCTTATGGAACCAAAGTTAACAATTCCCATGTCTGTCATCTTTTGGGTTTTTTTGTGTTAAGCTGCCTTTTTATAAAACTGAGTGTTTCAATCTTTTTTAAGTTAAATTTGGACTGCACTTACAAAAAAAGTACTTCTGATTCCCAGAGATCATAAAGAAGCAGGGTGAAGGAGTGCCAGACTTAGTCCACGTGATGCGTACGTTAGCAACTGAGAGCATCCCAAACCTCCCGCCCGGGGGGGAGTTGGCAAGCAAGTGAGTTCACATCAGTGTACATGTGGTTTTTGATTTAAATCCCAACTTAACTGCAAGGCCACTCTTAAAAGTGGGGGTGGAGGGGAGGAAGGGAGGGAGGGAGGAAGGGTACAGGACAAAAGGTGATGATCTGTTCTCTTAATTTTTATTACTCAGTTGTTCTGAGCGAAAAGAACAAGCATAAGAACGGAGTTAACTATGAATCACTGCGAAAATTAAATGTCAAACTGTAGTTTTGGGGAGGAATGAGGGCTTTTTAAGGGTGGCCTGAGTGTTTTTTTTGTAATTAACTGGGGTTTCTGGGGGGGAGGTTACATTTAAACATGCAAAATACTGCACTGACTTTAGTAATTACTTGGATATGTAGTTCTGCACTTTGACAAGTGATATGCATAAGATGTTTTGCTTGGCAGCTTTCTTTTCTCGTCTGTAGCTAAAGCCATGTTGTAATTGCTTAAAAATTTGCTTTTGTTTCTCTCTGCTTGTGACAAATCTGAAAATGAGATAGAAGTCTTATCAAAAAAAAAGAAAAGTGGGAAGTTAAATTTACAGCTTTCTCTAGGCTGGCTTTGTCCTTGAAGGGTTCAGTGGCGATGCTCTGTGCCTTCTCAAATGCTCAGTCTTTAAGGAAGCAATGTCCTTAGTTTGTGTGCGCCCCAAACCAAGTGCTTTTTGGTTCGAAAGATTGTTCATGAACCTGTGCTGTGTTAAAATGGATTGGGCACATTTGGTACAGAGAGCATGTTTAATAGTTCGGAGTATGATTTTTATATTGTTGCACCAAACCATGAAGACACTACTAGGTATATAACTGAATAAATGATAATGAATAGATTGAGTAAGTATAAAATAACTGTAAAGATGACTTCTACAAAATAAAATTGTTCTTCAGTGAACTGTTGACAGGATAAGAAGATATGGCAATTTTATGTACAATAGCACCTATTTAGAAGGTGTAGCTCTATCTTCACGTATCAGCCACTTTCATAAAATGCAGCATACAAATTGATTTTTCTTAATCTCCTTCAGTTAGCAGTTGGTAGCATTGTGGTTGTGCAGAAATGCTGAAGGGACAGACTTCTGTGGAATTTCGTGTCTTAGTGATGCTAGTTTGAATCGAGACTGATAGAAATGCGGATTTAATTGGAAGTTAGTGTAACTCAAATCACTGTTGCCAATTTGGAAGGAAAATATGCTTTTTGAAAAACATGCCTTTTTTTGGAATCAAAGGTACCTCTTTATTGAAAGATAAGGGAAACTTTCCAGTTCATACATGCAACGTACTTTGTGTGTAATTGCTTGATTTTATTGCTTTAAATCCAGCCTTCTCTTCCTGTAATCATTCACTACATTCACTGTGATGTTTATTCATGGGAGTTCCTGACTTTTCAGTGTTATGGCGTGATTACAAAGCCTGTCATCTGGTTTTTTTCTTCTCTTGCACTCCTTTGTGATTGCTCTGCTTGCATTCATCAGCAGTTTAAAGGTTGTTCTTTGAAGTTTGTTTTGTATCACAGTTTCAGGCTCCTACTACTTCGTCATACTTGGTTCTGCAGAAGGGGATCTGGAAGACAGTTGTTGCTTTTAAAGTCCAGCCTACAATTCATGGGTTTTACTCCCCTCCTTTCCTTCCTGCTCTCTCTCCAGAGTTGTTTCCTTATATACTGGGAAATGCAAAGACTTCCTCTTCCTTCAGCTTCACCTTGGGGTCTTTTTTTTTTTTTTCCCCCTATCCGTTTTCAAGAAAACCTTTTCATCCTGTGTCAAATAAATAAAAATCATGTTTCTTGTTTACATGCTGATTGCAAATTTTCTATTAATATTTTATCAATCTATTTCTTACCAATTTTCTGAGTGTTAGAAAAGCCAAGAATCCCAGAGATGAAGGCTAAGTTCAAGCTATCTTAAAAGTACTAAGCATGTTTTTATAAAAGGAGGAAAATGTCAAGATGTTTGAAAAAAATTTTTAATAGTTTTTGCCAGACAAAATTCACCTCAGTCTGAAGATAAAATACACAAAACTGCTATTTGCAGTTTCTTTTTTTTTTTTTTTTTTTTTGAGTAAATTTGCTGGAGAGTGTTGAACATACAATTGTAGAAGAGTATTCTGTGAATTTGCAACCTTTTCAAGTTTACATTTAAAATTAACATTGTACTTAGTGAATTTGACTTTAAAAAAAAAAAAAAAAAGACACAACCTTAAAATCTTGTGGGGTTTGTTTTTTTGCCCTAGACGGAGTGTGATTGAAGCCGTTTATAACAGACTGAACCCCTACAGGAATGATGATGCTGTAAGTATATACTTTCTCTTACCTTATCTTCACCCCCACCTCAGTTATTTTAGCTACTTTGTAAAGAAGCATGCTAATTCTTTTTAAAGACCCCTTCCCCAAGGAAGGAATAGCAATGCTGTGCTCTTTAGGCTGTGTTTCGTAGTGGTTTTCTGCTGCCTTCTTGATCGTAGTCTTAAAACTCCGGTGTGGTTGATTCGTTTGTGCTCTGGAATTTCAGTATTTCAGTCGTGCCTGGGTTTTCAGATGCTGCCAAATGGTGGAAAGAGTCATGGGGGTCTTTCCCCTCTTTATGGGTGACATTTTGCCCCACATCCCAAGAAGAAAAAAAGGCTATACTTAAAGGTTAAGCATATTTTTAATTATCTGCTTTAAGAATATATTAGTTCATCACATGGACTGTGTAAACACTTTTAGTGTTAAGCATAGAGCATCTTCTGGCAAGGACAGTTTTGTTTCTTAAATGTCAATGATGAGAGTGACATAAATCCACTGTCAGTGGGGGGGTGAAGGGGAAAATAAAGAGAAAACCTCTAGAACATGAACAGTGGTCCCAATTGCAGTTTGATCACCAGAAACTATGTTTTGTCACCAAAAGTGCTGTATGTCATAAAGTAGTCAAACTGATCTTTACCTATCAGCAGATATTACTTAGATGTGACATAAGTGAAATGCATCCACACAGTCAAGAGCTGGGCATTAGTTTGTCTGTCCCTGTTCTGTTTTTAGCATAAAAATTCCTAAATAGTGGCTGAAAGAGGATGCTTTACCTTCAAAATACATTCTGTGCTATGTTGCTGTCCTACAAATGTACAGTACACAAACACTGTGATGATGTTGGTGACTTGGAAACAGAAGTTTGCATATGGAATAGTTGGCAAGCAGCTCATGAGTTTTTACTCATGCTGCCTTTATTCTTCCTCCTTACACATGAAACAACCATTTTGGTCTTTCATATAATTGCTCTCCTTTTCTACTTCTGGTCTTGAAGGAAAAACTGGAGGTGGTACTTTTGCAGAGGGTAATTTCAGTTTGTGTTGGTTTTGCTACATCTCCGAGCCAACTGTTCCTCTCTATGGTTTGTAATGGATGCTGTGTGCCAGTTTGAGTGAAGGGTGCAGAACTTCAGTGCTAAGAAATTACCATGTGTGGCATTGCTAGAGACTTAATTAGCCTCTTTCTTCATCAAGGAGCCAATAAGGCAGTGCTTTTAAGGAGGAGTAATAGTTCTACCTCCTGCAGTCTTAGAAGCGATGGGGAAGTCTTGCTGTGGAAGTATCAGGATACACTGTTGTTAAAGCCCATGGTGGCCATTAATTACTTAAGAAAAGGGAGCAGATAATGCTGAAACAACCACAGGTGGCTGCACAAAAGCAGGTTGCTCTGATGCCTGTGCTGCTGATTTAGCTGTTGTTTCAGCTACCGAGCTTGTGGTCCCAGTTAGTCCTGGTTAACCTGTGTACCCACCTGAGGAGGCAGGTAGAGAAAGCTGAATGTAGAGCAGTCTGAGCAAGACAAGAGGAAACAGACATGACACAAAGGCAAATGGATTGAAAAACGCTTAGTAAAATTAAGCATTGGTTAAACATTTTCCAGGGTTGTGGTAGTTACACAAAATCCATTGTTGCCCGTGGGCTTAAATGGACCAAATTTTAGAGACACTGGAACAGGTTGCCCTGGGAGGTTGGGGATGCCTCAACCCTGGCAGTGTTCAAAGCCAGGCTGGATAAGGCCTTGAGCAACCTGGTCTAGTGGAAGGTGTCCCTGTCCATAGCAGGAGGGTTGGGACTAGGTGATCTTTAAGGTCCATTCCAACCCCTGAACATTCTGTGATTCTGTGATGACACTGTTATTGGATGAGTTGTAATGCCAAGTAGTGGGGCCATATGGCTATGATTTGGAGCATGACATGTCTCTTCCAAATTTATTATTTTTTTGTTATATACATTTATTTTTTCCCCTTGTGGTTTTATTACCATCCAAAATTAGGGTTTCCTGCAGTTGCACAAACTATACTTCCCTGACCTTAAATTACAAGTGTTAAAATAGCTCTGAGTTCTAACAGGGTGTCAGTTGATGTCTTTATCTTCCTATGCAATGAGGGAGAGCTGGGAACACAAAGGATGACAATGGTAGTAACACATGTCATGGGGCACATCCTGCTCTTTTATCACACCTGTTTACTGAATGTATCCACTTCGTGTTACTTGTAACTCCTCCAGAAATGCTTTTTAGTAATGTTCCTGGGATGTTATTTGGAGGATTGATAAAACACTTGGTCACATTTTGAAATGTCTCTGTTCTGATGCTTCAGCAATTAAGAATATGTGGTTTTTTAAATGCTTCTTAAATGCTGTTTCTGAAAGGGGAGAGAAAGCAAGACTCATGAAATGATTTAAGTCTTCACCCTTTTCAGTCTGGATTATCCAGAAACTGCTGCAACAGTGGGCACTCCAGACTTTAAAGGGTTCCTTCTTTTTTCTTTAAGGATTCTGCCTCAACTGATGATATGTGGTAAAACTGCTCATCTAGCTGTGGAGTTCACCTTTCATCCTGCAAATGAAAGTGCAGCCCAACCTCAGTGACCCTTCTTAACATCCATCCTCAACCTTAATTAAAGAAGGGAATATGATGTGTTGGTGAGAGTGACTACAGCAGTACGACACCTAGCCCAGGAACTGATCTTTTTTGTAAAACAGACTTCTGTAAACGTGATTTCAAACCATAATTCATGTTGTAAATCAGACTCCAGCAATTTATGTTGTATGATTTTGTTTTTGTAAAGTGCAATTGTCTTTGTACAAAATGCTCATATTTAATTATGAACCGCTTTAAATCACTATAAAGGTTAGAAGAAATGTTTTGGCTTGTGTGATGCAACAATATATATCCCTTTTAAACTCATGTTGTGGTTTTGGATTGCAAGGAGCAGCAGCCTAGCCAGCTAGGTGCTCAGGAGGTGCACAAAACTGTAAAGATAACTTTTTGGTTTATATGAAAGCTGAACTCGTGGGCAACTTACCAGAAATTACAGTGTGTGAATTTTGCTTGGCAATGGAAAAATAACTTAAGAGTAGTGTACATTCTTCAACAAACGTATATCATTTTCTTGGATGCACTCCTGCTCTCACGTTGAGCCGAAGGGATTTGTGATTTTGAGTTCAGTGGGAGTTAAATCATGCCCTGCTAATAGTACCATGTTCATACGAATCTTGGGATTAGAATGCCTTGATTCTTTGCACCTCTTTTTTCGTTAACCCTCACCTGAAACTACTAATCACTGAGCATGAACAGGCAGCTTTCTACATACAGTAGGAGTCTGCAGCATTTTTTACAATCCTGATTGGCTGGGTCTGCTGCTGTTCCAAGTAAAATACTCTGAATTCCATTTTATCAATAAAGCTTGATTTAACAAACCAGACATTTACCCATAAATGTGTAATTCCTTTTTTCCTGCCTTTTAAAATGTCAGTGCCATTGTAAATGATATTTTACTTGTGGAAGAATATTTTTATTAATTGGTAGCCCATTTTTAAAATGGGAAGGATTTTGATTATTGCCCAAGACATAGCCATATGCTAGAGGATGATGTGGGATTAATCTGTTACCCTATTTTTTACAAGTGTGGGTTTTTTCAGGCTTTTTGGTGTTGGTTTTTTTCCCCCTCCCTACTGAAGATGATGTGCATTGGTTTGAATTTGCCTACTGTTTGATAAAAATACATTTGTCAAAGCCTGACAATCTTTAACATTTTATGGTGTGTGTTTTTAATTGACCCACTTACTTAGAATGAGAGACTAGTGGTTAAACAGTACTTGTGATTTGAGGTATAGCATGTTGACAATATTTAACTGTTCATTGTTTAAAATTCTAATTTAAAATTTTATAGGATAATAAACTAATCTGATTTAAGCTTAGCTTTCTCCCATTGAGCATACAAAAATTAAGTTTTCAAGTCAGTCGTGTTTGCAATTTGTGCACCTTGTATTGTCTTTTTGGTTGAGAATATTGTATTTAATACGTAGTTTACTCATTTAGTAGGCAGATTCCCCAAAAGGAAAATCAGTAAATCAAGTAGATTGTAACATTTACTGCAGTTAAACAGAATCAAAACTTGGTGTATAATTACTTTTTGATAGGAAAATGTAGTACAATGCATTTTGCTATATTTGTCTTTCCCTAACTTTGACATATACATATTTGTATATATAGCCTTAAAACTAATGCAGAGTTAGGGAACACTGAACAGTGAAAAAGTAACTTATAGTGTCTTGGAACTAAGTATAGTATATACCAGCAAACTTTTCTTTTATCCCTCTTGTCTATGTGGGGTGCTTAAACGTAACTTCATTGTATTCAGTTTGTAATCTGTTCAAGCATGAATGAAGAAAACAAAGCACTATTTGTATTTATAAATTTATAGCAACTTTTGCTTAAAGAACCAGTTCCTTACCTACCTATGAATAAATGCTTAAAATGTCTAATTTTGTTGTAGAGTGCACAACTATAATAATGTTAAGTTATAGCTTCACAGGCACCTAATTAACAAGCATATTTAATAATACGTGGCGTATTAGTGCAAAAAGCTAAACTTAATTTAGGACTAGGCGGATAAAGTTCTGTCCTTTTTCATAGAGACTAAAGTTTAGTTTTGGAAACTGCAAAACCTTGAACTGGACTGTGGAACCTTTGCGTTTTAAACTTTAAGAATCGGAAGCAAAACTGTGGTGTGAAAAGCCATACTTCAAACCATAATCACTTAAACTGTCTCAGTGACAAAGGAGATATCTGAAGCCTCTTCTGAGGAGGTCTCCTAAAGGTTAGGAAGGAAATAATTCTGCTGTTGCTACAGGCGATGTAAGTAGGTTTGAGGGTAGTGGAAGAAAGCCCGTTTCAGGCCTTTCTCTCTCCCGCCTACGTTCAGCGTTTTGATGAGGTCAGAGCACTGAATTATTGTGTGTGCATAAACACTGCCATTTTAGATACAGATTTTGATTACAGAGTATACGAGTTAAGTATATAAAGCATCCTAGAGAAGAGGCAAGCTGTACTCTTCACTGCTCTGAAAAGGAAAAAAAGGCACTTTTGCACCTTTGTGCATCTCCTTCTTGCACCAGAAACTTTTTTTTAAATGCTAAAAACATTAGCACCTCAGGGGCAAGGCAGCAATTTTTATTTTGAAGTACTGTGTGCTATTTATTTCCCTCTTGGAAAAAGATTCCTGTGTGACGAAAATGAAAATTGTGTGATGTTAAAAGATGTATTTTTAAATACATGTTCAAATAGGATGGTCCCAATTTGCTTGTTTTTAAAAGGAAATGACGTTTGTAAAGCTACTTTGCTTCGTATGCCATGCAACTTTGTTTTCCTTCTACATTTGACAGCTTCACTGGGCTTCTGTTTCTGAGTTTTGTTGTAGTCAGATTAAATGTTTCGCTGATCGTTCTGGGAGAATACCTGTACTGCTTTATAGACAACTGTTTCAAATAATTCTCACTAATTCAGCATTGAAATATGTTCAAGACAGAGGCTTCTAAAATGTGTTTTAAACCGGTGTTGGATGAAACCAATGCCATGACATTAATCAGGGTCCAAAATTTGCAAGGCTTTGTAAATCCCTTTTTATCAGTAGAGTCCCCAGAATACCCAGTGGGGCAGAAATCATCAGGTCCCATGGAGTTATAAAGCCAGAGCCTTTCAGCTGGGCTTGTTCTCACCCTGCCCAGGAGCAGCACCGCCACGACTTTGATGCACAGCCAACATTCCTTTAAACTTCGAGCAAAATTCAGAATTGGGAGAGAGAAGTTCCATCTGCTTGCCACTGAACTGCACTCATCCTTGGCTGTGTCACACTAGCGAGGTGCCTGCTGAATATTGAGCAGCAGATGAGTAATGGTAGCACTTAACCTTGAGAGTTCATGCAGGTGCCAGTGCTGATCTTTTTAACGTTTCCTTGTAATAAACTGACTTCAATGTCCATTACGTTGTTTATTGTGAATCTGGTGCTGTCTCAACTTACATAAGTCTCAGCCATTTTGCTCAGGTCAAGAATTGGAAACTTAACAAAATCAGGGAACAGCTCTCACTTCAGTTGATTCCCTAATAAGAATCCCATCTTGTTTTAATACATTGGGATAGGATGGACTTCCTGTTGCATTCCATTTTTAGTAATTTATGAACTAGTAACTTATGTAAAGGCTAAACCATTGCTCCAAGTTTGTCCCCACTGCCTTTTTTGTGCCAGTATTGTCCTTATACAGGCCTGGAGTTAGGACAAAGAAAAGCCCTGTCCTCTTCAGCTGGGTAAGCTGATAATCCAGCTGGGGATGCTGGTGCTAGGGCGAGATGGAGAGTGGGGAGACAGGACTGGGAGCAAAGGAATGGTTGCACCACCTGTCCTGCTGCGGTTTGGGAAACCACAGCCAGATAAGTGATGGCCTGCGTAGGGAGTATCGAAGCCTTTGCAGGTCTTTCCCCACTCTACTTAAGACAAATATTTTGCTTTGGTGAATGTTCTTTTTCTTAAAGCTGGAATCATCAGACTTTGGTTTTAATGCCTTGTGAGTTCTTTGCTGACAAACTTTGTGTTCTCTAGGGGTGTGTAGCTCTGTCCTGTGGGAGAGACAGCACGGCTCCCACAATTAGGTTAATGATATGGTTGTTACAGTTTACCTTATTTCAGTGTATATCAGGATTTCGTCATACCCAGATGTTCACCTTCATCTCTACCTGCACCTTCCTGAATTGCTTTTATGCACAAATGACTTGGTGTATTTAAATTTCTTTATATTTAAACTTAGCCGTGTCTGAAAGGGGCAAGCCTTTAGGAAAACAGTGCCCTTTTCCTCCTCCTTTGGCAACAACAGTATTTAATACAAACCTGATGTACCTTGCATAGGTTCAGAAACAGCAAAACTGTGGAGCTGTACCTGACATTCTTCTGTAGAAAATGAATTGTTACTCTGTGCCAAGCTTCACAAGATGTGAAAACAATGTCTCCTAGATAACGAGGGTGGCTCCTTGTTCCTACCACTGCCTGTGTCTGAGGTGATCATACCTGAGCCTTTATAGACCAGCTCTGGGTGTAAACTCTCTGTTTGGCTGGAGAGGGTTTTTTAAGTGGTAAAAAGAGGGTCCAGACGTGAATTTCTTGCTGTAGCATATAAAAGGAATGTGATTCCTGCCATAAATTGTACAAAAGGAGCAAAATTTAGAGGTAGTGCTCTGGGGCTAAATAATTTAGACTGACCTACCTGAAATACTGATGAGAAAATCCAGTCCTCTGGTGAGCTCTTTCTGTGGACTGCTTGCATATTCTGCAGGTCTTTGCAGAGTCAGGTATGCACATCTGACACACTCTTTAGCCTTATTTTGCTTAATAATGTTGCTTTGTAAATGAGGTAGCAGGGCCATGGCACATGTTCACAGGAGTTCAGGAAGCTGTAGGAAAACTTGAAGCTCATCTTCATTCTCATGGACCACTAAATGCATTTAAGTAGGGGGGAAAAAAAGATACGCTGAAAGTTGAGTTTACATTGTCTCCCCCTGAAAACGTTTTTCCAGAAGAACGACAAATATTTCTACTATTTGCTTAATATGTGGAAAAATTGTCCTGAGCTTTAATCTTCTGATTGTGTCAGTTGTTGACCTGTAATGACTTAGGCTTTATGTAGATTCCTTGCTTTATCTGTGGTTTTATTTGATGTTCCTTTGGAGTAGCAGTAAACCAGATCTTTTTTTCCTCCCCTCATGTAGTCACTTCTTAAGTCTTTGCTTCCAAGCTAAGGGAGCAGGAGTGATAATGATGTCTTAGGGTTTTGGGAGAGGCTTGCTTTAAATGCAATGACCACAAACCCCCTAACTTTTGCAACCACAAAAGTTGGGAAAGTGGGCCTAACTTTAAAAATGCCTTTTATAGACTTAAGGAAATCATTCTATTGTGAAAGTGTCAGAACTTCAGTGGAGGTAGGACGACAGGTCAGATTTCTCAAGTATATACTGGTTTATGCCTAGCCAGATTTTTACACGTAACTCATACTGACTCCTGCCCAAATGCTTTTTAAAGTATCACTGGGCATCTGCTTTGTTCTCTTTTTTTTCCCAAAATAGGAAGAATAGAACCACTGGTCCTTACTACTGTGCAAGCAGCCACTTACTTGCAAAGGTGGGTGCTGCGTCAGGTAGTGCCACTTTCCTTTAGGAACACGACATCTGCACTTCTCAGTGTGCTCAAGAACCCTGAGCCGCAGCTGAAGTTCCTTTTGGCTTCCATTAGCTGCTGGCTCTGAAGAGCTGGTGGGAGCGTGGGCTTTCTGCAGCTGAAGTGGAGACAGGACTCTCCATGTGTGGTGTGAGGAGGCCTCCAGAGTTGAAGGAGATGCCACTGTTGTATATTTTTAGAAATATCTTTAAGAAAAATGAGGAAACATGTCAGGTCATAAAACATTCTATATTTCTATCAGTTCCTACAGACTAAGGTCCAGAGTTTAATTTCACCTCTGGTACTGAATTCCACCGGTTCTGTGCAGTGCAAATACGGGGTAGCCAACTTCATTTTTGGAGGATTTTAGACTGGAGGCACAACATTTTTGTTCACACTACAAGGGAAAATTAGGCTAAAATAGGCTTGGGAAAATCAGGCACGAACTTAACTTTACATTCTGCTGACATTGATGGAGCTTTGCTCACAACATAAAAAGTTTGCACATGTGTTGTTGGAGCCTTAACCGTCTCACGTCTCTTGGAATGAAAAACAAATGTAATCTTTATCCAGTTTAGGTTTTGAAAAAGCTTTTTGGAGCCAAAGGGTGGTGATCTTAAATCAAAATATTAGATGAATTGGAGAAAATTTCATTAAGTCTTTAAGCATCTAAGATTTTTTTTGTTCCTTTTAAAACCTCAGAGATGCAGAGTTTAGGAAGTTCGGTCTTTGATGAAATGCTTTTAGCTGTAAATAAATAAAAGGATGAAACCCAAAATGGGTTGCCTGGGATGAAAGAACAGTGAGACCCTAAAAATGTAGGAATAAATGTGCTGAATTTGCATAGCATTATTTCCATGTCCAGTGATGGACCTATGGAAAGGTTGGAACTGAACCATCTTTCAGGTCCCTTCCAACCCAGAGCATTCTACAAACCATTCTATGAAAGGATCTTTAACAGTGCTAACAGGGGAACTTTTTACTGCTGCTGAGTGATGCCAGACTGACAAGTCTGGTGCCATTTGGAATTTCCAGCCTCTTAAATTGGAAAGTGGGCTTGACACAGCAGAGTCCCCAGTACATGAGATGCTGCAGTACCTGTTACCCCGCATTCTGTGGGTTAATGCCCTGCGGCCTTCGGGTGCTGGGAGTTGGGATTTCCCAGCCTGGTTGGTATTGCTGATGGTGTGGTACCTTGGGTACCAAGGGTTAGGTTGTATTTAAGAACTGGATCTAACTCTTTGGTGCCAGGAATCTAGTGTTTGGAGAAAGTGCTGAATTCTGCAGATGTTCTTGGCTAATGGTGCCAGGTAGTTCAGTGCTTAGAAGACTAAATTACAAAGGACAAAGAGTTTAATGTGAGACAAAAGCCAAGGTTCTAAGCCAGGGAGTGCTGGATGTCTGAAAAGTGTGAGATCTGAGTTCCAGGACCGGCTATTTTATACATCTTTGCAAACAGAGATTTTGGGGTTTAGCATCTGTCTTGTTACTAAGACCACGTTACAAACATGCTGAATTAGAGAGTTTTCACCTGTCTTCTCACAGAATTGACTCCACATCGTATCATAAGAGTCTCGTTTGTAGTGACATGCTGTGCCTGTCTTTTTAGAAAATTCATGACCTCTTTATATCTATTTTGTGGAAAGTGTAACTTTTTTCATTGATGACCTGTATAAATGTGTGTTACGAATGGAGAGATTTAAGCTTGAAAAGCATGTTTGCAGATTACACAGCTTCACTATGGAATTTATAAATTTAACAGAGTAATATACAAGAGCATAACTATTTTCCTTAAGTAGAATGTATAACAATATATAATAAATTATTCTCCACGTAGTTCACCCACTATTTACAGTTTTACACAATTCAAACTGTGTGTTTACAGAAAGTTCAATAAATGTATATTTTGTACTATGTACAGATTCCTGGTCCCAAAGAAAATGTGTGAACTTAGTTTCTAACTTAACTTTTGAGATTGTATTTTTTTTTTCCTTCTTTTTTTTTTTTTTTTTTTTTTTTTTTGTTTGTTTGTTTGGAATCAGTTGAACAAAACTGCGTTTCGCCTGTCGATGGTGGAGGCTTGCATTGGAGTAAACGGGAATTGGAAATATTTCTAATCTACAAAAGTGATTCCACTAAATAAAACAGGCAATTACATCATGTGTGTCTGTTTGAGTGCGATGCTACAAACCGTTCCCACGTTTATTGTCCCTGGTTTACAGACTCACCCGGCCTCCTCCAGTTTCCTGGTTCAAGGGACTTAGGTTGAAATGGAATACTGGGGGCTTGTTTTGATCACTCTTAGTTACAATAATAAAACTCCCCATTTTCACTGGTTTTTCCCTTATGCGTTGAAATTCCAACATGAAGCAGCATGTGGCTTGGCTTCAGCCCTGGAGTTTCTCACCTGATCGGGAGTTTTCAAGAGAAGTAGGAATTGATTAGGATGCCCAGCTTCTGGAAAACCACATCACACAGGAGCAAAATACATTTGTAACTTCTGCCCTGATTCAGATTCAGTACTGTAAAATACAAGCTAGACCTTTGTAATATAATTTCTAAGAATTTAAGGATGCTAAAGGCTAAAATAAATATTTCCACTGGTTTTAGGCCCCTGTGATTCAGATAGAAAATGAGCTATATGTTGCTGGTTCACAATTATCTTCCGTGGAAATCCTTATAGGCGGAAAGCAGAGAGCTGGAAGGATTTTGGCATGGACTAAATAAATTAAACCTGGGGAGGGGGCAGGAGGGCTTTCTGTCACCGGTGACCTGGAAAAAACTTGTCTTTTAAAAGATCTTAAATATTCACCCCCATCCTTTTAAGGATTAAAAATCAGAGCTACTGAATTGTCTAGCAAAATAAAGGAATATTTTCTGTGGATTAAAAAACGAACTGCTAAGATTGACTGTTAGCCCTGATTCATATTAATGGAGCAAACATAAGAGACTAAGTGTTTCCCTTTGTTTTCTAGCTCAGCATTTATAAAAAGACTGTTTTATCCCATCTCACTGAAAATTCACATTTTAGTGTATTTTTCCATCAAAGCCAAAGAATAATACACCTCTTGCATTGTTGGTTCATGTAAATGGTTTTTTTAATCTTGACATGTGATAATAAATTAAAATTTCACCAGAGCAGTTTAGATAGAAATATTAAGGTAACTGCAGATGTTCATTGTGGCTGAATTTAATCAGCCTGCATTTATGTGAGTTACTTTAAAGGAGACAGAACCCTAAAGCCCAGTTAAATCATTTAACTCATTTTAGTTTTCAGCATTTTTTAAGAATCTGAGATTATTCTAATACGTCCTGAAGGAACAAAGGTGAATTTGGCAAAGAGTAGCAGGAAGAATTCCTCATAGCTGTTGGAGGTTTGTCTCGATGATCTTAAAGGCTTTTTCCAACCTTACGGATTTTATGATAGAACTAAGACAATTATCCCTGCAAATACACGAGAGAGGCTCTGGGAGTTGAATGGACTTGGTGCTTGGCTTTCCTTTGAAGTATTTCTTTAAAAGAGTGATTTATTTTTATGGTGCTCAGTCCTGTCATGGATAGAGTAGGAGTCTGTTACCTGAAGAATATGAAGTGATGCCATCAACTTCAACCAGTCTTAATCCTGATAATGCTTTACTTCATCCCATAAGTACCCTGAAGTGCACACCTCAGAGTGGTTTTGGATAATTTTATTTGCAGTTGTTACAATTCTGTTCTTTTGGGGGATGTTAATGCTCACCTTCAGCTGTCTTAGAAGACTATATATAACTGGAATAGGAAAGTAAGTGGTGACCTCCCAGCTGGTTGTTGTTGACTCCCAATAATGAACTGACGACTGGTGGGATGTCAGAAATCAGTGTCAGGGAGGAAAAAACCAAAAAGCAGAAGGCTGAGTTAGTGAAAATATCAATTAAATATACAGCATAAATTGAAACAGTATAAGTATTTCATTACAGAAATATATTCACTTTCTGTTTTTACACGTTTACAAGAGTTTCTGTATGAAAACCTTATTGTTCTGTTAGGAAACACTGATAGGTGCCAGCCTAACAGCCTGAACCCCGCCCTATTTCAGATGTTGAGCTGAAGGTCTCAGTACCTGCATCCGAAAACCTCACCATGGGCAGGAGTTCAGTGCTAGAATAAACCTGCTCCGGGCCACAGCCCAGCTTTTATTATCTAATAGCTAATACAAATCTTTCATATTAAAATTTGATAAGGGGCTGGTACTCACCTTATCACCTGGTTTCTAGGTAAACTGTAACCTTTAGCCCAGTTTTTATGTTCCTTACACACAGAGATCAGTTGGGTCTTGTCCTGTGCCTTGCTCTTGCTCTACATGCAGCGAAGCACGTTCCTTCCGCCACCTCTCCCATACACCAAATCCCTTTGATTTTCCTTCCTTATCCATCTCTTTTGGAGCTGCCAGCCTTTTCTGTCAAAGTCTGAAAATCCTCTCAGCATTGGGAATTGTTTTACTCCTTCTTGCATCTTCCCTGTGCACGTTCTACGTTTTCTCATATTAGGAAAATTACGCATATTCATTCTACGCTGCCCTACCTGGCTACAACCTCCTTCCAGGTAGTTACAGAGAGTGATAAGGTCTCCCCTGAGCCTCTTTTTCTCCAGGCTAAACCCTCTTAACAGGGTTTGATTCTCTTGTGTGGGCTGCTAAAAGGCTTAACCCTTCCTGCAGGCAGCTGATTCACGCTGTGGTGGGAACACCTTGTCCCAGCTTTCCTGGCCATGCACAGACAGTTTGTCCATTCCCACTCCGTGGATGCTGCACTGGCAGAGCCCTGCAGCATATGCTGAACATCCAGACCCAGCTGAAGCCAGGGAGCTTCTTGCGTGCTCAAAAGTAAGCCTGTTCATATGTTTTTGTGGCACGGAACTCGCAATTCATTTCCTCTGCTGTTGCTATGGGGTTTTTCTGCAAGAAGAAAGCGAAACAACAGAAGACACAGTTGTACAGTCTGCGTTAGCTGAGGCAAAGAAAATTAATGGAGCTACTTCTGACTTTTTTTTTTTTTCATTTCAGTGTTGCTTGACTTCAAAAGTTTTTTGCACAATTTCCTGGAAAATGTGCATAGTTTAGTGAACTGAGGGTGGTGTATCATATTCTCTGTGTTTGAAGAGTGTATGTTTTTAAGTGATGTAATCCCAGTGCTCCAATTTACCAGTTTTGTGGAAGTAGTGGTCTCCAACCGGATTCCCAGTTCATTGAATCACAGACTCGTTTATGTTGGAAAAACCCTCTAAGATCACCAAGTCCAGCAATTCCTGCGGCACTGCCAAGCCCACCACTAAACTGTGTCCCAGAGCACCACATCTACACTTCTTTTAAATCCCCCCAGAGTTGGTGACTCCACCACTTCCCAAGGCAGCCTGTGCCAGTGACTGACAACACTTTCCATGAAAAGTTTTCCCTAATAATCTCACCCTCTCCTGGTGCAGCTTTAGGCCATTTCTTCTTTATCTGCCCTTTGTTCATTGGGAGAAAAGCCCAACCCCCACCCGGCTCCCCCTCCTGTCAGGGAGTTGTAGAGGGCAAGAAGGTCCCCCCTGAGCCTCCTTTTCTCCAGGCTCCCCAGCTCCCTCAGCTGCTTCTCATCAGATTTGTGCTGCAGACCCTTCCTCAGCTCCATTGCCCTTCTCTGCACACCCTCCAGCTCCTCAATGTCTTTCCTGGAGTGAGGGGCCCAGAACTGACCCCAGGATTCGAGGTGCAGCCTCACCACTGCCCAGCACAGGGGGACAGTCACTGCTGGCCACACTATTGCTGATAGAATTCCTTTATCAGTTTAAAAATGTTTTTATATGATTTGCATTAAAATGCTTTAAGCACTGATGGGGTGAGCAGACTCAGTGCATGCCACTGAACCAAAAGCTGTACTAGTTTTCCTGCTCTAGCAAGGATGATGGAAACAGCAATCAGAAGCAGAGTCTCTCCCCAGTAGCAACACGGGAAGACTCACTTTTCTGTCTCTTGGGAGCATCATGAGTGTAAGCTTTGCCACTTCTTCGCTACCCAAGTCACACTCACTGGTTCTCTACTGTGCCTGAATGCTCTGCTCCCTGGCACCAAACCCCATCGTTCTTGTGTGTTGGTCACAGCCTTCCCCGTCGGAGCAGAACAGCTGTAACTGGAGTTAAAAATCCTGAAGTGCAAAAAGGAGGCACTGGCAACTGGATATACCAGCTAAAACTCACCCCATTTCACCAGTCCCAATTCTCCCGTACTTGTAGCTGGAGAAAACCTTAAGACAAAGGCACAGGGCAGCCCAAGCCTTCAGGCCAGCTGTCTCTTTTGACATATATTTCATTAGGCAGTTGTAGTTCCTGAATTACACACGTTCTTTGTCTATTACATCCTGACCCCTGGCACAGCTGGTGATGTTTTTCCGAAGGGGAGGAGGAAAACTGGGGTTCATCCATGTTGATGGCATGGAAGTCAAATCTTTTTGTAAAGAAATCCAGTGTTTTCCTTCTCTGGTCTGAAGAAGAGTAGCTGGGAGGGACTGTGTCCGTCGGTCCCCTTTTGCTTGCCACCACGAGGACCTTGGGCCGGGAATCCTCGTACATATTAGCTCAGGGAAGATGTGGCTGTTTTCCTTTGCCATGCAGACACAGGGTCATTGACTCCATTCAGCTGAAGGCCTTCTGTAATCGATTTTCAAAACAGTCTGAGGTCGTTGCATACTGTGCCCTACGGCATCCCAAGGATTTGTATATTGTGTGCTTTGACCTGATTCTTTTTCCCCCTCTCTCCCAGCATCCTGAGGTAGATCTGCCATGCTTTGTTGTCCCTGGCAAGCATCTGGGGGGATGGGGTGGTAGTGATTTGATTTGATTTTTTAATTAGTGCCCAGAAACCTACATGTAGCATCAGCTTTTGGCTTTCCAAAGCCCAGCCTTTGGTGTCATTGCCCTGAAGCGCAGCCCTGATGGGGCCTTTGCATGATGTTTGGACCTGTTCTGGCAGCACATTCACAAAAATATTTATAAAGCCACAAGGCCAGACCGTGGGTCTCCAAGATGTAGAGAAAAATACAAATTTTGAGCCATGTACCCCAATTCATTCAAAGATACAGGGATACAGGCACTGCTTTGCATAGATCCTTGGTCTCAGCCAATTAACTGACCCTTCAGGAGAGCTTTCTTCTTCATTACACTCAGATCAGCATGTTTTGTTTTAATTTGATACCTGCATGAGTTAAACTGTTCGTGCAGATCTGTCCGTGCATGTGGCTGGTGCTGCACAGCCGGACAAACAGAGGATACTGACCCAGTACTTCTTGTGGCAGAAATTCAGAATCAAAAGAAGTTCACACAACTCAAGTGTAGGGAAAATTTGCAGTGAAAAGAACCTTAGAATGGCATAAGGTAAGTGTTATTTCTCTAGATTGCATGTTAATTACTTAGATTAATATTTGCACATGTTGCATACTTATGATTAATATTTGAACAAAGTATGAAAACAGGACAACTACTTTTTAGTAGAGTTTGGCAAACCAGCTTAGCCCTGCATAAATGTCAAATACGGTGTGTGTTTAAATGGAGTCACTGCTGTCAAAAACAGACATAAAAAGTCTCAAGACATTACCCAAGCAAATCTAAGCCTACGTTCCAGTCTTATTTAGGAGAACAGTCTCTAATTGCAGTGCTTTTGAAAACTGTATTAGGAATTTTCTCCACTGGCAAATCAGCGATTTTCTTTGCAGAAGCGAACAATGGAGAAGTGACCTAAATACACGCAATTATGCAGGAAATTTTGCTTTGGGGCACAAAACGGAATTGTAGGCTGGGTATGAAAGTTAATTTGAATTTCAGACCAAGTCCCAACTGTTGCAGAAGGGAGAATCAAAGGAAACTATATTGGAGGGATTTTTTCCAGCCAGCCGTGAGCGCTGGATTTTCCTGCAGTAATCTCCCGTTCATAAGCGAGACTTGTAAATGCTTGTGAAATGGGCTGCCACTACTGAAGTTTTCTCACCCTCTTTCCTCCTGTGCCTCAAATAATTGTCTGCCTGTTCTCAGGGAGATGTCCTAGAATAGGATGGCCTCGTTCTCCTGGTTAGTGGTGAGTGCTGGACCTGGGATGTTGCCACCAAGCCTGGCTGCAGCAGAGCTGAGCGGGAGAAAAGCTGGCTCGTATGAAGGAGAGGTCCAGACATCTCAGCAGTAGAAAACTGGACAAAAATTTCAGGATCAAAATGCTGTACTTGCCTTCTCCTTCTCTTTGCAGACAGGGTATGGTTTCCAGAATGAAAAGCAGCAAAGAGAGAAACAAGTTAATGAAAACCAAAACAATCCTGTGTAATGAATGGGAAGAGGCCAGAACTGCCTGTTCATCTCAACTGATTATAATGCAGAATGATGACAAAAAATGGCAGAGGACATGAAACACAAAATCCGAATAGAAAAACTAACAGAAAGTTTATAGAAAAACATACAATTACTAAAAAGTTAATAGAAAATCAAATTGAATAAATAGAAAAGTAATAAACAATCCAAGTCTGGTGGTCTCCTATTTATCTACAGGTGAAATTTGTCTTCTCTGATAAAAAATTTGCATTTGCACTGTGCTCCAAAACTCAGGATACAGCAATATGGAAAACCTACACCTGTGTTCTGCAATGCTTCTTACTGAGCAAATTCCTTCACCAAGAGATGTCAACGAGTTTCCACAGGAATGATGTCTCTAATTCTGCTCTTGGGATGTAAAACTCCTCTTCTGGGAGAGCCAGGCAGTGAGAGGCATTGGGGTGGGACAAGCAGACAGGCTCTTGTCATGTCTGCAATCCAAGTGAGCCCAAAAACTCCAAGAATGCTGCAGTGCAGCCTCTTTACCCACTTTTTGCACTCCTCTTTTCAGCAACTGAGGAAAACCTCTAAGACTAATTGTGGGTGGCTTGGGCAAACCATGGAGAAACAGGCAAAAGCCTGGTGAGGGCTTCATATGGAATAGGATCCTCATCCCACTGGTGAGCCCATTTCCTACAGTTGCTTACTATCAAGTCCAGCTTGGAGATGGGCAGGTTTTATTATTTTTTTATGCTGTTCCTTTCCAATTTAGAATAACTTGTCCATGAGAGAAATACCTACTGCATCAAATAGCAAGGCTGTGACTTGTTTGAAATGCTCGAGAAGTATCCCTCTGGAAAATTATTTTCCAGTGTTCCTAGTTTTAACTCACCCACACCAGTCTCAGTGAGTGCACAGATGGTTCTGAGGGTGGCCAGGTGTCTTGGGAGCTCTAAAGGTAACTGCAGGTTTGTAGGATGAAGGTGAAGGTAACAGGCAGGAGGACAGATCTTGCTCTGCCCCAGAGGGAAGCCAAATTGGGAAGACTCCCATACCAGGATCTACACTTTGGTTCTGTGCATATGCTCATGCCTTCATTTCTTTAGGAATAATTATGCTTGGCTCCACTTGAAGTTCATACAGATGGAGAATATAAAAAAAAAGGGTGATGTAATGTCTCTGTTAAAAACATCTGCCCACTTCCTCCTGCAGCCTGCGGGTCAGGGGAAGCCATGAAAAAAAGGACATTCCTCCTGCCTCTGTCTGATTTCTGCCTTGATAGGGCATGGACCAATGTTGCTTCAATTAATTTATTTTCTTTAATAGCACATGTTTCAGAGCACTTCAAAAGCTGGACTCCCTAATCTTTGGTAGACCAGCATGAGTCAGAAGCATCTGCAGGAAGAGCAGAAAGGCGCCTGACTGGAGCAAGAGGTGGGCACACTGGTGTTGGAGGGAGCAGTGCCTTGGCTCTGGTAAGGCAGGCAGCAGCAGCAGGGCCTTTAGCAGAGGGTTGTGCTGAGCTCAGCAAGGCTGTCACCAGTACCAGTGCTGCTCTCCCAGTGTGCTGTGAGCTGCTGCTTTAGGGATCTTCAGAGAAGGCAGCTTCAGTGCTGCTGCCCTCCCCTGAATCAGAGAACCACATGATGGTGAGGGCTGGAAGGGACCTTAAAGATCATCTAGTTCCAACCCCCTCTGCCATGGGCAGGGACACCTTCCACTAGACCAGGTTGCTCCAAGCCCTGTCCAACCTGGCCTTGGACACTTCCAGGGATGGGGCAGCCACAGCTTCTCTGGGCAACCTGTGCCATTGTTTCACCACCCTCACAGAATGAGGAATATTAGGAATTTTTCCTAATATCCAATCTAAACCTACTCTCTTTGAAGCTTAGGTCCATTGGGATTTTTCTGGGAGAGAAAGAAAGAAGAACCCTTTGATTTGGACAGGTGCAAAGGCATTGTGCTTGCAAGCAACCTTACATGCAGTGGCTTGGCCAGGTTGGATGGGGCCCTGAGCAACCTGGACGAGTGGAAGGTGTCCCTGCCCATGGCGGAGGTGTTGGAGGTGATCTTTAAGGGCCCTTCCAAGCCAAACCATTCGATAATTCTATGTGTGCTACACAGCCAGGGCTAAGGGGGGAGCACTTCAGACTCCCTTCATCCCCAAGTTCCTCCATGCCTGGACTTGCTACTTGAATCCAAATCAAAGGACAGGAGCTGCAAGCCTAAATCACCACCATTCTCAGTTTCCCCTCATTATTGTTGTCGCTGTTAGTTTGTTTTGCAGCGGAGCCCAGGGGCACCAGTCGTGGATCAGCCCTGGCTGGGGAGAGTTTGTGGCCACAAAGGAACAGGTCCTGCCCCGTGTGGGTGCAACAGGCAAATTCCAGGAGCTTCAGCAAAACAAAGAGGCAGCATCACGGGTGCCACGAGACCTGTGTGTTCACAGCATTTCTGTTACTGTACCTGATCCCAAATGCTGCCATCAGCAAAGTCTGGGGCAACTCCAAACCCAGAGGACCAGATCACACACTGTGAGTCAACCAGCCATGGGTCAGCCTCCTGCTGGCAGATGGGAAGGGAGGGGATGAACTCTGCCTGAGCTGAATGCTCTTCATCAGCACCAAGTAACCTACCAGCTAAAGTATTTAATTAATTTAAACTTCAAATGGGACTGGCAGTGTTTACCCAAAGCAGCATCACTGCAGGCAGCCATGGGCTGCTGCAGGTGTAGCTCTTGCACCAGCACTGCTGCCACACTCAGGGGTTTTATATACCCCAGGCCTGCTGTCACTCACCAGAGACCCTGCAGTCAGCTCTGCACCGTCACCTGGGGCTAGAGACAGGGAGCACTAATACCCTTTGTTCCCCCGGTAAATTCTATTTCCCTTCCCATTGTGCTGTGCCGATTGTCAGTGTAAAGTTACACCGGGGGTAGGAGGCTTGGACAAAGGAACTTCGGTGGAGGCTGGCAAATTACAATCCTTTACTTGTGAATGGGGACATCAGCCAGAGATGGGTTGAAGCAAAGCACCTGGTGTTAATAATTACATGCTTGAAATGGGGGGAAAGGGCTGAAGGCAAGGGAAAGGCCAGGTGATTGTTGTGGATGGCAAAGGAAGGACTTTTCATGCAGGAAAAACAAATGCCCTGCTCAGGAGTCTGCTGGTGATGGAATGAATAATCTTTTCTCTTTTCCTTCTCATTCTTCCCTTGATTTCTGGGGGGTTTTGTTCATCCTCTGCTGCCTCCCCCTTTTGTTCTCATTTCCAGAACAACACCTGGAAGTAGGGGCTGCCTCAGGAAAGGAACCCCATGGCGGCTTATTCCAACTGAGATAGTATTTCAAATAACCTGTGTCTTAGTTTTTTTCAAGACCCCGTTGATCTGCAAACTACCTTTTAAAGGACTGAAGCAGGAATTTGTTATACCAGCCATCCAAGCTGGATTTCTTGGACCTCCAGCAACTCTGTGGCACTGAACTAGTGCTCTAAGTGATGGTGGTTGTACTTGGCTTGCCAGAGATGTGTAATGCAACTGAGTTTACCATGATCAAAGCTCTTTTTTGGCAATTCTCTGTGCTTTCTGCCATTGCAGGAATCAAACCAGCTCATATGGGTGAAATATGAAATAGAGAAACATGTTTTATTGGGAGAGTAACACTGTGCTCTTCCTTTTGAGAAGGAAAAGAGGACAGGATTTTCAGGGCTCTCTGCATAAACACTGGAGCTTGGTAATGTGTGCACAGACAAGCAAACATTCATTCCAGTTTCACCTTTTGTCCCAACACAGGCGGGAAGAATCATACAGTTATGGAACAGTTTGGGTTGGAAGGAATGTTAAAATGGCCCTGGTACAGGCTGCCCAGAGAAGCTGTAGCTGCTCCATCCCTGGGAGTGTTCAAGGCCAGGTTGGACGGGGCTTGGAAGTTGTCCCTGCCCATGGCAGGGCATTGGAACAAGATGATCTCTTTGGATTCTTTCAACCCAAACCAATCTGTGATTCTGTCATCCAGTTCCAACCCCCCCTGACATGGGCAGGGATACTTCCACTAGACCACGTTTGTCAGAGACTCATCCAGCCTGGCCTTGGACACTTCCAGGGATGGGGCAGCCACAGCTTCTCTGGGCAACCCACGCCAGGGCCTCACCACCCTCACAGGGAAGAATTTCTTCCCTATACCTAATCTAACTCTGCCTCTGTCAGTTTAAAGCCATTCCCGCTTGTTCTGTCCCTCCATGCCCCAGTCCCTCTCCAGTTCTCTTGGAGCCCCTTTAGGTGCTGGAAGGAGCTCTAAGGTCTCCCTGGAGCCTTCTCCAGTCTGAACAACCCCAGCTCTCTCAGCCTGTCTCCATAGCAAAGGAGCTCCAGCCCTTGGATCACCTTCATGGTCTCCCCTGGACAATGATGTACCTCTACCTCAGTCCTGGAACTTGTCCTGCAATGAGCTACTCCTCTTCTTGCCAAATGTTATTTTCAGTCATACCAATTCAATTACATACAAACTGAAATGGAAGCTATTGATCCTTGGACAACATTCCTGCATCTCCAGAAGAGATCATGAAGAGTTGTTAGGAGACTTCCATGCTACTTCCAAACACAGTAATAAAGGGAAAGACACCCTGAGGCCAAATACACAAAGTTTTGGTTGGCTTCCCAGTGGTGGAGCAGTGAAAGGGCTGGTAAACAAGTCTCCCTGCTTGGCTTGGGGAAATATGCTGTGTGTTGCTGCTTTTCCAGGTGAATTTTTTTGACCTTGAAATGAACATGATAGAACAGGCACTGTAGAGATAAGACTAATGATGGGAGGTAATTCAGCCCTTTAGGAAGGATTATTTATAACCCCCTTAAATGAGAGAATTGTAATCTCTGAAATGAAACTCTTATTTTCTATCTTGTCTTCTTTCCTTCATGTGCCTTGTTCACCACATTTTATTATAAACCACCAGAATAACAACAGTCGGTGTACATTTTCCCACTGCATGATTTTTTTATTTATCCCTTTATCTATTACAGTTCTCAGCTCTCCCTTCCCCTCTCCCCCAGTAATCGCCATAACTCAAGGGGAAAGAGCCAGAATTCTGGCAAAACCTGTTTCTGACTAAACAAGTGAAATCCTGCCCCCGCTGACACCAGCAGCACATTCACTTGGGCCAGAGTTTCACCAAATACAGAGTTTCAGCTCTGGTTTTGTTGATGATTTTGGAGAGAGCACCAGTGAAGAACAGAGTTCGGAGGAAAAGGATTCAAGGAGGAGGAACCTGCTGCCTCAGGTCAGGTGTAGGAGCACACACAGGCTGAGGACTGGCATCTTTGAGACCCGAGTCAGCAACAGGAGAGCAGCTAAAGGTGAGCACATCGGCTGCCTTATCCATCCTGACACGTCCACCTCCACAAAGCAGACTTCAAAAAGAAAAGAGCAGTTCCAGACGAAAAATAAGCCCACCTTTACAAGCATTTCGTTGCTTTTCACGCTTTAAGAAGTCTGCGAAAGCAGAAGGGCTGGGAAAACCTGGGCATTTCCACGCCCCTGATGTTATTTAGCCCTTGTCATGCTCTGTTTCTCCGCGTAGCCATTCGGAGTGACTAATGCAGCAACACAGCGCCGAGCAGGGCTCTCCCTGGGGCCGGGGATCTCATGTCAGGAGGGTACGATCCGATTCACAGTCAGAAGGATACATTAAATCTTTTTACCCCGTGCCTTGTCAGGAGCAGCCGATCTGCCCACTCCGAGCCGCTCCGAGAGCGCCCCAGCCCTTAAGAGCAGTTTTGTGTGCTCGGTGATACAGAAGGGATTGTCACTAAACCTTTCAGGCATTGTTGTCAAGGTCAATAATACTGATCTGTTTTAGCACAACAGGGGGGTAAAAAAAAAGGAAATTCTGTCAAGATATGACCTTTAAAAGACCTCATCTTTGGAGAAGCAAAACAAAACAAAAAAACAAAAAAAAAAAAAAGAAGAAGAAAAAATAATTGGATGGATGTTATTTTGTTACCTTTGGCTTTATCTGAAATGGGAGTAATTATACACGTTAGCAAGAGGACAGCTCCACAAATTATTTGGTTAGTAGTGAGATGATCCAACCCTTAAGGCAACCAGTGCACTAATTTGGTGAGTTCACATAACGGTGTTTAAAGTTCATTTTTCCAGCAGTCATTTTTAGAAACACCCATAGAATCATAGAGTCATTACAGTTGGAAAATACCCTTTGAAATCACTGAGCTCAACCATTGATCCAGCACCACCATTTTCACCACTAAACCATGTCCCCAAGTGCCACATCCACATGCCTTTTGAACACTTACAGGGACAGTGATTTTCCCAATTCCACCACTGCCCTGGGCACCTTGTTCCAATACCTGACCACCCTTCCAGTGAAGAAATTGTTCCTAATACCTAATCTAAACCTCCCCTGATGCAATTTAAGGCATTTTCCTGTCAATCTGTCACTTGCTACCTTTCCCTCAGTGGGATACAGAGGTGGCACATCCAGCTACCCTCACCCTTCCCTCCCACCCCTGTTACCCTGGGCTTCTGTTCTGCAGGTTTTAAACCAACCAGTTGGTCTTCACAGCAAGGACTGTGCCTGTCCCTGCGCAGCCCTTGGGTCTCAAGTGGAGTCTTTGCACACCGTGGTGATCTGAAGCACTCGATGGGATCATGCCTGTTGGACAAAGTCTTCAGCCATGGAGAAGGCAAAGCAGAGGCAGTGGCAGGGGTCCTGCCACACTCACCGTGTAAGCTGAAAGCAGTGCAGCTGTTTTAATCTCAGCCTCAACTCACTGCTGGACAAGCTCCTGATACTGGTACAGACGCAACAACACATGAATCCTTCTGTCCTTGGCATTGGGCATTAGGGCAAAAAAGGTTTGCTAGGGTTTCTGTTAAATGTAAGCACACTTAATTGTGCTGCTTTGACACTGGTGGTCTTGGGGCTGTCCTGTGCAAGCAGGAGTTGGCCCTTGATGACCCTTATAGGTCCCTTCCAATGCAGTATATTCTATGATTCTGTGATTCTATGAAGTATGGGTCAGAACATGACTTTACGACCTTTCCCTTTCATCACTGCTTTTTCCTCCCTTTCTCAGAGTGATAATTGGGGGTGGGTTACATGTCTTAACCAAGTGATTTAACTCACACCTATTACATTATCCAGCACCTACAAACATTATCAACATAAAAAGATCTGATATGCAAAATCAGCAGGCTGGTTAGCCTTACCTGGGAAGAGCTGTAGGTACAAGAAGAACAAGTGCATGGAACAAGCAATTTTTCCAGCTGGCATGAATAAGTCGTTGCCTACTTTGCTTCAGGGAGCTAATTTTTCATGTGCCACCAACACTGGCTTTTTCGCTTGACTTGATCTGTACTGTGGCATATGCAGCAAGCCGTTCCCTTCCTCTGTGTTACATTTATTTTAGGCCAGTAGAAATACATCTCCGGAAATCTGAAGAGAAGAGAGTCTAAAAGGTCCTTTGTGCATTGTCTTAAAAAGCTGGTTTTACGTGGTGTGATCGGAGCTGCCACCCTGTAACCTGAAAGGAAAATCCCCCACGTTCTGGGATCAATAGCTGTCCATCCTGCTTGCCTTGGCTGTATTTTTCCAGGTCTCATCCTCAGCAACACCACTGGCAATCCCAGGTCTCCCGTCTCTAGTGACCAGATGCAGGATTAAGGCAACTGTTCCCAGAGGTTCATCTATAACAAGTTTCCCACAGAGATAACATGTAATAACTTTAAACTGGCTTCAAGTGTAAGCAGTGTTAGGGCTTCGGAAGTGCTGGCAGAACCCATTTAGCAGTGATGGAATTTCCTTTCATCATCCCAGTGCAGAGTTACTGGGAGCATCTGTATCTGCATGACATTTGCACACAAAACAGGGAAGTTTTGTCTGAACAGTTCCTCTTGTTCTGGGTGTCCTGAGGCCCCCATCAAATCTAATGTTAGATGGGGGATGACTGAGCATGTGACTCCCTTGGAGTGTGAAAGTGTAACCATTTAAAAAGGCAACTTTAACCACTATTTTACCTGGAAGTTAGGTAAAACTGCTACCTGACAGTTCTAGCAGAGATCAGGGATGGCAGCTTTTGATTCCTGCTCAGATGGCACGACCTTTGGGAGACTAAAGACAGCATAGATCTCCCCTGTTGTACGATGAGTGAAGTCGTACTCCGAAAGAGTGCTCTGGAGTGGAGAATTCTCTCCTACTTCCCCATCTTTTGGTATAAATGTGAGACACTGGCTGTGTAGGACTCATTCTATTGATGAATTTGTCATTTTGCACTCTATTAGGCAGTATTGCATGATTGGGAGCCTTCAGCAACAAACTGGCTTGGAAAGCCCTGTACTACCCCTAAATCTGAGGATGAAATGAATTTCCATCTCAAATCCTTTGCCCTTGGTCACTTAAAACATCTCTGGGAGAAGCCAGACTCCAGCTCATTGCTACTGATGCTCTTTGGCTCTTCTACTTGGCCTTGTACCAGCAGCAAAATCCCTGGCCCAGGATTGTCCCAAGCAAGGTTCAGTTCCAGGCTGTCGTGTGAACTTCCTCTCTCTTACCTTTTGGAACAGGGCAATGGCAGCATTCAATGGGAAAGTGTTTCTTGGGTCACTGAGCTAAACTTTCCACCACAGGGACCCAAATCCAGTAATCCCTTTGACAGACAAAGGCATACACAAGGAGTGCAATGGCTTTTAGTGTTTGTTGGATTATCTCCTAGTGTATAAATGGACAGACACATAAATGAATGACTCATTCAGAGCAGTGAGTAAGCACAAGATAGCAGTATTTCCACAGCTTGGGAAAGTCCAGACTATGTGTCTTGTTTGGTGTCAGCTGAGATGAAAAATGGTGGGTTTAGCTAAAATACACCTGCACAGAAACACAGTTTTTCATAAAGCAGGCAAACACACGCAGTGCTGCCTAACAGAAATATTCCATCAGCCCTGTGCATTATACTTTCAAAAGAGAGACCATGTGTACAATTACATGATAAAGTTTAACAGAATCTGTGAGCTCTGCCAGTCTCCTGAACCATGAAAGCTGCAGATATTTATAAATGTCAGCAAGATCTCCAGTGAAACCGTAACATTGGTATTTACTTCAGGACTTCATTACTATTTATTAATGTATAAGATCATAGATTTGAAAGTATAAATAGATGGAGGAATTTTCTGTGGACAGCAAAAGCATGGTTTGGAATATATGCGTCTGGGAGGCAAGTGGAATATCTGATGCATAGGAAACATTAAACAAAGGGTTTTCTTGGAAATCTTTTTATATGCTCTAGTTCAGTTTATATTTCCACCATCACAGGCAGGGCCTGAGCACAGGCAAGGAGGAATTACATAAGTTTTGTTTATATTTTCATTATTTTAGGGGATGTATTTAGAACGGCTTGATAAATTAATCACGACTCATGGTCCAATTCACAAAAGTTTGTCGGCCAGTTTGTATTTCTGCATTTACAGAACCTAAAACGTGATGCACTTAAACTTGGGACACTTGGCAAATTGTCCCTCTGTTGAACCTAACCCGTGCCCTGTAACATCTGCTCACAGAGTGCTGCAAACCAGGAGTTCAGTGGCAAGAAAGGAATTACCTTAGGTTTATGCAGATTTGCCTTGTCAGAGGAGCTACTGGCTGACTGCTAAAAATCACCGGGGTGACTGTCTGTGTCACTGAGAGAATTACACTTCAGATCTGGTCATGCATGAATTGATCTGATTGTATTGTTGGGGGATTTTTTTTACCAATATATTCTGCTTATTTCCTTAAACCGAAAGAAAAATTCCAGTAGGATTGATTTCACATCCAAAATTATCCTTGCCTCTTTTTCCTCTGCCACATGTTACCCACATGTTTCTAAAAGGATGCTCTCCTACTTTCCTGGAATTTCTAACTTAGCCACTAGTGTAGATCCGTCCTTCAGATGATCTGTCCCCAGAAGTAAATAAGGTTCAGCTTCAAAAAGTGCAAAAGAACTTGTCATTTTTCTCTCCAGGTTTCCAGCTGCTTTAGCTCCTTCAGATTATCTCCCTGACCTCACTGTCAATTCTCATGTATTCTCCACGGCCCTACGAGCAGCAGCAGCAGCTCGTGACATTGCAGCGCGGTGTCACAGCTCTTCCCGCCTCCGTGGCTGCCCCCCGCTGCCTTGCCACATCCTGCCTGCCATCCTATCCCACACTGCCCATTGCAGGGGGCTCCTGGAGCAGCAGAGAGCCGTGAGCAGCGGGGGACTGCCACACCATGGATTCTTGTGTGGTCCTGCCCAGCTCTTGGCTGCACGGGCCATGCCAAGCTGTTAACCCTCCTCTTCAGCTTCGTATCACACGTCGTGGCACCCTGTGATGGGTGATGTAGGCTTGTGAATATACTGACTTCTTAAAAGGGGCAAAAAAAGTGGCACACAGAGCTCCTCTTTTTTTGCCGTGGTCAGTAGGTTTTGGCAACAGGTCATCAACACGGATCATCTCAAGACAAGAGTTATCCATTTTTTGTCACCAGAGACAAATCTCAGCCATCAAATTAGAACCAGAGTATCAAAGAGTTTGGGTTGGAAGTGACCTTAAAGATCACCGCATTCCAATCCCCCTACCATGGGCAGGGACACCTTCCACTAGACCAGGTTGCTCCAAGTCCCATCCAACCTGGCCTTGAACACTTTCAGGAATGGGGTATTCACAGCCTCTCTGGGCAACCTGTGCCAGGGCCTCACCACCCTCACAGTCAAGAAGTTCTTCCTAATATCTAATCTAAACCTGCCCTCCTTTGTCTTAAGGCCATTCTCCACTGTCCTATCACTACACACCCTTGTGAAAATTCCTTTTCCAGCCTTCTTGTAAGCCCCCTATAAGTACTGGAAGGATTCTTGTGGACAAACTAAATCCACACCTCCACTGCAGGATTTTAGGAATCTCTCTAGACCTAGACAGAAGGTGTTAGATGGGTGTGCAGAAACACTCCACCAGCATCAGCACTCCTGAGCTCCTGGTGTGGTAAATGGAAAGAACCAGGCAAAATACAGTCAAATAATTAAGGAGCAGATGCTGCTTTCATAGGCAAACCCATGTCTGAGAAACAGGGAGACAACTCACAGGACAGAGTGGCTGAGACACTGACACAGGTTGCCCAGAGAAGCTGTGGATGCCCCATTTCTGAAAGTGTTCAAAGTCAGGCTGGATTAGAATCTGAGCAACCTGAGCTAGTGGAAGGTGTCCCTGCCCATGGCAGGGGGTTTGGAACTAGATGCTATTCAAGGTCCCTTCCAATCCAAACCATTCTATCATACTGTGACACAGCTCTGAGTCCCAGAGCTCAGCAGGGCCCATAGGTAAACATGGGGAAATATTTAGCTACAGAATATCTTGACCAAGATAAATATCAAATAAATAAATTAATTATCATTGGTTCAACAATTTCAGAAAGTTGTGAATCATATAGATGCAATTAAGCTGCTCATAAAAGCCATATTTCCATTAACAATATTAAACATTTTAATTTCTATGAGAGTTTTTCATTTTAAGTTTCCTTATTTTAGGGAAAATCACATCAAGGAACTTTGAAGAAAACAAAGGTTTGCATTTCAAGTTAAACATAAGATTTAATTAAGACTGCAAATGACATTTGCAGCTTAAAGAAAATATGACTCCTTTAACAAATACAAGCTGCAATCTCAGTGACTGGAGGGGGTGGGAAGAGGATCAGGCCCTTAGGGTTGTAATTCTCCTCTTACCCAAGACCAGCAACCCAGGGCTGAGTAGGAGTAGCTCCATCAGGACAGGTGTGTACAACACCCAGCCCACCCAGGTAGCACCTGGCACACAGATGATGAAGCCAACCATGTTTAAGAAGGTGAAGGTGTTGGAGGGACATATTTGGGGACAGGGGTTGTGCAGCAGCAGAAGGAAGAATTGACGCCCTAATCTGAATGCAGAAGGAGAGGCTGGATTGCAAACAAGATTTTAAGAACAAACTGCTGCAGAGGTCAAGGGACTAGTAGGCTGCAATCACTTAATGTATTCTTTATCATCCCATCCATCATCTGTTTTTATTATGACTCAGCTGGAACACTCACCAGGGCCTTGGGCTGAGACACAGCACTGTGCTCACAACATGGGTTATGGTTCTTTGCAGTTATTAGTAGTAAGTGTATTAATATTTGCTTATTTTCATTATGAACGGATAATAGAGCATGTTTATTGCTCCAACGACTACAAACCCAAGCGTAGCTGTTTCCTGAGGTCAGTCGTGTGTCTACAAGTGACAGGCAACTTTGTGCTGACCTTGGGCTTGGGACAAACATTTCACTTCAAAAGATGCATCCAGAGGTAAATTATGGGAATGCTGCCGCAAAGCTCACGCGCAGCTGTCAGGTTTCCACCAAGGGACTAAGTTTCTATGTATCCTTTTAAAATTTTTAAGTATAAAATAAATGGAAAAATACTGTAATGTGAGCGTGTTGTCTCAAATTGTATTGAGTGCAAATATCTTTAAAAATAGAGTTGTAAGTAGGGTCATGGCACACAACAGAGAGACTGCGGAGTGTTTAACATGCTACTTTATTCAAGTCAGCAAGTCCCATTAGAGTACATTACTGTAATGTCTGCTGTCAGAGCCTTCCCCCCTTGCTTCGTTAGGCTGCCGTGTGTCTCAGACACGCAGCTGCTCTTTGCATGAGGCATTAGGAGCTCTCTCTCAGTGAAAGGTGCTATTGGCATCAATTATTTCCATTTCAGCTGTGCCGGGGTGAGGGCCAGCAAGTGCTCACTGGGGCTCAGCCCCTGATGGCTCTGCAATCAGGACCGTCCAAGCTGGAACACCTACCAGTTATCTCTTCCTGCTGTTGTTGCTGCAGTCTTGGGCCAGGACAGATCGCTTTGTCTGTAGGTGTTGTGTCTAACCACAAGCAGAGGAAGTGCATCACTTGCTGAAGATGCTTTTGTGGCAGATTGTAATCTGAAGCAAATTTATATCACTTTGTCATATCACGAGAACCAGAATGGAGAAAGGTCAAACATGACCTTCACCTGTACTGAATATATCTATGTTGCCAAGCAAAGGTTGACAGACTTTTTTTTTTTTAGTGATTAGTGTTTTGGGGAATTTTTATTAGTACTATTTTTTTGCCAAGAGAACAGCTGGAAGCATCTTAAAAGGCCTGAATTTTGAGAAAAAGCCACATCCCCGTATTGTCTCACAGTCTAGCGGCTCAGAAAGCTCTAGTTGCTGCAGAGAATCCTGGTCCATGTGTTTGATTCTCTCTTTTAGACAGGAAACACTTAGTCTTGGATTGGACTTGGGGACAGGGCAGATGGTGGTGTGCAAGGAAAGCAGTGAAAGGCACAACATCTCCACCTGTGCCTTTGCTAGTGAGTAGGTTTCAGTATTTCACTTCTTGCACTGATGGCAGAGGGGGCTCAGCTCATGCTAATAATCTGATCTCTTTTCCTGCCTTCAAAAACCTCTTCAGAAACCGCTTCCTTCATGGGAGATTTTAAGACTTAATTTCATGGGGAGAGCCACATATTTCATGTTGTTCCATAGATCACAGGTCTCTGAGGTAGAGTGTGAGCATTAAAGGGCATGGACTTTGTCATCTCGCAAGTCTGTAAAATACTGTTTCAATTTGCATCAAATAACAGAAACAAAAATAATAACTTCTAAAAAAATGGCCTTAAAAGGCACAATATAGAACCAAGATCCCTGTCCAGAGACTGGCGGAAGCCTGTATACGGGACTTGAGAGCACTGGTGACAAGTTTTTTTTGGAATGTCTTAAGTGACTCTGCAGTAGAAACAGTTTTAAATGTCTGGATAGATGGAATAGAATTAACAGATCGTTTTACAGCAACTTCTACCAGAAAGGTATCACAACAAATACAAATATCTCCTCACAAGTAAACCTAAAGCAAATATCAGCTGAGGTTTTGCCCAGTGTTGAACAAGTGATGTGACTGTGGTTGCTTAAGTAATAGTTTCTCAAAATAAAATACTGATACTTGTATATGAAGTGGTTTCACTGTCGGGCTGATATCACTAAATGAGGCAGAAAAACATAATTTGTGAATAAAAATAATGAAAAATAACATAAAATTTACATCATTTTCAAATAATCCAGAACATTCTCAGCCATTACTACATAGTCTCCTCCAAAGTATGTGTGCGGTCTATCAGAGCTGCATCCTGAAAGATCCCAGGTTTGGGGAAACTCACTCTGAGTGCAAATCAGTGGAAATCAGTCATTTTGCACAGTGCTGTAGCAGGTGTGAACAGAGATTGGTTTGTCAGTCCTCTGGTCATACTGCTCTTTCTGATATATGCTTCCTACATCTCTGTCACATGTTGTATCCTATTAATTAAACACTAGGAAATAAAAAAGTGGACTTATTGGAGTGAGTCCAGACTGGGAACTGGAGGATGCTTGGAGGGCTGAAGCCCCTCTGCTATGGGGACAGGCTGAGAGAACTGGGCTTGTTCAGCCTGGAGAAGAGAAGGCTCCAGGGAGACCTCCCAGGCCATTCCAGTGCCTAAAGGGGCTCCAAGGGAGATGGAGAGGGGTTCTGGAAAAGGGCCTGAAGTGACAGGGTGAGGGGAAACGGCTTCAGAGTGACAGAGGGGAGGGTTAGGTTAGATATTAGGAGCACAGGCTGTGAGAGAAACTGTGATGCCCCAACCCTGGAAATGACTGAGTAACTGACATTAGAGTATGTTGGGTTTATATCATAAATTTTTTTACTTATCTTTCTGTAATTCAGGCGGTGGCTTTTGAAGCTGAAATCTGTTCTGGTCCATTATTATATGTAATGCTGCTACTAAAGCAAAGACAAGCAGTGCAGACGAGTCTCTGTTAACAGCAGCTCGTCCACAGCGTCCCGAGTGAAGCTGGGGTGGCTTCATCCGAAGGGATTTACAGAGGGATCGTTGCAAGCTTCAGAACTCAACACAAGAGGGCTCCAGCTCCTTTTGTCAAGAAAAGGATCCCAGCTGGTGAAAAGAGCACGGCAAGGCTGAGAGGAGCAGCGCTGGAGCGCAGTGACAAAGAGCAGCACGACACCGCTGGCAGAAGATGCCTTGTCTGTGCCTGGCTCATCCTCCCCGGGGGATGGGAGCAGAAACACCTGGAACAATCGCAGCGTGAAAGTATCTGTGAGACTGAATGAAAGCGTGTGGTGTGTGAAAGCCTGAGGTTTTGTGCTCGACCACCGACAGGTCAGGGAGAGGTCAAGAGAAGTTCGTCCTGCCTGCTCCTGCTCTTGCGACCTGCAGCCTGACTCAGGATCCATCCCCTCTCCAGGCACCAGCCCTGAACCAGGCAGGCCTATGGCATGTGCTGCCATCAGCCCTTATCCATGGGCAGGGTTCAGCTCAAGAAGACACAGAATTCCTGTGTCAGCCTGGGGGTGCTGGTTGACAGCAGCTGAATGTGATCCAGCATGTGCACGGGTGGCCAAGGAGGACAATGGCACCTGGCCTGGACCAGGAATAGTTTGGCCAGCAGGACCAGGGCAGTGACTGTCCCCCTGTGCTGGGCACTGGTGAGGCTGCACCTCAAATCCTGGGGTCAGTTCTGGGCCCTTCACAGCAATAAAGACACTGATGGGCTGGAGTGAGTCCAGAGAGGGGGATGGATCTGGGGAAGGGTCTGGAGCACAAGTGTGATGAGAAGCAGCTGAGGGAGAAAAGGAGGCTCAGTGGGGACCTTCTCACTCTCTGTAACTCCCTGACAGGAGGGGAGAGCCAGGTGGGGATCAGGCTCTGCTCCCAGTAACAAGTGACAGGATGAGAGGAAATGGCCTCAAGTTGTGCCAGTGGAGTTTTACTTTGGCTATTTGGGGACATTTCTTCACAGAAAAGGTTGTCAGTTACTGAACCAGACTGCCCATTGAAGTAGTGGAGTTACCACCCCTGGAGGGATTTAAACAACAGGTGGATGTGGCACTTGGGGCCCTGGGTTAGTGATGGGCTTGGCAGTGGTGAGGTAATGGTTGGACTCGATGATCTGAGAGGGCTTTTCCAACCAAAACTATTTCTAAAGTTGTATGATTCTATATTTGCTAGAGTGGACTTCAGGGGAAACAAGGAGGAAAGACATTGTCAGCCATCTCCAAAAATAACCCACAACAGAAGGAAGGAAACGGATGTCAGTCATTTCTGGTGCTCATCTCTCATTTCCCCATGGAAAATTTAATTCCACAGTCACTGCCAGGTAAATCTGCTTTCTGGGGCGGATGTTTAGAACCTGCCATTGCTTTTCTGTGCTATAAAGCATTTAAAATAAATGTTTTGATTGATACTAGTAATTAAATTATTTCCCTTGTGATGGGCTTCTAGCCTGTGTGTCCAGGACAACAGACATCCCATGGAAGTATTGCATTCCAGACAGGCAACTCAGTGCACCCAGGGTGGGCTAAAAGAAAATATTTCTCTCTATGGTTGCTGACAGGTGGCAACTATCAGCAAAAGGTTTGGTTGGGCTGGAAATTCATTCCAGTTGGCTGGAATGAAATCATATAACACTTTATTTACAGACCATGAGAGTATGATCAGGTCGGATGTGAGCAGTGATGAAGATGATGATGATGATAATAATAAATTATTATTACTACTACTACAATACCTAATAGAATTTGATATTAACTATTAACTTGAAGCACTGCATGAAATATAGCCATAGTACTCAAAAGGACTCATAGTTGGACTTGTGCTTACAGAGCATTCATAGCAACACACCTTTTAAATGTTTTCTGAATAATCCCAGCCTGAAAACTGAGAATACCTGAACACCCTACTTTCTGAATATTCTGGGCTGGTAGCATCAGGAAAACCCCATTTTTCCACTTGTATTTGAATGAACTCTCTAGGTCATCTTACTTATCACCCAGCTCTGTCCAGTGGTTTCCCTCCTTATAGTCTCTATTCTGCACACCTTCAGAACCAGAGCTTGTCCTAGGTAGGTGGATTCTCTGCCACCTTCTGCTGTCTCCACTGCAGGAATCATCTTCCTGCATTTAACAGAGGTTTTCAAACTTCTTCCTGCAGCTCTGACCCTTTAGTGCGCAGGCAAACGCAGACAAGTGGTGGGAAGGGCTCTCGCTGAATGAAGGGCATCTCACCCCAGACCAACCCCCTCACCCCCGGCAGGATTCAATGTACACTGAGTGTTGGCACGAGGCAGTGAATATTCTCGGGATTTTAACATGCTTTTTACAAGGAGGTAACTCCCGTGTCTCTGGTGGGAGGGATCATGTGCACTTAGCAAGTTGCTGGTATTATGATATGGACAATGTACACATGAAGCTTGCATGGCTGAGTGTGTTATGTCACAGGCCATCTCCTCAGCTGTGTGAGCAACTGCAGAGCCACTTCACCGTCAGACCCATTAGCACTTCATTCCTTAAGAGCTTAATCTTGCAATCCTTCCTAGGGCTAGTAGCCCTTGCTCACGTGAGTAAACAGATCTTCCACTTCAGCCCTTGTAGTCTGTAAGCTGCTTCCTGTTCCTAGAAAATCCTCATTGTCGGGAGGCTTTGCAGGCTCAGTGTTGTTGCTGTCATGTTCTTTGCAACTATAATATTTATTCCCTAAAAGCTGCTTCGTTCACTCTGACCTGGCTCTTCAATGAAGTTGGTGGCACAAAGCCTGCTGGCTTCAGTCCTGCAGGCTCAGGGGCTTTATCTCAGGAGCTGCATCCTTAAAGTGCTGAGCATCATTGTCAGGTCCAGACAGAAGCTAAAGCATGGGCCAAAAGGGAAATCACACACACTGACTCCACTCTGAAAATCATTACCATGCCAAATTCCTGGCACTGTCCACTCTGGTCATCAATAGTTTGCAAGATTTCATAGCACAGGTGATGAACCTTCCCAATTTAGTGGTTCTGTGCAGCCCCAGCCTCTTAAATAGCACCTCTGTATAAACCACACTCTCCAACTCTCTGAAAACGCAGATTCCTAACGAAATTCAGCTTTAGAAAATGCAGGTGTTGCAACACCTGTTTTTATTCAGTCAACACATTACTTCAATTAACTTCCCAGAGCCTTACTGGATGGGGAGGAACGAGCACGAGAGCTCGAGGCATGGCTGCGAGCAACAAGTTATCCCTTTCCTTTCTGCTGTCAGAATAAGGAGACAAAAAAGTTCCATGGGTGGTCCACAGGGAAGGGAGAAATCTTTTTCTTTCCCTTTCACTCCTCCACAAACAAGCAGTAAAGAACACAAGGCCTTCAGGAGGCAGAATGTCCCTATCACTTTTAATAGCACCTTTCAGCAAATTTACCAACTGCTCCTTTGCCATTTATTTTCCAGGGGCTGGAGTGTGAAAGGTGGTTATCTGAAGTGTGCTCTGGGAGTTTGGCAATATCCAGCCCTGGGGCTTGTTTGATTGCATTCATGCCCTGCCTAAGAGGGATGTTTACCCTGGAACAAAAATAAAGCCAGGAGGTCATATGAGATTTTGTTTTCTTGATTCTTAAGGAAAGCAGCTGCCCATATTTGGTTGGATTTGAAGTGAACTGTGTGTTTTGTGTCACCTGTAATACACAGTCACAGTTTCACAGATTTTATGTTTAACTGATGCCTTCCCACCTGCATGCCGTGTCTCCAGGCAGGTATCAGCGATGTTAACCAGATCACAGCAGTTTAATTCCCAGTGCCAGTCCCTTCAGCTGTCCCCTAGAGCTGGGTCCCCACTGGAACACGCTGCTGTACAACCTGGTGACCGTGGGAAAAGACTTCTTTGCACTCTGATGTTTCAGAGTGTTCCCATGAACAGTGAGTGTCTGTGTCTAAGCCCAGGCAGATTTCCCTCATACGTGAGGAGAGGAGCAGCTGGCCCAGTGGTCAACCAGTGATGCTCTGTGGTTGGCACAGACGTGGATTGTGAACAGGGATGGAGTTCCAGGAAGCTGGCTCATCCCTGCCTTTGCTACAGGCTCCCTTTGGGGTTTTGACCATGGCACAGGGATACCTTCTCTGAGTGCCAGGTACTCTGGGCTTTCTCTGGGGCATTTTGTCTAATCACTTCTCTAGAATCAGATGTGGGCAGATGGGAGAAGTTCCTGCTTCCCCTTCTTGACCTGCTTCAATGTTCATCCCATCACAGCCAGCACTGGGGAATTGGCTCCATCTCCCAATTCTGTAGCAGAAGCAGATCCAGAGCCCCATGGCTTGTCCTGGGTCAGGGACAGTGTGACACCCTGGGGAGCCACTGTGCTTGTCTTGCTCTCGGCCTTCAGAGGAAGAAACACTGCTCAGAGCTGGCACAGGCATAACATTTAACCCTGTAAAACATTTTATGCTGTAAAAAAACATTTAACCCTGTAAACCCTCACAGCTAAGGGTGGGGGTTGGACCTTCAAAGGTCCCCTTCAATCCAAACTATTCTATGATTCTAGGAAAATCCAGCCCTATGGAAGTGGAACATATTCACAGGGGTAGCTCAGGGATGAAGTTTTTCTATATGTGAAGGAAGTTGCCATTAACTTAATGTTAGATATGTGAGAAATGTTAATATGTTAGAAAACATTTTTGAAGGGGAATTTCCTGTTTGCTGGAGTGTTGGATTAGCAACACGCTCAGGACTTGCACAGCCAGCTGAATGTGACCTGGACTACACCTGAAAAAGTTATTTAAGAAAGTAGAAAAGGGTTGACAGCACAAACTGACTTCTCTTACCACCAGATCAGTTGGATATTAGTGTTGAGAATGTTTTCAGGTGTGTATTTCTTCCTGGGAAAGTGGAGCACATACAAGTGTGGCTTTAGCACAGCTGGTCAGAGATCCAAGGTAGGTTCAGTGTCAAAAAATGGCCTCAAGGGACTGCACAGCCCCTGGCAATGCCTCAGCACTGGGACTGAGTGTGTGCAGCTCTGAGTGAGCATCTCCAGTAGAGCTCAGACAGAGTTAAGGGTTGTTCTGGCAATCTGTCCTCCTTTTGGAACATCACTACTACCCTTACCTGAGAGACAGCTGCTTAAAAATCCTTCCCTGCCTTCTCTTCACATTCCTCCCTCCCATGTTACAAAATGCAACTTTCCCACCCAGATTTTTGTATATGCTGCAATTCTTTTTAAAAATGGTAAATTTGTAATATTTACAAATATATAGTTGTATTTTACACATAACTACTTTTCAGTAGCGTTGTATTTTCAATACACTTTTTTTCAGCTTCATCTGACCTGGATGTGTGTTCAAATGTGTCATTTCCTCCCGAGGATTGTCATTTTTGCAGTGTGGGCAAAGAAGCCTGAAAAGAATAAGGTTTTTCAGGCAAAATATCCAGGGGACAATATCTGCTTTTATAAAGCTTTGGACATGCTGTTTGCCATTTCCTAATCTTATTCCTGGGGTTTTTTGCCCCCCCTTTTTTTAATGCTGCTGGAGACTAACTTCTGGTGGCAAAGTCCTTGTACAGAAAAAAGTGAATATTTTAACCAATAGCCTGAAATCACACATTCTTTCATTGAAAACAGTTAATTAGGAATTGAGCTCCGAAGTTAATTTCACCAAGGTCATTCCCTGTTCTATTGGGCCCAGTGACCCTGTCTTAAGTAATCACGGCATTAACATACAAGGTTATAGCTTTCTTTTCAGTTGATGACATAATCTCTTTAATTGGTGTCAGGAGGCCTGCTTATGAAAGAACCATGGAAAACACCTATAGACTATAATTTTACTTTCCCCATTCACAGAGCAAATGAAACAAGCCTCAAGAATGTACTAGAGGCTCATTACATCTCCCAGCCTGTCAACACAAAGCCCCTCCGTTTCAGCCAGGGCATTAGGAATGATCAATTCTGTTTACTTCTAACTTCATCCCGTGAACTATTAACCTTTTCAGCAAAACTGGTGAATAGCAAATGTCAGATAATCCTCTCCGAGAAAGTTAAGAGGGTAGATAATGCATTCTAATTGATTAAAACTTGCATGAACAAAAGTTTAAAATATCAACGGGAGAATCCCTCGCGATTCCTACTTTTGGTGGGATGTGATCCAACTATTCCGGGCTGACCCTGTTGTCTACTTTAATTTTAACTTTTCTGAGACAAAACTTTTCTAAAATCTATACCTGAAAATTAATGTTCTGCTCAGCAGATATTCTTCTTTTAGGAGACAAGGTCCCCTTCGCAGCTTGTGTGCATGAGTTACCCAGGGCAGGATTTACACCAGTTGTTATTGTAGGTACATTTAAACAAATATCCCTGCAAACCATATTTACAAAGCTCCAGAAATAAGTGTAAATACTCTTTTATGTGTTCTTCTTATTATACAGTACTAGAAGTTACTGCTTGGCTTCCCCCACCCCCCCCTTTTCTTTCAGTAGTTTGGACTCTTGCATATTCTATGATTGATCTGACTCCTTCATCGAGAATTTCCTTTGTCAGACCTATGAAATCTGACAGCACTCTTCGAGTGACAGAGGGTCTTAAATTCTGTAGTGACCAACACCACAGTCCTTCTGGAGAAAACAAGATGTATTTCACCCACACCACACTTATTCACATCTTCTCCTATTTTTTTTTTTCTCATTGCATTCCTCTAAACCTTCTACTATTTCATGTTTTTATCATCTCATTGGGAGGTTCACATAACCCATTTTTCCAGTGTTGCTCATCATCTTCCGACCATTCCCACCTCCTGAAGCTGTCCCTTAAGTTCATATCTATCAGTTGAAATAATCTCCATGACTTTTGTAAAATTTTTTGCTTTCTGATTTGAAAATAATTTTTTGTTTTGTTTAAAAAGGGAAAGAAGAAAATCTGGGTGTAAGTTATCAACTGAGATATGTCCACTGGCAATTTCTCCCCCCAGCTTTCTGCGGCTCAGAGAAGCCTGGCGCGACAAGCTGGGGAACCTTTGTTCAGCTGGGCAGAGCAAAGTTGAGGACCAGGAGAGCTGTGTCCTGGTGGAGTTCAACCCTGTATGGAAGGGGCATTTGGGCAGGAATGGGCATCTGGGGGTTGTAGGTACAAGTGGGGAATGGGGCTGCATCCAACCCGGCCTTGAACACTTCCAGGGACGGGCCATCAACACCCTGGTGTGTCACTGCCAGTTGAGAAATTTCTAATTAGAACAGCTGTGTGTTTCGTCATCTCTGGAAATACCCACTGGGTAACCAATGGCCCTTGTCCTTCATCCTGTCCCTCTCTAGAAGAGCAGAGGGTGGAAAGAGCTGAGCTTGGACAGAGTGAAGTTTTGTACCCATCAGCCTTGCCATGGCCTGTTACAATCTCCAAGTGTTGCTGTTCTGTGAGCATCATATAAATCATCCCATTTTCTCATAGTCAGGACACTAAGGTGTTTTTTCAGTGTTTTGTGTAGCCTTTTGCTGGAGAAATCCCACTGCTGCGTTTCCTTGGGCACAGGCACGTCTTGTTTTTTAATACTGTGGAGCATAAGAAAGGGACAAACTTTTTAGCAGGACCTGTTGTGATAGGACAAGGTGTGGTGGTTTTAAACCAAAAGAGGATCATATGAGATTAAATATAAGGAAGACATTTTTACACTGAGGATGGTAAAACACTGGCACAGGTTGCTCAGAGAAACCCCATCCCTGGAAGTGTCCCAGCCCAGGTTGGATGGGGCCTGGAGCAACCTGGTCTAGTGGAAGGTGTCCCTGCCCATGGCAGGGGGCTGGAACAAGTGGTCTTTAAAGGTCCCTTCCAGCCCAAACCATTCTATGAAGAGAAGATGATTCTGACATCCAGGTAGGAAGGTGCTGTTCCACCTGTGCCAGCAGTGCTTTAGTCAGTGAAGTGATGGGTCTTCTGTCAGTGCAGCCTGCATTGTTATCCAAGGCTGAGTGTGTCACTTGGGCTCAAACTCCTCTTCACAGGACTCGTTTTCTTCTTCTGAGTTTGCTGTGGGCTCCTGTGTGATCTGAATGGGGCTGTAGTTTCTCTACCATTACCTTGTCTCCTTCTACTACCTTCTGGACTCAAGATGAGACCAAACAATAAGCCTTAGGATGTCACCCAGCACTCCTGGTCCAGCAGGCTCAGCTCTCCCTGTGGTGGCGGCAGTGACTCTTTGAGGGGCACTCACCCAAACTTCTGCCATGGACCACAGTAGAGTTCACTGTGCCAAAACTGAGGTCTTTTAAAATTCACTCCCTTGTTTGTTCTTCGTATTTAGATAATCATTGTCTGTGCTGACTTCTAGGGAGAGGTAGGGATGTGTGTGTCTGGGGGCGCACTCTGGGGGTCAGAGTAAGTTTAGATTAGATACTAGGAAGAAATTCTTGCCTGTGAGTGTGCTGAGGACCCGGCCAGAGTTACCCAGAGAAGCTGTGGATGCCCCATCCCTGGGAGTGTTCCAGGATAGCTTGGATGGGGCTTGGAGCAACCTGGGCTAGTTGGTGACATCCCTGCCCACGGCAGAGGGGTTGGAACGAGATGATCTTTAAGTTCTCTTCCAACCCAGGCCATTCTGTGATCCTGTGATATTTGAGTTTGCTTATAAATTATTGCATGGATTTGGTAAGAAAACAACTCCCTTTCTCAGAAAATGGTACGTCTTAGTTAGCCAAATAACCATAAAATATTTTCTGCCCCCCATGCCCCAGCTTCCCTTCAACACAGAAACACCCCACGATTTTCTGATTTGTCTTCTCTTTTTTTCAAACTTGTTTAAGTCTTCAGGAGCCCGTCTTGCCCATTTAGCACAGAATGCATGTGCGTGCATGCGTGCGCGTGTGTGCCTCCAGTGAAAAGAAGGGAAAAAACCCACAGGTTTGAGTTTGTACAATGTTTGCCCCTTTTCCCAGCAGGGATGGGTTTTGAGAGCCAGGAGACAAAAAGCATGGCCTCAACAAGCTGAATTTAAAAAAGAACATCATTTTCGTTATGTAGTCAATCTCAATTACAAGCAAATGTTTTCTCTGTTGAGACTTTTCTCTTTTCAGAGCATTATGCAAGGCTCTTTTGTGGGTTGAGAGAAAGGATCAGTGGTCAATAGGGAGCAGAGTGTTGTGTACAGTGGATTTTTGTATCCTTTAGTCTACTACATAATGCGTTTTGTCAGGAGAACAGCCCAACATCCTGAGCAGATTTGCTGAATTAAAGAGCACAGCAGGGATAGGAAACTTGTTGCTAGGTGACTGACAACTGCTGCATGTCACTATCTCTGCGCCGGAGGTTACTCTTCCCTTTTCTTCCACCACTCAGTCTTGCCTTTTTAATCTGCATCTATAATTAACTCTCTTAATACCGTGCAGCCATTTCTCTCCCTTTTCCCTCTACATAGTTCTCTTGCCATTATTTAATCCCGAACAGAGAGGATAAAACTATTTAATTTTTGTGCTTCACTTGGCGGGGAGAAGTTGGGAGGTTTGGGCGGCGCAACGTCTCTCGTCGGCGCTGGGATGAGATGGCCCTTAAAAGGCATTTCAGAAGATATATGCTCTTTGTTCAACTTAATGAACAGTGAAACATTTCTGTGTTTACCATCCTCTCTAAAGCCTGTTTGTTTCAATTCAACTTAATTGAAATGCTATTGCTTTTAACTGTTTGGGTTTGGTGACCTTCCAAGCTCTTTCACTTGTGTATTTTGAAAAATAGATTTTCTGTATATGAGGCTCTTTCTTCAATGACTGGAAATCCAGGGCTGCATCTGGCCTGGATTGGTAGTGGCAGAAGTCAACCAAACAGCAGTATTTACCCTGCTTATTTTTACCCTTATTTTTACCCTTATTTTTCACCTGCCCATCAACCATTAGTCTTATTTGTGAAGCTCCATGTTGTTCAGAGGAAGAATCTGTGTTTGAGGATTACATCCACAGTTTACACCCCTCAGTCATTCTAGAAACATATTTATTTTAATTTTAGTTTTTATTCCAACAGCAAATCCAAAACACGGGGTATTTGGTGAATGTCCTAATCGCAGGAATGTGATTATTTGCTTGGGGTTTTATTTTAAAAAATTACAAGAAAATATATGCCAAGATTTACTCTGGGTACTCTTTGAAATAGCACTTTTTTTTCTTAATTTTATGTGCATGTGTTTATGGGAAGCTGAATTGAGAAGTTCCAGGGAATCAGAACAACAAAAGCTCTTTTTATTTCTGGCAGGTTTGTAATAAAGCTGCCATCATGGGAAGCGTGTACCTTAGACACTCTTTATGCTGAAATTAGGCAGCAATTTAAGAAGAATAGCCAAGCAGATGGGAGAAGTGCTCCTGGTGAAAATAGGTGGCAGTTGTTGCTTCTGGGGGACTGTCCCCTCCTTGCTCAGTGGAGTGCTGGACTTGAGCAATTTAAAGGAAAAGGGGAAAAAATCCCCAAGGCTGCTAAGGAGCTGTTCCTACACAGGAACTCTTTCCTCCCCAGTGCTAAAGGTTTTACCGACACCAGGAGCTGTAAATTATATCAGTCTCTATCAGCGCCTGTGAAAGAGGTCACTGAGGGCAGGCTTGGCCACCGGGAGCAGGTGGATTAATGAGCACTACCTGATTAATGTCCACAAGGAAGACAGTTTTACAAAGGCATGAGTGACAGGACAAGGGGGGGTGGCTTTGAACTGGCAGAGGGCAGGGTTAGATTAGAAATTGGGAAGAAATTCTTCCCTGTGAGGGTGGTGAGGTACTGGCACAGGTTATCCAGAGAATCAGTGGTTGATCCACTCTGGAAAGTGTTCAAGATCAGGCTGGATAGGGCTTGGAGCAACCTGGGATAGTGGAAGGTTGCAAGGGATAATCTGGTGGGGATCAGACAGGTCCAACTATCCATCTAGATGATGCATCTAAATCATCTAGTCCCAACCCTCCTGTTGGAACTAGAGGATCTCTAAGGTCCCTTCCAACCAAATCATTCTGTGATTCAATGATTCAACGAGCTTTGACTTCATTTTGCAGCCTGGGAATGTGAGTGGAGTGATTTTCATCCATAATTGTGGTGCTGTTTCTTCCTCCCATTAGCCAAGGGCAAAATCTCACCTGGGGAAACCCTGCTTTGTGCCAGAGGAGGAGAGGAAAAAACAGGCAATGTGTGGAGGAGGAGCACAGGCAGTGACAGGGAGGACCAGGAGAGGGAAAGCAGCGAGAAGACAGGAGCATGGGGCTGTGTTGGCATCCAGGCCTTGAAATGCAGGGTAGGGGGGAGCTGCAGGGTCTAATCAAGAGGTGCCAAATACCCATAAATGATACACTTGTTCAACAGAGGCTTTCCATCCCAAGCTAGGTACAAATCTAGTCACACTCCCTTATTTGCTTCTTGGAGGCAGAAAAAGGAGATAAAGACCTTATCCCTTAAGGCAGAAGCCTGGAACTGAACTGCAGTAATTCCATCCTTTTTTTGGCTCCCCAGGCTTAATGCAAGGCTCAGTGTGCTGGGACAGGAGTACAAATATGGGGCAGGCTGGAGTGGGCTGCAGGACCCCAAGGGTTGGCTCTCACCTACAGCGTGTGGTGGTAACAGGGTTTTGTCAGAGTGGTGTTCAGAGTGTCCCAGTGGTGTGTCACCCACATCGGTGCTGACACATTTTGCAGGGAGTTTTGGCCAAGTAGTGTGAACACTGATCCTGTTTGTGTGATGCTGGGAGTCAAGTCCTGCTCCTTTTACTCGGGTAAAGAGTCTCTTTGAAGCCACCTGGAGAAGGTGAGTCAGACTCATGCTGCTACTTTGGGGTCTGGCTATGAATTCAAGTGGTTGCATTAGTTAGCGTGACTTGAAATCTTCCCAATCACTGGTTGATATTGAAAACTTGGTAGTTAAATTACATTCTATTAGTGACAGGGTCATGACACCACCACAGCCTTGGGCTCATGCTCTAAGCACAGAACTAAGTTCTTGCCTTTCTCTCCCCTATTCTAAGGGTGATGGACATACAAGTGTTACGGCAAAGCAGATGAAAGTGGGATGTTCCTGCTCAGTAACTAAAAGGTCGTAATTTTCTTGAGTGCAAACTCTAACACCAGAGAAAACAACTGCAGCATCACACAACCCATTCAGGTTTGCCTTCACCAACTCCTGCAGAAGTGCATTACTACAGGAAAACAGGCTCTCTAGCAAGAAAGGGTAATACTGACCACCTCTATTCTCATCTGATGCCTTTTCTCCCTCACATCTTGGTTTCCAGGCTCCCTCTTAGCTTCTACAGCTTTTATTGCACTCCTTATTACAGGTGCAGCTGCTGCCAGAATCTGTCTCTGCAACCGGAGCCCTTTGCAGGCACCAATCCCTGGGCATGAGTGGGAGATGAGAAGGGGAGGAAACAGCATGGACAAGATGAGGAGATAACAGGCAAATGCCTTGGTCCCTCATCTGACACTGACCAGTCTCTGGACACAAGCTCTGCCCCATATGGGATTGTTGCCCCAAGTGTTACACATAAAACTGATAAAATCCATGACCCTTCTGGCTGTACCTGTGTTGCCATTGCAGGAGAAATGCATTGTATGGGGCAGGAAGATCATGAGAGAAATGGTAAACATCTCTCAAGGCCAGGTCTAATGTCTTGTGCCCAGAGAAACCTCTTTCAGGAACATTCTTGCCATACCATGCCATGCCTGTCAAGTACAAGGACATAATGAAGAGCAGTAAGATAGATTATGCCATTAACTACTCTGAGGACACACCTGTTGCCTGTTCTCCTCCCCAGGCAATATGAGATTCAGTTCCCTTCTCCATTGAAGAGAATGAAATCCCTATTCATATCCCACCTCTTTCTTTTTCCCACCTTGCCATACAGTGGATCTTCTACTTGGCCATATCCTTGTTTTTGCAGCACTGGAGACAGATCACTTTCTTTGCTATGGATTTGTTTCCTTACCCATAAAAATATGCAAAATACCTCCATACCATATCTGAGATAAAAAGTTGGGAACTGTGTGGGGAATGTGGCTGAGCATCAGTCATCACACCTGCTTTGCCAGCAAGGTGCCAGCAAGGGCTTCAAACACAAACCCAGGATCTCCTTTACCAGGGAACACAAAGGAAACACTACTTATAAAAGGGGATGTTACCCACACACGGCTGGAAAAGGCAGGAATCCCAAGGGTAGAGGGAAAAGTCACAGGTGTGGAACAAGCAACCCCTCATCATGGGAAAGTCCTGCTCAGGGTTGTCCAGACTTTTGCTTTTCCTCAGTGCAGTTTTTGCACAGTTGGGGGAATAAATCTAGACCTAGACATGTAAATTGGAGAGTACAATACGTGTTTCATGTCCCAAGCTATCCTTGACCGAGTAAAAGAAGAAGCAGCTCTGCATCTCAAGGATTCTTTCCTGACTTGTCTTGATATCACTTGTTAATAAATTTATGGACTCTGAGATGACTCGGCCAGACTGTATTCTTGTCTAAATTTAGCAGTCAATTTGGTTTATTGCTTCAGGGCTGCACTGAAGAAGAATCAACAAAAAAGCATCCTCTTTTTTGTTTGTTTGGTTTTTTATCACTGGAGCTAAAAGTGCATTTGTGTGAAAATGGATCCGAGCTTGGAAATAACAGCACTTAATTATTTATTAAGCACACACTGGGGACAAGCTTTCACAAAAAAAAAAAAAAAAAAAAGCCCCACCACATCACACCTATTTTCCTCACAGTCACTTACTTCTCCTTTGTCTGTTTGTTGCCTGTGTTTTGGTCTGGGCTTGCAAACACCATTCCCTGGACCCAAACGATGCTACCAGAGGTTGTGTGGAGGGGGGAAGTGGATGTATCTGAGCTGACCTAAGGGAAAGAGGTGCTCTTGGAGATGCTGTGGCTTCTTTGGGGCAGGTTTCTGTCATTTCAGGAGCCTATAAAGCATCTCACATATTTCAATCTGCTCTGCTGAGGAGATAAAATTAAATCCTGCAGTGAAATCAATAGGACCAAGTAAAACATATCTCGAGCCATCTGCTGCCTAGTTAGAGCACAAAGAGAGACAGTTTCCCAAATTACTCTTTCAATGGAAAATGAGTAGCAGGTTTTATAACAGAATTTCGTCTTTCAGGAAACCAATCAGAAATGCTTTTGTGTCTGAACTTAGTCACTGGCTGCATCCCTCATAATCTCTTACTGAGGCTCCAGCTCTGGCAACTGTGAAAGAGTCTGCTGTTTTTGTTTTGTTGAAGGAAAAAAACCCAGTGGGAATTAGGTTAAGATCTGCTCTCTTTGCCCCATTTCTCAGTCATGTGAAGAGTTGTTGGTTCAGTGTCTTATTTTAACTCATTTTCAAGGCTTAAGTGTGTCAGAGTGATGAAAACCCTCACTGAGTCTTCCCTGCAGTCTCTGGTCCCTCTTTTTGATCAACCAGGTTGCTCAAAGTCCAGTCCAACCTTGGCTTGGGCACTTCCAGGGATGGGGCAGCCACAGCTTCTCTGGGCAACCTGTGCCAGGGCCTGCCCACCCTCACAGGGAAGAATTTCTTCCCAATTTCTAATCTAACCCTGCCCTCTGTCAATTCAAAGCCATATCCCCTTGTCCTGTCACTCCATGCCCTTGTCAAAAGTCCCTCTCCAGCACTATTGAAGCTCCTTTAGGTGCTGGAGAGTGCTCTGAGGTCTCCTCAGAGCCTGGAATGTTCTGCTGAGCCCAGGTTTTTCTTACTCTTTATTTCAAAACACTTAAGAATGACGGAAATGCATGAAAGTATCAAAACTGGAATGCCCATTCATTATTTTCCTGTTAGAACATTAAATCCTTTAGAAATGTAACCAAAGTTGTGGTTGTTTGTGCAGCAGGGAGCTCTGCTGCCATTAAATTAGTTGTGACATTTTAATGTAATTAGACAACATTAGTGTCAGATAAGATTCATTAATGGACCTTGATCTTTGGTGGTTGTTCGAAACTGATTTTTGCACTGGAAATCTATGTTGGATGGAGGAAAAAAAAAATCATAAATTCACCTTTCTGCTAAAATGCTCAGCTAATTGACATAAGTACATTAATGAGAGCAACACATTAATAGGATTATATCAATATTCCCCCTGCATCAGTTAGAGACCCAGCAGCAATGGTCATTAATTATTGCTTTACAGTAATCGTTGGCAGCTTTTCTGGGAGTTGGATTGTCCTTCCTTCAGAAGATCTTCCTGCTTTGTTATTTTCCCCAGATTTGGGGCTTTGCTGTTGTTTCTACCAATGTAATCCCATCAGTCAAAGCTTCAGGTTTGGGTGCCTAAAATTAGTCTCCTAAATCTATACTTTTGTATCTCTCCAAAACAGACTTGGATTTTCTCCTCTCAGAACAACTGCAATTCCAAGGCAGCAGGACAAACGTATTTAAAATACAGGATGCTTTTGAAGTCAGACTACAACTATGCATTTGAAGGGGATTTGCAAGACCAGGAAAGATAACCATTCAGTTCTCACTAGAAGTCAGACTTTCTAAAGAAAAATATAGAAATCCTATTTTTTTTACCTCCAAGCTGAAAATTTTATTTAAAGTTTTCAGCAGAATTGCCTCTAATTTCTACTAACACCATTATATCCTTTGCTTAGCTGTATTAAACAAAATTTCAAAACCAGTGAGTTTTATATACAGTCCAAAATTGATAGGATAATTCTGGTACTTTAGAATGGATTTGGTTTTGTAATGTTAAAAGCAACAGTGATGCTTAATCTTTAAACAACATGAGCTTAGTGATCCTTGTTTATCTTTTATGCCAGGTTTTGTTTATCATCTCATTGTATTCGATTTTTACTCCCAACAGTGTAAAATAAAGCAGCTCCGTGTCTGATAGCACAGGGGGCTGCTCACAGTGCAGCGTTTTAGCTACATTTCCTCTGCTGGGTTTTCCTGAGCAGAGACTATCTGTATTTATATAAAGCAGCAGAGATAGGAATAATCCCACTGCTGTGTACAAGGATCTGTACATTTATTCCCAGTGCCACTCGCCTGCTCAGGGCAAGGCAGGTTAAAAATGCAGAAGGTTCCTTTATTTATAAACCAGCTCATTGCAGTTAGGTTTAACTCACGGTGTTTGGAAACCTTAGGGGAAAAAAATTTCCATTAATTCCAGGTAGCTTTGGACCATGCCCTGTCTGAAGGGAAACATTCCCCCTCGCAGACACAGCCCCACCAGCAATTTTCCTTTCAGAGTCTGACTGTGATGCACAGCAAAACCTCTTAATGTTGAAACCAAGGAGCACACACAGGGGTACAACTCTTAACACCGATCTGAGATGAGAGAGTTGTTTCTCAGTAAACATTTTGAAAACAACTATTTCCAAATATCGTCTCATCGTGAGTTCAGGAGATTGGTGTCAGTGAAAGCAAAACTCTGCAACAGATACCAGACACCTCTGGACCAGCAAGCAGCAGCAGGCAGCTTTCAAACAGTCATTGAGCCTCTCCAACATGATCACCCTCTCCAAGGAGGCAGGGCAAAACTGTATCTGTGCCTCAACCAAAAACAGACAAAAAATTTATGAAATGTTCACTTAGCTGCTCTCTACAACCCTGAAAAGAGGTTGCAGTGAGGTGGAGGTGGGTAACTCCCAGGTAATAAGTGATAGGACAAGAGGAAATGGCTTCAAGTTGTTCCAGGGGAGGTTTAGATTGGATATTCGGGAAAATTTCTTCACTGAAAGGGTTATCAAGCCCTGGAACAGGGCGGTGTTAAGGCACCGTCCCTGGAGGTATTTAAAAGATGTGTGAATGTGGCGCTTGGGGATGTGGTTTAGTGGTGGGTTTGGCAGTGCTGGGGGAATGGTTGGACTTGATGATCTGAGGGGGCTTTTCCAACCTAAATCATTCTGTGATTCATGACCCGAGCATTATGCAATGGTTTGCTCATGCAAATGCACAGCCCAATTAAATGCAGATAAAACTGTAAACCAGGTAATGAAGTAATACTGCAACATGAAGCAGTTATGCCTCAGTTGCACTGGGGTTGTTGTGTGCTCTTTTGTCCAACTCATTTCTGGCCACTGCAGTGCCCCAAGTGCCTTCCCACTCTGATGTGATGCTGCCTGGCCAAATGCTCACATCTGGACACGGGGTAACAGCTGTGTCCTGTCTGTCCTTCCTCCAGTGAGGGACTAACCTGCCTCTCTCTCCTGTTCCTTCTCAGCAAAACTGCAAAGAAACCACTTGTCAAATGTGATTGAAAACAGCCAGTGAATTCGGAGGTTGGGAAAAACACATTGTGGTTCCCTCAAAGACAAATCCAATGAAAGGGTGGGATATATTCCTTAATAAAATGGTAGTGAGGGGTTGGACATCCCCAAAGACCAGCTTCACTCTGAGTCCTTTCTTTACAAAAACAGCTCAGGTGTTTGTTGTGCTGAGCCCTGAACATGAGCTTTGCAAAAGATGCTGATAATGATAAAACTCCACACCAGGAGCATGGAAATCTTCTAAAGAGATCTGGATTTGGAGAGAGGAGGAGAGAATGCAGACTCTGCTTCATTTCCAGTCTGCAAATGACTCAGCATGCAACTGGCTGGGTAGGTAGGTACACAGCTAGAAAGTCAGGGGCCAGATGTACTGCTGAGCATACAGACATTGACTTTCTATTTTGGGTGATGATCCTGGGTAGACATCATCTGTGCAGCATATATAATGGCCAGTGAGACTTCTTTGGTTGTTGTCTTATAACTTACACAGTAACCTGCGCATGTGCAAGGGAGCATGAGAAGCAGCTGTCTAGCTTTACAACCACTTTAAACTCCCTGTGCAGGAGGTCTCTGCTGTTTGCTGCCTTCAGAGCACATCCTTGCCCCTGAGGGAGGCCCTCAGCTCACACAAATGCCTCTGCTCAGGTAGCTTCAATAATTTGTCTGATCAGAGGAAGCCAACGAGTGAGTGGTAAACACTTTCCCAAAGGTGGTCTGCAGATCCTCAGGGAGTCGTGTGTGATGCTTCAGAGACCCACACAGGGCAATTAAGAGAAGTCAGACTCTAAAAGGCTTTATATATCGGTGCTTACTCCCGCTGGAAAGAAGGCACTTATCAATCAAAACAAACTGAAAGTGTTTTTGCTGAGACACCTTAGCTTAGGAGTGCTCATTCTGTCTGACCTTATGATCCACATCCCAAAATTCTCCTCTGTCCAGGACTCTCCAGGCACAGATCCTGTCCCATGGAGGTCCGTGGGCAGCTGATGAGACAATGAGGGCTTCCCACCCTGGGCAGGGGACCAGCAACCCAGGCTGACCCAAGAACACAGAATTATGGAATCATAGAATGGTTTGAGTCGGAAGGGACCTCAAAGATCATCTCATTCCCACACCCCTGCCATGGGCAGGACACCTCCCACTATCCCAGGCTGCTCCAAGCCCCGTCCAACCTGGCCTGGAACACTTCCAGGGATGGAGGGGACATCCACAGCTTCTCTGGGCAATGTGTGCCATGGTGCCACCACCCTCACAGTCAAGGATTTCTTCCTACATCCTAGATCACAGCCACCCCTCACCCTCTCACAGCCCCACCACCTTTCACACACCATTCCCTGCTGCAGGAGCCACAGCTGGAGTCAGAGGCACCCAAATCTCTGTGCTGTTCCTCAGGTGCAGGTGGGACCCCCCCTGCAAGTCACTTCTCCCCTCCCACGGAGCTCAAAAACCACTTCAGAGCAGCCACTCAGATGGATGAGCTGGGGAAGCAGAGACAAACACACCAGCACTGAAGTTACAGGTTTGGAGAGGCCAATGCAGAGGAGGAGCAACAGTCCCTGTTGTCATGTGGTAAGTGGATGGAGGCACCAGGGGTTGTGTTTATTTAAGGTCATGGAGGAAAAGGGTCGTCAAAAAGTACTGAAAGTCAGCGAGGGGGTGGCTTTGTGAAGCACCTCAGGAGGGCTGTGAAGAGTGGCAGGAGGGGAAGGTGCAGAGAAGTTTGTACACAGAGCACGGAGGATTGGCAGGGAGTAGCGCGAGTAGTGGAGGAGAGCTGGAATTATGGAGGGCACAGAGACAAGGACAAGGAGCTTGAACAGCATGCATGGAGAAAGGGTGAGTGGTTGTAAAAAGGCTAGATTATCTTGGCAAAGGCACAAAGGGATTTCAACAACTCTGTTCTACTGGGTGTGAGGGAGAATGGAGAAAAGGAAGTTTTGTTTAATAACTAATAAGCCAATAATTACCTTGGGTTTTTTAGCCATGCAATTTGAAAGGCAGAGTTTACTCCATACACGGAGCCTTTGACTCCTGTCATTGCTGAGAACTGCTCTGGCATTTTATTCAGCTTTGCTCTCGTTTGTATTGGATTTTTCTTCCTCAGTCACATGTGTGGTAAATGTTTCCATTTCATCCTGGCTCAGAAATGCTCAGGACCCACTCTGAACTCTTTTACTCCAGCTCTGCGTTGCTGCAAATCCCTCAGTAGCGTTGTAGTTTCCTCCAGTTCTTTACAGATGTAAATGCAAGAAGCATCAAGCTTTGTATTTGGATCAGGAGGGCTGACTGCCTTTTAATGGTAGCATAATGAAACCATCAAGAGTTTTCATTCAATTAGGCTTTTTTCTCCCTCTGGCAAATGATTATAACACATTTATAGGGTAATGGGCAATTACTTTATACTCCTTGTCTGTTGACATCCTATTAAGTCTACATTTTCTGTCTCTAACAAAGAGATCAGATATAATTGTTAGGGACTACAAGGAATACATAAGAAGTACCAGAATACATTTAAGCAGAATAAATATGGATCTGCTAGAGAGATGCATGATGTGCAGCGGCAGATTTCTCCACTCCTTTCTGTTCTGGGAAAATCTCAATTACACGTTCTTTTATTTCTTCATACATTAACTTTCCCTCTGGTGTCAAGAATGATCTTGTGCTGAGTAGGTGTTGGTTATACATTGAATTCTGTGCTTATGAATACAAGACTGAGAGATGTGATGCAGGCTGCAGAGGAAAGTTTTGCCCCTGGAAGCTCTGAGGATGAGTGTATCACTGGAGTTTTTTTGAACCTGTAGCTGGGAGGCAGGGAGGGCAGGGCAGGGGCAAGAGCTGATGAAATCAGCTCTCTTGTGAAGGGTGGTTGGTAGCTGTAACAAAGCTGATGTTTTCTTTAGATCAATAACATTTCTTACTCAGCCTCTGAAGGACATGAACCTTTCTGGGGTTCCCTGCCATCTTGGGATGTCCTGTGTCAGGTACCAGGCGGATGCATTCAGCCTGAATGGGTGTTGGCGGGAGCTGTGTGTGCATATCCTTGGGAGCAGAACACAGCCCTCAGGCTGGGGTAATCAGCACAACCCTTACATGAGGATTTTAACAGCAGAATTCCAGCAGATCACTGTTTTGGAGCAGCAGTCTGCAGAATCCACTCTGGTCACAGCTGCCACTGCTCTGGGACTCTCTGCCTGTCTCAGAATCAGTCTGGAGATCTCAAGTGAATGGCATTAATCCCCTTTTGAGTAACGCTGCTCATCCCACTCCAGGGCTCCAGTTTCAGGGACACTGTTATGTGGGGGCCCAGGAAGCATCTCCAAACTGCTCTACCCCTGGTTGTGGTCATTATTACTGAATTATTCAGCTTGGAGATGCATTATACCAGTAAGACATGAGGCCACTGGTTGTGGCAAACTGAGTGAACTTGTGTGGGACACTTTTGTACGCTGTGGATCTTCACCCAAAAGCTTCTCTCCCGGTCCTTGTGTTCTAGCTCCTGTAGAGCTCCTGATAACTGTGGTGTGGCTGTTCCATTGCTGGTACAAACACCGTGTACAAAGACCTTCATCACCTGCTTGGTTTTATGCTCTTTCATTGTCCTCTGGGATTACCTCCCATGGCTGACAGGATAAGCAAAACCACATCCATACACAGTGGCCTAGGAGTCTTGAGTCTTGCCAGTAATTCCTACCTGGCTCTACAACAGGATCAGTTTACAGTTCAGGAATCACCTTACAAAGAGGAGCTCTCAGAAACAGAGGCAGAGTAACCACCCAGAAAGAGACATTACTCAGATGTTCCATGCACAGGGTCAGGAGAGTGGGACAGAGCTTGGCCTGTGGCAATTTCCATGGCAGAGTCCCTGCCAGGACTAGGGGAGGTCTGAAGGAAGTGATGAAACCAGCAAGTAAGACAAAACTGCTTAATCTGCAGATCCAAAAGTCCAAACAGACTTTTAACCTGAGCCCCAAGTCTTTGCTCTTCTTGGTCTGCCTCAAACACCTCCCTGGAGCCTCAGACAGGGAAGAGTTCACAGCAGTGGGCAGGGGCATCTACACTTCTCCATAAAGCCTACAACATTTGAGTTTTAGTACCCTCAGCCGAATCCAAAATCCAAATAAAAAACCCCACAAGACGCTTCTCTAATTTTGACCATTCACAGTACTTTGAGAGGATATTTTCTCACCGTTATTGCCAGTTTTGAGGTTTGAGTTTGCTCTTCTCCAGCTTCTTCTGAAACATCCACATGTGAATGGATTTTCGTGTGCGTTAAGCTGGTGCTTCTGCTGATCCCAAGAAAGCTCTCAAGCAGTGGGTGATTCATCACAAAGCCAGGGTTAAACTGATGACAGGCTTGGGGTCAAGAAGGAACTTGTGCCATTGGTTTAAGGCCACAAATTTTAACTTTTACCCACAGCACAGGGTGAAATATCCTCCCCAATGTCACCCAAGCTCTCGCTGACATGTGATAAAGGTGTCAAACACGCTGAAGGTGCAAATTTAACACACTGGAGGTGTTAAAATTGTTATTGATGTCAGAGAGGCAGGCAGGGACATGTCATGATGGCACGTGGGGACTGGCACATGAGCTGTGCTGGGAGTGTCTCTGAGCCTGACGTCTGTCACCACACTGATCATGAAGCCAGGGCTGGATTTTGGTAAAGTGGGTATCCCTTTCCACACCTTTGGCCCTGTGCATCTATACATTTCTCTACAGAATAAGAGTGCAAACCTCTGTTGGCTCTTGTCCCTTCCTCCTGTAGTTTTAAGCATTACTGTTATGTCTTGCAAATGTCCAAATCATCCGTTTCACACCCATTTGCCACGTATTTCATTCCTAAGGAAATTACCTGGAGTTTCTCGGATCAAATACCTGCATGCCTTCTGTTTTCTGAGTCAATGTGAATTTGATTACGTTTTATTATTGTTTAATAGCACCAGGGACATGATGCTTGGAGAAAGCCTGAATTTTGATTCAAAATGTCAGGTCTTTTTCTGAATAGCTCCATCAACTGGAGACCTCCCCCATCAGCTCTTTCATAAAGCAAAACGAAACAAATGGGAAGATAAGCTAACTAGGAAAGAAAGATGTATTCCTTCCCTTGACCTAGAAACCTGGCAGGACTCTTTTTCAATGCAGTGTATTATGTAGTGGTTTTCACTATTTATGCATATATTTAGCAGCAGCCACTCACCAAGCTGCAAAGGGAATGGGGTGGTGAAAGATGGAATTCAAGGGAGGAAAGAAACACAGAAGATGTTTTGTCTCTGCCTTTATATTGCAAAGATTGCATTGGAATATATGCAAGAATATCTCCCTGTTGAAACGTGGAACTCCATAGCTTTTAATACCTTTGGCATCTCTTCATTAATGTACTTCCTGGTGACATTTCTCAACAAAATAACCCACTTCAAACTGTCAAGACCAATCTGAAAGCAGCTCTAATTACAACCAAATGTAAAAAGATGCACCACAGTGCAAGGAGGAATGCAGGGGGGCCTTGGGGAACATAAACAGTCCTCATCCTCCAGCTGGAGAATACATATCAGGAAAGACTTTGCCCAGAAGCTGGATTTTGAGCAAATTTTAGGCAGGTTATTTTTGCTGGATTCCCTACTTTATGTGCAGTATGTATTCTGGATTACAAATAACTTTCACCAATAAAATCTGGCATCTTGAGTGCTTGGTACCTGCTTGGTGTTTGGATTTGCTGTTTTAAAGTACCTACAAATGTTGATGTGTCGTTGCGTACCCTGAGCATTGTGTCCTCCCCTGGCAGATAAATCACTTCTGCATATGGGCACTGTGCAAGCAATAAATAGAGAGAAGGACCAGTGCAGTCACAAAAATGGTGCTCCACTCTTCCTGAGTCTGTTTGAGTGTCTTCACACCACCCAGTTCACAGCTGACTGTATATTGTAGTGCAACTCGTGAAGAATGAGCACACCTGGCCACGCTCTTCATCCTCCTGGAAGTCCCTAGATGTGTCCATAATTTATCATCAATAATCCTTCAAACTGGGATTTGGTTACTCACCCATTAGCTTTAAAGTACTACAGATGGACCATAAAGACAGAACTTGGTTCCAGAGGAGGATATGAGAGTAAATGTCCTGCTTCGGTCATTGTGTCTCTGTGACTCAACAAGGAAAAAAGAAGAGGACAAGGGAGATTTGCTTCCAGAAGGTGAAATAAACCCCTGAGTCTCAGGCCTTGATAAGCATCAGGAGGGAATGCACATCTGAAAGGCATGGCAAAGCCACAATAGATAAGGATATGAAAGTAACAGGAAATCTTATGTAGGTTTATGAAACAGGACAATCCATCTGAGTAAAGATACAAGGCAAGAGTAAGCAAGTCAAGAGAAGATAATTTTCAGTGTACAATGTATTTAATTAGCACATAATAATTGTGGCAACTCACAGCATGCCTTCCTATATGTTTTCATGTATTTGATATTATTTTTTGAAGTTTATTGCAATGATTTTGTTTCAGCTCCTGAGTCAAAGGCAGTTCGTTGTGGATACTGAGGTTTTGGTATCAGAGAATTATTCACTGGATGAAACTGAACCTTCAGTGAATGTCTGATCATCAGTCATCATCCTTCACCATTCCTGTCCTGCTGGAGTCCCTTTGCAATTGCCACATGAATTCCTTTGCAAGAGAATTGGAAATACAGTTCTGGACAGAGAGGAGCTGGTACAGAGGGAATGTGTGTGTCCTGACACCAAACACAGGAGTCAGTCCTCAACCAACCACACTCGGAGAGGAGCTGAAGTAGAGCCATGGGAAAAGTTGGCATTTATGGTGTCTCTTCACTGCATTCAACACTGCACATGTCACAGTAGATGAACATTCCTGTGAAAACATCCATGAACAGAGTAAACCAAGTGATTCCCAGATGCCTGCTAGGAACTCTCTCCAGTCTTGTGATGTTCAACCCCCAAAGGCCCAAAGCCACAGGTTGTGCCATATCACACCCCTTCCCTGATCAGCACCTCCTACTGACACTGTTTCTTCAGGGACATTTTTGTTTATGTTACAAAGAAAGCCCAACTCATTTACGAGGCGTTCAGTCTCTTTTAAAGGCTTTAAGAAACAAGATGTGTGGCTCAAGTTAATTCTTTCCTTGGCTCTGTACTAATCCCAGTAATGAGACCATTTCCTTGGTTATCTACCAGCTACTGCAAGCGTTTTTGAGCAGACACTGAAGTGACTGAGTTCTGTAACACCTGGGTCCCACTTAGTAGGTGCAGCATTCAGAGCCCAAATGACTGAAATCCAACCTTTCAACAACAACAACAACAACAAAATAAAATCCAACTTTATTTTTGTTTGTCAAAGTGATTATTGATTGGCTTAAGGCAAAGCTGGGGACTAACCATATGGGGATGTCTGTTATACGATTGGATTAGTGTTTGGATCTAACCCCACTCCAGCTCTATCTCTAGGATCAATAGAAGATGCTAAAGAATGATTAGCCTTGTGTGGCTGCATTGTATGTTGTAATTCTTCATCCATACAGGGGGGAAAAAAAGAGATAAACTAATCAGGGGATTTAGAAAAATTACTATCATGTTTAAAGAATACCACTCTATTATTTCTTAATTTGGGAATATTTAGCAGTAATCAGCCACACAGAAATATCAAACATAGATTCTTACGTAGTTCAACTTGCTGTTCCAGGAGGTGCCTCTACTGCATAGAATATGCAAACTCTTGAATGTTTTGACTGTAATTTTGCCTGTAAAAATTATTCGAGAATTAGTTCAGAGTAATTTCTTTCTCAAAAGACGTGGATGTACAGTTTTCACTCAAAAACACAAATTCAGGAGGACATTAGGAAGCTTTCTTGATATTGTCTCAAAAATATGCAAACTTCCCTTTATTCTGCTCTCAGTACATAGCACAGGGCTTTTCTGCTTTGAGATGAATGTGGAAAAATAGGTTTTAGTACAAAAGGACCCCCTACCTTCTAATACTAGAGATGGCTTGGGTTACTAATCCCCATTTCTAGGAGCAGATGCCGATTGTCCTATTAATCAAAGCAAATCATTAGGCATTAATTACACTTAGTAACAGAATAATTGCTTGGTTTACCTAAACTGTGGCAGGAATGGTTTTTTTCTTTCTGAGCAGGATAAGCTTATTTAAATGATGTCACAAGGACACACACAAAGCACAATGAAAGTAGAGCAAAGTCTGGTTTGTTTTGCACATGGATGAGGTGAGCTGGTCTTGGAAACAGCATCAATGGGGCTAAGATCAGTCTCAGAGATGTTCTGGCAGAAGAGACGACTGTCAAGGTATAGGAGGGAATAGGCAATAAATCTGGAAGTGCAAGTGCTGGGAACTGGGTTTTTTTCTGCTTCCCCAGCTGAGGTTTGAATGCTGAGAGATCAGCCCCTCCACCTCAGTGTGGGAGGGTGAGGGGGTCAAATAGACCCCCACATTAGCAAAATACCTTCCCTGATCAAACAAGGCAGGAAATAAAGATACAGAGGTGTCTAAGACCACATTATTGCCTCTCATATATTCTCTAGTTCAAAGTTTGTTTGTTAGGGAGAGAGGGGACCCTTCTGTCAGTCTGGTGTTGTAACAAAAGGCTGATGTGACCAGGGTCATGCCCACTGCAGTTCCAAGTGCATGGCAGAGGCAGCAGTTGTGCTCAGAAAGGTTAGAGCTCCAGCATGAACACACCCTTTGGTTAAACACCCAAGTGAACAGCGTTGGCTTTTCCTGCCAATACCTTTACAAAGACCATGTCTTTCTCTTGGGAAGAATATCCTGGTGAACAAAAAGGCCCAAGCATTTATTTTCTCAACCAAAGCTTAGAATTGCTTTGCCCTGGTTTTCAGCTGAAATTCTTGAAGCTAAAGGCTCAGAACAGCTTCACTGTATTTATTCCCAATAAATGTCCTGTGAATGTGACATTTCAGCAGCACTTGGGTCTGTTTTCAGGGGGAATCCTGGGATGAGTAGTGTTTGTGTGTTACTAAGATCATAACTCAGCTTTAGCAGAATCATGACTGCATGCTCAGAGGTTAAGCTTCCAGGAAGAGATTAATCGTGCCCTGTCCAGTTTGCAGGCTAAAGAACCGAAAGGTTCACCATCACAACTGAAGTTAAGCTAAATGAACTAACTTAGCTTTATTCTCCACTTGTTCAGTCTAATAAAAACATTGGAAGAGGCTTCCCTGAGAACTGGTGGAAGAACCATCCCTGGAAGCATTCAAAAAATGTATGGATGTGGCACTTGAGGACAGGGTGTAGTCGTGAACAAGGCAGTGGTTCTGGGTTGATGGCTGGACTTGATGATCCTAAAAGGCCTTTTCCAACCTAATGATTCTATGATCATCTCTTCCTGCAGATCTTGTAGCACATAAAAATTACAATGATGATGACAAAGCCATTCTTAACATGTTAATTTTTACATACATTGAAAACAGAGATACCTGAAGACAAATGCCTGTCCAGACAGAGGCCCAGCTCTGCAGAGGCTACATAAAACAAGTAAATTTAAAGCTTTGCCATTGATCTAAGTAAAATAAGACTTGTCTCAGAAATGGTGACATGGTATTTATAGCTTTTCTAATTAGAAATTTCTTTAATGGCACTTACATGCCAGGATGTTGATGCCCCATCCCTGGAAGTGTTCAAGGCCAGGTTGGATGGGGTTTGAAGCAACCTGGTCTAGTGGAAGGTGTCCCTGCCCATGGCAGGAGAGGCAGAAATGGATCATGTTTTAGATCCCTTCCAACCTAAATAATTCTGACTCCATGGCAGTGGCTTTACATTCATCAGCAGTTTCTTTAGACTCTGCACTGATACCACACCTTCCTGCACCCACGCGTGATTCAGGAAGCAAGAGGCTGACAGTTGGAAGTGAGTGTGGAACAGGGACAGTGCTGCTGTCTGTGTGCACACACCTCTGCTTGCACATGTTCAGTGTCTGGAGACAAAGGTCTTGCTGATCCTGAAGGCACAAATAGCCAGCACAGGAGTGTGAGGTGTGCTTGTACCATGCTGCCAGTACCAGCAGGAGGTACAGAGCTGAAAAGCAACATGTGCTTTGTCCTTGCTCTGCCGTCCTTGGCTCTGGGGTATCAGGAATGCAACCAGACTCAGTTAATACTTGACTTCTTATTAAACAGACTCTTCATAAGAAACAAATTTATAATATGACAGATATTGTCACTTGTGGATAACTCTGTCAACCAAGCCATTTGCTGAGTTCAGCTGGTACCTCTAGCTGTCTAAAGGGTATGGAGAAGGAAGTGAGCTCCAAGTTCAGGGGTTTGGCTGCATCCACCACCAGGATCCCACCCCGGTGATACTGACATCCTCCATTTGTGATGCTCTAAGTGTCCCAGCATTCCTGAGTATATCCAAGAAGCTTCCCAGACACAAGTGCAGTTCTAGCAGCTCGTCTGCAGCCATCAGCTTTCAGAGAGCCTGCGAGGCTGGAGCAGTGCCTGGATTAAGTGCAGCCCACTTCACAAACGAGGAGCGGCCGCCCTGGCGTGTCCAGGTCAGCCCTGCAGAACAAGGGGGCGCGTTGTAAGCAAGAACCACATGAAAAGATACTTTATGCCGTGGTCAGGCCAGGCCAGTGTGGCAGCGCCCAGTGCCAGGGCTGGCACTTTGCACAAAGAGGGAGTTACGTAAGTGGGGGCACACAGACACTCAGGCGTTTCTGCACCAGGATTTCCAAATTTCTTTGCTGCTGTCCGTCTCAGCAATGGTTTTATAGCTATGGCTTTACCTCAGCATCTCCTCAGATCACTGCCCATCTGAGTTGATGTAATCAGCCATTGAGGTCCTCACAATGAGCTGTAAAAGCAGTAAGAAAGCAGAGGTCCCTGCCTGGCAGGAGCTGGCCACGTCCTCAGAGTAGACCCCAGCGCTCGCTGGAGCCAGCACACAGCAGGGAGAAGACACTGAGGAGGTAAAGAACTTGGGTCAAAGAACAGTGACTCAGCTGGAATTAACAGGACCCATTTGGGCATCTATTTTCCCATCCAGTGTTCCTTCTTCACGCTTTGTGATCCTGTTCTTTTCCTCATATCCTGCTTTCTTGCATATTTGCTGTTTTCCCGCTTGTCCTCCCTTGCTCGAACCTCTGTCTCAATGCCCTCCCTTTCACTTTGTGTCCATCATTCTGCTCCAGGTCTTACAACACATGCAGTAACTAACATTGCATGTGGCCAAGCAATACTCTCAGCATCTCGAGAGCTCACCTGCAGTGAGGCTGGAGGTGGCACGACTAAGTTTAGGGACACATATCCACTTCCCCAGAGCTTATTTTCTCTCACAGGGGATGGAAAAAATGAAACTGGTGGCCTGAAACAGTGGCCCAATCCTGCCTGTCTGCAGGTCCACTCTGGCCTCAGTCCCATTGTGCTGGGAGAGCAGGTGACAGCAGCATATGACCCTGTGTTTTTCACGGTGTACTGCGCACATCTGTGACACTCTGCGTATAATGTTATACAAACAGAATTACCAGGGATTAAGGTTTTGTTTCTGCTCCTACTAATAAACGCCAAAATCCCCATTGACTCTGCTGAAATAAAACCAGGCCTTAAGTGACCCTCTACTGACATCTGTAAGGATCTTCCCAAACGGAGGGCACCTTTGGAAGGATGCGCAGCACCATATGTTCGGCCTCCTTTTTGCCTCCCACAGCAGCTGCCAGAAGCTGCAGTGCTGACAGTAGTAGTGACAATGAAAACAGCCCCAACAGAGTCAGTCTTCAGTACAGAAAAAATAAGACCAGTTTCCCAGCGTCTTGCTGCTGACTGGAGTCCTTTAGGCTGACTGACACTGCCCTGCACAGGGGCTACTGATGCTCCCTGTGATATAAGGAAACATTTCAAAGGCTGGGGATGTTCACCTGTGTCACAGATCCCTCTTACTCTGCTTGAATCCACCTCTGAAACTTGCAGGCATTGATTAATCCTACCTATAGTCTTACTATCATCTCAGGGTAAGCAGGAGTAAATGTGTTACATCTCAGGCACTAACTGTCAGTCTGCCTTTTTTTCCTGCTGTGACTTTTTTCCTTCTTGCCATTTGCCTCTCTTTCCCTCATCAGATTTATTCTTTCATCATTTTTCTAGACTGACAAGCCCTTGAAAGGACACTCAACACTTTGAAAGCTGCTGTTTTTCAGATTTTATAAATTTCTCCCAGCTTAAGTTCCTGATGACAACTTTGCTCAGAGCACAGCTTGTCACAACATTGATCTAGTGGAAATGGCCTGGTTTGAATTTGGTGCAGGATGCCTTCCTGAGACACCCCAACAAAACCTGGCCAACAAGAGGAATTCCATTTTGTTTCCAACTAGCACATTTTTCAAAGGCCTGGTATTTATTTTAAGGCTTCTTGCCTTCTGAAAATGCTACAAAAGTAGTGGGAATTGTTTGCTCTTTATTTTTTCAGTTGATACTTTCTTTATAATGAGTTCTGCAGTCTTGATGGCTCAGACTGACTGGTATTGAGAGGTGCTGATCATGTTTGGTTTTCAGTCAAGTTGTGTAACACTTTTGGGAAACACTCAGCATTTTATTATCCAGTCCATCATTATCTGCCCAGTCTTTAAACTATAAAGTGTTTAAGTCCTGGACTCTCTTATTGTCCATAAAACAATGAGACCCTAAACAAAGCTCTACCCTGTGGGCACTGTAATATAAATGACAATTGCTGTATAGGCCACCCAGCTGTAATTAAAAAGTAATTCAGACATATCTGTGCTTTCACTGATGGGGAATGGGAAGGACTGCTCCCAAAACAATGTTTGAAGTCATAGCAGCAGCGAGGTTTTCCCAAATAGGAATATTTACAGAATGGTTTATGTTGGAAGGGACCTTAAAAGTCACCTTGCTACAAACCCCTGCCATAGGCAGGGACACCTTCCACTAGACCAGGTTGCTCCAAGCCCTATCCCACCTGACCTCCAAGGATGTGGAGTCCACATCCCGCTTTGGGTAACCTGTGCCAGTGCCTCAACACCCTTAGAGTGAAGAATTTCTTCCTGTTATCTAATATAAATCTACCCTCCTTCAGCTGAAGTCCATCTCTCCTTGTCCCATCACTACATGCCCTTGTAATACCCTGGTAGGTTAATTAAACTGTACTCATATTACAACCCTCAATAACAGAATATTCTGCATAAGGACTAGAGTTTCAGCTAGGGAAATTTAATGTATAGCTAAATGTTACCTGTGTAGATCATTAGGTTATAAAACCACACTGGTAATAGAGCCACTGCATTGTTACACATGAGAAAACCAGATAACAGAAGCAGGTACCTGTTCTAATAAAAACTTCCACTCAGGAACTTGCAGAGATCTAAATATTTCTGTAACACTACAAGCCCTCAAGAGACACACTCAGCATAGAACTTTTACCTTCTCTGCAAAAAAAACCCCAAAAAACCAAACAAAGAAACAAACAAAAAAACCCAAATGCAACCCCCCCAAAAAACAACAAAAAATCCAACAAAACAAAACAAACCCTTATCTGAAGTTGTTCTCCACAACTTAACTAGTACTGAGAATTTTACTAAGTCTGAATATAAGCAGATGACAAATAATCCCATGGAATTAACTTTATAAAAGTGGAGAGATACATTTTCTGCTCCTAACTCTACGAAGAAAATATATAAGCATTGACCATCAACTGTCAGTCTTGATATGATGATAACAACAGATAACTTAACTATTTCTGAAGCTCTGGAAGAAATCACTAACCCAGCAGCACTCCCTTGTCAAAAGCATCACCATAACTGACAGAGTAAGCCACAAAAGACAGGAAACAGAAATTCAAATCATTATTTTACTTTATGCCAATACTTGCAAATGATAAAAGCACTCTGCTCAGCCTCTGACAATCTACTTTATTCCAGTAGTGTCACCTCAGATAAAACTCAACAGAGGAAACTGAAACACGTACGGTATCCACTGGAGCACCCTTCTTTTTTGTTTGGGTTTTGTTTCCCCTTTTTGTGATGTAAAGTGTAAAATATTGACCCTGCAGTATGTGAGTAAGCTGTGATAAACGTGCAGGCTGCCATAAGCTGCTGCCAGCCTTACACTGCTGTGAACATGATATTTAGACACCAAAAAAGTCTTATGTCTCAACCTTCTGCTTCTGCTGGGGATCACAGAGATGCACAAATGCGAAGGAAATTTTGGCTACATAGGAATCTTTCGGCTTTGGATCGTCTGTGCCTTCCTCCTTCTCCAAAATCAGCCCAGGGACATGAGCAGACAGCATGTGTGGATCTTCCATACCCAGGAAGCAGCAAGAGCCTGAGAAGATCTGAACTAATATTCCTCCTTGTAAACCTGTGGGAAGTCTACAATAATCCAATGTCCCTCAACAATCTGACCCCAAACTCAGTTCCTTGTTGCATTCCTGAGGATTGTAAGGTTTTCAATGACTGTGATAATGTGGCAACACTCACCTAAGGCAGATCTATAGCTCCAATGCAACGAATGATCCGAGTGTCCTATTGATAAGCTACAAGAATATCTTGGGGCTGTTTAAAAAAACAGTCTGCAGAACTTATATCTTCTGACTATCAAATCATTTCCTCTAACAATTCTTAAAAAATTGTCAGTACAACTGGTAATTTTTCTACAACTTTGCCTACAAGTGATAACAACACTGCATCCTTGCCATATGTGGCATCACACACCCAGCAGGTTATCAGTTTTAGTCACTGCTATACTATATTGATTTGTTAATATAGTTAAATATATATTTGTTAAAATATATCTGTTAATTCCTTTTTGGCAAACAAGAATTACAAACCTATGCAGCAACATCAGTGCCCCAGGGCCCCTGTGAGAGGACCACTCTCACAACTCTCAGGCCTATGAAGTTTGCCTAAAGCAGGCAAGGGTACCCAAGTTATTGCCCTGGTTTTGTTATCAGAATGCTTCTCCTGTGCTAGCAAAGAAAAAAAAGTCTATTTTTTTCATAGCTGGGAAGAGCACAATCCAAGGTGAAGTGGAAGTTTTCATGAAGTCATGACCTACTTCAAAGAACCAGCTTCTTTTAAGTGCTCTGGCTGAATGGCCAACCTGGGTTTAAAAGCACCTCTGAAGTTCAGTGTTAGTTTATACATAATTTATAATTTACATCTTATTTTTTTTTTTTGGTCAGAACTCTACTGCTCTTTGGTCTCTGATGACAAGTCACAAGTATTAGGTCAAGATGAAAAATAAGAGGAAAATCTAAGCCATGATTCTGCATCAGTCTCCTTCCAACAAAACAGCAGCAACAAAACAGCAGCAGTGGGTGTGCAGTGAGCAGAGGTGGTCAGGGCCTTGGTTTAACACCTCACCACTAAGATCATGTTGGTAACAACTGGCATACTTTCCAAGAGCCTCTTCCAGCTGTGAGGGAGAAAAGTAGATAGGCAGCTGCCTATGATAACTCCTTCAATGTATGTAGCAGTGAGATACATGAGTGGTGAAGTATGCAGGGAAAGATTCCCAAGGGGGAAAAAATCGCCTTGAAGTACTGTGTCCAGTGACATTTGTAAATACCTGTGGGGTGATTTAACATTGTGGTGCACACCAGTGCTGCTTGGGTAACACCTGGAGTGCTTCAGAGGCTTGGCAATCTTGTAATTGTTAAGAAGCATTTTTAACCACTTCTGGCACGCACAACTTCTGCCCATAAGCCCTTTGCAGCCGTGGCAGTGAGCAGTATCACTGATCACAGCATCATGCATTTTGTGGAAACAGTTAAAACTTGCCACACATGTGCCTCAAGAGAAAGAAAAGAGCAGCAAGAGCTTAGCTCGAGGCAGTCCTGCTCTGGCAGAAGGGAGCAGACAAGAACTGCAAGCTCCAAACTGAGTTTCAGTATGGACTGTCAGCTTCCAAGCTTCCCACCAGTCAGAGCAGCTGGTTCCCCACCAGCAAGAACTTTTTTTCACTTAGTAGTTCTTTGCCTGACTTTCCCCAACCCGAGTCTCAAATGATTATCGAGTAAGTGCTGTGTTGTGTGAAATAATTTTGTGGCTGCTTGGTGGACTGTGGTATGATACAGAAAATGAAGTTCATGCTATTAAAACATTTGAAAATATTACTCCTGGGGAGTCATAACAGTCAAAGTATTTGCCTTTTGCATATGTCTAAACATGTTATTAACATGAGAATGTCCATCTTTTGCCATTTCCTTCGTACCCTTCTGGCAGCATTGCTTGATTTGAATGAAATTAAATACAAGCTACCTATTACTGCTGAATTCAAATGATTCCTGAAAAGAAGAAAATCTGGGATGTAGCAAGGTGAGGGGGAAAAATTTACCTTTGCAGTGGTAACGTGTTGCAAGTGCTAAAAAGAGCATCATCTTCACATCAAATCAAGCAAGGTATGGGATTCAAGAAACAATGTGCCAAGAGGCAATTTCTCAGCAAGATGTTGGCATCAGAACACAAAGTGATGTGTCTGGAAGCAGAACTGCTGAGCTGCAAACAACCTGGGTGTGAGTCAGAGAATATTAGGACAGTGCCTGTCCACCAGGAATACAGACTTGATTGCATGTGACTTGTGTCAACTCTGGAGACATCAAGAGCAGAACATAAAAGCAAGGCAACAGAGATATTTCTAAATGAGCCATTCAGCCTCTAAGGCAATGAATCTGGCAACAACTGAAGTTTCAGGAGAAAAAAAAGTCAACATTCCAGGTTTGTGTTCCATGGTTGTATCCTTCATTCATTTTTTTTCCCACAAAAGGTCACTGAAACATCATGTTTTAAATCATTAAAAGACACAATCCACCTCCTTTCAAACTAGCCCATAACTTCGAAACCAGAATCCAATTGCCTGTTCAGGCTCATTAGTGTCTTTGGATCCTAATGACCCACTCAGTTGCAGTAAATGAAAAACTAATCCTTGTTTTATGCCATGGGCCGAAAAGGATTAGCCAACTCTTGCTACCCTTGCAATCAGCCTTGCACTGTGGGGATTACAACCATCTAATACTGTAAGTCTACACATTCCAATCTGTTACAATATGTAGCACTTAAAGCTTATTTCCTTGAAATGCTTAAATGCATTAATGCCATAGTGTAAGACTGTTTTCTTGGGATGCAGTGATTCTTCTACCCCTGCCCACAAAGTCTGCATTTATCCACATACAGGCAGAGATGCGCCAGTAACTCCAACATGATGCTTTAATTATGAAAAATTAAATAGATTTCTTTTTTCTTTGCATAGGGCCCAGGCTGGGGAGGTAACGATGAGCAGAAATTCAGTAGAGTTTAGTGCTGTAATTTACTTGAATTGTGTGGAAAGTCTGCAACTCAAACCAGGGTTTTAATTATTTGATGTTTAAAGATCCAGACAGCATTTTTTGCATACTACTATTAATCTGGACAGGTAGATAGAAATAAGAGCCACTACTTACATTCAGTGTTCTCTAATCAACACTGTGGGTTGTAACGCCAGTTTTGTACCACTTGCATCACTAAAGATTTTCCACCCCAGAATTCTGGTTGCTCTTGCTATCTTATATATAAAAATCACTGAGCAATTAGATGAGCCTACAGTGTCATGTCATATGCTTTTTTCCCCTGTGTATTTACACAATGTATCATTGACAATTTAGTATGGTAAAAAGTCAATTTTAATACTCTCAGATGCCCTATTCATACTTACATACTGAACAGTTTTTCTGACATAAAATACAAATAACTCTTGTGGGTTTATCACCTTAAGTATTATATATAACAGCACAACAAGATCTGTCCTGCAGAGTGTTATGGCTGGGTATGTGCACTTTATACTGATAGACTTGGACTGAAGTTACAAAAAATTGACAAATTGGTCTTAACATGAAACATGATTTTTGAGTGGGAACAGTTTGCTGAATGTCTAATTTCCTATCAAAAGTGATGCATGAAGCCATAAAACAGCATTACACAAAAATAAACATTATACCCCACAACTACTGGAAGTCTTTACATCAGTGTTTACCTCATAGTTTCTAAATTAATTCTTTAGCATCAAACTCATTCAGCTTAGCTTCTTTGTTAGCCAAACACCCCCAGCTGTTTATAAACATGTTTTACATTTGTCCATTAGTAAAATTAGCAGTAAAACAGTAGACAGTGCTCCAGTCAAAATGTTATGTTACTTTACAAATTACAATGAATTCTTTTTACTGGAAGATCACTTTGTACAATAAGGCAAATGTGGAGACACGCTCTCTGTGTTATTTCTGATGAGAAAAATGACATCTCCATATAGTTATCATTTCTGTGTGGGAGAAAGAAAGCTGAGATATCAGTGTCTTTCTCATCACAGCAACAGGTAGGAGTGTAAATGTCATTAGTCACTCTTCAAACATTTTACACAACAAATTCAAAAACTTGTTTATTCAAATACTATATTTCCTTAAATTTTGGTGACATAAAATATTTGTTACAGATATTTATTTAGCCAGCACTGACCTAATGCAGGGTGGCACACTACCTGTTACAAGGAAGTTTTCAAGTGAAGTAGTTTTCTGTCAAAAACTTCATTAAAAACTTAAGTGGAATGGTAAATATATCAGGGCACTGAATAAACACTTGTCTTCTGAGTAGGATACTCATATAAGATCCAGAGTCAAATCCCTGCTTTGCTTTTTTAAAGAGATTTTTTTGCTGTTAGTACCTTTGGGCTTGTTGTGAACCTGAACTCTGTTTCATGAGGTGCAATGCAAGGACAACAAAAAGGCAACCCCCGCTCCAAGGATTCACAGCACAAGGGCACAGTGCAACCCTATTGCCACTTTTTGCTGACAGCTGCACTGCTTTTAAGAGATTACAGCTCCCAGCTGCCACTGCCACGGCATTGCTGGGGATTCCTGGTCTCCAGCTCAGTTGTAGTCACGTGTGTAATACCTGGGATAGCTGGAACTTTGCTCTCAAGCAGCCCTCGCTGCACTGGCAAGCGAATCTCTGTCTACACAACTTTCAGACCAGAGGTGGGTGCAGTCAGATGTGTGTAAAGGACAAACCAAAATGACATTGGTCAGTGAGATACATTCTACGTCAGCAATTCAGCAATATGACTGCTATTGATTTTATAGGGATAACAAGGGGTCATTTTTTTCGGCAGAATTTGACAGATACTAATGAAAAAAATCTCAGTGTGTGCTTATAAGCAGTTCATGCTCTTAAACCTCAGTAAAGTATCCCAAATGCTGAGTGGTTGCCTCTTTCAGCAGCTTTCTCTTTTATGTTATTAATCAGTCTATCCAATTTGTGTCAGGAAACATCCAGCAAGACCTAGAACTATGGTTTCTGCCACTTCAACCTGCAGCCTTGACTTCCAGACTGTAATGTCAGAGACATGGGTGACAGAATCCATCAGGAGACAGGAAAGAAAGACTCAGCCCCAAATAACACAGTCTCAAACTTGCCTCTACCTGATGTTTTTCAGATTTCCAGGTATACAGTAGATTAGGAGAGCTGTGTCTCACTTCTTATTAGCTGCACCTCAGCAGGACTTCACTAAAACTTCCTGGTTCATCTACAGCTAAAGTAAAATGCAACTTTCACAAATCTCTAGGCACTAGTACTTAAGAAAAGCTGGCCTGCAAAAAAACAGTCCTGAGGCATTTAGCAGTTTGGCAGAAAAGAAACAGTGGCATAGATAACCAAACTTCTGGCCATTTAGAGCTTTGCAGGTCAGCAGAGGAAAGGGATTCTTTCCCCTTTGGACTTTGTTGACGTATTTTTTGGCAGACTGTGCAGACTCTGTGGGTAGGATTCTTTCTGTCCACTTGTTCCACTCAGTCTATGTGCCCTTCTAACTAGTTTGTGCATTTGCAATGTCTTCTGTGAAACCTGCTGAATGATGTGGTCCTATATTTTCCTTGCCAGCTGTCAGGCAGGGCATTGGCTTCATAGTAAATGACTGAGAAACTCAATTCCCTTATAAGTTCATAAAAAACATCCAAAATTGGTTACCTATGCTTCATTTGTAACAGAAAAAAAAATAACTCCTATGTGATCTGGTATTTCTTTCAAAGGCCATAAATATGAAAGTTGTGGTGGCTCAGAACAGTCAGAATTCCTTGCTGACTAACCCTGATACTGTCTTGACAACTATTCTTTCCATAAGGAAAGGCATTTGTGGAGAATGGAGGGATACACTTGTACTGACCACAGTTAGACTTTGGGAACTGTCTGGGGTGTTTTGTGTTTTTCGGTTGGTTGGTTGGGTTTTGGTTTGTGGGGGGAGGTTGGTTTTGTTTTTTTAAAGACACTAGATAAGAAGGAAGAAACTTGCTTTCAGTATTTCAAGTAGAAAGAGAGAAGTTGAAATGTTAAGTATTATAACTGCAACATTGTTTCACTTCATATACTAAGAAATACCTACAAAACTTTACATAAAACTTACAAAAATGTTTATTTCAAAAATTTTATAAAACAGCTCTTATACACAAAATACTTAAAACAGTGTCTTTAACTCCAGTCCAGGTTTTACTGCTACAATAAACAGTTATTAACACAAGCAACTTAGTTTAAATCAGAGGCTGAGTACTAGTCTAGATGTTTAGATGTTCTCACATAGATACTGAGATACAACAAACTACTGTAAAATTATATTTCTGCTGCTTCTAAGTACCAATTTAGCAAGAGCATGTAATTACATTTTATGAAAAAAACCACACATTTAAAAGACAAATAAGAAAAATAAAAGCTGCATCTCAAAGCATGTGTGGTTGATGAACACACACATGCTCTTGCAGCAACTGCAATAATGTATTCTTACAAGAAATGAAAGGAGAAGATGAAATGCTTAGTACTTTAACTTCAGAAACTGCAAACATCTGTCAAGGCTAAGTAGGAAAAGAATTTAAAAGGAAGTCAAAGGTATTCAAAAGAGTGTAAATGGCTTTGTATTTTGTAAGGAAGAATGAAAACCTTTCATAGAAGGAGACTGTGATGATCTCTGATCCTGTCCAAATGCAAATGGAAAACTGAAGTCATCTTTTCCATCTCCAAATGCATGAGAAGTCGATTCCGAGCCAAATGGAAAGGCAAATGCATCCTCACTTTCTGGTTTCCCAAACAAGCTCCCTATATGGAATATACATTATATTTATTATTAGATTAAATCTTTCTGAGAGAATACTGCGTTCAGCATATGTTTCTTTATTAATATATTATGCCCACCATCCTGCTGAGCATCAACCTGCAGTTGTGTGTTTATTTCTGCTCTACAAATGGCATTTCCAGGGGGTCATTATTAGAATCTACATCGAAGGAAGTGTGAAGCACTTGAATGATTTAGAACAACAAAACACTTCTGCATGATATATTTTGCTACAGAGCAACAAAGGTCTTTGTAAACAGGATCTACACAAGTGTTTCTTTAGAGAGCAACATGATCAATCACTGAATTACTTGGAAAACACAGCTACTGACAGAAAAACCCTTGCATTTTTATTTAGTAGCACAAAAGTCACACACTTTACAACTGTTACATATGCATAAAATGTTATATTCTATATTCATCCACTTTTTTAAAAAAAAGGTAGCTTTGCACTTGCAGCACTCTAAAAGAAAATGGGTAGGTTACAGTTCTCTTCAGGAAAGTGGTTGATCAAAAGTTTTGATCCTATTGATATAACAGAAATTTCAGAAAATCCAGGATTTCACACAGATCATGCAAATGTCTGTGGCTCACTCATATTGAGTGAAAAATGCTGTTTATTGAGTCTGATTCTCCTCTCTTGTGCCACTTTTACATTGCATACCTTCAACAGTTCACACTGATGAAAGTCAGTTTATTACTGAGATTTCTTTAATCAAATGGAAACTTTATTTTCATTTTAGTTGAGAGAGGGAAAAAACCCAAGCAGATGTACTCTTTCCAACTCTAAGCTGGTATCTTTAAGTTAAACTAGTATTTACTAAGTACTACAGCTTTTTACATTAAAATAACTGCTCTTTTTACCTGTGAAAAAGCTTTGATACTTGAATTTTTCTTCTCCCTTGCACGTCCTCTCAGTTTGCTCCAAACACACCTACCACTACTCCTATTTCCTTCTTTCTCATACCTCTTTTTTAACATGAGATCTCAGACATTTGAAGCCAAACATGCAAGGAAAGATTCAAGCTTGTCCAAACACAAATGAGCACAATAAACCACTGAGCTACATTATCACAACTGAACATCCTTTCAGACAGCCAAGGGTGCTCTATTAAGCAGTATCATAAGCTTGTCAGTCATATAAACACAAGCAGAAGAGAGCTGGTAACACAAGACCATCTGAGTTTCAGACTTACCAATACCTTTCTGTGGGGACAGAGTGTTCAGGTTTCCTACAGAAAAATTTTCTTCTGCCTGAAAGCATAAACAAATATTTTATTTAACAAATGAGAAGGGCAACAGGTAAGCTCTAATGCAGATATGCAATATGTTCTTTTGCTTTTGGTGAGAAAGACACTGTCTCAGTGTCAACAGCCTTCACAAAATCTGTATTTAAAGGTGTATATCAGTCCCTGAAGGTGCAAGGGAAACTCTTTGATCAGACAGATTTCATGATATTTGCACACAACTGCGAACAACCTCCCTCCTAACTGTCCAAAAGCTGATCTGGCTTACTGCTGGTTTTTAAACTGAAAAGATTCAAAATTGTTTAAATGTGACATTTTAAAAACCCTCTAAGCAACAACACAATTAGTTCCTACTGAGTAGAACCTGATACTGCCAGAAAGAATAGCAGGATAATCCCTTGTCACTCTTGAGGAGAGTTCTTAGGCTAGATTTAAAACAAATACTGAAGTCCTTCAAAACTTCCATCTAACTTCAGACAACCCCACATCTACTACAACCTGGTAATTCTTAGTTTCTGACACTGAGCAGGCACAAAATAATGTGGGTTCTGACAGCACTAAATGAACTTAATATCCACCTCATTCTTCAACAGTTCTGAAACCACTCCCCAGTGTGTTCTCTCCTACACACAGCTCATGCTACAAGATACCAACAACATGTATCTTGCCAAACACAAAGTAAAACGGTGTTTTCCCTCACCCCTCCTTCAGCTTCTAGTAACCATAAGACTGAGGACACCAGCTTCCACAGGAGATACTTGGGCTCAACTCCCTTGGTTGCATAAAGGACTTTGGATCTTCATGCCAAATGGTATCTAACCCCTGTCCTATGCACTGACACACATCTATCCTGGATCCTCAGTTATCTACCTAACAGCCCGGGAGAAGAAAATTGACTTAAGAGCACTGTAGTTCAGGAATCTGCAAGGAAAAAGAACACCTGGATCCTATTCCCTGTTCCAGTTAGTTGCAAACCTAGCTCCTCCATTAAAGTATAGCTAGTCCATATTTTCTGTTCAGTACCCTTTATAGAGTATCCTTTCTTCTTTTCTCACTGTTCTTCATTTGATCAAAAGAAAACCACACTGAATAGGCATGTGAGTTGTGAATTCTCCTAGAGAACCCACATTTTGCACAGCAACACTGAATCAGGAGCCTTTTGGTGAATCAAGTCACCTCTACATTTGCACGAGATCCACATGAGAAAGATTCATATTTGGTCAGAAGTCATCATAGGGAGAATTGCCGGGAAAGGAGTTAAACATTTTCAAAGGACATAAAATGTAAAGTTAAACAAGATATTAAAAAAAATTGTTTGCTACAAAGATACCAAGTCTGAAAAATCTCATCCACTCTCACTGCTGTTTTCTACACATATTTTGCTTTGTGGAAACTTAATGTTCACAAGTAATCATTTTTACCTCATCAGATGAGTTTTGTGCCCCAAACACAGAAGAACCAAAGAAATTAAAGCCAGGTGACTTCTGGGAGAAATTCATGAGAGAAAAGAAAGCTGGGGATTTTGATGTTCCTTCTTCACAACCTAAATTTTGAATGCTGTAAATACAGAAAGGAATAAACTATAGAAATAGTTTTTTAAGTAATGATGGCTTTTTTGTTAATTTTTTCTTTTTCAGTTTTTTCACTGTTTTAGATCCCCATAGCTTTCATCAATAATTGCTTTTTGCATCACAAAACAGGTAACACAATTCTTTAAAGCAAAGTGGTGTTCTTACCAATTCCCTACCCTTTTAACAAAAAAAAAAAAAAAACGGTTTAAAGATAGAAATCAGAGGTACAACTGTTACTGCAGGAAAAGACAATGTGTCTCATATTTCCAAGCAGAGTTCTGCTCTTTTAAAACAGCTTCAAGTGGAAAGGATATTATAAGAAGAAAACCTAATAAATGCCTAGCATAACTCAGAAAAAAAAAGGTTAATATTTTCAGATGAGTTTTCTAGAAAGTTCTTTCTATAGTATCTTCCAAAAACAGCAGAAATGCTTATACAATGAATATCAATGCAACTTTTTGCTCAAAATCAAAATAAAAGTTGAAATCATACAAGTCAAATGGAGGTGTTTCAGAGACTGGGGTCTTCTTCTCCCTTGAGTCAGGTGTTTCAGGTGCTCTTAGAAAACGTTCTGCACTTTCTTCTACTGTGTCAGGACTAACTTCATTTGGATTAAAACCTGGGCGTACATCCTATTAAAAAGAAATATACAGTAATATTTGTAACATATAGCATTTCCCAAAATATTACTAGTCCATTTACCTATAAATATCTTCATTATATGCTTTAGGTCTAGTTAGGTAATTTTAGTCTCAAGAAAATAAAAGGATTCTAGTAAAATGCTCACAGTGACATGTTCACCATCCTTAAAACTGTAACCTTAATTTACCTAATTTAAAATGGACTTCTTGTGAGTTAAAATTTTTCATGCAAAAAATTAAAGAAACTCGTGAACTGACATTTTTAATAAAAGAACTATTTCTAAAGTATATCTTAGCATAATGCTCAAGTCACACTGGAATCCTCTTGACACTCCCTAGTGAGATAAAGGAATATCACCATCAGAATGCATTTCAGTTGACATTTCATCTTCCTCAGAAAACGTTAAATGAGAATGTACACTTGGATTCTGTGCAGCAATTGCCACCAGACTCAATATTGTTTTAGAGGCTTTCTCCTCCACCTGTTGCTTTCAGGCATCAGTCTGTAGTGAGACAACCAGAAGACAAGGATTTTGTCTGCTGGTTGTGGCTGTGTGCTGGTTTGGGTTGGGGTAGAGTTTGAATTCTTCACAGTAGCTGCCATGGGGATATGGTTTGCGTTTGTACTAGAAACAGTGCTGATAATTCATGGATGGTTTATTTACTGCTGAGCAGTGCTCACAAAACATTCAGGTCTTTTCTGCTTCTCTCCCACCAGTGAGTGGGCTGAAGGTGCACAAGAAACTGTGAAGGGACGCTCTAGGACAGCTGACCCCCAACTGACTGAAGAGGTATGGCACACCACGCAATGTCATGGTCAGCAATAAAAACTGTGGGGAAGAAAGAGGAAGAGGGGTATGTTTGGAGTCATGGCATCTGCCTTCCCAAGCAACTCTTATGAGCGATGGAGCCCTCTATTCCTGGAAATGGCTAAACAGCTACCTGTGGATAGCACAGAACGAATGAGTTCCTTATTCTGTTTCCCTGGCACGCACAGCTTTTGCTTTACCTATTAAACTGTCTTTATCTCAACCCCCGAGATTTTGCACTTTTACCCTTCTGACTGTTCTCCATCCCACTGTGTGGCAGAGAGAGCAAGTGGCTGTGTGGTGCTCAGTTGCTGGTGGGTGTTAAACCACATCTTGATACCACCTGCATGTGCAACGCAACTGGCTTGAATATCATGGCATGGTAAGTTTGATCTCACATTCAGGCACAGCTGGTAAAAGCAGTGCCAATGGGGACAGCACTGAGCCTGTTTATTATAGTTCTGTGTGAGAAATCAGTTCCAAATGCAGACTTTTTTTTTCAAAGTGTCTCATCCACTCTCACTGATGAAAATGTTATGCACCAATTGATACAAAAAATAAGATATGCATAGGATACTCATCCTAAATAGCCTATTGTTAAGGCTGCATAAAACCCCTCAGAACACTGATGTGGTCAAGAGCAATGATCACCACATTACCAATCAGAAGGCATTGATTGGCTCCTCACGTCTTGTGTGCCTTAGAATGAGTCACTTTGCCGATTTCTGAGACTCATCTCTTGCCAATCAATTCAAATATGTCAAAATACTTTGACTATTCTTAATAAATTAATTACTTATGACATAAAAGTTTTGCTTACTTGAGATATATGCGAAGATTCCTTTGGCTCATCTGCTTCTTTGTCAACACGCTTGGCCTCTTGGTTTGCTGTACAAAAAAGACAGCTCTGCCTGAACTATAACAGCTTTTTAAACAGATACATAAAAATTACATTGTGGGAAAGAATCCCTGAGAAAAGTTTACTAACTTGGCATTGCTACTGGAGAGGAAGTGTTCTGACTGTGGTTTTCACAACAAACCATTTTGTGGCTATATCCATAAGAATTATCTCTTGTTCTGCCACTTACTCGCTATTGTTAGAGCATTACTCAGGCTGCTCCGTGTGGTTTGGTGTGTTCTTCAAACCTACCCATTGTTCCCTGAGAGTGCTGTGTTTGCCTAAGCCCCCTGTTGCCCTCTGAGAGTGCTAATACCAGTCAATAGAAACCAGGTGGTAACAATATGAAAAGCACATCTGTGTGACAGTGATGAAGTGTAGCTTAAAGAAACTGGGCAAAAGGAGGATGAGAAATGAGAAGGAATGTTATCAGTCTTTCTGCTCTAAGCTTCAGATTTTGCAGCATCTCAGGCAGTGTGGGTTAAGGTCCTGTGTTTCAAGACACAGAATTAGTATCCTATTCGTAAAAAAATACAGACTATAACCTTTTACATGCATCTAAATTAGCAGTATAATTAGTAAAAAAATATTTAAAGTGAAGCTCAGTGACTTGTGATCTCAAAAACTGTACATGTGTTTCTAACTACTCTGTTTTGTTTCTGTAAGCCTTCTGTATGTTTTTCTAGAGTTAATTTTCATATTTAATAACCTTAATCTGATGCTTCAAGATTCCTAAATTACTGGGTTTATTATACCCCTTTTCTTTGCATTTTCTCATGTCCCCAGACAGATTTTTAGATTCGATTTCATTTTACCCAAGTAATTTGAGACTAGAATATGAATTTACAAGAGACATTGGAAGTTTCCTTTCACTGGCAGTGGTCAATGCAGAATGATCTGCCTGTCTGCTATATGCTTAATTTGAACTAAATAATCAGGGTGGAAAAGGAGTACAAATGGTGGCCCTCTTAATACCAGAATGAAAATTTGACCCATAGAATTTTCTGGTTTATAATTATGTGATCCAACCTTATAAAAAAAATTACAGTGGTATCTTACCTACTACTGCATTTTCACTCTCAAACTGTTGACTGGAAGTCAACTGCTTTGGAGGATTTGTCAGTCTAAAAGACAAAAATATAGTTTGTCTAAATATTAACTATTTCCATAAACCTCAGCTTTAAGAATGAAAACTACTTTGTTAAAGTTACCTGAATTTCACTGGGGTTTCTATGCTTGCTCTTGATGGAACTTGGGCAATTTGTGCTTTATTAGTTCCTGCAGTATCAATAACCATCTAGAGGAGAGAAAAAAAATCAGATGAGGCAGCAAATGAAATTGTCATGTCAACAATATCACTTTAATTTCTTCTTAGACTGTAGAAATTCCTTCTTTTAACCAGGAATTGTGGATCGAGGAATGTAAAAACTATCTTTTTGCCTATCTTTGCTTCACCTGCATTGATACCCAAAATCACTTCTATAATTTTTTAATAAAGTCTTAGTCACAGCACTGATAACTAGGTGTGAATAATTAACTTCTCTGTGACACAAATAATGTTTTGTAATTTACAAACTTTGTCCAGGTTTGTCACTGCTACAGCCAGGTTGCTCCTGCTTGTCAACAGAGAAACAGCTGGGCCAGGCCTGCCGATGCCTCTGAAGGCCAACATGAGCATGGACATCAGTCTCAGTGAGCGCAGGTCTCATGTGCGGATTGAAAAACTGCAGAAAACATGGAAATACTCCCACCTCAGAGATTTTCATCAGATCAAAAGCCTTAACTCGTATAGCCAGCACGTGTTTGTGCTTTAAGGGCAGAGTGGCACAGGAATCTATGCCTCAGCATCAGATCACACATTATTTCACAGGAAGCTCCTAGTTCTCATTTATTTTTAATTTACAAAATGTATCAAACTGAATTCAGTTCAGGGCAGGGGACAACACGGGTGGTTCTGCAGAATCTGTCTGCCAATCAACTCCTGTAGTTTACAGCACACCTTTTCTGAAGCATAGCAACCTTTCTTCCAACCTTTTTATTTTTCCTCAGACTCCATCTTGTTTTCCTTGTTGCCATCATCCTTTCTCAAAGTTCTCTTAACCTTGACTTACTGCTTTCTGCTATTGTCTCAGTGCAATTCTAGGTCCCAGATTCCCAGCCTCATCTCTAGATTACCCTGGCAACAGCCCCTTCCATCATCCTTGCAAAGTCCAACTCCCTCTGCCAGTCACAAATCAGAATTTCTTGAAATGTCTTCTGGCCTCGTTCCACTCAGTCTGGCCACTGCCCCCTTCATGTTATGTTATTAAGTCTTTGCCTTCTCCCATAGGCTCCGCTCTAACACTCACTTCACCTTCAGTTCCCTTGAAATTCTTAAGGAAATTACAGTTGGTTCTGATAATTTTTTATTTAAATTCTGCTATTCAATAAAATTTGGGTTTAAATATATCCAGTGATGTGTCCCTTAGAAAGAAGGTTTTTATATAGAAACTTCCCCAAGCTTCTGCACAGCAAACACAGTTACAAATTATTTCTTTTGTCTCCTATGGCCTTACCTTATGTGAGTACTCCTTTAATACCTTAACAGCCTATTGCTCCTATCAATGTTCTTGCTCTCAATGAGATTATTAGTGGTTTTCACAACTGTGCAAGCTGTTCCTCCAAATTGCTTCTGGATTGGTTTGTTGCATTTGAATGTTTAAGATACAAAGCTGCAATACACTTCACCATTTCATAAAGTGCCATAGGAACTATGTGCTTTTGGGTGAGACAGAAAACGAATTTGTGGACTCCTTCAGCCTACAGAGCAATGCTGTTCATGGTTTTATTCCTCTCAGCCCAGATTTTTGATTCTGGTTAAACCTCAGAACTGAGCTGTTAACTGTAGGCAGACCTGTATAGCATCCTGCATACTTAGTCCTTTATGAAATCCTTCATTATGGAGTAGATGGCTGACAGTTCAGCAGTAACAGAAGATTACGGTCCCCCTTTAGAGTTCCAAAAATTTGATACATGAAACCTAGTGAATCTACAAAGGTGATTATAAATTTTAAAAAATGTTACACAAAATTAGTTGGAGAGATGGAACACCTCAAGTTTGGTGTTAGAATGCTTTGCAAGAACATATATATTTTTAGCGTGAAAAGGCACCAAAACAAGATTTCTGTTGTCATTACCAAGTAACAGCAGATTACCAAGATTAAAGCCCTGTTTACAGTGATAGTAGGTTTTATGTAAGATATTATAGCACAAGGTATATTTGAAGTGTTTTAAATTTAAGCCACCACATAAACCAAATTACATAATCTCATGTTTTTAGCAGTAGGAGAGCTACATACCTCTGACAAATTATCTGCAAGACTGGACGAACTGCTAGTGGCCACTGGAAGTTCCATTGGTTTTTCTTTTTCTTCTTCTCTCCCTAAATTAACAAATATTACGTAATATTGTTAATAGGATTAAGTATTCAAAGCATGACATTGTTAAGCTGAACTTGGGAACAAAGATTATAAATTTTTCTTTAGTGTAGAGTGAAAAGAAAATTATCACAAAATATGAAAGTATCAGTCAAATATTTAGCCATTGAATATTTACTGTACTAATGCAAACAGTGCTAAAAGCGTGTTTCAGATTTTTCTGACATCATGCATCAGATGCCCCTGTCATGTTACTTCACTCATTGCGTAGATAAGAGAGGAACCAGACACAGAAGATTTCTGAAACATAAAGTGTAAGCACCCAACTTCCATTGAAAGCCTGTCTTCAACTATCACAGTAAGAGCAGTTCACTAGATTAGTTATTTTGGATTATCCATTTATTTACACAAAAGTAATCCAAAATCCCCACTGAGAAATCATTAAACACACTGCACCTGTTTCTGGTTGGTGCTTTGGAAATTTAATACTCTGTACAGACTGGACCCAATTCCGAGGAATGCGTGGGACATGTACTGGTTTATACAGTGGATGTTTCTCATTTGGCAAAGGTGGGTGTTCATGCTCTTCAGACATCCTAAAAAATTAAATTAAAAAAAAAATTAAGTTAATCATTGCAAAAGAAAAGAAACCATAAAATAGTAATAACCCAATCATAAGAACATTGATTACTTAAATTTTGTCAGTATCAAAGAAAAGTATTAGTGGTTTGGAGTTTTACACTTTGAACAAAACACATCATTATTGTAGTTCTGAAATCACATTGTCACATTTTAAAACACTTTTTCTCTCTCTCTCTCTAAGATTGTCTGGAATACTCACACTACACATGCACAAAAGAGAAAACTGCAGCAAGTGTTTTCACTTGTGGGATAATTATCTGTGTAGGGTAAATAGCCCTTTACAGTGTAGAAAGACAGAGGTTTAGCAGAACAATGAAGGCTAAAGTGGCTATTTGGCACAGGAACATTTACCATTTTTTAAAATAATGAGCTCTATTTTATTTTCTCTCTGGCATTCCTGCTTAGTGCCTCTGTGCTTCTAGCTACAACATCTGGTTTGTAGCTGGCTGAACAATGCTGTTCAGAGCAAATAAAGAACAGAGTCAGCCTGTTGGTTCTTCTTGAAATTTTCCATAAACAAATAAAGGATAAAATGTAGGATTTGCCTCATAGTGTGGAGTAAAATTAGCAACACTAATGAAAAAATACCAACTAGAAGCATTGGTTAAGATACATGGACTAACAACACATTAAACTCATATCCATACCCAACTGTGCTCACATAAAACCGTGAATGCAGCTCAGTCAAATAACTCTGATGAAAAGGACTATTTTCACCTGCAGTTACATATACACCTGGTGCAGTGCTGGACTGAGACCTAACAAACTATACAAACCACATACCACCTAATACAGTAATAAAAAAACCCCCACAGATATTAAAGATTTTCCAAAAAAATCATATTTTTAGTAGCATAAATTATAGCTAAACCCACATCAAGAATGAGTACTACAGGAAATAAGATGTGTATACAGCTGGTGTATCTTTAAATTCAGATGCAGGGAGCGCAAAAACAAGGAGAAATCAAATCAGAGCTAAGCACAGAACTCTGGCTAAAACTGCTTCATTTTATTCAAAATGGCTTATTTGGCCACTTTGCCACAATCATCATTCAAAGATCAATGGAACAAGGCTGCTGTGGTTGAGGTCATCAGACTGCCATATACAGTCTAATAAAGGTGGGAGGTTTGGTTGTTTTGGGGGGTTTTTTTTGTTTATTTTTTGTTTGCATGTTTGTTTTTACAGAACTTATGATGCCAAGTTGTTTTTTTTAAAAGTTCCTGCAGTCAGCTTCCATGTGCTTCTGTAAAACCTAGCAGACAGCTCTATATTTCTAAAGATTTGCTCTCCATTATATGAAACATTCTTTTCAATGCATATCTATTCAGGAGAATGTATCAAAGGCAGAGTTACAAACCAGACTCAGAAACTCTTAAATATGGACTCTTTAAGTAACAAAACCTTCCAAAAGAGCCTGCAGTTAAACTTTATGCATATGAAATACACCTGTTCCCTTCCCTCCCCAAAAACACTATTGAAAAATAAACCATAGGCATCTTCTCTGACATAATTAATAACCCCTGGAAGAAAAATCAAACTGCAAACTGAAGCTCAAAACAGTCCAAATTGCAGTAACAAGAAAGAACATTTGTCTTCTTTCTCTGCTTCATTGTTAGTAGACACCTGAGTAGATAAAAAAATCTTTATCTGGATCCATACTGCAAAACAGGGAACCTTTTTTAAAGTGTAAAGAAAAAAAATGGATATTCTTAAGTCAAAATAAAATGGCATTTCCTTAGTAATAGTTTCTTCATTGTAGCATAATGAAGCCCAAAGATTAATATTACTTCACTTTCACTACAGGAATCAAGTGTATTTGATTAGACATATGAAGAGTCACATCTGCTTCTGTGGTACTTACAGGACTCTGCTGAAGCCATGCTCAGTATTCTGATCAGGAGCATGCCAGCAATTCCTTTGGGAAGCAGGACTTTTAATAACTAGTAACTAATAATAGCCTATAAGGTTTGGTGAGCACAGGTTTTGCTCTTCATATATGTTTACATTAGAAGTCCTGGGACAACTTTGTAAGTACTTTTCCAAGAATTATATTACTAAGCTTTTTCTTTGATCAGTAAAAGTGCATCACTTATAATGCAAATATAGTGAAAGAGCAGCAATAATCCGCAATAATATCTTTTATGTGAAGTTTTAGCAAAACATTCTCACTTTAGAACATGAGGTGGAACTGATACATGGCCAAATTGGAAAAAGAATAAATACAAAATTATAGAATAATGAAATTAAAACTCTCTCAAGCATTTTACAAAAGCAGAGAGAATGGACATGATATGTGCCATAGCACAGTGCAAGATATCAGACCTTCTATGTAATAAATATAATCTCTAATCGAGAAATAAAGACCAGGGCTTCAAAAGTGTTGAATCCTATTTGGTGGCTGATGAGAACCCTTGATTTGGAAATTTTAACTATCAATGTAATTGGTGAACTATGAAAGCCCACAAATCAGAGACCTAGTACGAGCAGAAGAACTTGTTTTTTTCATTCAGTCTGATTAACTACTAACTGGCATTAAGTGATCCAAACTAAAACGTTCCAGACCTTTTAGAAGAACATCTACTACTTTCATTCTCCTGCCCAAAGGAGAACATATGAATCAGCACTTATTAATTGACTTGCAAGTTGGTTTCTTGTCTTGTAGCCCTCGGAAGCATTTCACGGGTATTAATTTGAACCTTGTTCTGCTCAGTGCTTTCATTGCTCTCTTTAGTTCTTTCCCTTGACACTGCTGGTTTCATGCTGGTCTGGATCAGTTCACGGAGATTCACAGTACAATTCCCTTTTTTTCTTCTTATTTTGTGGCAGAAGATGAAGATATCTCCTCTTCACAAAGATTTCTTTGCTCAGTAGTAACTTTGTAGAGACTGCAGGACAGCTCACAAGAAACTCCTGCCTTTGGTACCCACATTGTGCTGTTGTATTTTTGTACATTGCCTTCAGTCTGCAAAGGTTTTATTTCACACATCTCATTTTCTTAATACTTTTTCAGTCTAGCTTTTTTTTTCACAGTATTTATGATCACAGATCCATAATACACACATTTTTTTCTATCAGTAGTTGCTTAAGCAGCTTGTTCTGTGCTTTCTAGTGAAGACTTTAATATTGTAATGTCAAATAGGGATTTTAAAAAACAAGTTTATACCATTTTTACAAGCCTTATGTTGGGGGTACCTTTGACATAAAAAAATAATAAAAAAAAAACCTTTAAAATTTACTCTAGGAAAAACTTAAGAATTAATAATCATGTTCTGGTCTGATAGCACTTGCTATATCACATAAATGCATACATGGAGGTTAAAAGGCACTGTGAGTTAGGGTAGTGTAAAATGTTTACAACACCTTATACCCATGATGCAGGCCATGCAATTACTGCTTCAGTAAGAGCACCAAAAAGATCTACTTGTATGCAATCCAGACACAGCTTCAGGTGAAGGTACAAGCCCCTGAAGGCTCCGTGACTGGGAGATAATTGCAGAAATGGCAGGTCTGGCAGTGCACCCTATGGATGCCTTTCCACAAGGAGCCTGACTGAGGGATTCTTATATCTCCATACCCAGAGCACAGATCTCTGCCTCTTAATTGACATTGTTTTTTAATTGGCATTTTTTGTCCTGGAGATTGAACACACAGTGGGTTTCTTTGAAAATTCAAAGGGAGTGCTTCCCATCTTTTTTTTTTCCTTGTCTAAAAACCAAAGAGATTTCTTGCTTCCCCATGTTTCTGTTCTTGCCAATTACAAAGAGCTTACATAAGGAAGTAAAAGGGGTGTAAAGGCTTAAACCAAACCAAAATAATCATCTGAATGATTCATAGGTAAGAAGATATTAAAGACTCAAAAAATCTCTGTGGAAAGGATCTTATGGATAACACTAAACCTCTGTTTAAAGCCCAAAAAATATTCGTTTTCAAGTGCCCCACGTTATAAGATCATCCAAAGTCTTTTGGACATATTTTTGCTTTAAAATGGATTCTGATCTGAAAGTGTCTGCTCAATGGGAGATGTTTCAATGTTCACAAGGAGTCCAGAAAAATGCAAGATAGTCCTGATGGTGATTTTCAGTCATTGTAATTGAGCTCAAATTAAAGTGGGTCCCAGCTGTAAATGATTGCTGACTAATTTACTAAGCCATTAATCCTGTCTATGAAACTTTCACTCATGCTTGTTTTTAAGAACTAAATTAAGAGTTAAATTTCTTAAGTAGTTCAGAGGTGAAGACAACTGACATGTGGAACCCTGACTCTTCCCCAAATATACATTTAGTAGAGTTAAAGTATTTTACCTCTGACTGCACAGTCACTGCAGTTGCATTCAAAACTTGTAACAGTACTCGCACAGATCTCTCAGCAGTAGCTGAGCATCAATGGTTTCTACAAAATAGTTTTGAATAATATTTTCTGGATACATTGAGCTTCAAAGCATCAAAATTTGCCACCATTTTAAACCCCAGAAATATAAAACTTTTAAAATTATATAATTAAATCACATGACCAGGATTAGAAAAGCTTGTCACTCTGTTTTTAGCAATTTGTGTTTTGTAGCACTCTTTGTGTAATGCTGAGATACTACTCTGAATAAAAGGAAGGCAAAAATTATTTTGAAGTGTACCTTTCTTTAAACTCCTCTGGCTTCTCAAGACTTTTCTGATTTTCATTCATTTCAGAATTATTGTGATCTTCTGCAGTCTCTTCAAATGTCTTAAAAGATAAAAGAACAAATAGCATAAAAATTGACAAAACTTGAAATACTAGAGCTATGCGCTGCAAAAGTTCTCTTAAGCTGATGAATCACTGCACAGTAGTAGAGTTTTTGTAGCCAAGACACACTGAAGAAATAAGCAGAACAAGGTTACAGAGAGGCAGTATTTTTTGTTGGACCAATTGTAACCACTGGAATAAAAACGGCAGTTTTGGAACACAGCCTCTGCATATCTGTTCAGAACCTAGAGCTCCTTACATGATCTCCTTCATAGCTGTAAGCAAACTCAGCACATCCCTTCTTACTGTATGTTTACACAGCACATACCACATTAGGAAATTTAGTCCATAAATTAGGAGTGTCAAAGAGGATCACAAAATATAACAGAAAACACCACCTGTGCACAACCTGCTTCTGTCAGCACAAGGCCATAAATGGAGTCCTTGATCATCTGGTCCAGAGAGGTAAAAGCATCCAGGTGCAATGCTATAAAAAAATACTAAACCTTTACAAGATTGGCCTACTGGTCTATTCAGGCTAAGAAGAGGCCTTTTACAGAGGAGTGGGTCCAAATTCTGTGTTGATAAAACCCTTTTTAGTTTTTGAAGATAATCCCTTTGAAATCAGTGCTTCTTCTAGCCAGTGGAACTGTATTGATCTCATGTCGAAAATCAGCCAGTTTTACCTCTGGTATATCCACACACTTACTGAGGGGTGGGAGGGGGGAGAGTAGAAGAAGAAAAGCAAGAATTTCCATTATTCTTACTGTAAAGCATATTTACCTAAACATAAACCCTTAAAAACCAGTGAAAGCTGTACACTCAAGCCCTGGGTTCACTAAGGAGTAGCCCTGCTCTGTTTTCAAGTGTGTTCTCTTGAGCTAACACCAAAGTCATCGTGACACAGAGCCCTGACAGGAACTATGGCATAAACTGAGGTCAACAGAAAGCAAGCTTTGAGAGCCTTTACATTCATGGACCCCTCTTCTCTAAGAAAACATATGTGACTGTATAGAAACATAATTTTAAGACTGGAATCATCCTCTTGGTCTGTGTGCTTGAAAATACACTACTTTTTTATGTTTCAGGAAATATAATGACAGTATGTATAACTACATAACATATATTTCTATAAAATGACATTAAAATACAGTTACCTTTTTTAAACAATCAATTTTCATTTCTAATTCCTCTGTTTCTTTTTGCAGTTTAATGGATTCTTGTGCAGCAACTGCAGCAAGATGTAACATGTCCCGTGTTTTTTGCTTCGAAGATGCACTTTCACGTTATGGAATATATATATATCAACAATATGTATTTTTTTTTCATGCAAGGGATACCATCAGATCCCTGACCCCTCTATGCCATAAGTACAAATGCCAGAGGTGCAGAAAGCTCTGACAAATCTACATTTACATCTTCAAATCTAACTTCACTTAAGCTTCTCCTAAATGAATGGATAGGTTACTAAATGAAATTTTATTTTCTTTCCTCAAAATGCTCCCATAAATTTAAACTCAAGAGTGTTATTTGACCTTCAGTTTTCTCACAGAGAAATACTAATGCTGCCACTCTAAACATAAATATATAAATAATTACTGTCCTTGTTGTGAAAGTTGTGAAAAGTAAATATAAACTTCCTTCCCTGCCAACTGCATAAACAGAACAAATCAAGGATACATGTGTACAGCCCAATCATTTACAGATTTAAAAGGAACAGCCTCTGCAGAAATAAAATTTAATTTCAGGCCATTAATTAACAAATGTAATTTTCTTAACAAATACAAGACTAATATATCAGGAGTACTTATCTTCACTTAGTATAGATAACAGAAACTGCAGTATAACAGTAATGCCATTAACATGCACTAAAAAGATACAGAAGCCCAATGACAAACCTCTCTTCATCATATTTAGGGGTTGGAGGAACTCTACATTCTTATTTTCTACAGATTTTTTTCCTAACAATGGTGTAACACAAGGAATATATTGTATTAGCTTAAAGGAAACTGTGGAAAATGAGAGGATTTTTGTATAACACCTTTACTGTGCAGTGCACTGCCAATAGGCTTTACTGTAAAAGCATTGATAGTAGCAGTACCCAGAATATCCAAGCAAGCATCTTCTTTCCATTTGTATTTTTCCCAGCGTTTCAAAACTCTGTTTTGGATTTCTTCAACATCTTCCTTTTTTTTGTAATACTTCTGAGCAAGAGCAGTTTCTGCATATTTTTTGCGGTGTTCCTGCAAAACCTCGTTATACTGGGTTATGTAATCCTCATACATTTTCCTACAAAAATACATGTAATTTAATTTTTTCACATGAAGCTATTGTTTATAAGGGAAAAAACTATCAAATTGTGGCATCAGTTAAATTAATTTGCTGCTGTCCTGGAGGGGGAAAAAAAGTCAATGTCAGTATTTGGCTTTATTTTTTATTTTCTAGCTATTTTCAAGGAATACTATGCTGTATGTAACAAAGAATATAGTTGTGATGTAAAAACTAGTCAAACCTTCCTGCTTTGAAGGGAATGTAGACCATACCACATTCAAAGACAGCGTGGCAGATAACAAACATGTTTTTTCCTGGGTAGTTGTCATGAAACTCACTGCAGGCCAAAGTCTCTGCTGGTGTCTATTGGCATGGCCCCATCAGTTCCAGTGGAGCTGCATCAAACTTACAGTAAAAGAGAATTTGGCCAAACATCCCATATTTAGAGCAGCCCGATGCACTGCTGGACTAAGAGCTGCCTCCAAGGAGATGCTGAGTAATCTGTCTGACTAAGGGAAGCCTTAAACACACACAGAAGCCAGACTAAAACAATAGGACTATTCATACTTAAGGTTAGGCAAACACTTCAATGTTTAAATTGCAAAGAGCCAGAATGCTCAGCTTCTTGCAGGGCTGCTCTCTAAACTAATGTTACACTGATATAATTTCACTGACATCATGTGAGCACACAGCTATGAATTACTGAAGTAGGTAACATCAATTGATGTTCAGGACATTTCTAAAACTTTCAGTCAGTTTTTGAAAAAATTCTACTGTAAAAGCTAACAAATACCACCACAAGTAACAGGATGCAACCCATCATATAAAGCACATGCATTTAGGCATATGCAAAATACATAAAGAGTGTGATAGTTTCTGTAGATGGGAGATGTTAAGAAAGAAGGGTCACAGCTACAGACTGGATGTAAATTACTTCAGAAAAATAATTAAACTAGTGACAGTTTCTGAAAACCACTATACTATATATGGCCATAAATACTGATCTGTGAAAAATGGATTTTGGGAAAAGAATATAAAGTTAAAAAAGAGGTTAATAAATGACATATGTTAATAAAGAGGTGTCACAGTTACAGACATCCAGCATATACCATTAACTAGTCATTTAACTGGGAAAGAAATGTTACACAGAGTTCCTTGATATTACAATATGCCAGTATAACATCATAGAAGGTGAATGAAATGTCATACTGTAGGAAAAGGTTATGTGAACAACAGAGAGAGGCAAATTTAAAAGTATTAAACTGTTAGTACAACTATAGATCAGTAAGAAATTCCTTTATGGAAAAAAATTATGGTGCATAACAGCAAGTAAAGCCAGAGACCCACCTATTTGCCTGCCCCCTGAATAAAGCCTGCATTAAGGAACAGCTCTCTCTGCTTGCAAATCATACAGCATTCCTCTCTAAGGAACACATTATATCTCAAACTGCTATTAATCACTCAATTACAGCAGGACTGAAAGGCTGCATTTGACAGTCCTGGCTGCCTGCTGGCAATCCCAGAAAATGGAAGAGAGAAAAACTTGTATACAAATCCAATACTGGAAACTCCTGCTCTTACAAAAGGAAAACAAAAGTCACAGGGCAAAGATTTTAATTTTCAAATAAAACTACACTCCAGGCACTAGTTCCTGTTAAACTGACTGAAGTTCAATAAACTTTAGGGGAAAGAAGTTTTAGGTGAACACTGTGAAACCTAGGATTTGACACTTCTCAAGTTTCACATAGAAAATTACACCAATCTATTTGTTTCTCTACACAGGTGGTCTCAGGGATCTAAGTTTCTTGATTTACTTATTATTTCTGTATACTGTACAGAATTTCCCAGGTATGAAAGATGAAAAATACTGACTTCTATTTAATCTTACAACAATAACTGAGCAAAAAAAAATCATTTATATGCAACTTAGAATGCATTACAAATATATTTAAACAACATAAAGAAGTAGGTACATGTCAAGCTTCTGAATATAACCCTAAAACTTCATATTGTTCTCCCAAAATCTATCTTGTACAGATTAATATTTATGGCCATATATAGTACAGTAGTCTTAAGAAATTGTCACTACTTTTAATATTTTTTCTAGGTAACTTACATCCTCCTGTTCATGCAGATAACAGAATATTTAGAATTCAGCACTGTTCCCATTAAAGTCATTAGAAAAAGTTTTAATCTCACTACAGCAGGAAAAGGGCAGCACTCACAAACCCCCTGAACATTATGTGGATAGCAGTTTATTCCTCTTTCCTTCTTCATATCACTTCTTTTCAGGACAAACTTCCAGGTCATATAAGCATTCTTATATGTTCTTGAAACCAACAACAATAAAAAATTGTGGAACGCTTTTAAAACCTCCATAAGTGCCTAATTAAACACAAACTGATCTGCCCATCTTTTAAAAACATCTTTGCATCTAAAGCAGCATGTCCTCAGTGCCCCCAAATGCCAGGCTAAAAAGCACATTCAGCTTGTAATGTTCTAAATACACTTATTTTTCTTCCTAATTTAAATATTTAGAATTTGCTGAACACACATCTTGCTGACTTGAGCATATCATCAAATCTTCAGTGCAGAGGGATTGTATTTGAGGTGCAGTTTTGAAAAATATATATGAATTAAATTTATTTCATGATTTATAGTCATGATGTCGTATAATTAAGCTCAGGAAAACAGATCAAACACTTCCATGTTGGAATTGAAACTAGTTATCAAAAGAAGCAATTTAAAAGTAATGCTTCTTTGGCTTGTCAGCTCAAATTAGTGAAAGCCAAAATGGCTTAATCATATACTCATAGAAAGCCAATTTAGCCTTATTTTTCACCAAATTTAGACCTATGAACAGGAAGAAGAAGACAGATAAGCTACTAACTGAGTTAATTAAAGGCTATCAGGCATGCTATTTCTGCTGTCTTGGACAACTGGCAAAAAGAACACTTACAAAAGACTCAAAGCCAACATTTTAAACTACCTAAATTTACGGCTCTAAACTGGTATTTAGACCTCTACAGGGATCTGGCATGACTTTTGCACTGTAGGGTTAAGCAAACTCTTCCCCCTCAAAATGCACATCAGTGAAGGTGAGCAGCCCCTCTAAAATGAAGATCAGTTTTACTTTGTGAAATAGAACTTCTGAGTGTTACTTTGGCACAGCCCATTTGGAACATTTCAGTGAAAATCTTCAGGGACTCTTCTTGAGTGCACTGAATGTAGGCAGCTACACTGCACAGTTAATAATTTCTTTTAAATGCAGAACCTAATTAATGAAGATGAAACATGTCAGATGCCACTTACTCAACAGAACTGAATTTGCAATTAATGCTGACTAGAAGCTTACCCACAATTAGTCTTAAAATGGCTTTAGACTGGGCTTTTCTGAGCCATTCACTTTATTTTTCAGGATCCAAGATTGATTTTGCATGCTTTGTGTTTATTTTGAAGAATATACAGTAGTATAAAAAAACTTGGTTTTGAATATTCTAATAATCACATACAATTCATATTCCCAAATAAAGAAAAGCATAAAGTTATCCTAATGTTTCTAATTGTTGTCTGAAAAAATTAATTGTCTTTACTTCTTGAGCTTTTCTTGGAACAGTAGGCAACTGAACAATCTTCTGAAAAATTGTAATAGGCATTTGGGAAGCAACTGAATTTGAAGAATCCATATTTTTATCCTATTCCACTGATAACTACAAAATAACATATGACCTTATAATAATGTAGCCAAAAATTCTTTTAGTTATTCAGTCACTTACATGTTTTATCCTGAAAAATTTACAAGTTTTGATGCAGACTGGTGAGTTTAGTCAGGTTAATAAGCACTACTGCTAGAAACCTCATGTCATGTGATCATAGATACCTCTCATTTTCTGTAGCTTCCTCTAAAGCTTCAAGTTCACTTTTCACATATTCTTCATGCTTGCTTAGAATTTCATAGGTGGGCTTCCAGCTGTGGAGAAAGTAAAAAAAAAAAAAACCAACAAAAACCTAAAACATATTAGTGGTGTTTCTCGATAAAAAGCCATTCAGAAAAGAAGACATCAAATTACTTTAGCCATCTTACTAGAACAAATAATATTAATGTTTTGAAAATCAAACATAAATGGGTTTAGTACAGAAATCTTTTACATGCATACAATTGTTAAGATTTTAAAGCTGCAAATTCAAGAAAATATACATATATATAGAGAGAGAGAGATGATTAAGAAAGACTACAAAGCAGTTTTTAAGGAATGAATGGAATGAACTTCACAAGTTTTTGGAGCCTAGTGCTAAGCAGTGAGGCATCTAACTCCACGTACTAGGTACTCAACAAAGCACCATCAGTAAATCCTTTAGATATGCACAATCTTCTTGTTGGAGATGCCCAGAACTTCTTTCTCATCAGTATCACCCATCTCATACCTAAATGCAACCAGCAGCCACAAAGACAGAATTTCCTCCATTTGCTAAGCAAGTGCTGCTCAGAAAAAGCCAAATTGATTTTCCCAGAGCAGGATGCTGTAGATGGTACTGAAAGCACAGCAGCTTCCCAGAATTCATAAAACTACTAAACTAACAGTACTTTCTCAACATCCAGGTATTGGAGATACCTGTTCTTTTGATGTGAGAATACTAGAACAGGCAGGTAGACTTTCTGATTCAAGATACATTCATATGTGAAATTTAGAAGAGGCATATAAAAAGGTTTTTTAAAAGAAACCATCCTGCCTGGAAAAAAAAAAAAAAAAAAGGTGTAACAAGCATGAGCCATCCAGACCTGGATGTCTCCTACCCTCCCTGCTGAGATAAGAGCTATCAAAAAAAGACATTTTCAGAGAAAGCTGTAACTGAACAAATGGCCAGAGAATTGCTTAGTTAGAGATGGTAAGAAATAAATCCAGAAACTTCTGGCATGTGGAGCCTCCAAACAGCAAGTGATACCTTAACAAGACTTAACAGACACCAAAGAGTTTTGAGATGAGGGAAAGCAGAGAATAATTACTTGTCTACTAAGCTAACTAGACATGTGTGCTACTGACAACACTCTGCTCTTCAGAGAGAATGGCAGGTTGTTAACAGGTGACATCTGAGATGCTGCAAGCTGAGATTCCACCAGCAGCCAAATCATCTGAACAGGCTGGGCTGGAGTAGGACAGAGATCCTGCTACCAGTGAAGAAAAAATACATGCTCCCTGCAGTGGAATCTACTACAGGAAAAATTAGTACATCTTCTCTCCACTCAGGACTTAAAGTGATCTATAAATTCAGCCTTAGTCCAGAATACAGGCTGCCCTAAGCAACACTAACAGCTACAATGAAGTTTGAGAGGAGCTATCTGTCCTAGGAGATGCACAGCGGAACCCCAATTTTAGGGACATATACATAGGTAGTATCAAAGATAAATGTTGAAGAAATTGAAGGAAAAATCCATTGGAACTGAAGAGACTAAGTGTATATGGAACAGCAGAGATACAGTTACATCCACAAAGAGGAGGGGAGAAATGGCAATACAGAACACGGCTGCAATTGAACAAAGCAAATAATTCAGAAAGCAGCTGAGGACATACAGCTCACCTTGCACTGCATAGCCATGAGTAGGGCATGTAAAGGGCATTTTTGGATATGAATGTGCCCTATGATTCAAAGCTGGAGGGTTTGTAGCATTCAATCACACAAAGTATGAATATCCATTTGAACAATCACTCCAAAGGTAGAATTAAGCAGAGGCTTCAGTAACAGCTAACTTACTGCAACTTCTACAAAGGAAATGATAAAGAGCAAAGACCTGGCAATTAATTTGCAGAACTGAAGTCCAATAATCTTGAACTCCAGGAGGTGAGACAACACAGACACAGTCAACATTTATAACAGCAGTAAAGTTTGTCAACAAAACAGCTCATTGAGAAATTGCAGCCTCCTTCAGGAAATTTAGCACTGTTGGCATAAATTGTTTGACACCACTGGTGATTAAAAATGTAATTACAAAGATGTTGCTTCACCATATCTACTGCAAATTCAGCAGAAAGCTGAATTTCTAAGGGACAGATTTTTTAAAAAGCAGAAACCAACATACTTATATAAAAATGTACTGACACACCAACACTGATCTTCCTCTACTCAGAAAACTCCATTCCTTTCTTTGGAGGAAAAAAACTCCAAGAGATGTAAAAGTCATAGAGGTTTTATTAATCAGAGTACAAAAAACCATGTTGTGTGTTACATTTTGTGTTCACATGTATTGTGTGGACATGCAAAAAAAACATGCAGGACAAGGACACTGGTTTGTGAACACAACAAGGTATGGAGGATTCAAACAGCTCATTTACCAGTTTGCTAAATGCATCACTGTTTCAGGAATCAAATCACATTTTTTTGTCCTTCCTTTCATCAGCCAGGGTATAAAAAAATCTTTATCCACACTAATCTGAAAGCAATAAAATTATCCTGTAGTTTGGCTAGGGGAACAAGACAACAATTTATTTTCCAAACTAACAACATTCTGAGTTCATCTGGCTTCTTTTATTTATTATCTTTTTTCTATTTCCATGATATCTCACCATCCTTGCACCCAAATTTAAAAGTTGGAAGAGAAACAATAAAATTGGAATAGGTTCCATCAGCAGTATTTCATTACTTCTTACAGCTCTGGGATCAACATTTACAGTTTGAATCAATCAAGAAATTAAATATTCATGAAATGTCATCACTTGTCTAAAAATACATGTTTCATTTGACTCATTTTGTGCCTTCAGTTCTTTGTTACATAGACCAATATGGATTTCTTTAGAAAACATGGTATTATTCCAACACATCTGCCTCATATATCATATTTGCTGTAGACTTGTTGAATATAAGAGTCCTGTATTTTGTTCAAAGTCTTCCAATCTGCTTCAATACACTCCTGATGTCTGGTAACCCAGACAAAACGCTGTTTCTTTGAGGGCTCTATTGAGCATCACTGGCAATTAGTCAGCTGTGAGGGTTATTGTGACTCCAAAACAATATTTGAATTTGCAAAACCAACATTAGAATCATGTCCAGTATAGATGGAGTGTCAAGCAGAATAAATTTTAGAGGTTTAGGATGATTCTACTATGTAAGTGCTCTAATTGTCTGATCTTACAGCTAGGGCTTGTTTACTGCAGTTTTCAGTATGTCGTTAAATGACATTTCCAATAATTTAAGACACAAAGTCTCTACTCTTCTGCAAGCATTGTCCTTCTATGAATACGTGTATTCATTAATGAGTCACTTCTCATTTTCAGTCTCTTTACACTAATGCCATTAATTATTCTTTGTAGGACTTGAGCCAAAATCCATTGAATTCAACAATTAAAATTTAAATCAGATCCTTAGTTCTACCCTTAATTTTTTTATTACTTTTTTTTTTACTTCATTTGCATCACTTCACAGTTTGTGATTTGCAAAAAAGATATCAAAGGAAGTAGTGTGAATAGTTTCATAAACTTACATGAGTGTTCATTTTATATTGCATTGGAGGCAAGAATTTAATTTAATGGAAAAATGGAATTTTCTTGCCAAGGTCAAATTTTTTCCTAACCCTTTTTATGATAAAGCTGCAAATCAGTATGGTATGGCAATCCATTCAAACAGCCAGCCACTGCACCAACTTCATTCACTAATGATTCCATTCTTTCCTCTGCCTTTTGAGATCTAAAAATAAACCCAGAAAGGACCCTGATGCCATCTTTACTTCCTTCTTTATTTTAGAAATACCCACACTCTCCATTCACATCCTAAAAAAAAAAAAATAAATCAAATTAATGTTATAGATATTTTTATTGAAGTACTTACCATTAGATACAGAATTGCAAGAAAACAAAAGAGAATTTGCCAAGAATTCATCACTTCAGATGCTGAGGAACTAGAAAGATTGTGGAGAGATGAACACCGTGATGGATTTTATCACCTGGGCCAAACTCTCAGTATTGTCAAATACAGATTGGCCTTTTTAGCTACCCTTGCAAAACACCTGAGATTTCCATTTTTGAAAATCAAACATTAAGTGTCAGGAAGAAAAAATTCCTTGCAGCCAAATTTTTTCTTGAAAGGCTTCTAATTACTAAGATCCAAAAGTGATCTGCACCTGAAACTTGCACTAATAACCTGACACAAAAATTTATGTAAAGAAAACTGAACTGCAGCCCATTGCATGCATCAAAAGAGTGTGCCTGGGAGAACAATTTTTCAGCCTGGAGCAAAAATAGTACTAACATCTCCTAGTAGAGACATAACCCTAACCCTCCTGTGAGAATATGCATAGAACAAAAAGCAACACAAAACATGTTGTGAAACAAAGAATAGAAAGATGTTCAATCTCAAGAAGTCTTTTTTTAAAGAGTATTCTTAATATTGTTCAAATTTGACACAACTCAGATGCATTCAAATATAGAAAAATTATGTTTCTATTATCTTATTACATGAATACTTCAGCATGCTGCAAAGACAGTACCTGTGATCTCTGAAAATTGCTGATTCTAATAAAAAACAAATCCAAAATTAAATGCAGTCTGATTTTCTATAATTAACTTTCTCAGGGGATGGATAATACTGCAGTATTTTTTACTAAAGATCTGCACTTTGAAAAAAATAAGAGACTACTAAAGTTTTCTTTAACATCACTCCTGTCAGAACACACATATACTTATTTTTCCATTACTTCCTCACTGACTTTCTTAGTGCCAGCCATAACTCAGAGTCCAGCCTACACTGTACTTACGCATTACAGTTCTTCTTACTGCTCTCATTTTGCTTTTTCAAATCAGCAATTGCATCATTGCTGTTACTTATATTTTCCTCCAACCTAGCGATTTTGTTCTTTTTTTCTGTGATTTCTGCAGTATACACTAGAATTAAAAATAAAATAAAAAGTAAACATTTAGCAGATACATGAAATAAAAAGTCTACACTCAGAACTATTAAAAATTTCTTCCAAGATACTTAATCTCCATAGTACCAGGTGAGTGGACAGACTGCAGTTAAGCAAAGCAACAACAAAGTGAGTCAAAACTTAAGAAGTTGCAGCTGCATGGTGAGTACCTTAGTTATAATCTAATATAACAAGATTGGCTTTGGAAGAAAAAGTAATTTTTTGCACTGTTTCTGAACCCAAGTCTGTATAAAACTGAAGAAACCATTAGTGGCAGAAAGCAAAGCACTCTTAACAGTTAGAGATGAGTTTTTACAGTCCTGTATTTGCAGACCCTAGAAGTAGCATAAAGGGAAACCAGGCTAAAGCCACTTTGCCCTCAATAATGCTTCCAACTGGGAAGACTGATTGAAATACAAAAGTTAAATATCTCCTTGCCATGGTTTAGGAATGGTATTCCCTAATTTAGTGTTCCCACTGAAACACTAAAAATCATCTCCCTCTCCCTATAGAATGGTATAGAATACCCTCCTGGACATGCCCTTCCTGGCTGGAACCAGGACACTCTTTCAAACATTTGTTTTCTTTTACAGAAGTCCAGAAACCCAAATGTTTTGAATGGGAAAGCTGACTACAAGAAAGGGAAAATAAAACATCACTAAAGGAATATAAACAATTAGTGGAAAACAGAAACAGAGACATTAAAATACAATGGATTTTACTCAAGGTGGGAATGTGTAATGTATGATAAAGTAATACAGGACACAGGTTAATTAATAAAAAATGCATTATAAGGACATTATAAGGACAAATTGTCAAGAACTATGATATTTGTGTAGATTCCTAAGGCCAACTCTTAATTCTGCCTTTTCAGGCAGCGGACAGCTGATACTTTCTGTGAGTGGTTAGTAGAGAATCCACATTGTTGAACATGATCAGCTCTCTTTCACAAGTGAAAGCTGTGAGAGCTATGGCACATGCTCACCTTGCAATGCAATGAGCACAGCTTGGTGCACTTTGTTTTCCTCTCTGTATTTTATTTTGTTTTCTTCATTCAAGGTTTCAGATTTGTCAGTGCCAAATCATCCCTTGCTGTCACTGCTGCCTGGAAGCACTAAATGCCAGAGTAGGTGGCCCTACACAGAATTCAATCACAGACATCCTGCCCTTCTCATCTACTCAACTGGGAAGAGCATCTTAGTTATGCAAGTTGTGTCTTGAGTTGTTGGAATTACCACCCTGGAATTTCAAGTCATCCTGAAGTTTGGGTCTGGTTTTGCACTACTTGCTATATATTCACTTTCAACACCACCTACACTTACAGCAGAAAACAAACTACTTCTCAGAGAGAAACATGAGTCAGTGAAAAGCAAAAGATTCTCAATGTAATTGAATATCTTGGTTATCATGAATATCCTCAGTACCTTAATATTTTCAGTATCTAAAGCAAAAAACCTGCCTTTAGTTAGCATGAAACATAAATACTGGACAAATTACACAGGCTTCATTTCTGTAAATAAACAGATGCTTGTAGCAGTATCACGTAGATGACTTTTCAAGATTTACCAAGTTCTAACATAACTGTACTAACAAAATATGCATTTCACATTTCATTTAGTATTTTCTACAGATGAGCACTTCTGTTATAAGTGTGATTTGTTCAACTCACTCTTTGCTTTCACAAGGAGCTGGTGGGTGAGATCCACTTCACCCAACTTTACAGCACAAGCACCTACTTCCAAACTAGACACCCATGCCTACAGCTACACTCAGAAGAGATAAGCTGACATTTTTAAAGCTTACTTTACCTAACCTACTTTAAACTCTTTGTTCAGGATAAGATAAATCACACCCTAAAAGTGCCTATTTCCCTCCACTGGTAATAAAGGGACTGTAGCCAAATAGCCTGAAGAATCCCACACCAAAAGTCCAAGGCTGAATGCAACCGCTGTTCTTCTGCCAAGTAATACTCACACAGAGACAAAATTACATCAGTGTTTTTAATTTTTTGTAAGATTTAACCCAAACGGTTAAAAGTCTGAGTGTTGGATGTGAGTTTACAGATATTTAGGCATCTCTGAACACAAGCAGCTATGCCATATTATTACACAGCCTTTGGGTTTTGCCTAAGAGCGTGATCATTTACCCTAAGCCTGTATAAATGTCAAGAAAAACCTCAACTCTAAGGTTCAGTTATGTGACTGAAGAGTTAAACCAGAATTCTAGGTGTGCCAGATTTAGTGTTACAGATGTTTTTTTATGTTTAAGATGCTTCAATTTAATACTGATAAATTTCTTGATGAATAAGTACTTGCTCAGACATATCAGTGAAGATTATTAGAACCATTGTAATCGAAAAGAACACCCATTAGACCAGAATTCCCTCCTGTTCTTTTTCTTGAAGGTTATGAACTTCAATATCTACCTATGAAGTGCCAGTGGTGAGCACAGATATCCTCACATTGGTTGTGGTACAGAAACTATTCTTCAGACATTCCTGTGAGTTACTACATAGTAGCATGGTTAAAAAAAATCATTCCAGACATAAGTCCATAATATTATGCTGTCTCTAAGTCCTGGAGGTGGGGGCTGGGAAGAATTTGATGTCAAGCAAGACTTTTTCTTTGGGTTTACTGTTTTGAATTTCAAATAAAATAACCAGCTGCTTAATTGCAAATGAGAAGAAAAAAAAAAAAAAAGAAGAACTAGGCTTGAGTAGGTAGTAGCAACTGAGAGAACTTTCATTATTTTAAGCAAACAGAAAGAGAGAAGAAGCAGTGAGGCAGAGGTCCAAATCTGGAAAGAACAAAAAACTTGCAGAAAGAAAGGGAGGCAAGTGGCAGATGTATTGAGCAAGCACAGCTGAATCAAAGGGCTGCCAGTGACTGTGAGGAGCTGCAGAGTCGGAGCAGGAAATGGCGCAGCATGAAACTGGCTGTCCATGAGGCAGCTGAACAGCGTCAGCTAAAAGTCGTGAGCAAAAGCAAAGTCTGCTGGGGAGAATGAGCAAGTATTGATGGTAAAAGATGAGGCAGGGTGAGAGCAGGACACAGGACAGCTCTCATTGTTCAGCTTGCTTCCGCCCCCGAGACACAGAACGTGTCCCAAGCAACAAAATAAATCAGTGTTCAGCATCTAATAAAAAGATAATTTATCACTACTCACAGTTTATCTGTTGCTTCACATGTTCCTTAACATAAGAAGTTTGTTCTACCTGGAAAGCTTAACAAGAAAATTAACCCTTTGTTATATATATATATATATATATATATATGAGTTGAGCTGTGAAACAAACATATGCTGTGTAGCATTAAGTGCACAACCCCTGATTAACTATTACTTTAACAAAATTTCTAAACAGCAATTTTAATATTAAATATCTGTTACTACCCCTCTCCTCAACCTCACAGCTAAAAAACCATTATGTAAGGCAAAGATCAAAACCTTAATATTACACATTTATTTGAAATTAATAAGCTAATATTTGAAGCTGTTTAAAGAGGAAAACATATTATATGCACTGCATTAGTCATTATTAATAAAAAAACTTCAATATAATAACCTACCAATCTCAATCAGAAGTTTGTCCAAGTTGATCAAAAGTTTGTCACTCATTGTGTAAACTACAAAAGAAAAATTCAGTTCAGGGATTTACACAGTCAAAAGCTTTATTGATACAATAAACAAGCCAAAATTGCAACACAATACCACATATTTTAATACGAAAGAGAGAAAAAAATAATTTTAACTGCACTTGAACCACTATCTAAAGTCAATTAAAGTGGAACCAAATTTCTCACGGATAGTGGTAAGGAACTCACTGAAAGTCTAAACCACAGTTAGGAAAAGAGGAGGTTTATAATTTAGGTAAAGCTCTTGTCCTGGAGCAGTTCTACCTTTGAGAGGCTTGATGTTCTTAGAAGGCATGAAGGATGCAAGAAAAGATGCTTGTGTACAAAACGTGTAGCCTGCACTCCAGTTGGTCACTAAGCCTATGGACTGCAGTGCTGGGGATGGAAAAGCTCTTTAGCCATCCTGCACACTCCCCCCCGTATAGTCGCAAAGTACATTTCAATCAGAAGGTGTAAATACGCTCCGTGTGATCAAAGACAGAACTCTCATACAACGGAAAGCAGATTGTTTACAAATTCACTCTTCTGTTCGTACAGTGCTGCTGGGTGCAGAAATTCAGTCATGGGTTTTTAAACAGCTAGAGAAAAGTGAGTTTTCTAAAAAGGATGCAAACACCCTTTCTCAGAAGGCGCTGGATACAGCTCGTTAGCTCAGGTACATGAACATTAAGCGATGTTATCTGATACTTAACTGTCCCACAGTGGCTTCCCCACAGCACCGGGAAAGAAGTAAAGCCACGGCAAATCGGTGATGAGGATGAGATCCTAATCCAGGATAAAGTGGAATAGAAAACAACTGCGGAATTTAAGTAAAGTGGCATTAAGGCTACATCCTGCAGCACTGAGACTGTGGGAGTGGGAGGGGCCGGGGGGGAGCGTTTAAAATGCTGGATGTTTGACAGAAATGAATTTGTCTAATAGTTAAGGGAGGATCAGAACACCTAATCCAAGTAACTGGATTAGCACAGTGATAAAAACTCCAAGAAAGAGATAATAGTTTTACCAAATGTATTTAAAAGATTGAAATCCTAGTTCCTAGTGCCTGGAAATACTTGAGATAGCAAATAAAAGATCTTTTGAAAATACTAAGAAAATTACTAAGAAATACTGCCTCAAGCCACAGGTCAATGCAGAATATTTTTGTTTGTACACGATGTGAAATAAAATCTGAAGGAATTCATTTGGATTAAAAAAAAATAGTTTGGAGCACGTGTTAAAAACCTGTTCTCTAGAAACAGTTTAACAAAGTTTGATGGTTGTCTTTTCAACACTTCCCATAAAACCAATAAGATATTGGGGCAAAGAAATTCTATTCATTTGTTTATTAAATGCAACACAAAGTTCATCAATAGATCAGTCAGTATGGCTGTGTATTATTAAGATAGAGAATCACTTAGACAATTACAATTAATTTTATCTTTGGAATATTTTTGTGGATGAGAGAAACAGAACTAAATAAGCTTCAATTTTTTAACTGTAATTTTATAATACAATTTGTGAAAAGTGTAGAGTTGCAGAAAACGGTGTTTCTGAAAGCATGCGTATGTAAAATACTTGTTATTCTATTGTCAACTTCTTCTTGTTAAAATGAAGTAGCATAACTGCAAATGACAAATGCTATTCTGTGCTGTGAATTAAGAGGATACAGGTGTCACTAGTAGAAAGGGATGAGCGATTCAATGGCACTGGCAATATAAAAGGTGTTTGCAGATTTTAAAAACAGTAGTTAACACCAGCCTGAAACAGATCTTGGACACCCCATGTCTTCTAGGATATGACTGTGGTTAAGATTGATTCTTGGACCTACTGCAGAAAAGCATCATCAAAGCATTATCCAACTCAGGACAACAAATTCAGAGGAAATTCTCGTATACGGCTTTTGTAAAAGATAAAGATGTAACACACAGGGCTGGGTAAAGCAGCTTCAAACCGCACCTATTATTTCTAATGGGGCTATTCAGAACCAGGTGAAAAATATTACTACACATCTAGCATTTTTGCACCGCATTAATGTAATTACGGGAAATTCAATTGAGGCGATAAAGTTTCGTATATTACAAGACTGTATTGAGTGACGAACCCACAAGCAAAGCCATTACAGCACTAACATTAATGCCACTTCTGGCAACATCCATCTCTGAGTTCTTCATTAACAGGTGAAAAATACCCATAATCCGTGAGGTAAATGTCTTCCTTAAATTCTACCAGCTGTAGGCTGTGAAACCGTATTAATTCCTGTCGTCGTTAATATAAATAAGTTTCATTCTCCTTTGAGACCAAACCATGTTTCTCCTGTGCTGTTCATTACTATTTACGGCTGTAGAGTGAGTGGTTATTTGATTCTTCGTGAAATTTAGTGGAGTTCACATTTCTAGACTAACTTTTCACCTCTGCTGAAAGAAATAGGATTAAAGTGTGCTTCTTATCCTGCTGTATGTTCTCCCCTGGCCCTCTTTCGCCACGCCGCCTTCGGAACCCCGGGAGGAGACATGAACACCCTGAGGGGTGAGACCTGAACCGAACACCCACCGGGTTGCCGCGTTTTACTTAGCCCGGCACATCCCAAACAAAACGCTACTGGTGCAGATTATTCCCCGGAGTCCCGGGAATTAAAAATTAAACCTGTTTTTGTCCAAAAACAAAGAGGGGCGGGGGGGGACCCCCACCCTGTGGGACACCGCGGGGGCCGCGGAGCAGCGCCACAAAATGGCGGCGCGAGGAGCGGGGGGCGATCCCTCAGGGCGGGGACGGGGCGGTCAGGGCACCCCTCGGACCTTTGGGGGGCCATCGGCACTCGGAAAGTGACCAGGACGTGGTGGCTCCTTTCCCTCGCCACAAGGGAAAGGGCGAGGAGCCGTTCAGAGCCTCAATCAAGGCCGTCAGGCGAAGGGGTCGAAGCGCGCACACCCACACACACACCCCTCCCACCCCCCCACCCCCGCCGCCCCACTCGGAAAACTGGGGGGGACTTCCCCACGTCCACTGGGCGCCAAAGGGTGCGGACAGGGCGGCGGCTGTCACCTTGTCACCTCCGTGGCGGGGGTGAGGAGAGGCAGGGCAAGCGTGGAGCAGGATGGCTCCCCCGGCGGGGAAGGGGCCGAGGCCATTCGCGGAGCGCCTCACGGGCAGCGCCCGCCGAGCCCCCTCAGGGACAGCTCACCCAGTCCCCCACCCCCAAAAATAACCACCCGCTTGCTCCGACAGCGCCAGCTGCGAGGGAAAGACCAACATTTCCGAGGGCTTCGGGCGAAAAGCGATGAGGATGCTCCATCTACCGGGAGCAGCGCGCAGGAGGGGCGGGAGGGGAGGCAGCGCCGCTGGAATCGCGCTGTGGCGATTAATTACACACGTGCACGCTGCGGGATGCGCCACAAAAGTGAGAAGGTGCGGGGTGTAATGTTGCCTTATCCACCCTCCGGGTCCCACGCGTGCTGCTGGCCCGGCTGGGGGAGATCGGCCTAAATCCTCCTTCCCTCAATCCCTGAGGCTCGGCCCTCGGACACTTTAAAAAGGCACTAAAAAACCATCAGAAAGCAGTTTAAAAACCGCTAAAGGCACCTCCCTTCTCCTCCCGGAGCGGCTTCACGCTGAGGATGCTGTGGAATGCGCCTCTCGCCTCTGCACAAGTTGCCCTCACAGAATTACGCGCGTTTGTTTATTTATTTATCGATGTGCAGCATTACAAGGCAAAAATGCGCGGCCTGGGCACGGAAGAAACTAGAACATGATGTTTCCCTCCACACTGCGGTAGCCACGGGGGTGGGTTTTGCCTCCCTGTTGAGATTGCTGAGGCAGAGGGTGGATTTAAGGTTATCAAAAAACCAAGGGAAAGGAGCGGAGGGTGCAAGGTGGAGGGGGGGAAAAATACATCCACCTGGTGAAACAAGGAAGGACAGGAAAATTGTACAGGACTGAAGGCGCAGACAGAAAAGTCTCCGCCACCCGCAGCCCCGGTGTCGGTCAGATGCGATGCTCCTTTCAGAACAGCCGGTTCAACCCACAAGAAATGCACCTTCAAAGACAAATAGCCAACCTGCCCGGCTTCAGGGGAAAGAAAGAAGAGAGAGAAGGAGGGAAATTGAAAGAGGCATGTTCTTTTGGCAGCCAGGTCTCTGCTCCGTGCACCCCGCTGTCGGCGAGGCTCCGTCCTTTCCAGGAGCATCTCCCACCTTATCTCCCTGCCTGTCCCGGAGGGCGAAAGCTTGTTCTGCTCCCCAGGGATACTCTTAAATGCCCCTTGGGCTCTGCAACTGTTGCTTTGCAACCGGTCTTCCCAAATAATTAAATGTTCCAAGGAGAAATTGCTTCAAAACTTTGTCCTGCCTTAAGCAAGACTGTTAAAGACACACACACACACACACACCCCGCCTCCAAACATCTAGAAATGGGAATTTAGCAGCATAGTAGCAGGTAACTTCATTGATGGTCATTAACACGTCCCGGTGTCCCGGTAATTTAAGTAGCGGTGCCAAGTGAGGCTGAGGTTCCCACAGATCCTGGGACCCCAGTTCACCCGGAAGGTTGTCAGTCAGTTCAACAGGCTTTGGATAAAGCCGGCAGGGACTTCCCAGTTAATTCCCCCTGAGGACTGTCCCCCCCGGGACTTGTCAGGGCCAGGGAGCTCCTTTACCATTTATTTATTACAAGGACTCCCGACCCGAGGTTATCGCTCTGCACCCACCAAAAATAGTTTTCTGAACCTGCGGAAAGGGGGGCTTTGTGTCCCGCCGTTTCCGCTTTGTTTGTTTTTTCTTTTGCTTCCCAACAGAAAAAGAACTCAACCAACCTCAAAGCCATAAACAAACATTTTCGTTACCCACGGCAAGCAGGAAAGACACTTTCATAGTAACTATCTCTAATCAATGATGAATGGGTTGCACTACTCTGAAGAGAGATATGGTCAATTCAGGGCTCAGAAAGGGCTCCCAAACCCACTCCCTCTCGCTGTCAGACCCCCAGGCCCATCTCTCCGTTAGCGGAGGGTCCCGACACTGCCCTCGGTGGACTCCATGCCCCTCTCCTGCGGCTCTGGCGGCTTCCCCCGCTCCTGATTGTCTCTCCTCCAGCTGACGGAGAGGGCAGAGAAACCTCCAGAGAGGACAGGGCACCTTGTGCCCCCACTGCACCAAGAAGCACCTGTTAATCGAGTTTGGGAAGGTCTCTGGAGACACCCCACAAAATCCCCCCAGAAGAAAGCAGGGAAGCTTTGCTGCCTAATTTGTCGGGATAAGGGGTGGAAGGCTCCTGTCCTCATGAAACTGCTCTGGAATAAACTTGTTCCTTGAAGCAGCCCTGTGATGCCACAGCCCAGGCAGATGCCCATCTTCAGCCGTGGCCCTAGTCCTGTTCCCAGTCCCGATGTGGTGCCTGACTCTCACATGGTACCCAAAGCTGAGGAGGAGCTCACTCACAAGAAAAGAGGGACCCCAGTCCCGGAGCAGCCTTCACTCACAGCGAGTCACCTCCAGGAAGGGCTGGAGCCTGACTCAGTGCCAGCGCCCAGACCAGCGAGGACACGGAATTTCTCCTGGATTCAGCCCCAGAAGCATTTAGACACGACACTACCTGAGGGTATCTAACCCTGCTTCTTCACCTCCCCAAACACGTGAATGGTCCCCATTCCTGCTCTCCGCTAAATTAATGTTTTCGTGACAATCCTCGTCCCCATCCTGGGACAAGATGTAATATTTGAAGGACTTGAATGTAAAAGAAAGGAAAAGGAAAAGGAAAAGGAAAAGGAAAAGGAAAAGGAAAAGGAAAAGGAAAAGGAAAAGGAAAAGGAAAATACTTAATGGCAGAGAAAAACACGATTGGTCAAAAAAATCTAGATTTATTTTAATATTTTGGGAATTTGTTGTTGCTTTTGTTGAAATTTTCAGTGAAAACCCAGATGGAAACTGATGGAATCAGACTGAAGATTTTATGTGAATACATGTCAGTGTAAAAGGAGATTTGGTGGCATGTGTATTTACCTGCAGGTAAAGGCAGGAGCCAAACAAATTCCGATGGAAATGAAAGTTTAAAACCAGGTTAGTAGCTGCATCCTAAAGAGAATTAAAGGTAAATTTTGGGCGGTACGTCCTTTCCATCTGCAGGCGTGGCCTTGACCAGAGCCCTATACAAAGAACATCTTTCTTTGCTCATCTCAAATTAATTCAGGTTTTTTGAGTTTCCACTGCGTCTTTATTCTAACATCAGATATATCAGCCATGGCCTGACACTTTGTATTAAAAGTAACCTAAATAATACGCTGAAAGACAAAAATTAAATGAATATACAGTGTGAGAGTTGAAAGTAAGTGAACATCTCTCTGTGTCCGACAGCATTTTAGGGTCTTTTTCGTGCTTTCGACAAGTATGAGTAACTTAAGAGAGGATCCAACTTGGTGACTCTCGATAATATCAAGCAGATTATGGTTTTAAACGTAGCTTTATTTTTAGGAAGAAATGGACTCATTGATAGCTGTTATTTCAGCAATTACGGCACTCTCAAAAAGCAATAAGGCAAGCATGGGAAACACACCGCAACCCGGGTCGTTTCCCTACCAAACAGTCCCCAGCACAGCATCCTGAGCCTGAGGTCCTCCCTCCACCAAAGCTCCCGGAAGGCTCGGTGGGAAACGCTCCCGAAAACCCGTTCCCCGCTCCCCGGAGGGGCTGACATTTCCAGTAACCTTTTCTATAGGCGACAGCGGGCTCTCTCCTCGGGCTGAGCATCCCTCCTGCCTGCTCCGGGGGAGCGGGGTAAGAGCCAGCCGCGGGGACAGCAGAGATCCGCTCCGCTTCCCTGTGCCCGCTCCAGCCCTGCCCTTCCCGGAGCGCTCCATGGCACCAGATTCATCCAAAATCCCGGATGGTTTCCCAGGTACCCGCCCTAGGGACTGCCTGCGCTCCGGCTTCCCAGCCAGCATCCCTTAATGAACTCCCATCTCTCCGACAATCCTACCGAGACTGTAAAGTGGGATTTCTCCTTCCCGGGGCGATATTTTAATGCAATACTTAAAGCCAATCAAATGTTTTAAAAATGCATTCGCACCTCTGCTGCGTTTGGAAGCTCCATCTAGACAAACAATCCCCAGGGACTGAGATTCTTGGACCCAGGATAGCTGATAACTGCTGATATGAAGATGTATAGACGTGTTGCTCAGCATATTTTTGCTTTAAGGCTCTGAGGAGTGGAAAATATGCCCTGTTCTGAGACCAGAGAGCACACTGTGTCCATGCAGGCCGTCAGGATGGCTGGCCGTATTTTTGGTACATATTTTTTCCCTGTGCACTTTTATTCCTTGTTCTCCAGTGGGTTCGTCTATCCAGGGTTAGGTCCTCACGCTACCTGTAGCAAGGGTCAGAGCCGTGACCTGAATTAAAGTAGTTATCACTGCCGGCTGTTAATGTCATGAGTAGTGTCTCTGTTATACGGGAGGGAGAAGAATAAAATGGGGGAAAGGACCAAAACTAAGCAGTCACGCCCGAGGGCTCCCACAGGCTCGCAGGCAGCTCTAATAAGACACGGGGGCTGAGCCAGGAGCTTGGGCACCGCAGGAACCTTGGCTTTCCCGGGCGCGGCACCGCGTCCCGCGGGAATGGGGTCGCTCCTGGGGGTCGCTGCGGGTCGTGCTCCTGAGGCAAGTCCCGACCTGGCGGTAGAGTTCCTGCGGAGCAGCGGGGCAACGGGGAACCTGCCGGGGTCCCGGCCATGGATAAAATTCCCGGAGGGATGGGAAGGGGATGGAAGGGCCCCGTGGAGCTGATCTCTCTCTCGGCGCTGGTAGCAGAGAGTAAGGAGCCCCCAGGACCTTCCTCAGACAGGGACAACCCAGTCCCACCGGACTATGCCACTTGCTAACACAGACACCAGCGTTCCCAGCTGGAGAGGGTGCAAAACTGCTTGGGCTGGGCTGGTTTCTCCTTTCAGGTCACCCATTAAGTGGTTAACACAAGGTTCCTGGTTCCATTTCGGTGTCTCCTTTTGTTTCTCTTCCTCCCCCTCCCAGCAGTTCTGCCAGCGTCGCCCCATCCGGACTGGTTTCTGGGGAACAAAGGCTGGGGACCTGGGGGACAGCCCCTCGCCCCTGCGAGCTGCTCTTAATGAGGATTCATTTCTTTATCCTACAGTCCTGGCTTTCATTATGGAGCCTGTCTCGCCCTGTTCATGGTCATTAGGCTGCAGCCCAGTAACTCCCTCGCCAGATCATGTGCATGCTTTAAAAACAGGAAGAAAAAAAAAAAAAAAGGAAAGAAAGACCCCTTCAGTAATATTAGTAATCATCATCATCATCTGTCCGTTCCAAATTAGCTATGCATTAACACAGGCTTTCCCCCTTTTCACCTCTCCCACAGCAGAGGAGTTCCTGCACCAGCCCGGTCCCGGGGACGCTGCCGGGGGCTCGGCGGGGCTGGATGGGGGGCGGCGGGGCAGCTCAGGCGGGGGGGACGCGCCCGGCGGCGCCGAGGTCGCCGCCTTCTCACCCGCTCGATGGGGAAGCCCGATGCTCATTCCGAGGAGAGCTGGGTTTGGTTTGTGTTGGGTTTTGGTTTTGGTTTTGTTTTTTTTTTTTTTTGGGGGGGGGGGGGGGGGGGGTTTTTTTTTTGGG
>JAWWEU010000158.1:59427646-59471530 GCA_035583155.1 Acropternis orthonyx | reverse complement strand
GGCGGCAGCCGCGGAGCGCGGGGCGGCCCGGGGGCCGCTGCCCCCGTCCCCGCCGCGGGGGGGTGCGGGCACCGCCGGGGGGGCGCGGAGCGCGGAGCGGAGCCCGGCGCCGCCTCCATGTTCCAGCTGCCCATCCTCAATTTCAGCCCGCAGCAGGTGGCCGGGGTATGCGAGACCCTGGAGGAGAGCGGGGACATCGAGCGCCTGGGGCGCTTCCTCTGGTCCCTGCCCGTGGCTCCCGCGGCCTGCGAGGCGCTCAACAAGAACGAGTCGGTGCTGAGAGCCCGGGCCATCGTGGCCTTCCACACGGGGAACTACCGGGAGCTCTACCACATCCTGGAGAACCACAAGTTCACCAAGGAGTCCCACGCCAAACTGCAAGCCCTCTGGCTGGAAGCGCACTACCAGGAGGCGGAGAAGCTGCGGGGCCGACCCCTGGGGCCGGTGGACAAGTACCGGGTGAGGAAGAAGTTCCCGCTGCCCCGCACCATCTGGGACGGCGAGCAGAAGACACATTGCTTCAAGGAGCGGACGAGGCATTTGCTGCGGGAGTGGTACCTGCAGGACCCTTACCCCAACCCCAGCAAAAAGCGGGAACTGGCTCAGGCCACGGGACTTACTCCCACGCAAGTGGGCAACTGGTTCAAAAACCGTAGGCAAAGGGATAGGGCAGCAGCGGCTAAGAACAGGTAAGGTGCTGCCCGTCCCGTCGGGGTACAGGACTCCCCCTTAGGGAGGCTTCGTCCCTGCCCGCCGAGGCCGAGGGCTGGGGGGGGCGGTGCGACACTGCCGGCAGAGGATGGGCGAAACTAGCCCGGGAGGTTTCTCCCCGGGAAATGCAACGAGATAAAGCAGGAACAGCGGGGAAACCCCAGGGCTTTTAAATTACTTGGTTTTAACAGGGGAAGGTCCCCGCCTGGGCTCCCCCTTGGCGGCCCTGGAGAGAGCGGGGCGAGGGAGAAGAGAGGGGCCGTCCGGAGCTGCAGCGACCCCGGCAGGAGCTGGCGGCAGAAGGGCGGTGTTCAGGGGCTGAGCGGAGAGAAACCCCCTTCAAAGTTTTGCCCGGACATATAGATACCTATTTGAGATATGACCATCCTGAGCAGAGCCGGCCATGCCCTCTGCGGGCCCTGCCAGAACCGCTGTGCCTTGCTCCTCTGCTGGAGGAACACTCCTTGGGTGTTGATCTTATTTCTAATTTTTTTTAAAAAATATATTAAAGAACAAAATTGCAACTCTAAATGAGCAGTGTTATCCCGATACTAGTGACACAAGCAGATGCCCCGGGAAGCATTGAAGGGAGCAGAGTCTCCCCTTTATCTACTTCCCAGGATCCCGGGGTGGGGAAAATTCCCCTTGTCACCCCTCAGCCGGGCTGCCGCAAGTCGAGGTCATGGCTGCTCTCACCTGCGGCCCCTTTTTATAGGCTGAGGGAAGCTGTAAGGCCTGCTGGAGGGAAGCCGCCGCCCGGGAGATGCTGCAAGGAATTACAGGCCGCTCGGATGAGGCCCGGTTTGGGGACAGGCTGCGGAGGAGTGGGACAGCCTTCCCCCGGGGGCACCAGCCGAGGAGCGGGGTGACCCTGGGGCGTGCACCCAGTTTTTCATGTTTCTTCACAGCTGACCTGAGCTGATCTGAGAAACTGGGTGCCCACCCAGCTTCTTCTCTCTCCCGTCGCTGGTGTAACTGGTGTGAGCTGGAGTCTGGGGGCAGCGGCACGGGGGTGCCGGTCGGGGGAGCCCCTCGGGCGGACGCGGGGGGCTGCCGGCGGGTCCCGGGGCGCGTAGGGCGGGCGGTGATGCTGTGTGTGCCGCTTCCTTGCAGGCTACAGCAGCAGGTCCTAACGCAGGGCTCGGTGCGCTCGCTGCAAGCGGAGGAGGAGAGCGGCGGGGAGGCGGTGGGGGCTGCCTCCAGCCCCGCAGCCAGCCTCTCCAGCAAGGCGGCCACCTCCGCTATCTCCATCACATCCAGCGACAGTGAATGTGACATCTGACATCACGGCCATGGCAAACCGGGGGCAGCGGGAGGCCCGGCTCACCGGTGCCTGCCCGCACGGCCGGAGCAACGGGGCTGGCAGTGCCCGGCCGCGGGAGCCAAGCCCGGGCTGCGGGGCGCTCCCCCGCCGCCCGCCCGCGCCTCCCTCCCAGCCCCGCAGCAGACTGCATTAAAAAGCATCATTGAAATCGTTGTCGCCTTTATTTCGAACGACCTGCAGAATTGATGGAAAAAAAACCAAAACCCCACCATAATTAAAGGAAGCCCAGGAAACGCTTAAAAAAAAAAAATCAACAAAAAAACCCCCGAATGCCAAGTTGCAAAATGTCTGAGCTCCTGCCCTTCTCCCGCGGGGGTGTTTCATGTTGAAAAGACGCTGTTCTTTTGGTTGGGTTTTGCTTTACTTTAAAGGGTTTTTTTATATATATATATATAATGTTTATTTACTTATTTAAGGGATTGCTATGGTAGATTTTTTCTATTATTATTATTATTATTAATTATTATTATTTTTGGCTTGTTCTCTATGTGCACAGGTGACTTGTAGAGCATGTGCAGGACGAAACTGTATGAAGCAGCCTAAAACCATAATAAAATATTTGGTGAACGACCCTCGCATCTGCTTTGAAATGACGGTGTCGGTCTCAAGCCCGCCAGTTCACGCAGAGCAGATCTTCGAGGCCACGGGTATATCAGCATCAGCTCGGCAGGAACCGAACTAGCGGGTCCCCAGGACCGGGGGTGATGTCTTTGCCAGGCAGGCAGCCGGGGGGAGCCGGGATGAGGCGAGGGGAAAGGGGAAGGGGCTGGTGGTGGATGCGGGTGTCCAGGGAGAGGAAGGAGGCAGCGTGGCCGCAGCTTCTCCTCTCTCAAGGGCTGAAGCTTTGCGGATTATCGGCGGCGAATGTTCGGACAGGGGGTCGAGGGGGAAAGGGGGGAAAAAATTAAAATGGAGATATATGGCTGGGGAAACTAAGCCTCCTCCCTCACCTGGCAAAAGCAAGGAGAAGATGGGGAATTAACAGCTTTTCATGCCAATGAAGGGTCGGATCGAGGGCGAAATAGCCCCAAATCGCGGTCCCTGACATGTGCCAGGGGTTGTCCCCACCATCCGCCTCCCTCGCTTTGTTTTGCGGCGGTTTTGCTGGAGGAAAACAAACGCCAGGTCCAAGGAGCGTGCTAAGCTTTTTCCCCCAGCAGAAGGATTTTATATTATACAATTTGACATTGATCTTTAAATCGCCTGAGCTGTGCTTTTTTTGTCTTCTCGGTCTCATCGCGTTTACTTCCCTGTCCTCACAGAGATGCCTCCCCGGTAAGCTGATTGCTCGGCTCGTTTTATTTAGCAGCCGAAGCCTGGCACCAGGGGAAGCCGGGCAGCGCTGGGAGCGGGAGATGCCCCGGATCCCTGCAAGGGCAGCGGTCCGGGAGGCATAGGGACATTTCTTTCAGCTCCGTGATAGTTTAATTCAGTCCTGCTGCTTTTTATCGGGAGGTATATTCCCGTCTCGACAGTGGCTTTTCCCTTTCTTCCTAAGTTTGAATTTAAAGCCCAGATTCAAGGCGTTTACACTGCCGACGCCTAAATCTGCGTTCCATCCCCAAGCGCATGTGCCTTGGTTTTCCTTACAGACTGTTTCAGGGATGGGGCAGATAGCAGGAATTTATTAGCTGTTTTTTTTTCAAGCCAATTTACAAGCAGCTATTTCCTTGGTGGGGTGTAATTCAAGGTGTCGGAAGAGGCAAATAAGCTGAATTTTAGAAGTGCGGGAGGGGCGGATCGCAGGGCGGGGATCAGGGGAAGCGCGGAGATTTCCACCTGCCTTTAGGGTACCTACCTGCGAGAGGATTCTGAGCATACCTTACACCCCAAACCCTGAGGTTTGCTGCCTCTTAAACCCCATCTAGGGGGTTTAAGATTTAAGCCGTGCAAGAGGAGTCCGGTTTTGCTGTTTAAACCTTAAAGAAGGTGGGAATTTTACCTTGGGTTCGCTGGCGGGCAGCGCTTCGCACCCACGAGGTTCTTTTGAGAGCAAACGGCGGTATTCACTCTCAAAACTGAATCTGCTGAAACACATCGTGTTCCTTCTTTCTCTTCTTCCCCGGGAATCGGTGAAGCGGATTGCAATTTCTCCATCGGCTTCTGCCGGCAGAGTAATAGCGCTTATTGTGGGGAATTAAAGCTTTCGAAAAAATATAAAAAGAGTGGAGAATTGTGTAAGCGCATACGCTCAGCGCCTGGTAACGTGGAATTTCTCTCCAACTTAAAAAAAAAAAAAAAAAAGCTGGGATTTGGACAGTAGACATCGGGGATAATATTGTCTCTTTCGACAAAGGGTTTAAGTGTCATGAAGGACGAGAGATCTCCCGAGTGGGCTGTCGAGGGACCTTCCCGCGGATGTTCGTGGCGAGACCAAAAAGCAACCCCTTCCCAAAGAATGGCCGGGGCTTGAAGCGGAGCAGGGAGCCCACCTGGGAAGCGCAGCCCCACTCCCCAGCCTTGGATGGTGTGGGAGATCGGGAGAACCGAGCGACTCCCAGCGCCGCTTATTCCCCGCCGGAGCTCCGCAGGGCGGGAGTCATGGGGATGCACCGCGCCTTTAGTCGGACCGATTTCGACCTACAGAAGAAAAACACTTCCTCCCCCTTTCTTCCACCCCCCTTTTTTTTTTTTCTTCTGCCCTTTCTCTTCCCTTATGGAAAGTGAATGCCCTTTCCCTGGTATTTTCAGGATTTTTTTCCCCTTAAAGATCAGCCCAAGCCATGGCCCTCCTGAGGTTTTGGTTGTTTTAAAAATAATAATAACTATAAACGGAGAAGAGCGGAGAAGCTTGTATTTACATTAAGCAAAACGCTCCGAAAAGGGTCACTAAAAAGTCGGCCTTGACCCCTCTCCCTCCGGTTTAACAAAGAAGGAAAATATTGTATCAAAAGTGAAGTGAATGGGGAAGGCGGAGAGGAGAAACAGCTTTTCCTCTCTTCAGCTGGGAAGGGGGGGAGAAATGTTTGAATATTTCCGTTTCTTTTGAGAAGCGGGGCAGCCCCGGGCAGGGCTGAATGGGAAAGTCTTGTAAGCAGGCTAGGAGGCTGTCAAACTGCTCAGAGTAATCACTGCTAATGAAGGGGTCTCCAGCCCTCCCTGGGACAAAGGATGCTTAGGAGTGCTCGCAGGGGCTGAATACCTAATAAGTTTGAAAGGGGGGAAAATGAGTGAGCTGTCTGTAAATTGATTTTGCAAGAGCAAAAAACCAAAACAAACCAAAATAAAAAAAAAAAAACCAAAAACCCAACAACAAAAAAAGGGAGAGCAAAAGGCTTGCAGGTTGTGGAGAGCCTGGCCCCGGTGCAGCTGGGGACAGAAGGCCCACTTATCTGGAGCACATTGTCCCAGCCCCACGCTGCAGAGCAGGGCTGCTGCTGTTTGTGGTGCAGATTGGAGTGGAGGGAGGGCTGGGGGATGCAGGAGCCTTGGAAAAGCCACACTGGCCTCTCCAGGCCGGGAGCACTGCTCCAGCTGCTGCCTGGCACATGCGGGTGCTCCCTGCACGCCTGTCTTTGCGCTCCAGTTTGCCTTGCAGAGTGCTCATCCCATCCCACAGCCCAGTCCCATGGAAGGGACTGTTCTCTATTTGTTCTGCCACTGCGTTTTGCCCCTCATCCAACTGTGGTGTTTTCTTCACAGAACAGTCAAAGGGGGGTGCCTGGAAAGAAGTCAAATATTGCAACACCACCAGCACCCCACTCGCCTGGGAGGACTCCTGTACAAAGGAGCTCTGGCTCTGGCTCGCTGGACTGGAGCTGGGTGGTGTCAGAGGTTGGAAAGGGGGCTGGGTCCGTGGGGAAGTGTCCTTGTGTGACAAGATGAGTGTGTATGTCATGGCTGTGGGAAGCAGGAGAGTGAGATGCATTTTGGACCTTTCTCGCATCCAATTAAAGGCTTGGGAAGATCAGACTATCACAGATCCAGTTACCCCTGGCCGGTGCAGGGGTAATTCCATGAGAGAGAGAATAATACTCCCCAGTGGTGTCTGCACCCACTTCTCAGGCACTGGATTTTCCATGTTTGTGTTATTTCTTTTCCAGGAGGATATCCAAATGTGTGTGCTGGAGGGGAGGATGGAAGTGTGGGAGGCCAAAGGGAAAGGGCACTGTGGAGTGTAGACGCTGCCAAACTTTCTCCTGCCCTCTTCCTTGTCACTTCCCCAAGGCTACCCTGCAGCCCCAGGAACCACAAAGGATCCTGAACCCTGGGCTGACCTTGGTGTGCCCTTCCTGAGGGGGGCCCAGAGGGTGAGACCTAGCTGGGAATTCAGGGAAAAACCATTTCATCTTAGATCCTCTGAGGGTTATAGCACTTTGCACTATATCATCATTTATTCTTGGCATCAGGGTGACAGATGAAACCTTTAGATTTCTGCTCACTTCTGTTTCAGGACAGGCTGCAAGACCCCCGGTAAAAGGCCAAGAAAAGGCTTCCCTTCCTTTATCACTTGCTACATCCAATCTAAGCCCCACCCCAAAATGCAAGATTTCTCTAAAAAGCTCATTTTAACCCTGCTACTTTCTGATTTGTGACACATGCCTCTCTGGCACACACGTCCCCCTGCAAGAAATATGCTTTGCAGGTAAATTTCCAGCTTCAAACCTTATAGAAGCAAAGTTTGTTCACATATTTGTCCCCTCTGCCTCTTCCCAGAGATGTAGGAGAGGCATTGTTGCCCCATAATCCTCCATACTTTGTATACTGTTTCCTTACACTTAGCAGAGCAGATGCTACTCCATCCCATTGGAGTCAGACCCTGAGCATCAGTCCTCACTACTGTTTCCACTATTTCTGTCCCAGAAGTCCTAAAAATGGTGCCAGTCACTCCGTGCTCTCCTGTCACAGTTCTTCTCTCACTGTATGGGGAAAAACCCAAGGGACTTGTATTTTGGGGTTGCCCCGTAGTGCTGAGCTAAACTCACCTCTCTGGGTGACCTTCACACACATAGCATGAGTGGGATGGGATCTCTGCCCTCCCCACTTACTGCTGGGGGAAAAGCCTCTCTTCTCCAGCAATACCCAAGGAGGGGCCTGGTGGGACATCCAGGACTGCAGCGTGCCTATCCCAAGGCAAATACCGGGTGTCGGACAAGACTGGGAGCTCACTATCCTCAAAGTCTGGATTTGCAGCTTGTCTTCAGACAACCAGAACAGCCTTGTCAGGAGGGTGTACCCATGGGGACAAGATGCATGGGGTGGTCTCTTGCTCCCCCAGCATGTCTTCATCCAGCACCCACTCCTGACTGCAAAATACCTGGCAGGGTTTGAGCTCTTTATTGTGACAGCAGAAACCAGCCATGGAGCAGGAAGCCACTCTGCCATGTCTGGACTATTAAATGACATGGCCTGGCACTGCTGCCCGCTGGTGGGGAGCCCTGCTCCACACTTTTCAGCCCACTCACCCTCCAAATAAGGTGGCTGTGCCCATGGGAAAGACTCTGCATGCCATGCTAGCTGTTGAGCTGTTCCCCAGGGATCATTTGAGACAGCTCTGCCTGGTCTGAGGCAACCCTGAGCCAGGGACTCTTCTAACGTTTTAATAGGATAAGTGATGAACCTCAGTGCCCTCATACGCTTTAATGTACAGATACCGCCAGACTAAATCACTTGAGACATCCCAAACAGCCTAAAGGATTTAGACACATCTCTTTATTTCCATTTAAAGCTGTTCCTCTTGATACCACCCCCTCCACCCCCCCCTTTTTTTTAGTGATCTAATTTAAAGCAAAAGACGTGAGAAGAGAGGTTATAGTAATCTTGGGGTAGGAGCAGAACAGAGACATCCATTCATCCTGAGCACCCACATCTCATCTGCACTAGCCTTAGAAGTTCAATCCCCTAGAAAACTCCACGCAAGCTGGTTGCATGTTTTGGATTGGAGCTTCCAAGAGACAAACAGCCACTGCTGAGATCTGCATCCAGAGACACAGGTATTGATCAGCAGAACAAGCTTCTCAGCTTTTATTCAATAACTCCATAGTAACCCATAATGACAGACTATTTGGGGCATGTCTAGGACAAGGAGGAAGTTTTATCCTAGGGCTACCTTCTCTTTTTCAAGACCAGTTGGTTTCAACAGAGACCTCTACAACGGGAGAGCAGGACATAATTTTTTTCATCTGAAAGTCCTTTGCTGGGTTGAATCTTCTTTTGATGACCATTAGTGGTTCCTTTCAGGACAAACCCATCCTGCTCCTCCCAGTTTCACCTGCTGAAATGCGTGTGCTTCTTCAGAAGTGAGTCTTGAAATATTTTTGTAGCACGTAGTTGTAATACCAAGACAACTGAGGACAGAATGACAGCTCTTCTTCTGAAACTTCATATGAGAGGTTAATTCACCATTAAATGTACAGTGAATCAGCCACACACAGGGACACACAGGCCCAATGTTTTTCAGACACTTTAAAGAAGCACAAGGACACACAACCCTTCCTTGGGGAGCAAATTGCTGTGTCTATAAGCTGGGAAAAAAGCCTTTTTGTAAACACCTGCATCGGGACACTTATACTGGAACCCGCTCTTCAGTCCAGGTTGTTTTGAAGTCAATTTGAAGGCTTTGTGAGTTGCTCTTCAAAATTACCTTGGCTTCAAATCACTTTGTCATGTCCCTGCTCCCGTGCAGGTCTGCAGGCAGTCCCTGGAGCCTCCATGGGGGCAGATGTCCCCAAAACTCCCAGGGAAGGGGCTGATCTCCACAGGCTGCCAGCACGGTCAGCCGGAGAGAGCAGCTCTCAGGTAGGTGACTCAGGCACCTAATCCCACTCTGGTTACGATAGTGCAGTAATCCAGCCCTGTCAATCTGGATCTGTTGCCCTGGGAGATGGTTCCACCCTCCTCCCCCTCCATCCTTAGCAGCAAGGAGATCTAGGCAGTTTTAACCAAGATCAGCTCTCTAATCAAGTTCACCGTCTGCGAGAGCTTGTCTCTGCCTATTGACCGCAGAGGGAGAGGAGACTCCTGAGGCCAAAGTTGATTTCTGTGAGTATTGTTCCCACTCAGCCGGTGATCCTTTTTATCCCTTGACAGCCCCAAGTGCTGAAGGAGTGGTGATAACTAATTTCGTTGCTAAGCTTAAACTGCTGGAGTGTTTCCTGGCAGACTTGTGTGGCAGGTCACTCATGGGTCAGAAGGACTTCAGGGCTCTGGTGGTGGGATGTCTTCTGCAGGGAATTGGTCTTGAAGCAATCCTAGAGCCACGTTGGTACTTAAGAGCACAAAGTTCATGGCTTCCTGGTGAATCTGCTCATCCTTTTCCAACTTTTTAAAGCTATTTTTCCCAGTACTATTTCTATTTATTGCTATTCAATGCTAATAAACATTCCTATTACAGTATTTCAGCTAGTCTCTGCCATTTTATTTTGGCTTTGCCTCTGGTGGCAAATAACTGTCTCCAGGAGCTGAGAGGCCAACAGACTAATTTTTCTGTTCCAAAAGCTCTTCACTAAAGAGATGAACCAGAGGAACTATGATAAAAATCTCCCTTGTGGTGGCATCGTTGGTGTATACTGGACTTGATGGATATGGTTCTTCATCCTGGGCTCCTGCAGCATCAGGTCTTGCCTTTCACCCATCCTTCACCACCCGTTGGCTTTCAAGTGTCTCATCTCAGAACTAAGTGTTTGTAGGACTGAGGCTTTAAATGGGCGAAAAATAAAAAAATTAAAGTTTGTAAGGCAGCCTCAGAGTAAAGTGAATGAGCTGCTTTGCCTGCAGCTTGTTTTTTTAGAGACAAGTATTTGTTCTATTACTTATTGACGTTGTTAATTGCCATCTGAGGGTTTGGAGGGGAGAGGGAGCATGCTGCATTACTGGATGTGGAGCCCTTCTGAAATAAATGAGCTCTGAGAAGAAAAGAATTTGCTGTAGCAGTCCTGGAATATGTGTTGCATTTTGCAAAGGCACCCAGTGCTCTGCATCTCCTTGCAAAGAGAAAGCTGCTTGTGCTCAGCAATTTTATTTAGGAAGCCACAAAATGCAGTAGCCTCATGTTAAAATCCTGAATTTGAAAATGCTGAGCCAAGAACTTAGATTTGGGGCATGCTTGAGCGCTTGCATGTTTGTTTTCCTGAATCAAAGACAAATTCTTCTCCCTCTCTCATGCCCACACACATCACACACATCTACACACACAGGAGGAGAGAGAGGAGGATGTGACAGAGGGAGGGAGCTCTTAGTGTTCTATTGAAATTAGATGTCCATTATGGAAATAAATGTGCTCAAGGTAAAAAAACAACAACATTCATCCACATTAGACATTGAATAGGTTATTCCTTTACATACAGAGAATACATCTTTTCATACAGCTGATATCTCTTGTATTGGAGCATGAACATTAACCTCCTACAATTCACCTTGTTTTGAAAACTGTAAGAATCAATTCGCCTAAGATGGATGTTCACATCTAGTTAGCCTTCTGCATTATCTCAGCTGGAGAGGTCACTAAAAATAGTTGCAGAGCACTTTAAATTTTCAACAGGGAGACTTTATTATTGTTTAGATCCATCATCGTTGCTTTACCTACCACGGTCCTTCCAGCTGAAGTAATGCACAGAGCTGGTAGTGGCTAAGTGTTTTCAGAGTTCATGCACTGATGAGCAAGACAGCTTGGACAATATCTGAATTGCTAGCAACAGCAAACTGAGCAAGCTGCATGGACAGTGTAACACTGGTTCAGTAAATCCCCACTGCTTTGACTATTTCATCAAAAATGCTCTTTTTTTCTGCTCTCCTGCACTGCAGAAGCAGCACTGAGTTGTCACCGTGTGCTACCCTCCCCCTGCACACTGTTACCTTCATGAACAGCAATGCCCAGACTCTCCACAGTCCTGATGAAGTTTGTGCCAGGAAGCATTGAGGGGCTGAGGGGTCACATCCACATTATGTGGGACAGGGTGACACAAGAAAGGCTCTTAATGGTGCTGCAGCACAATTTTCACTTGTTATCTTTATTACTGTTAACAGTATACCTTGCAGAGGCTCTCACAGCCTTCCAGGCATTACAACTTGCTGCCCACAAGCCACCTCCATATGTCACTACATACATGTAGATGTGGATATACATTTTGTCTGTTCAGGTTGGTTTGTGTTACAAGACTGACTCAGCCATTACCAGGTTTCTCAGTTTCACCTTCCAAGTACACACAAGTTAGACCACAGAGCCTCAGTCCAGTGCCTTGGCCCAGCTGCTCACACTGGCATTGCTGATCCTGTTTGCACTTACAGAGTATTTATTTAGGCAATGGGAGCAAGGCTCAGAGAAGACATGAAATCCCTGGCAGCATTAGCAAAGTGTCAGAAGACACAAAGAGCGATGGAGCAGACTGACTCCTTCATTACATTGCAAAGTAGGTGTAATTAATGAATCGCTTCTTTCATTTCTTTAATAGAATGGAATTAATTATTTGTTGCATAAATAAATTAAAAAATACTCTTTCCTTCGGTCTTAATTGCTGAGCTCTACATTGCATCCCGCTGTCAATTCAAGCCAGAACCAAACACATCTTAAGATCAGCAAACAGGTTCCTGTTGACTTCAGTGGCCATTAGATCAGGTCCTGCTACAGCAGCATGGAACTACAATTCTCAGGGCTTTAATTACCTGGACATTTATAATTTTGTAACAAGCCACACAACAGAACTTAAAAGAAATCTCTTTCCACCCTTGAAATCCTGCATCATAACTCCAGAGGAGGCTGTGCTAACAGGCATTCAGAAAATACAGATTACCTCACTGTCTTGGAGCTTGGACAAATGGACCACAGCTTTCCCATTGGAGCTAGAAGGAAAATCTCTCATGATGGGTATCAATATGGACAGAAACACAGAATCATAGAACAGATTGGGTTGAAAGAGATGTCCCCATGGGCAGGGACATCTTCCACTATCCCAGGTTGCTCCATGCCCCATCCAACCTGGCCTTGAACACTTCCTGGGATGGGGCAGCCACAGTTTCTCTGGGCAACCTGTGCCAGGGCCTCACCACCCTCACAGTAAAGAATTTCTTCTTAACATCTATTATCCGAGATAAGCCTGTCCTCTGTCAGTTTGTAGCCGTTCCCCCTTGTCCTATCACTCCACGCCCTTCTCAGAGTCCCTCTCCATCTCTCTTGTAGCCTCCTTTGGACTTTAGCTGTGCCAAAAAATAAAATAAAATAAAAAGGTACTGATTCATATTTCTCAGTCCAAGTGCCATGTAAGTTAAATGAATAATACCATCATGCAGAAGTCTTGGAATATTTTCAACTGTCAACATCTCTGTGAGAGATGGAAGAAGTACACAGCTCTGGGTGTTGTGTGGTCTGATTCCCCTCTCTCATTTCTGCCTCAGAGCAGTTTCAGGAAGCGGTCTTAGAAAAATGAGCTACCTGTATATTTTACCTTGCAAATGCTTGCTCACAAGGAGAGTCCTTGGGTTGGGTGCTGTTCATACAAGTCAGGACCAATCATATCCAGCTGGCATCTCCTAACAACCCAGGATGAAAGCTTCAGGTCTGAAAGAAGTTGGGGTGACCTCTAAGTCAGGGATACACCAGATCAACCAAGCTTTTAGTAACAGACAGCAAACGCAGAAATCTGTGAACTGGGGGCTAAGCTGACATGGTGGGTTAATCGTGGCTCTTAAGTCCCGCAAGGACAAGCCACACAGACACCCTAACAGTGCCCACATTCACAGAACAACTGTGGCCCTGCCACAGACCCAGCTCACAGCCTGCCATGCTCAAACTGCCACCCACCCCGGGGCACTGGGATCCCTGTGGCACTGGGACATTAGAGGTGCAACACTCCAAAGCCAGTGGGATTTGGGGCAAGTCTGAAGCACCCAAAGGAAGCGCTTGGGTGTTCTCCTGATGGATCCACTGCCCTGCAGTGTCGTTTTACTCATATCATACTCTCCCTTGTCCATGTGCTCTTTGCTTTATCACAGTTTCAACCTTCATTGTCCCCTTTTCTCTGCTCCTCTTTCCCAGCCCTCTCCCATCACCCACGGACAGTCCCTCTCCCCGTATCTCCCCACAATTTATCTAATCCTCACCTAGGCTCACTGAAAGACCTGGCACCAACATGCTGCTGCCACATGGTCCCTTCTGCTAATGCTACACACCTTCTTCACACCTCCCACCTGTTCCAACTGTACTCAGCCCAGAGGTGAGTATGACCTGCCATCAGAAGGAGATGCCAGAGAAGAGCAGAACACTGTGGTCCCATGAGGTTTCCTCCCAGTGAGGGACTTTCTGAGCCAGAATAGGATTTCTCTCGCACAAAGCTCCCTTTGAATGGTGAAGACTTTTACCACCCACAGCATCTCATGTCTCAGCACAATTAAACATGGTGCTGAGTGTCACAGCATCACCTGTTTGGAAGATCTGCTGCGATCACCTTTTTATTGCATCCCATGTAAGAACGAAAACAGGCAAACAAAGCACTGTTTATCTCCTGCTGTAACAATCACCCACCTCTTAGAATTCATATAAACCCCATGAATTCTTGAACATTAATTCAAGATTTTCTCCATTCAATAATTAACCATGAAAGCATTTCTTGTTTTCAATATTGATGTCTTCTGGATGCAAAATATACATGCAAATACAAAGGCCACACACATGGGAGGGATCCACCGCAGGTTAAAATGTGCTATCCACAGAGTTTATGAGCACACTGGTATACTCCATGGATAATGTAGTTTTAGTTTTATGGATTTAGGGCTGCAGGTGAAAGATTTAGCTAGCTGGAGAAGAGCCCAAGAGCCCTGAAAGAAACAGGGAGGATTGCAAAGGAAGGGAGACGTTCTCCTAATGGATTTTCAGTCTCTACCCTTACCCTACAGAAAGACTCCAGTTCTTGTGTCATATGTCAGAAGAGCATTTCCACATTGAGTTGCCAGCAAAGCGGTGGGCAGGTGACCATGGGACTGCAGATGCCCCAGTCCATGTTGAGTGCAGAGCACAATAGAGCCCTGAAGGTGGTCTTGGTGGCACAGAGGAATAGACAGGATGGTAGAGGGGCCAGTGCCTGGTGTGCAGACCCCGAGGGACACTGTAACCCATTCAGGTGTGTTTGCACCCCACTCTTGATCCATGGTCCCCTCGGAGCTTCCCTGAGTGGGCAGGAGAAGAGGCTGGCACCGACCCCCACGTCTGTGCAGCTGATGTCAGAGCTCAAAGCCAAGTGTGCCATTTCTCCATTGGCATGAGCAGGTCCCCTGGTGTCACCTCTGGGGCAAAAATGGGTAAATTCAGGCTGAGGAGAGGACATGGTGCCAGAGCACACAAAAACCTGCCACCAGGGACTGTCCCTTTGCCTTTTGGGAAGGGGCAGCAGCCTGGATTAGGGTTAAACGGATTTGTGCTTGCAGGACCCTGGGTCTCTAATTGGGTTTTTTTTTAATTCCTGTAATCCTGGATGATTTGGAGCAGATGCTTTGAGATTACTGCCAGTGCCCAAAGGTGACTGCAGGAAGAAAACAGTCAGTGCCTGGCTGGCAGCAGTGCTGTGGGCTTGGGGTGTTGCTGTTGTTGGGGGTCTTCTCCTTGCTTAGAGAGGCTGCAGCACCAGTAAGGGTTGGCCCGGCCTGGGTTTTGGCCCTCCATTAGGATTTGGAATGACTCGAAGTCACCTTTGCCCTCCCAACAGCCTGCAGGTGGCAGGGGATAAAGCCCATTTCCCAGGAGATGGCTGATGGGAAAGACAAAACCATAAGGAGTTGCCAGAGAGAGTTTATTTTTCCTGCCTGCTCCTGAGCATGTGTGAAAATCCCCTGGGTGTTGGCAGAAACCCTCACACCTGAAACCCCAACGTGAAGCTGTGAAGGTGCCCCACCAGCCAGACACGGCCTCAGTGGATCCTGTGAGCGAGACCTTTCTGTAAAACCCATCAAAGGATGAGGCTCCAACTGCTGTTGAATAAAAAACATCAAATATTAATGGGGGCTTACTTTTCAAAAGGCAGGGACACGACAAGGGTTATGGTTTTAAACTAAAGGAGGGTATATTCAGTCTGGATACAAGGAAGAAACTCTTAATTATGAGGGTGGTGAGGCACTGATAGAGGTTGCCCTCAACAACCTGGTCTAGTTGAAGGTATTCCTGCTCATTGCAGAGGGGTTAGAACCATAAAGGTCACTTCCAACCAAAACCACTCTGTGATTCTGTGATTCTATGAAAACCTGTTAAACAGACTCTTTTCCAGGGTGCTGCTGGAGTTGAGTGGTTCCTGCCTGGCTTTTGCAGGAAAGACCAAGGGACAGCATTGACCAGAGAGACAGCAAGAAACATGGGAGAGGAAGGTAATGGGTTTGGTCCAAGGGACAAGTGAAGGGGTTGTTCAGCCTGGAGAAAAGGAGGCTCGTGAGGGACCTTACTGCTCTCTACAACTCCCTGACAGGAGGTTGTAGACAGGTGGTTGTCAGTCTCTTCTCCCAGGTATCAAGTGACAGGACTAGAGGAAATGGCCTCAAGTTGTGCCAAGGTAGGTTAAGGTTGGATATTAAGAAAAATTTAGTCACAGGAAGGGTGGTCAGGCATTGGAACAGTCTGCTCAGGGCAGTGGTGGAGTCCCCATCCCTAGAAGTGTTCAAAAGGTGTGTGGATGTGGCACCTGGGGACATGGTGCTGCGTTATCGGTTGGTTGGTGATCTCAGGGGTCTTTTCCAACCTTAACAGTTCTGTGATTCTATGAAAATGAAGTTTCCTCTATACCAGCTCAGGGAATTCTGAGGACATTTCAAAAAAACCCCAGCCTATAACCAGCTTCTGCACAATGGAAAAGTTCATTTAAGATGATGCCCAAGAATTCTTGGGTTTTCTTGGCACAACAGGACTCTTTACTGTCCCCTCACCAGTTCTTCCTTCCTCTATGTCTTCATAACTCTGGGCAGGATGAGCCATAACCTGTATTCAATCTATGGGAAAGGGCTGCCTAACCAGATACAAAGTATTAGGAGGCTGGATCCAAAAGCAAACCTGTGTTTGTGAGTTCCAGCAATAATTTTGCAAATCTCTAATGCTGCAAGTTCAAGCAGCCATTAAGGCTAAAATCTCTTCCCTGATCTTAAATATTTAACAAATACCATACAAAGGCGTGTAATACCTGCAATATTCATGACCTTGGTGACAGGCTGAAAACACTTGGATTTGCATGGGGTTATTTGAGGTTTTCCTTTGAAGACCAGTAGATTTCCGTCTCTCCTTTATCACTGAACATTGCCATACAACATTAATAGCATATAACCCATTATTCATAGGCCATTTGTGATATTATGATGGCTCAGAGGTGGGGTTGCAGTAAACAAAAGCATATCTTAAAAAGCTTAAAGAAGATATGTGTGCAGGCTGACTTGTATGAGACACAGATTAACTACGATTATTAGTAAATACAAGCCCCAAGCCAGGAAAGCACTTAAGCACAATCTTATGCCCCATTGGCTTCCCAGGGCATCAGTGCCTGGGAGAATTCAGCATGTACCAATGCTCAGTGTTGGCTCAGGGTGTGCAGGAGTTGTGAGTGTGGTGCCAGGGCTCTCACATGAAAGCTGTGGTGTAGGTGGATACCAGTGGTGTCTTCCTCATGGAACAGGTATTGTCTTCCTCCTTCACTTGGAAAGGAAGAGAAGAGTTTATTTGATAATGTTAACATTACATGTTTGGATAGAAAAGCTTACAGCCAGGCAGTTTTATTGTTGCTTGGCAGAGCCAGCTGCTTAGAGAGGCTTTGGGCTGGGCTATTTAAAGGTGCCATTGATCCCCACCTACTCGCTGCATCCAGGAATCTCTGTGGCTGGGAAGGAGTGGGACCTCAGACGTGCCAGGGGTGGCAGGAAGAAAGGGGGTCCAGGACACTCCAACTCCAGGAAAGCATGAATGTGTGAGTGAGGATTGCAGATGTGTGTGGTAGTGGTGTGGCCACAAGGAGACATGGATGATCAGAGCTGTGTCTGTGTTCCCACGTGCAGTGTCAGGCTCTGGATCTGTCTCAGTGTCGAGGCAGGGCTCACCTAGCTGTCACCAATCATCTCTGCATTGATCAGCCATGGAAACACCCTCCTGAACCACACCAGGGCTGGCCCAGGCAAGGTGGCAGCAGGGACAGGAAACAGGAGCAGTGGGATCCCATGGCCAGGGCAGCTGTCAGAGGAGGAGCTGGAAATGTTTGGGTTTTTCAAATTTTATTTTCCCCTTGACAGGTACAGAAGTGTCATAGAATGGTAGAACGGTTTGGGTTGGAAGGCACCTTAATGACCATCTCATTCCAACCCCACTGCCACGGGCAGGGACACCTTCCACTGGACCAGGTTGCCCCAAGCCCCATCCAGCCTGGCCTTGAACACTTCCAGGGATGGGGCAGCCACAGCTTCTCTGGGCAACCTGTGCCAGGGCCTCACCGCCCTCACAGTCAAGGATTTCTTCCTAATATCCAAACTAAACCTGCACTCTGTCGGTTTAAAGCCATTTCTCATTGTCTCATCTCTCCAGACTCTTGTCAAAAGTCCCTCTCCAGGTCTCTTGTAGACCCTTCAGGTACCAGAAGGTGCTTTGAAGTCTCCCCAGAGCTCTGTCTTCTCCAGGCTGAACAACTCCTTCTCTTTCAGTGTGTCTTTATAGGTGAGATGCTCCAGCCCTCTGAGCATCCTCGTGGCTTCCTCTGGATTCACTCCAACAGTTCCATGTATACCTGAAGTAAAGTTCTGAGTAAGGACCTGGCCTCCAGCTCCCACTTCAGCCTTTCTCTTCCTGATTAAAGCTGCTCCCCTTGACTCAGCCCCTGGCTCCTGGCCCCACTCGGGAGCGAAAAAACCTTTACATTGGGGCGAGGGGTTGGATGCACCCGTGCTTGGCGCCGCGTCCCTCTCAGCCACGACTCATCCAAAACCCAAGACTTCCAAAGAAAAGTGAATCCCTGCGTGTCCGGGGCCGGTCCCGGCGCTGCCACGGAGTAACAGCTCCACCGTGTGAGAGCCGGGATCGCAGGCACCGACTGGCTCCCGACAGCCGCAGCTGTGCCCTTTCTTCACTGTTCAGTCATTACTACATCTTGGGTTTTTAGTATAAAGTACAAACCAAACCAAGACCCCCTCTGCTGATCCCCAGGGCAGCTTCTTCCCGGCCCTCATGGAAGAACACGGTCATTATCCAGGACTGGAGGACCCAATGTTCAGCATCCTCCGGATTACAGCCTGCCGCGCTGCATCTCGTCAGAGCCTGCAGTAACCCCGCGCGGGCCCTGCTATTTGCTTTACCCCACTTTTGGCCACTGGCTGTGGGACACAGACCGTCCTCAATTCTGCTTTTCTGCTTCTTCCAAAAGGACAAGGTCACCGGTTCCTCATTTTTTTGGTTTGACTTGTAATTTCTCCAAGGGTTGCAATGGCTTAACAGTCCCACTGGGGTTTGACCCTTGCCAGAACTGTCCAAAGACAGCAAACCACAAAGCTGTGTTTTGTGCTCACTCAAATTTGCTTCCTCGGGGTCCAATCCCATCCTTCTTATGGAGTTCCCAGTTCAGTGCTGAGCACAGCCAGGTCAGGGCTCTCCTGGGGCAGCTTCAGAGTGCTGTAGGACTGGGTGTCACATCCACAAATCTTAGCAGGACCTTGGACAAATGGTCCAGCCAAAGCACATGGAGCCATGCCCATATGATACCAGGGTATTGCTCCTGTGATGGGGCACTGCTCCTGCTGGGGTGGGACCTGCTCCAGGAAAATGCCAGGGATGATATCTGTGAGATAAGGGCTGTCAAACCTCATCTTCCAGCCTGGTGAATAAAACCATAGGGCTGTGCTAGAGCCACATAAGAAGGACCTCTGGGGTCACATGAGTTGTATTTGGGGTTCTCAACTCCCTGGGATTTCTCTCTGGCTTTGCTGCCCTGTAAAAGACAAACCCGCCTCATTTGGATACATCAGTCCTGGGTCAAGATAGGAGGTTATTCGTTCCTAGTGCTTTTGGTACCTGCTGCCATTCCCTGCTGCCCACTCCCTCCCTCCCTGGTGATCCCTTTGCTTCAGTTGCTTGCATAGAGGGGAACACATTTATTTCCACAGCAATCCCCACAAGTGTTTGCTGTCAGTGCCTGCCCTTCTCTGATGAGATTTGGTGGTCAGACACCCCTGCAGTCCCCAGGAAAGCCGTGGTGGGTGCCAGGATTGTCTAATCCTTGCAGGACAAATCCCTGACAAAAATTACACCCTCTTCCCTCTCCCCAGAGATGTCTTTGGCTGCAGCTGATGCCAAGCCATTCCACAAAAGACCTAAATCCTGCGGGATCTGAACTCTGGGAGAGGAAGTCCAAGTCTTTTGATGCCACCTTGTGGAAACCTCGCTACCCTGCCATCACTAGTGCCAGCGTCACCTCAGGGTGTTGTCGGGGGCAGGCTGGAGTGCTGATGGCTGGGGAATATTTTGGGATGAGGTTGGGTGTAGCTGATATACTTAAGGCTCAGGGACGCCCAGAAAAGCTGCTCTGGAGGGACGAGGTTCCTCCCAGATGAGCAGCCACCGAGGGGAGCGCAGCCAGTCCTCTGGCAATTGCAATCAGTTGTGTTGTCACACGATGATCATGAGCTTTATGCCAAATCAAATGATACACCCAGGGAAAAGCAGATGAGATGTGGGGCATGGAAGAGCGTGCTCTGGCTTGTTCTCCTTGTACCTCTCTATCCTCTTGTGGCAAGTGGTGTGGCAAGAAAAGCAGCTGTTCTCAAAAGGATGGAGAGAGCTGGAGTGAGCCTTGGACAAGCTTTAGGCATGTAAACCCAAAATTGCAGTGCAAACCCATGCAAGCTCATCAGCCTCCCAGTGAGGTCCAAATTCCTGTCCACCCTGCTTGGAACAGAAAATCATCCATGCTTGCACTGCTGCCCACATCTGCCCTGGCAAAGTCCTCTCCCATGGAGAAGGGTAACCAGGTGATTACATGTCTCCAGGTGTGCTCTTGGTATTTGAATATCTGGACAGGATCAAGAGCTTCATTAAATATAATTACAAGTGTTTTATGTCCATAAAATACTACCCCCCCAAAAAAGAGGAGTTACACATACCCCCCATCCACTGGAGCCACAAGAATTTCAAATACATCCCTCCCAGGAAATCATCCTTGCCAGCAGGCTATGAGCTGTAGGGTGATGAATTCTTGGAGGACAAGAGGGTCCTTTCCTCCTGTTGAACCTGGACAACAGCAAAGTCAAGAATTTTCCTCTGCTCCTGGTTCATCAGACACAGGTTTTACTGTCTCCAGCAGGAAAAGATTTTGGCTAATACAACAGGTAGGTTGGTGCCTGAGTGGTACCTCTCTGAAAGACAGAGCTTCCCAGACATCACACAGCATCAGACATCCCCCAAGCTACAAATTTATACACAATCTGTGCCTTAAATCTTTTTATCTTGCTTCAAGCCTATATATCCTGATGACACACAGCTCAGTATTTCAGTCCCTAACACTATCTTCTGATATCAAATACAAGCACCTGTATGTCTTTTTAATTTGGAAAATACGGACAACGAACAAGTATCTTAAAATCTGAACATAAATAGGAAGATGAAGTATTTTTGTGTGCTTTCCTGTATTTAATTTTGTCTTCCTTTTACATTGACATGCTCTGCTTTACAGTTTAGAAACCACAACAGCTTCAATAACAGTAAAACCTGCAAATTAAATGACCACAAATCAGGTGCCCACAACAAATGCAGCAGTCAGTGAGGCCTGGCTGATTTACATTCAAGTTGTATTTCAGGGCTGATTTACATTCAAGTTGTATTTCAGGGTATTGGCTCTTTCAAGGTGTTCTTGCAAACTTATATTACCACCTGGGGTACTTTGGAGGAGTAAAACCTGCATAGGAGGTCAAAAGAAAAATAGTCCTTGTTTTCCAGATGCAGAATGGGAAAACACACAGCACCATCCCTGCTCTGGGAGGGCAGTCCCAGGGATGCTGCTCTGCCACTTACATGGTTGAAAAAGGAATTTATTGAGAGAATGAGGAAATATTTGCTAAATTCTCTCCTGTACCATGAAACTTCTGTTGGATATCAACAAGTGTGAAGTCCTGGGGAAGAAGTCATAACCAATCCCAAGCCAAAAGCTGTGTAAATGTGACCCTCTGAAAAGTCAGGTTTAGGAATTCTTTCTTAGCAGCAATTTTCAGCTTGATATGTTATCACTCAAACATTTCTTGTTTTGTACTGCCGGAATTGCCTTTGAAAAGGCACGGCATGTTCTCATGTTTTCCTTTCCCTTAAAAACTTTTAGGATTGAATCACAAATGATATTTTCTTGTGAAATCCAGCTCCTCTGCCTGAGAGACCACAGGGATGGACAGCAGTATAACATTTCTTCCTAGATATGACAGAAATGTGTCCATAAATGTAAACATCTGGCTCCATTGCAAAGTAGGTCAGAGCTCATCTGTCAAAGAAGGATTTGTCAGAGATACAGGGAATTGCGGTTTTTTCACTCCTGTCTCGTTTATATGGTGGCAAAATCAGAGCTGCCTTTGCCCCCTATAGGTGCTGGGAGATGGTGGCTCTGCCCTGAGGGTGTAAATATTCCCTGCAGTGGAATTACAGTGTGACTGATCCCTCTCCTGTGTGTCCTGTACGGGTTCCCTTTCAAGTGAAGCTCCCCAGACTGGTTGGTGATGCCACACCAGTCTGCACCAGTGTGACCCAACACACAGACCTGCTGCCCTAAGCCTTGGCCTAGGGAACAGGGCCAGCAGGAAGGAAAGAATGTGGGATAAAGTTGTATCTTGGCTGGTGCTGTGGCTGCTGCTGGGTGTTTGTAAATGCTCTGCAGGCAAAGCTGTCACCCCATGGTTTAGGTGCCATCAGGTGTGACTGTGGCCAACTCTGTGTTGCCCATCCCTGAGACTCCTCTCCCTTTAACCTGAGCATCATTCCAGCATGGGGGGGAAAAAAGACTTTCCAAAACAGTGTGTATCTACTGAAAATTACAAGAGAACAGTTTCTTGAAACGATAGGAAGTCTGTCAGGCTGCTCTGAGGGCAAAACCCCCCAGGTCTGGGTGTCACCTCCTCAGTGTGGTCCCTGGTACCTGATCAGCCCTGTGGCATCAGCCTCGCCACTTCCAGCCCCGACAGCACATGCCCTTCCTCCCTCTGTCTCCAAAACGCAGCCCTTGGGCTCTCCTGCCCAGAAAACTGCAGAGGGAGCATTCCCGGCCTGTCATGGGATGTCTCCCCAACCCAGGCAGCCTCCAGCCGCTGCCCCTGCCCTGCACATTTGTACCCATGCCCTGCGCTGGGAACAGGTCCCAGAAACCCTCCAGGCACGTCCCAGCCTAAGGAAATGCCCGAAGCACATGCTCCAGCCCGGAGGTAGCACAGCGGGGCCACTGTTGTCTCCCGGGCTTGCCAAAACCCCCAGTAATTAAAATCATTTCCCTGCAGTCAGCAAAGGACGCTGCGGTTCCCGGCAAAGGCGGTGGGAGCTGACTCAGGGGTAGGTGAGCGCGTCGGGCTCCCACAGAGGGGACCACGCCGGCTGGCAAGCTGCTTCCCTCTGCAAATAGCCGGGCAGGGAGGATAATCCCTGTCCACTTCTGGGAAAGCCGGGGCTGTCCCCGCAAGGGCCTCCCATGGTAAGGGTCATCCGTCTGCCCCCCTGGGCTGAGCTCAGGCAGGGCGGGCAGAGGGGTCAGCGCTGATTTGGATCCAGAGCAAAGCCTGAGCCAGTGCTTTGGCCCTGATTTACTGCGGCGTTACAGGAAACTGGGAGGAATCAGTTCCAATCCCAGCTTTCCAGGAAGGGTTATCCAGGTAAAACTGGAGCAACGGGGTGTGAACTGATCCTGGGGAATCTCAGCAAAAAGTTACTGGTGGGAGAAGAAACGGGGGGATGTTGAAAGGGGCAGGGAAAGCATCAGCCATGAGACGGAAGGGGCCGATGAGGAGCAGTTTTTCTTTCTCTTTGCAAATAAGAGGGGTCAAAATGAAGTGTGGAGCCGAGCCTGGGTGTAACACCATCCACCTCACCCGTACCACAAATGGGATGGGCTGCCAGGCCCCCTTCCAGCACCACCACTCCTCTCAGAAACTTTATTTGCAATTTTTCCAAGGAGTCTGGTGCTGCCTCCACTATCCTCTCCTCACCAGACCAGAGCCCCACTGTGCCTGCAGGAAGAGCCAGTCCCTGCCTCATTGCTTCCCCAGTCTCCACAAACACGGCTGGCACGGGGCTCTGGGAATTGCTTCCTTTGGTTTATTTCCATTTAGTGAAACAGCCTGGGAGGAGAATGGCTGGCTCTGCCCACAGCCCTGCCCTGGCTCACTCTCTCCCATGCAAGACAGAACAGGCAGGACATGAAAAGTCCATGGAGCATCTACAGGCATGTGTGGGTCTTGCTTATAGATGGGAAACAGACACAGAGGGGACTGTGGTGGAGAATGGAGTGGTGTGGGGAGAGGGAAGGCTGCTGCCTCCCCCCACCAGTGCCAGCCTCTCCTGGAAAACTTTCTTTGAAATATTTTAACATAAGCAATAAAGAGTGACTGAGGGGATCCAGTGTCCTTGCTGTGTCCAGGAGCAGAGATGCTGCTGGGTCTGTGGGTGCACAGAGGCACCAGGGCACAGGTGGGTACCAGCTCCAGGAGAACAGTGGTACCTCGATGGACCTCACCTAGGCTTGCTCATCAGCTCATGGACCACTCAGGACACCATCAGCTTTCTACAGAAAAGCCAGATTTGTTTGTGCTTGAGTTTGAGCCGGTTTGGAGCAAAGAGAGCTGTGTCCATGGAGCAGTAATGCAGGGATGCATTTCTAGGGGCTGAACCCCACAGTGATGGGTTGGAAATCAGAGGAGGAAAAGGTTAGGTCCCAAAACATAGGAAGGTTTTTGAGAGATGTTCCTGTGCAGGTATGGCCATACCTTTGCAGCCCTCAGGTGCTATGAATGATGGCAATCAGTGCTTTCCCACCCAGGCAAAAGGGCAAACTATGTACATCAGCATGTGCAGGTGTGCCCATATGCCAGGGAGTCAAAAGGAATGTCAGAGAAATCGGGCAATCAGACAAATGAGCATCTTTTGTCTGAGGAAGGTCAGGGAAGGATGTCTGTGAGCCCATTGGAGGTGTTCTGCACGGCATGTTATTTTCTGGAGTAGGCTGAGTTCTATTTCTGAATGCAAAAGACCCAAATTTCACCACATTAAAACATGAACGAAATTTTTCCCATTTTTCTCCAACACTTCCTTTCACCCCAAGCAGTGAGCAAGCTACAAAATATCAGCTTCACCTTTAGAATAAAAAAATCCAGAAAAAAAAAATGCACATGGAAAGCTCAGGTTTATTGCCAAGTTTTGATGCAGTAAGGATGTGACTCAGTGCCTGTGAAGTGAAACATTTACATTTCTTCTGCTGAATCAAATTCAGGCTGGAGTGTGACCCTCGGGAGCCCCAGCCCTTGGGGACAGACCTCCTGGCCTTGCCAGCCCTTGGATGGGGCTCCCATCCCTATGCATGATCCAAGAGCTGAGAGATGGGGCCTGGTGTTGGGTCCAACTCATGGAAGGCCTGATGTCCACAGAACCTGCACCCCAGACCTCATGAAGCCCTGCAGGCAGCTGAACTTTGACCTCAAGCTGACCAAAAAATGACACGTTTTGGTTCCTTTCAGCAAACTTTTCATTTTAATTTCTCCCTCTGCAAAGCTAAAGGATCCTGATGGCTCAAGCTATTGTGTCAGCTGACTTTTCCATCCAAAAATAACACTATTTTTGATGCAAAATCCTCAGTCTGCTCTGTTTTAACTCTCCCCAGAGCCCTGTAACTCTGTGTGTGCAGGGATGCCTGTGTGTCCTCTGGCACAGTTTTGCACATGGAAAGAAAGAACTTTTCCCTACCTGAATGCTCATTCCTGTTATTGAACCTCTTTGAAGTCGAGCAATAAAAAGCCCCTGTACCCACATGCAGAGCTCCAGACCAGCCCTTTAAAGTCTCAGATGCAAATTTCACTGTAAATGTACCAAAAAATGTGGAGGCTGCTGCAGACTATTGCATCAGTCTCATGACTGAGTGGTTCTTCAAATAAATACCTGCAGATAGGAGAATGTCCTCATTCCACCCACAAGGTGTGAGTATCTCCCTGCTGGGATATCCTTGCCTCAGTGTGGCCAGAGGGCTGGGCACCTCACCATCAAAAAGGCTGTAGGATGATTGCCAGAAGAACAAAATAAATAAAACTCTGTGCCCTTGCACCGGAATAAACAATTTAAGAAGGGAAGCCAGGACATTTGTGGAAGCAACTGCAGGGTGTGCTTGTGTTTAGCTGCAATTCAGGAGCCATGGCAGGGCAGTGGGATGTGTGGAGGTACAATAAAACACCCAGAAACATCACAGTTCTCTGACACGAGACATTGCAGTGCCTTTTCCACACTGCCTCATTTTCCCTCACAACTAGACAGAAAATGGAGCAGTGGTCAGGGATGGGGATGGGTATTTTAACCTTCTTGCAGTAGATGAGAGCAAAGCCTCATTCCCACAAGGAGTGCACAGTTGGCATCCACTTCTCTGCCTAAATGCATCTTCCACTCTATCCCTCCAAAATGGGGGAAATGAGAGACTTCAGTCATGGATGTGTTCTGAGCCTGTAGAGCCATGAAACAAAGGCTCTTCCTGCCTGATCCATGGGAATGTGTCTTAGCTGGAGCTCCAGAAAAGCTTGAGAATCATTTCTGGATGAGCAGGGAGAAGATGCACAGAGACATCCAGGCAGAAGATATATTGGAGAGTGATGAACAGGGAATGAACAGAACCAGATTTGAGTGTATTTATGTTAAAAAGAGGCAAAAAGAAAACCTCTTAAGTTTTAGTAGGCAGAGGCACTGACTGGCCAAGCCTGGTTTTCAAGATACCCCAAGGCACAACCACACTGGCAACCAGGTCACATGGAGACATGGATAAAGCAGCTCCCAGGGCTGCTGGAGATCCTCTGCATGACCTTGGGTACATCACTGTGTTTGTCCCTTTGCGTTCCTCAGAGATGGGCTAAATCCTTTTTGTCCCCACATTCTTCACCCTGCTGCCAGCTCTTCTGCTGAAGGAGCTGCCCCATCCGTATCCCAGCCACATTCCTAAATGGAACAAGCACAGTACCCAAGACTTGTCCTCTCCTGCACCACTTGGTTTCTCCAGGTGATGGTCTGGTCCCAGCCCAGCTACGTGAGAGGGCCTGCCCAGTCCAAACAGAGACTCTGCCCAGCTACAACCAGGAGGCACCTTGAGAAAGTATGAAAACAAGCAGCGAGAATAAACATCCGGATGAGGGCTGAGGAGGGAAACCAAAACACTGAGGGAAGCCAGGAATAATAAGAACAAAAAAACAAATAGAAAAGAGCTAACGGGAGCAACAGATCTAAAAATAAAATGAAAGAACAGCGCCAGGGTGGAGGGGCTGGGATATTTTGGGGTCTGGCAAAACATGTAGGACTTGTGGGGCTCAGTTTTGCACTTGTGGGGCTCAGCCCTGGGGCAGAGCTGGCCTCTCCTCTCACTGCCTTCTCTCCCAGATATGTGGAAGGATGGAGACTGTGCTGGCCTATGGGTCTCTGTGAGGCACAGACCACATCTGCTCAGACCAGGACTTGGGGGGAGAAGTGTCTCCTGTACACCCCAAATCAGGGATGTCCTTCCTGGCAAGAACCACTCCCTGGTTATCCTGGGAATTGCCCCAGTACGGCTCTGCAAATCCTGCCATTCCAGAGCTACGCACTTGCCCCAGCATTTATATCCAGAGATGACACCACTGAAAATCAAACCACTGAAAACCCATCTGTTGGTTCACATTCCCTGAAGCCCTTCAGTCCCTCAGGCCCAGGTCATATGGAATCAGGAGTGGAAGAGAAGTAATTTCTTTGTGTTTTCTTTTCCTGACGGAACTGACTCACAGAGGAAAGGGTCTACAGGACAGACTCCGCACCTGTCTGGCTCTCATGGACAGGGAGCATGGAGTGCACAAACCCCCAGTGGTTTGGAGATGGACATGGAGCCATTAGGAGTTGGGTTTAAACCTCCCCCCAGGAAGCAACAGCCAGGCAGGGACTGATCTCTACTTACTCCAAGCTGACCACAGGGCTTCTCTGAATAAGCACCTTCTTTCCAAGGAGGGTCCAAACCCCTCCAAGACATTCAAACATTTCATTTATCTTTGAGGTGCCTCCCATTTTTCCTGCTGCTCAGGGCTGTGAACTTGCCCCCATGACCTTTTAATTGCAATTTCTCCCTCACCCTGGCACCAGCACTGGCTCCTTGAGGTGGTATTTCCATGGTGGGACCCAAGAGCTGCAGGGAGCACACTGGAGTAAAGGAAAAAACTTTGGCCACCTCTTGGCCCCTGACTCAGAGCAGTTTCCCTCTCTTGAAAGCAAGATGAGTTGTGTCACCCCACACTGGGTTGAGGTGCTGCTGCCACCAGACTCACCACGCCAGACCTCCCCTTTCCTGCTCTTGGAAGCCCAAGGGCTGGAAGTCCATGGCCACCTAATCTAAACCAACGGTGAATTTAAAAGATGGGGGAAAATAAAACCATAAAAATTAAAGAAATCAGTCTGGATGGAAAGCCAAGGAGGCCACGTGCCAGGAAAGTGAGCCGCCTGCCAGTTTGGCATGGAGTGAATGCCTGGCCTGTTGAGATGAAACACTGGAGCTGGGCATGCTGAAGAGGCACTTTGTCTTCAGGGGAAAGGAGCCGTGGAGAAGAGGACAGGGACAAGGATCAGACAGAGCCTGAATGACAGGTGAGCCCCAAACACACACTTGAGCATGAAGATGAGTGTGGGGGAGGATGAAGGCACGTCCCCAGCAGGGACTAGGCTGGTGTTTGTCAGCACAGCCTCATAAATGACAATAGTGCAGCTGCTGTAGACAGGCTCACACTGAAACCAGAGCTGGAGATGCACAGAGCAAGGCACAGTCCCCGCCAAGCCCAATGAGAGCGCTGGGTTGTGGAGCAGCTGGGAAGGGCTCCCAGTGAGTCAGGGAGCACATGGTGACAGGGCAAGGAAGAGAGGGATGAGACCAAGAGCAGCATGTGATGCACCAACCCTAACAGTCAGAGGTTTAAAGGACGGTGAAGGTCCCAGATCCCTTTTCCTGTGCAGGAATGAGACACCCAAATCAGCACTGAGTGCTGAAATTGGGGTGCAGAGCAGCAACCCTCAGGCTCCTCCCAGGCCGCCCCTCACCAGAGGCAGAGGAGGTGGGGGGGCCATGCATGACTTTGCCTGCTTCCCACCTCTGGCAGCACATGCTGGCAGAGGGCACGGGCTGCTTTCCAGGATCCAGTCTCTCCTTGGCTCCTTTCCCTGGCTCCCCAGGACACGGCACAGCAGACAGTAAACCAGCCCCTCTCCGTGGGCTGGTTTCTTATGACCCAACGCAAAGAGACTGTGAAAGAAGCAGCCGTGGCCAAGTTTCCCCTTGTTTTGACTTTCCCCGTTTCATTTTGTCTGGGTCCAAGTGGTGGGTTTCGAATCCAGCCTCTCCCTTTTGCGGCATCCCCGCTGGTCCCAGCGGCGCTGTAAGAAAACAAGGAGTTGGAGGCAGCCGGCACCTCCCTGGCTCCGAAAGCTGCACCCGGCAGGGTCCCGGTTGGATCCTGGGATGGACTGGCAGAGGGGTGGGGGAAATGCACTGCTACTCTGCATCTTTGCTGGGGAAAAAAAAAAAAAAAAAATTCAAAATGGATCATTCAAGTGCGAGTCTAAGCTTTCAAATATGGGGGGGTTTTCTTCACAAAAGTCTCGCAGTTCTGTCCACACCAAGGCTGGAGAGCTTTTCCAGCAGGTTTCTCCTAAAAATGCCATGAGGCTCCTCCTCTGGCCCCGGTGCATCCCAATCCTCAGCCATACCCTCCTGCAGCTTCAGTCCTCACCCTGCAGCCCGCTCAGGGTGAAGCCCTCGCAGTCCCCCTTCCCAAAAGCGGGTGGCCCATGAGAAGTCAAATGCTTTTCATACCCTAACCCACACAGGCAGAAGATAAAAAGGCAAACGCGGTCTCACAGTGCTCTCTCCCAGGTTTGCTGTGGCTGCATTCCCTCACCTCCTTTCCTCTGGGCATTGCCCGCCCAGCTGCACAGCATCCCGGCTCAGGAGCTGGGAGGACAAGTGACGGGTAAACAGAGTTTTGCCATGGAAACGCTTCTTCAACAAAGAGTTGCAAATTTTCACAGCGAGTATCTGGTTTCCTCCAAACTTACTTGTTGTTGTTTCTGAAAGCTGCCCAGCCGGTCTGGATCTGGCTTTCCTGAGCACTTTTTTTCCCCCTAATGCTGAATTTTCAGGAGCTAGGATCTCCCTGCTCTGGAGTCCTTTGGTGAGGGTTTTTGGTTACTTTTTCTTTATGTTTCTATCCCTTTTTCAACATAAATGGAGGTGATAGCAACTCCTTTGGGCTTTTCTGCAGGGTCTTCCTCACTGAGAGGTTAATTCTAATGATCATGGAATCACAGAAGACCTTGGACTGGAAGACCTTAAGGATCATCCAGTTCCATCCCCCTGCCATGGGCAGGGACACCTTCCACTAGACCTGGTTGCTCAGAAACCCATCCAACCTGGCCTTGAACAGTTGCAGGGTTGGGGTAGTCACAGTTCCTCTGGACAGGCTGTGCCAGGGCTTCAACACCACCAGAGTGCAGAATTTCCTCTAAGCTAAATCTCCCCTCTTTTGATGATGGGTGAATTAGGAAGGAACACTTAGATTTTTAGGATAAGAAGAGTTCGAATTGGAGAGGTGGGACCAGGCAGCTGCTCTGGACCACATCAACACATGGACATGTGGGAAAATCCAGGCTTTTTGCAGTGCCAGTGAGGAGTGGTGATAATTTGGGATAACGCTGGCTAAAGCTCCTAAAGGACACACCTAAGCACAGGAAGAAGCAAAAGACCATGTCCAGCCCTACAGCTGGATATTGGAGATGATTCCTGCAGGGTGCTTTGGTCCATCTGGGGTACTATGACAGCGTGAAGATGTCCCTGTGTCCAAAGACCCCCGTGGGCGGATCTCACTCCATCCCTGTGACCCAGCGCTTCCTTTCCCCCGCTGGCTTTTTCTTGCTTTATTTGTTCAGACAGTGGGGAGGCAGAGACAGGGCGCGTCCCTGGCGTGTCCCCCCGTCCCCGGGATGTGCCCAGAGAGCCGGCGGGGTGACAGCAGGTGGCACTGCAGCCCCAGAAACGAGCTGCGGCTGCCGGGCGCTGACCCACCCCGCTCCCATCCCGCTCCCCCATTCCCACTCTTACACTCCAGCTTCTACACTCACACTCGTCCCGCTCCCATTTCCTCTCCCGCTGATGCTCACACAGTCACTCACACTGCTATACTTCCAATTCCACTCCAAATTCCACACTGCCACTCTGATACTCCGAACTCCTGCACTCCCATTTCCACTCCCACACTCCCCGCTCAGGGCTCAGGCACAGCAGCCCCCCTGCACCCCGAGGCACATCCCCCACCTGGGATGTCCCCAACCCTCGTGATTTCACACACCACCAAGCAGTAGAGTTTGGGATATTATTCCTAACCCATGCCAGAGCAGGGTGCCTAGGGAAATCCTGTGCACAGTGAGGGTTTGGAGCATGGGTAAGACCTCTGGCAGCAATGGGACTTGCTGCTGGCTTTTTTCGGTGCAAGAGGCTGAACGTGCCAGCTGCTTGTGAACTGGGAAAGCAGGAAGAGGGAAGAAATCCAAGAAATCAAGGTAGCCTGGACAAGGTGCAATCACAAGGCACTGCAGGCATGGGGGATTTAGGGAAGAAACCCAAGTTGCTGTAAAACTGTGAATGTGAACACAGAATTTAAAGAAAACACAACATCCTTCCATAAACTGTACTGATTTATGCCAGTGAATTTATACCCATCTCTCCAGTTGTGCCTGCTAAGAATAAAACAAGGGATGCACCATAGCCTCTGCTCCCATCCTATAACCCCTCTGTGAGCTCAGGCTTTATTTTTAGCCTGGCTTCCTCTGTCTGATCTGATTTCTCTGGAGAGAAGATTTTTTTTCTGCTAAATGCCACCCTCCTGCTAGAAACTCCTATTCTCCCCAGCACTGCTGGAGGGGTTGACCTTTTCAAGCAAATTTGAAAGACAATTGGGTCAAATTTGGAAAAAACCTGACAGTTAAACAGCAAAAAGTGAGATTAAAAGAGCATCCTGGGGTGAGATAGACAAGCGGGACACAGACATCAGAGTAGCTGGTCAGTGGCTCCAGGAAAGGCAGCATTACCACAGGAGGAAGGAAAATAGGATATTTTCCTTCTTTCTTTCTTTGATTTGACTGGTGTGTCATTGCCAAGCTCTTGGTGTCTCTCTTTCAGGCAGTTTGCTGCGAGTGCTCAGTGTTGGTTCCTGGTGTTTGGTCCTGTGATGTTGTTTCTGGCTGGCAGTGGGTTGAGCTCATGTCTTGTAATTAGTGGGTGGGCTTGAGGAGACCACTGCGGCTTCCGATCTCTCAGGGAAAGAGAGAAAATAAGCAGGATTAAGGAATTTTAGAAAATTATAGGCATTTTCATTTCACATAAGCTTTGCCAGGAACACCAAGCCCTGGAGAAGGATGGTCACTCTAGGATATGTTGCCCATGGGCAGGACTAAAAGACTTGTTTCTCATCATAGTCACCCAAAAAACTGTGTGTGTATGCACAGACAGCTTTGCCTGGGCTGGCAGCAGCCCTGGAAACACGGCACCTCTGCAAGATTTAAGGGATATATTCCATCTGCAAGCACAGTTTTAAGCAGATTTCTCTTTTAAAGCAGCATCCTGAGGAATGAAGAGGGATGTCAGAGCAGGGGGAGCTCTGGCTCTTGTTTGGTTTTAGCCAAGTCTATCTGCTGAGGTGATAACGCCACATGCCCAGACCAGCCCACCCGGGCTGTTGGATGCCACCTGAGCTAATCCCCTTCTCACTCACATGCCTTTCCCTACAGCAGGGAGAGACAGAAAACCAGCCACCACTTCCTCAGGAAAATGCCAGCTGTGAAGCTGCAACAACTGAGGAAGAGCTGTAGGAGTACATGTAGCACTTGGAAGTGTTCTTCAGTAGGATGTCTCTTTGTCCTTGGTGTAGGGACCTTGCAGGGCGTTGGGAGCCCAGCTCCCCAGCCTGTCTCATCTGACACCCCCAGAGACATTTCCACTATATATATTCACTCAGCAGCATTTAAAACTCATGAACAGTCAGTGCTAAACACACAAAATAAACATAAATTCTGTTTCTGGTGGGCATTTATTGTCCTGCTTCTACTTCAAGGTGCAGGATCCAAGCATCCCATTCCCATCTGAGTGAACCTAGGTTCCATCTCCTTTATCACCAAACAACCCCTTGCTGCTAGTTTTCCCAAATAACAATTTTTTCCTCTAAAGATTTGAGAGCAAGTTTTCCCTTGAGAGGACTGATCTGACATTCAGAGCAGAGGGAATCTGACCAGCCAGCCACTGACACACATACCCCAAAACACGGCTTTTGGAACTACAGTAGACACAAAAAACCTCAATATCTACGTTATAACTGCAAACACAGATCTAATCCTGCACATCTTGCTCCTGGGAGGGGCTTATCAGGCGAGTTGTTCTACACAGTGGCTCTATCAGATGCATTTATCTATGTACATGTATATGTATGGGATATGTTTATGTATTCTGTCTGCCCCTCAGCACAGACATCAGTCGCATGCTGCTCCACCCAAAAAAAACCTTAGAAGTGGCCCATATCTCCTTGGCAATGACTGCTTCCACCACCACTCATGTGATCCTTGTTTGAGGGTTTATTGCACCACAGCTCCCAATTGCCAGTCCCTGGACCCTAAAAAGAAAAAAAGCAGTTCTCACTAAAAACCAGTGAGGTTTGGACAAGCGCCCATTGCTTTTTCTATTATTGCTTCAGGCAACAATTGTCATCCCATGGGGACACCTCACCCTTGGGATGGTGCCCTTTGCTGGCATCCCTGCCATGCTGCACAGATCCAGTGCTGGGGCTGCATCCAACTCCCAAACGGCCAACAACCTCTCTCCTCCTCTCCTCATTTAAACAAAATAACTGTGCAATTATTTTTCCACATGAAAGTGCCCCGGTGTTCAGGTGGACAATCTGACTCCGGCTGAGCCGCCTGGAATCCCTGTGGTTTTGATTTTCAGCAGGGAACAATCTTATCAGCCCAGATTGTACACAGAGATAGGGAGCCCTCGGGTAGGGTTGCATAAGCACAGATTGCCTCAGCTGGGATGGGGAAGGCTCCACTCCTGTATTTATTTGTTTTCCCCACCGAGGGTTTCAGGTTCTCCTGGTGACCATCATTTCAGCTTTCTTTCCCCGCTCATTGTTTGAGCAGCCGAGCCTTCCTCATGGATCACTGGGCAAGAGGTTCAGTTTAAATCTGGCCTCAGCCCCTGGCCACTTGCATGTTGCCTTGAGAGGTTTCTAGCAAATAGGGCTTTTTTTCTTCCCCATCTCACTACGGTGCTTCTCTGTGTAGGGATGGGATGGGCCCCAGTTTGGGATGGATGTGATTCCCTGCTCCCTTGGCACACCCTTTTTGGCCTCTTCCCCTCCTGCCAGCTCCTCTTTCAAATCTGGCAGCTGTGCGTGGGCACCTGGTCTCCGATTGCAAAGGCAGGATATACGGTTTCCGTGGAGGCCATCAGCAAATAGCTGTGGCTACGTAACCCTGGCAGGAGAGAGGGATGAGGACAGAGAGGCATCCTGAGCAAAGCAAAGCCCCCAAAACGTCATGCTGAGGAGCACGGGGGGTGCAGATTCAGATACTCGGGCATCCAAGGAAACAGCACTGCTGCAGCTGGCACTGACATGGGGGGCCCATCCCACACCATACAATGCTCCTCTGCCAGGACAGCCCATGCTTGTGCAGCCCAAGGGCACAGGGTGGCAGGGGCTGAATTCACCCATGAGACATCCATGCTGGGGATCTGGGATGTCACCGGGACGTGGCATGGGAAGTCACCATGCAAGTCAGAGTTTGTCTTTTAGAAAATATTTTAGGTTTGAAGTTAACCCTGCAGCTGCATGGGAGCCACTGTGTGCACATTGAACTCCCCTTTGCTATGGGAAAACTTTATGTCTTGGTCCTAGTCACAGCTTTTCCCTTATGGTTTACAGGATTTTAAGAAATACCTCTTGTATTGATCCCTTCAGATCATGTAACATCACCTCTTTTCCTTCTCAAGGGTGGATTACCAAATTCGACACATCCATAAACCAGAAGGGACCACTGGTGTGCCATGAAGGGATCTGGTGTGCCATAAGCCCAGATCAAGCCTCCCAGATCCCAAAGATCTCCCAGAAAGTCATCATTGTGTAGGGTGTTGATTCTCTTCCATGCTCAAACCTCATTTTCAGGCTGAATTTGGCCATGAGTGGGTGCAGACCAGAGTGAGGGGCGGGTGACAGTGACCAGCTGCTGACCATCCTCAGGTTTGCTGTCACAGGCTTTGGCCACAACACTATCCGCCACCACCCCAGTACCAAGTTCCCATGGGGTGGTGAGAGTCACACTGGCCAGCAGCAGAGCCCCAAAGGCCCCTTGCTGAAGGTCTCCTACACCCCAGGCCCTGCCTGCTGGGGAGCTCAGAAGAGCAAGCAGGGACCCTGAAGCTCCCTGTCCCCATGCCTTGCTTTGCCTTTGCTCTCCTGAGGGCTTTTTGAACCCAGTTCAAGTAACCTTTGGGACCTGGAGGGCTAAGAAGCAGATCCTGCACACAAAAGCAATACATGGGGCTGGCACAGCCCCAGGTGGGCTCAACCTCTTGGTCAACCTGTTGCACTGAGTATGTCTGTCTACTTCATCAGGCACTGTATCTCCTGGGGACAGCACAGCTCCAGCATCCCCACTGCATCCTTTGCCTGCACTCTTCCCTCCAAAAAATAATCCCACCTCCCTGCCAAGCACCTTCCTGGACCTTTGGGCATGTTGTCTCAAGGGGCACTTCTGCCAACAGATATTCATAGAATCATAAAATCATAGAGTTGTAGAATCACAGAATGGTTTGAGTTGGAAGGGACATTAAAGATCATCTAGTTCCAATCCCCTGCCATGGGCAGGGACACCTTCCACTCTCCCAGGTTGCTCCGAGGCTCATCCAGCCTGGCCTCAAGTACTTCTGGGGACAGGGGATTTCTCCTTGCTGAGGCTTCAGTATCTCCCCCTCCCACATGGTGACAGTGATGTGTACCCCAGCCTGAACTGTCCCAGCAGTATAAAACCAACAAGTGCTTTCCTCACTGTGCACCCAAAAGATGCCAAACACCCAGGAGATGAAGAAATATTCAGGGCATTCCCACCTCATCTCCACTGCAAAGGGCACACCACTGATGGTGCCCTGTGTGCCAGCAGGGTTGGAAGCCACCACGAGAGGGGATGGAAGCATCCCCTGCAGGAGACTATTGCTGAGTCTGCACAGCACTCCCAGCTCCCGCTCACTTTGGTCCTGCTCCTGCAGAGAAGGGATGCAGTGGGTGGGCAGAAGGCAGTCACTGGCTATGGAGAGCCAAGCTGGGTGCTTGAGCAAGTTCTGTGGTTCCTTCGTGCCAGTGCCTCTGCCCAGCCCCGGAGGGCTCCCAGAAAGGGAACAGCACTGCTCCTTCCCTCTCACACTCTTTCTGTGGTTCCCTGCCAGCGCTGGGAGATTAGGCATCTGAAGATCCTAATTCCCTAAATAAATCTCTGATTTGCTCTAGCACGACACTGCCCTTCTGCTGAATGAAGCACACGCCAAGTCTATGCCTGTCCCCAGCTGCAAAATCCCTCCTGTGCCTGCGTGGACAGGGCTACACATCCCTGTGACACCCACCACCCTGCACAGGGCAGTGGGAGTAGTCGAGGGTGGGGACAGACACCCTTTAGGCCTCAGGAGAAGTGCCCTGATGATTTGCAGATGTGATTTCATTTTTCAATTGTTTCTAATTTGCTTGGCTTTGGTTTAATTTTTCTTTTTTTTTTTTTCAGTTCTAGAAAAGAGACAATTTCTTCAGGGAGTGTTAGCCACAAGCCTCATTTAGCATTGTTTTTTAGTCAATTGGTTTTGTCTTGCATTATTAGGAATATTGTATTACATAATGATAAGCCGCGGCAACTTATTTTGGGGACTATAAAGGGATGCAGCGTGGGCAGCACCAGCCGCCCTCTCCACTTCGTCATCTGCCCTTGCTCTGACCTTCAGCAGCTCTGTCATCTCCCTGGGTCTCAGTTTCCCCTCCTGTAAAACAGGACTGATACACACTCCAGCTATCAGCTTAAAAGCTTTTCTGTCCTTAAGTCATAGAAAAAAGAGTTTTTCCCCCTTTTTCCATCCTGAGATGCAGGCATGAGGATCTTCCATAACTTTTCTGTCACAGCTGAAAGCCACTGGAGTCTGAACAGGTACAACACATACCAAAGCATCCCTGACCCCTGCAGAACTAAGTTGTGGATGAGAGGCTAAGACAGAGATGGGAAGGAGTCACTCTGCCCACAGAGGCTTTTCCCAAAAGCACTGGACATGTGAAAACAGGAAACCGTAATTGAACTAAATCTGCCTCTCTAACCTCATTATTAGGATTGGGATTATACGCCTCCGAGAAAGTTCAACCTCTGTTTAAAATCTGGGTAGATGGAGCTGAATGCTAGAAACCAGCAGGGGAGAGGGAATGTTCCTGAGGGGATGAAAAGTCCAGCTGGAAGGAAAGATGGGCTGTCACAGGATGGGGGTTCAGCCTGGTGCCCTTTCCAAACAACATCAGACTGCTGTTGAGGTGACTGCTGATAATCTCTGGGGAGTCTGGTAATTTGCTCTCTCTGCCTAAAGATTAAAGCAAATTTTCCTCCATTTCCATATTTAAAACTGTGTCCACATCCAGCTGGGAAAGATGACAGTGTCTCAGGTTACTTTGTACTGCAACAAAGCTCCTGTAGATCCGGCCTCTGCCACCTCTGCTCTCCCCACAAAGCACCTGGTGCCCTCAGAAAACCTGACAGCTTTGGCCCCAACAGGAATAGCAAAATCCATCCTTGGAGATGAATTGCCACATCCAGGATGTCCGAGCACTGTGTTCTGCTGCTGTTACTGACATCCACGTGCCTCGGGCAGGTTACAGCACCTGTCCCTGAAGACAGTTTGTACAGAGACCAGCCTCTTACAGTGTCACCCCGCAGCCAGCTCTTTCTCAGTTGCAGAATTACTGACAGCAAAGCACATTGAGCAGGCAGGCAGGCAGAGAGATTTTCCACTTGTGCAGTGTCCATAAGCTGCTCTCCGGAGAAAAGTAGGAGTAAGGGAGAAGCTCAGAGGTGAAGTGTTATCTTGGGGAATGTGCTGTTTCCTTTAGAGTCCGCAGAGCCCGAAGCACTTCAAGAACAGTTAAACAATTGTTAAGTAGTACTTTATCTTCAGGCTGGATAACAGTGCAAGCAGTCACTGGCTGCCTAGTGACAGGCAGCTCCATAAAACCCTCTACCAGGGAGAGAGGGAGTCGGGATACCTTGGCCCAATCCTGCCTGTACTGCACACCCAACCTCATTTCAGCTGCTGGCATTCCCAAACCTGTGTGCTCAGGATGAAACTCCGATGTCTGGCTGTTCAGACCTGGGTTTCAAAGATACAGAGTACAAATATCTCCTGAACACATCTCAGCTCTGGGCTCCTGGGGTTACAGCTGGGGATGTGCGAGTTTTAGGGAGCCAGGCCTGGAAACGTTGTACTTATATCCATGGGCTGAGTGAGCATCCACTCCTCACCACGGGCCTCTGTGGAGGATTTGTCAGCATGCGGCCCAGGGCTGTGGGAGGCAAGAGTGGGACCCTGCCTGCCCCTCTGGAGACCCAGAGAGCTGGTGGGGAAGGGGAGTGGGCAGAGGCTGGCAGTAGGGCAGGGACAGAGCAGGCATATGGCTTGTGCATGGGACAGAGCTGGCTCAATGTGACATAGGAAATTAACTGAGGAGAGAGGAGAGGGCTGGCTTTCTCCTTGGGCGTTTGTTTTCATACACTGAATTTCCTGTTTGGGGAATCTGGGTGCACCCCACACCCCTCAGGTTGCCCCCAAGGTGGAGGCAGGCTGGGGAGCAGCGGGCTGTCCGTCTGACTCAGATGGAGGAAGAAGCGCTTACGGTAGAGGTGACCTTTCTAAATCCCTGCTTTGGACAGACATTTCCAATAAGTGCTGAAGAAAACCCTGCCAGTTCCAGCTTTCTCAGCCTGCTCTCCATTTTCCTTCCATCCTCTCCAGGCTGAATTTAATCCGAGAAGGTTCCTTTGAGCTTTTGTGTGTTGCTGGGGGAGATGTGGGCGCACAAGGGATCGCGTTACAACTTTCATTTCCTGAAATGTTTGAGGGAACATCCAGGGTTTTATCCACACATCAGGCAAAGTTGAGGGCTCAGATTTCAGGTCTTGTCACTCAGCTGTCACCAAACAAATGAGCCTCTCAGAGCTGGAGATGGAGAGAGCTACCTGCTATTCATGACCCCGAAAGCAGGTGATCACTCATGGGAAAAGCAGGTAGAATTAATCATTCTGCTGTTCTCCATTTCCTTCCCTTTTTTTGGCTGACCTGGACACAGTGTGAAATCTGTCCTGGGGGGTAAGCGGGAGTGTGTGTGTGGGGGGGGGTGAATTAACTCCTTCTTGCCAGTGGAAATACAAAGGTGAGAAAGAGCCCCAGGCTGCCTCCCCAGGCTGGCTTTGCTGTGAAAAGCTTGCTGCGAGGTCAAGCCTAATCGAGGAGAGCTCAACAACCTGCACCTGGCTCAGCTCCAGGGCCTCCCTGCTCCTACCTTCCTGTCGGCCGGGGAGTTATTTCCAGGAGGGTGCCCTCAGCACCCTCCGTTCCCCATTGCCACCATCCGGCTGTTGGCAGCCTCGTCCCTCTCCCTGCTGGGGAAATGGAGGATGGGTGGGTAGAGCTCTGTGGCCGGGGCATGACGGGCGCGGTGCTGCGCGGTCCCGCTCCGCTGCCGTCGGGCCTGAGAGCACCCCCGGGCCGCAAGTGTGTCCTGGAAAGGGGGACTTGGTCGGGGGGGGCATCACCTGGCAGCTCCCCGCCACCCTCCGACAGTCAGCGATGCCACTGCCTGCGCGCAGGAAGCGCCTCTGCGCTGTTTGCTTTGAAAATAACTCCTGGTTTGTGAGTCCCTGCTTGGCTTTCCCGCCGCGCAGGGCTGGAGCCCCGGGCAATATTTATCCTTCCTCTTCACCGGGCTCGTGGTTTGGGGGAAAAACGGAGCTGAGGCGCAGAACCCGCAGCTGCTCACCCTAAAAACCTCCTTCATTTCCATGGGGGTTCCCCCCTTTCTGCCCGAGGGGCTGGGAGCGGCTGCGCTGCTTCGTGACGGGTCATGGCGAGGCTGGATGAGTCCCCTGGTAAGAGTGACGAGGGTCCCCGGGAAGGGCAAAGAGGACAAGCCTGGAACAGCGGGCACGGACCCACCCGTCCTGTCAGGTCCCGGCGGGATGCTCAGCGGGATACACCTCGGGTCCTCCTTCCCAGCCGGGCACTCGAGTCAGCGGCGCTGCACACGAAGAGAGGGGTCCATGATCTCCCCAGTACTTCGAATCTTGCCCCCGCTCCCCCCGCGGCCGCCGATGCGCGCAGACAAGAGGCGGCGATCCCACCCGCGCGGTTCGCCCGTCCGTGCGCGGGATTTGCGCCCTCCGCCCCGCTCCCACGGAGCCACGCTGTGTCCCGCCCGAGCGGGCGGTCCTCCACTGCCCCGGCTATGCCCCCTCAGAGAATCGTGGGCGCAGGAAGCCCGGCGGGGTCTGAGCCGGGTTTCCCGAGGGGGTGCCCGGTGCCCGTCCGGAAGGAGGAGGGAAACCATCCCCGCAGCCGGAGCCGAGAAGGGCGAGGGGTGGGGACGGATCCGTCGCCCCGTCCGGGCGCGGGTGGGGGCCCCACGGGGGTTTCTGGAGCGTATCCTGGTGCCGGGACCGGCGGGCCCGTTGGGGATTGAGCGGGAGAGGCGCGGAGCGCTCCGGCCGGGCGAGACCCTCCTGCAGAGGGTGACATTTCTCCATGGCCCAAGACCCCGAGCACAAACACGGCAGCGACTTAAATAAACACGCACTTAATGATGCAAAACGCTAACAGGGGGGACCGGCACCAGCGAGGCCCCGACGGGGCGCACGGCGGGGCCCAGCCGCTCCCTTCCGGCCAGCAGCCCGGCTCCCATGGGGCGACCCCGGGCAAGGCAGGTCCCCTCTCCCCGTCCCTCCTCGGTTGTGGAGTCACCGACTTCCCCGCAGTCCCGAAGCACCTCCGCTGCAGCCCGTGGGAAGGAGGGTTAGGGTGGACAGAGGGGCACGGGTAAAGAAACCCCGCAAAGAGAAGCGCAGCCTGGGTGTTCTGCCATCAGCGTTGTTTAATTTAGTCTGTTTAGGTACAATAGAAAATAAACCTGAAAGCACATGCGATTTTTGGTAACAAATACTCGAGACAAGCAGCGTCATCCGCGGGCTCTCTGCAAGCCGGAGGAGGGAGGCGGCGAGCGGGGACAGAGGGGAGAAGGCAACGGGAAGCTGGCGGGGCAGCCTGGGGGATACTCGTTTAGGAGAAAACCGGCCGTCGACTTTTATTATTACTACTATTATTATCCTAATTTTTAGCCGCATTGATGCGTTTCGCCACCGAGGAGGAGGAAGCTGGGGGACGCGGGCCCACCGGAGCCCTCTCAAGTAACTTGCACGGCCGCGCTCAGACACAGGCACTTGGTAAAACTCTAATACTGCAGCTTTTGATTATATTTTCCACTCCCTTTTTTTTTTTTTTAAATTTAAACTAAATCGAAATTTTTCTGGTAAGGCTAAATATGAAAAATGTAAACGTAACTTCCCCTCCCTCCTCCCTCTCCGACACAGGGCTCAGTACAGCGGTTCGCTCCCTCTGTCCCCGTCCCAGCTCCTCGGGGACCCGGCTGGGCAGCAGCAGGGATGTGCCGGCCGCCCCTGCCCCACCGCGCCCTCGGCGCTGGGATTTGTTTGGGTGGAATCGGATCCAGCTGGGGTTAGATTTTTTATTTTCTGTTTTTCCTTTTCTTGAAATTTTTTTTCCTGTAATTCCCGTTGGGAGCAACTTGTTTGAACTCGAAGGGCTGACGAGGGTTATTGCCGCTCTCTGCGTTTGGCTATGTGGAAAAAAAATAAGAATAATAATAAAAAAAATCGTGGTGATTGTGGGAGACGCTGGGGCTTGGGGGAGGGGGGGGCGCGGGGGGGAGAAACTGGAGCAGGAGCCGATGTGGGGTTGTGTGAAAAAAGCCGAGAGTCCCGTTAAGAATCAGCGGGTGAGCTGTAAAACCGGGTGCTGTCCTCTATGTACAACCCAGAGCCTCTGTCCCCGAGCAGAACCTCCTCTCCCGATCCTCCAGCCGCCCGCCAAGGGCCTTTAGGATCCCAGATCCACCAGGCTGGACGTGAGGGGTCCCAGCAGCGAGTCCTGGAGCTGGTGGCCTTGGAGGCTGTGAGGGGTCTGGGATGTGGCTAAACCGCTCAGGGAATAGCCAGAGCTCCTGGCATGGCTGAGGTTCCCCTGCAAGAGCAGGACCGAGTTCTGATCCGGGCTTTGTGGAGGAGAAAACTCTTCCTCGGAGCTGGACATAAGGGGTTTGCTCCCATCCAGAGGCGAGAGTTGGTTCGGTTTGTTGGTGGCTGCGTTGTTGTTTTCCGTGTTCTCCCTGCAGAAAGACAAGAAAAAAAAATCCCACAATGGGGATGTCAGGGCGGGCAGGAGGCAGCGGGGATGGGCATTGTGCTAATGCACCCCGTAAATCCTTCGCGTTTAATTCCAGCGTGGGAGCAGATGCTTCCCCAGCAGGCAAAAAAAAAAAAAAAAAACCCTAATATTTTCATAACGGATCATCCCCATTTCTTTTACCCCTTCTATAAATAAGCGCACACCACACAGCCCGGTAATTTAGGTGAGGAGGAAAATCGCGGGGAGGGATTTTCCTTGAGGGGAGATTTTTCTTTTTAATTAAAAATGAAAGTGCGGCCCGGGGACGAGCAGAGTGCGGGATCTTCTCCAGGAGGCTCAGTGGGGAGGTTGCAGAAGGCGATGCCCTCCGTGGCTCTCTGCCTCGCCGGGCCGAGCCGCCGCCTCGCTCCGAGGCCACCCCCGAGGCCACCGCGGCGCCTCCCGGGGTGGCCTCGGTACGGAGCGGCGACTTGGCCCGGGCGGCGCGTCCCCATTCCGTTCTCACTCCGGTTCCCCCCACCTCTCCATACCGGAGCTGCATCTCTTCCCTCCTCCGGGATCTGGAGATACCCTGACCGATCCCCGGCATCCCGACCGCTTGCCCCGAGGCTCCGGGACGGCATCGCTCCCGGTTTGCTCGGGGCGGCGAGGCAGCAAACAAAGGCGGCGGGGCGGCCTGGAGAGGACGGGGAGAGTCTCGTTTGTTCCCCTCGGGCAGGTGGGCTCGGGTTGTTCTCGAATGGAAAGCCCGCTTGGGTTTCCACGGAAAGGGGAAGACGCAACACGGTTTATGATTTTTTTAAAAATGGGATTTGGAGGGAACCGTGTTTTTTCCGTCGCTCCCATCCCATCCGCCGCCGGGTACTCGCCACGCTCCCCGGGTTCCTAAGAGCTCCCCGCAGGGTGAAGCAGGGAGAAAAGGGAGAGATGGAGGGGATGGGGGGGGGTGTGATGGCACGTACCTTTCCTTCGCCTCCGCCGCTCGGTCCCGTTGCCTCCTGTTCTTGAACCAGTTGCTGACCTGGGTGGTGGTGAGACCGGTGGCTTCCGCCAGCTCCCTCTTCTCTCGGGGGGACGGGTAGGGGTTGTGGGCGTACCATTCCCGCAGCACGCCCCGGGATTTCTCCTTGAAGCAGTAACTGGTTTCCTCGCCGTCCCAGATGGTGCGGGGCAGGGGGAATTTTCGGCGGACGCGGTATTTGCCGACGGCGCCCAAGGGTCTGCCCCGCAGCTTCTCGGCTTCCACGTAGTGCGCCTTCAGCCAGAGCTGCTGCAGCTTGGGGTGGTTGTGGGGGGAGAACTGGTGGCTCTCCAGGATCTTGTAGAGCTCGCGGAAGTTGCCGCGGTGGAAGGCCACCACCGCCTTGGCCTTGAGGACGCTCTCGTTCTTGTGCAGGTGGTCGCAGGCCGGCAGCGACCACAGGAACCGGCCCAGCCTCTCCAAGTTCCCCCCTTGCTGCAGCACCTCGCAGACGCAGGCGACCTGCTCCTGCGTGAAGCCAAACGACGGCAGCATCGACATGGCCGAGCGCGGCGGCGGCCGCAGGAGGACGACGAGGAGGAGGAGGAGGAGGAGGAGGAAGAAGAGGAGGAGGAGGAGGGCACTCCGCGGGAGCGCGGCGGCGGAGGGGCGAGGGCGGGGGGCGCCCGCCGGGCCCGTCCCAGTGCTGATCCCGGTCCCGGTGCTGATCCCGATGCCGATGCCGGAGCCGGAGCCGGCCCCGGAGCGGGGAGGCGCTGCAGCTGCCGGGGGCGGCGTGTCGGGCGAGCGGGGATGCTCGTCGCGGCGCCGGGGGGAACTTTGTCCCCGCTCTGCCGCCGCCGCGCTTAAAGCGCCCGAGCCCCCGCGCCGCGCTGATTGGGCACCCCCGGCCCGGCCCGGCCCAGCCCGGCCAGCCCAGCCCAGCCCAGCCCAGCACGGCCCAGCCCGGCCCGGCGGGCAGAGCCTCGGCACGGGCGGGCGGGGCCTGGCGATAGGGACACGGCCCCGGACACGGCCCCGGCCGCGGCTGCGCGTCCCGCCGCCGCCTCTGCGCGGGTGCGGCCGCGGGCGCATCCCCGGGGAACCCGCTCCCCGCCGGGCTCTTGTCTCTCTGTCTTCCTTCCTTTCTTTCTTTCTTCCATCTTCTTTTTTCAGCCCCAAAACTCCTGCCCCCCCGCCTCGGG
>JAWWEU010000158.1:59365687-59424483 GCA_035583155.1 Acropternis orthonyx | reverse complement strand
TTGGTTTTGGTGCTTGTGGGGCTTTTTTTTTTTTTTTTTTTTTTTGGCTTAGAGAAAGAAGTGACTTCAGAGCATGCAGGAGGGGCAGTTAATGTGATTTGAAAACATGGAGATGCCACTCCCCTTCGGTTTTTCAAAGGAGCCCTTGCTCCTCTTTGCACTGTGCTGTTTTGTAGAAATGTGTCCAATACACTTACTGCTGTGAGTAATGTATCATGTTTTTGTTGGCATCAGAAGGCTGAGGCTGGAGAGCCAAATCGTGTGGCTGGGAAACACCAGTCACACTCATACGGGTCCAAATATCTGGAGGAGATGATGTGGGTGTAGTTCTGTTTGTATATTTTTTTGGATGGTATGGGGGAAAGAGGGAATGAGCATAAAGAATGGTTGCAGCTTAGCCAGAGGATCCTGGAAGAATCTCTGTGCTCATGGAAAAGAAAACTGCTTCTTATTTATGTAGCATTAAATACAGCTTTCCTACTTATTGCCACTGCAGGGTTTTTCAGCATCTGAAAAAAGAGATTCAAAGTTTTGCCTGAGGTTGCCTGAACCTCATGAATTTGTGCAGGACATTATGATTCTTCAGCTCTTGGGATTAGGTGGTTACATTTCAAATGGTTCCAAAGCCTGCACTGGGGACTTGGTTTAGAAGCAGCAGAAATCTGTCTGGTCTTGGTAACCTTGTGAAGAAGAGCGAATTTGCCAATAGTTGTGCTGGTCCTGCAAATGCATCATGAAGAAGCTCAATAGAGTCATGAGGAGTTGGGAGTTAGTTGCTTGAGAGGAACATCTAAAATACTAAAAGGAATGGAAAGTCTGATTATGTCTTAGTTCCTTCATGTAGCAGCCTCATGATGAGAGGAAAGAAGGGGGCAGTCAGAAGGCTCTTAATTTTCACTGCCAAAGGTTTCATGTATGACCTACTAACTCCAGACAGATCCTGAAGGACAGTTTTGATTCAACAACACTACTTTAGGCGAGGGTTCAAGCCCTGTTCCCTCTCCCTGGTGACAAGGGCCTTTGCACACATCTTGCTGTCCCCAGGCCCTTCCCTGCTGTGCTCCTGGGCAGAGTTCTCCATCTGGCAGCGTCTGGTGTGACAGTGGGATTTCTTCCAGAGAACATTGTGAATTGCAGGACTGAATAATGTATAAAAGGTGTCTTTGACTCTCTATGGTCACTTCACATTTTACTGTTGAGAGTAGTTATTTCGTTTTTGTCTGGGTGTGTGAATTTCCTCCTCGTTTGTGCATGTGGAAAACTGGGCTGCAAAGAGGGAAGGAAAGGATGTAATTGTGCAGGGCAGTTTTTCCTTGTGGAGCCAACATACAGTAGGTTGGCAGTAGCTGGTGGTGGCTGTTCAAAGTGTTGGGAAGTTAGGGAGGCAGAGAACTGGGTTCCCCCTCTCTCCCCCTGCCCCAGACTTTAATTTTTGATGTGAGAGGGTCCAAGTGCAGCTTTACCTTTTCTGTTTGCTGGGAAGTTTAGTTTCTTGAGTTGTGGGGTTTAAATGAAGTAACTGCTTAGCAGAGACAAAGTGTAAGCATCCTGTATATGTATGTGACCCTGGGACAATTCTAACAGTGTTTCCAAATACTTGCAGCAATTGCACTGTCTTATTCCATTGATGTGATACATGACCTCACTGGAAACACATTGTCCCACTTCATCTCAGGCGTGCTATACCTACAGACTTTTCCTATTTAAATACAAGAGTTGAGTGGTACAGCAGAAGCGTGTGTGTGGGAAGGTCAAACAAACATTAGGGTAGTCACCTTTTAAGATTTCTGTTACAAAAAACACATTTTTGAAGTGGTTTAGAATGTAGCCACTAAATAATGCTTTGGGCTAAAATGTGTTATACAAGGCTTTAAATAAAAACCACATTTTAAAGCAAACTTTCCCCAGAAGGAAAATCAGTTGGACAATTTGAGAACACTGTAAATACAGTTTGTTGTCATTAACACTAGGAATAAAAATAAAGTGAAAGGGTTAAAACCTGCCTTTGGGAGAGGTGTGGACAACACCTCTCTGAATGAGTCAGGTCTGTGCCCATATGATGAGAGCAACAAGGTTAAACCTTAGAGTGTTGCTACAAGTTGCAGTGTCTGGACATAAGGCAAATTTTGCTTGTCTTTTTTCTACAGGGTTTTCTTCTTTCCCCAAAGTTTTTCTTCTTCCCCAGAGTATCTCTGTACCAGTTTTTCTAAACTCTGTGTGTAAGCTGTCCCGAGCAGGACCCGCCTCCCAGCATGTGCCTGGCACTCTTTTCCTGGTACCTGAGTGAGGCCCCCAGGCATTACCACAACACAGTTGTTAGCAGTAATTATTGCTTTTTAAAAACATTCAGTACATTCAGCTGCTGTATTTGTGCCCTTCGGATTCCTCTGTCTCCTTACTCCTACAGGACATTATGCAATACCGGCTGCCTCAAGACTTGTCTTGCTCAGAACATTTATCTCTCAAGTGATCCTTGGATAGGAAAGGTTTTGGTATCTGTAATCACTTGTGGGTTGTGTTGTTTATTGTTCTGTGGTTTGTTTTTTCCTTCTGTGTGTGTGTGTGTGTGTGTGTTCTCAAGAATGGTGTTGCTGGTGCTGACACAGGCAATAACCCCAACTGGAAGTTGGGCAGTTTTATCGAAGAACCATTTCAGTCATCTCATCTGAATAAAGATTTCACTCTGTTCCATCCAGAATGGTCTGTCTTAAACTGCTGGACTGAGGTAATTTTCTGGAAAATTACTGACCCAGTAAAAGACAACTGAGGGTAAACAGTAATAATTAATACCTAACTAGAGTTTTCTGGCTTATCTGTAGGTTTTCTTTTGTTTCTGATAACAATTTTGTTACAATCACAGAAACATTGGTTGGAAGGGATCTGTTACAATCTGTGTCATCCTTTTTGCACCTCACCCCTTTCCTACCCCTCTTGAAAGTGCAGAGACCAGGCATCAGAATCACCAAGGGAAGGTGCCTCAGTAGCCTGGGACGCCTCAGGAAGACTGAGGGTGTGGTTGTGTCTCCCTTCATAGTGCTCTACCCAAAAGCACTACCATTCCCAATCTCTGGCTGGGGTTTTATGAAGATGATTATTAAGGATTTGTTTGTAGCAGGATAGGAGGAATATTGTTTATATCAAAATAATACCCCTAATTTTTAGTTTGAGACTAAACCAGGGAGATTTGTTGTCCTGCAGTGAAGTGATATTCATTCATACTGCGGTGTCTCTGGACAAATAATTGTGCCATATAATTAAAATTTTTCTCAATTTCTTTTTTATAGCTAGGAAAATATTTTTCCATTTGTTGTAGAATTGTATAATGAATGTTGTTGTTTTGAAAAGCAGCGAAAGTCTCCCTGCAGAGGTTGAATTTCAGAAGTTGGGAGTTTTACCTAAATAGAATGAAATGTTTCAGAAAAACACAATAGTCTTCCTGTTACACTTCAACAGATGTCTCAAGGCAAGTCATTTTATAAACCAACCAATGTGAGATGGATAAGTAGATAAATAATTGTTGCATACAAAACAGCTTCTGTTTCTTTTCCCTGAAGGGTTTCAGGCCTCTTATATCGGCTTATGCTATATTTCAACATGGACAAAAATAAGTCTGTCTTCTCTTTGAAACCTTTTCAAACCAGCCATCTGCTTTGCCACTCATATTCAGATCTACACCAATATTTTTTCAGGGTAGGTGTGGCATATGAGTTAGGGATTTTAACCCTTTTTGGTTCTTCTAGTTTTATAGGGGAGTTTTTTGTTAGGTTTTTTTTGTTTGGTTGGGGGATTTTGTGGTTTTTTTGTGCTTTTGAAAAAAGGAAGAATTATCTTAAAAAAATTTTCTGGCAAAACTCAAAGCAGACCAAATAAAAAAATGCTGCATGGTTCTGGCTATATAAAGAAAACATATTGAGTATTAGCAACTGTGTTCTTTCGTTTGATACTTGTTGGTTTTTAAATGTTGAGGAACTTGTGGAGGGGACAAGGGACAAGAGAAAGAAATAATATCTTAATTATTTTTTGTGGCCTAGTGCCCCTTGCAAAATAGACTTGTCAGCTGTAATGATGAGATTACAATGGCAAGAACTTGTATTCTATGAATATTGATGAAAAGACGTTTGAAGCTCATGAAAAATTTATTAGAAAATATGTTGAAAGATGTTTTGGTGGCTGGTTGGCCACTGGTAACCATGCAGTGTCAAAGAGCAGGGTTTGCTTTGCTGCTGGGTGTTTATTGTTGGAGGGAAGATGCTGTTTTCATGTATTAAAGGGCAGCTGTTCGCACTGGTGTTGATGTAGAGACATACACATTGCACTGATACACTTTCTCCTGTTTTTTGCTTTTGTTTTAAATTTTTTACACTGTTTCAGCAACTTTTTTTTTTTAACCCCGTTTTTTAAAACTGTTACAACAAAACATAGGTCTTGAAATATGGGCAAATTAGTGTTGAGGAGAAGATGGTCAGGACCAGGATAATGTTCCCCATCAATGTCTGTACATCAATATTCACTGGGACAAATCTTCTCTGGCCTTTGAGGGTGCTGGAAGTTTGGATCTTTCTGGTTGCTGCTGTCCTACAGTATCCTTGAGTGACAGAGAAGAATAAGGTGGAGAGAGCAGATCTTGTAGGAGCAGATCTGACTGTTGAGAGGGTTGTAGCTGTGGTTTGGTTCCGGCCACAGCAAGAAAACGAAAGGGGAAATAAATAGTCTTTCACCTTGCTGTGAGCAGAGCAAAGGGCTTTTAAGGTGCCTGCTGAAGATTTCTCAAATACTGATGCAGAAATAGATTTCTGACTTGTAAATGTTACCTCCTATCAGGTACCAAAGTACTTAATAAATACTGTAAAGTACATCCACTTATGTAAGTAGTTCTTCATAAAGCTAGGCACATATTTAAAAATTGCTTGCTCTACCCTGTATGAGTTTTAAGTATTTTTGTTTTACAGACCAAATTGTGGCTGGTTGAACCTATTAAAGAGAATTGAGAAAGGAGTGAAAAACCAAACCCTGAATGTTTCAACCAGCAATAGTTGCAAAACAGAGATCATCAGCTTATTGCTGGATTTATTTTTAGAGAAATACTCAAGATGTCCAGGAGTCTAAAGACAATTTGGCGTCTCCTCTTGCACCTGAAGGTGGCATCTGGGCATCCTGCTAGCACAGCATGTCTCATGTGCTATTTCTTTCTTGTGTCGTCACTGAAGAGTTTAGAGAGCTGGTGTGTGGATTTAAGTTGTAGGAAGTGCTGACATTCTCATGCAGCTGCTGTCATTGCAGAGCCCTGGCCTGATTGTATGCCAGCATTTTCACATGACAATTCTTCTCTGCCCTAATACTCAAATATTAAACTGCTTGTCAGTTGGGTACTGTAGGCTGGAAATTTGGAGGTCAAATCTCCATTGAAATACTAAAAAAATTAGACTGAGGTAATGTGCTTTGCTAAGGAGAGGTTGCTACAATATGAAATAAGGAAATGTTATACCTTTTGGAGAGGAAAAAAAACCCCAAAATGTTTGGATAACTTCCTTCCAGAAACCAAGGAGCTGGACTTTGAATGGCTTTTTTAGGTTATGGCAGTGCCCAGAAGTTCCACCTGAGACGAGATCAAGACCAGAGGGATAAGTGCTGCATTGAGCTGTAGTAGGGAGATAGAGCAGGTGATGTATAGCAGAAAGGAAGCTTTGTTCCCCTTCTCCTGGTTCTTACTGAAGGAGACCTCCAGTGTAGAGGCCCAGCAGTCTGCCCTGGAACGGTAGCAAAGTTCAAAAATTGAACTCAGGTGTTGATTCCCAAGTTCTTAAACCACAAATTGAGCCTCCATCTCAGATCTTCCTTCTGAAATGAGAATGCTGGACCGGGGCTGGAAGAGTTCGCCTGATTTAGGAGCCAGGCTTAATTGAAGTATCAGTCCTCTTCATATTGTTTGTTATTTGGAGAAGAGGCGGAAAATAGAAACAGTGTTTTAGTTATTTTCTTTTTGCTTAAAGTTAGGAATTCCTTCAGCTGTATCTTGCTAAGCCCTTTTCGTTGCAGTTTGAGGAAATGGAATACTTTTGAAGAGTAAAATGATGTGGTGCTGCAGTACTCCTGAAAACAGAGTATCCCTATTCCCATCTGTACACTTTTTTTACTTCCCGGTACCATCTCTGACACTTGCCTGACCCCTTTATTTCTGTTGACACTGCAAAGCATCCAGGGGTGTCCTGGAGTCAGAGCAGGGGAAAGACTGAGGCCCGTGCCTGGAAAGAGGCACTTGAGAGCAGCAGGAATACCCTTTTTGGCAGATGGGTTTGTGGAACTGAGCTGTATCCTACAACTGTAGCATTTCAGACCTTCCCTGGTTTTTCCCCTCTGCCCCTGTTTGCTCCCTGGCTTTGAATTTTTGATGTTTCCTTTGCTGCTCTCAGCTGGTTTGCCAGTCTAGGTTATTCATGGTTTGGTTTGCCTGGAGCTCTTCTAATGCACATTTGTACAGTGTTACCTGTGGAGAGGATGAAAGAAGGGATATAATCTTTCCCAAACTGAGATGTGAGCTATCCTGATGAGTAACAACAGACTCCATGCTGCTTCCTTCTGTTCCTTCTCTAGCAGCCTTACTGGTACAAATGACTTGGCAGTGGTGCATGTGCCCAGGGATGATTTGGCCCTGGTTGCCTGAAAGCCTGGGAAGTGAGAACTGAACAAAAATGTTTCAAGTCCTGTGCCGGTGCTTTCACTGGAACCTCCTTCCCTTCCTCAGGGTCTGAGTGGGTGCACTCACTGCACGGCTGTTTCCTTGTGAAGGATTTATCAACAGCATTGCAAATTTCTTTGCTGCTCTTGACAAAGCTGTTGGGAGCTTTGAGTGCTGTATGTTGCCAGTGTTCAGCAGCTTAAAGGCCATGGGCATGAGCCCAGCGTCCACTCTGCATGGGGATCACCAAGCCACTTCCCAGCAATAGCGGCTCTCAGTTGGAATTCACTTGACCCTCGACTGAACCAGTGACCTAGAGGTGAAAGGCTCAGGAAATGTATCAAATTACTAATTATCCAAACCATCTACATCTTTCAAGCTGTTGATTATAGAAACTGTTCAATTTCTTGAGATATCTTCTGTGCCATGTGTAGATAATTGGGAATGTTGTGCTAAACTGTGGAGTTTGTTGGCCGACCTCCCCCTTGCTCATAATTACATGAGTTATAGTCTGTCGCCATTGGGAGACATCAAAAGAATGTCAGTTAACCTATTGATCTGGAAGCATCTGTAGATTCCTCCTAATAAAGGTAATTGTACATTGGTGCCTTGAAAGCGATCAGGCAATGTGAATTTTTTGTGTGTACCTGAAAATTCAAGCAGTCTGTGTAGTCTTTGTGCATTAGATAATCTTATGAATGGAATGACTTAATTTCTAATCTTGTCTCAATATGTATTGTGTTTGGTCTAATTTAATTTTGCAGGAATCACTGTGTTCTCTACCTGTAACTGCTACTTGAAACGATCAATGTTTTATGAATAATATGATGATTATTCTTGTTTATCAATGTCACAAAATAGGATGCAGGACTCAATTTCTTTTCTTCTACAAATGCGTAAACCTAAAAGAACTCTGCTGGCTTCTGTTGAAGTTTGCCATGACTTAGCAGATTGTGTCTGTCTTTACAGAGCATGTTTAAATAAATTCTGTTACTGCAGTGTTTATATCTGGTTCTAGAAGGGATAGAGAACAGAAGAATAGTATTTCTTTGTCATAGTCATGTATGCTGACCTAATACTTTTGCTTTCTGTCATTATAATATTTATACAGTATTTAACTTGACCAACAATGTGGACTTGGAGAACACCAAAAAGAAAATGGAGCTGTACCAGAAGGATAACAAAGAAGTAATTCAGAAGAATAAATTAAAACTGGTTAGTTAATTTTTCTCCTCTACTATTTTTATTCATTAGTTGAAGAATTAAAGGAATTGTGAACTGCTTTCTGCAGTGTCTTAAAAACAAATCAAAGCTGAAAGCACTATGCAGATTTCTCTTTGTATTTAAATACTTAGGTTGATAGTTGAAATGCAGCTGTGCTTTACTTTGGGAAGGGCTTGCAAAGAGGGGCAGGCAGTAAAGCCTGTGTCTAATACATCACCACTGCATGCGTGCTGGCAGTGTTGTTGGACAATATCCAGGAGAGATGAAGTTCATTCCTACAGCAGGACAATCGTTCTTTTCTCATCCGAAGGAAAAAAAGGAATCCAGACACAGACATTATGAAGCTCCCAGGAGAGAGTTGTAAAATTGAGGGAAAGCACAGGTCTGGTTTATGCAAAATTCAGAATGAAAGATGTTGAAACAAACATTAAAACTTTTGTTCAAGAGCTGATAACAGTAACATCAGTAATATTGTATATATGATCTGTATGCAAAACAGATGGTTCTTTGAAGATTCATTCACTAAAATATGGCTCGGATATAATTTCGTTCTTTAAAATAAACTTGCAAGCTTTTATTCCTGTAAGAAAAGTTTAATCTGTTAACTATTTTTTCAGTATAAAAATACACACTATTATCAGTTCTTGAAGGAAAATGTCTGCCCAGAGTGTGACATAACAAGGTTTTGTGTTTGTATAACAGTTGCACTAAGGGCTTGCTTTCAAATCAGTAGGGGTGAAATCCTCACTCCCCTGAAGTCTGTGGCAAAACTCCGACTGATTTCTTTAGCTCTAGGATTTCACAGGAGGAGATTGGAATCTGAAAAATGTTTGTTTGAACCTCTTCCTTTTAAAGGCAAGGAAATTTCCCTAGGGGTCCATCTCTGATCTGTTATCCTGTCTCTGACACTGTGCAATATCGGATGCTTCAGAGCTTGAAGAGACCTGCCAAAGCTTTGCCTGCATGTCTTATTTTACAATGTAGTCGCAACCTCAAGGGTCACCGTGAGAATAGTGTGCTCTGCCTGCAGCCCACCTTCCCTTCTTGGGGGTGGCTCTCAGACAGCCTGTGTAGGAGCTGTGTGATCCTGTCAAGCAGCACTGTAACACCTTGTGCCCACCCAGCCCCCCAAGGGCCTCCTGTGTTCCATGCTGGATAGTCCTCCTGTGCTGGAGGCTGGCTGGTGGGAACTGGGCAAGCCTGCATGAATCCTGACACACTGGGAACCTGGAGACATTTCTTTTTTATTTCTTTTTCAGCATTTGAAACATTCAGCATTTCTTTTTCAACAATCAAAACATAATAAAGAGGCTTGACACAAGGGCTGTTAAAAAACCCTGCATGATCTTGCCCATAAATTTACCCCTCTCCTAAAAGCTGAAGGGCTGTTTTCCCCTCTCTAGCTCATCTTGGCAGGGTTTGGAATGTCTTTACTCCATACAGAGTGAAAGGTGTCCAATGTTTTTTCTAAACCTCTTATGGCCAGTCACTGTCCCTTCATTCTGGACTGACGTAAGTTTTTCTGTCCATTGTAATAGCTTGCTTCTGAGGAATATAGATATTTTCTGTCCCTCCTGGTGTTTTTTTTACCCTTTGCCTGTTCCAGTTTGAATTTGTGTTTAGGAAGCAGAAGGGACTGGAGTTGAATGTAGTATTGTAGCTGAGATCTTAATGCTTCTTGTAAAACAACTCTTGTTTTCCCATCTCTACTGGAAATATGTTGTTGTGATCCTGAAACTGTTCTTCTCTTGTGGCACCATCACGTGGGGGTTCACAGTCAATAGTTGTCAAGCAGTGCGTCCTCTTTGGTTTCTATCTCGCAACTTAATGTCCCCAAATCTGTGGCCCTGCAAGTTATTTTGATCTCAGTTCTGCTACTTTTGTCCTCATGAGCGTGTCATTCTTGCAAGTCAGAATATTAACTTACTGAACAAGTCACCTCAGGATTTGAATAACTGCTTGTTTTCCTGTCAGTACAAGCCATATTTGTCATCTTTGTAGCCAGTTCCTAATGACTTTGCTACTTTTGTACTAACCTATCTATTAGATCTATAGGTTTGATGCGGCACTATGCAGAGAAAATGTTTAAGTAGGCAGGTTAGGAAAAGAAAAACATGAAGAACTATTTAGGTTCTTGTAATTATAAACTGATTTTTATATATAGGTATTTATATGCACCAGTTTTTTATAAAAAGCCTTGCACTTGGAATGAACTACAGCTTTCCAAACCATGCTTTCATCTGTAAAGATCTGCAGTTCTCCAGTCATAGGATGACTTGTTACTTCCTGCTTTGTCACTATGTGTTTAATTTCGCTTGCTACTTTGTGCAGTCTTGAAATAGTTCTGAGTTCTGTGATGTGAAAGTGCATGTTTTCTGCATTGTCCTTTCCTGAATATGTTGCAACATTATTATCCCTTTTATTTACTACTTCCACTTGTCTTCTTGAGTTTATTCCAGGCCTCACCGTCATCTTTTTCTTCAGATATTGGGACTGTGTTTAGATTATCTTTAGGCTGGACACAACCCTCGCTGCCTATTGGACTCATCCCTCTTCTGTTTTACTGTTCTGCTTGGTCTTCCTTTCAGAAAGAATTTGATCTGACGTGATAGTTCTTCTATTTTCCTGTAGTCTGATCTGATTTAGGTTTGTATATCAGTTTACTTATTTCTGACTATAATTTTTTCTGGGCTGATTCTTCAGACTGGGTCTGTCAGCACTTCCCTACAGTTTTTCTTCTGTTTCAGTGCAAATTCTAGGCAGTCTTTAGATATTAATGTGGAAGAGGCTTGAAATGTCTGAAAGACCCTGAGCTCTTCAGTTCTGTTGACTGAACAAAATAAATCCTTTAATTTCCAGAAATAACTTCAGTTTGTAACTTGGGGATTTTCTTGTTTATTTTTTTCCCTTTCATTAAATGCAAAAAGAACCCAGTTCCAGGTGGTCACTGATTAGTGGTGACTGGTGTTTTACCGGTGTCATTGCTGGCTATGAAATGGAAACAGCTTCTCTTGGCTCTTTGGCAGAGGGTGGGATTCTGTCAGCTCTTGCATCCAGGAGTAACTTGGCCTCTCTGGGACCCATTGGCTTGATCTGCCTGGTGAAGGGATGTTTTTCAGCATATTGGGGCCAATGTCAGAGTGCTGTGCTTTGTGATAAAATGGTATGATTAGAGCAAACTGTACTAACCCCTTGGCTACAATGATCTTTTCCTGAAACTGCTTCCATCAATAAATCATCCATTTAAGTTTTATAAAATTTTAATTATCCCTGTTTTTACTGCATCTCCCTTTGCTTTAGTATTTTTGGTGGGAAAGATTTGGAAAATGTTTCCTGTATGTTTTTACCTTCTTGCAACAAAACTGATGCTCCTTTGATTCCCTCTTCCTTATAAGATTGGTTTTAATCCTTTTATTTTCCGCTGTTACTGATGCATCTTCTGTTTTTTTCTTTCACTGTGATTTCAAATACAAATTACTTAGTAGTTTACAAATTTAAAAAAAGACTTGTCAAGAAATAGATCTGTAAGAAGAGTAAGTATTTTTTCACTAGTAATCTTCCTTTTCATCTCATGTCACATGACTGCAGTCCCGGTTAGGAAGAAGTCCTAATTTTCTGAGAACGTGACATTTTTTTACAGTTCATGTTTAAATGTTTTAACTTATAGACTTCTCTTAATATTCACATATTTGTAGTTTCTCATTTTTCCTCTACACCACTGATAAAGCACAGTGTGCTTGGCACAGAAGATGCAGCTGATGGGTGGACAATCAGGAACTGTATTATGGGATTGTATTTTTGGTCACCCTGTTTAAATCACTGGAGTTGTAGGATGTGTGGGAATAAAGAGGTGCTTCTTTTTAGAGTGAAGGTGTAAGGAAACCCCGTTGTCATTCTCTAACGTTTACAGAGTTGGATCCAGACTGCAGAGAGCAGCAAGTTAAAAAATCTAACTCCACACTGGACAGTAAGAGGACGTGAATAATCAGCCACAGTCACCTGAAAGTTCTAACTAAAATTTTACTTTAAAAAGTATAATTTGACTGCTTTCCTGTTGCATGGCCTGCCCTGGGTCCCTTGGCAGGCAGTGGAGCTGTGGAGGTGCTCTGAGCCCATTTCTGATTTCCCTTTCAGACGCGGGAGCAGGAAGAGCTGGAGGAGGCTCTGGAGGTAGAGCGGCAGGAAAGCGAACAACGGCGACTGTTCATACAGAAGGAAGAACAGATGCAGCAGATGATAAAAAGGAAGAATAAACAGGCACTCCTGGATGATTTGGTGAGTAACAAAACCAGAGGCTTTGAATGCTCAGTAGCAGTACATTGACATTCATCTCTATCACAGTTAACTGTGGAATTAACACATCTTCCTGTTTCCCTGTGTTATGTGTTACCTGTTACTCATTTCAGTGTTGCAAACAACTGTGGTTTTGTTAAGCTAAGGACTGGATGAACAGTTCATCTGGGATTCATAGGCTCAGTTGGGCTCTCCCACTGCTGACTTGTTAAACAGTTCTGAGTACTGGTTGATATTCTGGTGTGTTGAAGCAAAATTGTCATCAGGAGCTACTTCATGAGCTCAGCCCCCTCTGCAGTGGAGATGTTGGAGAGCAGGGGACAGTAACCTCTTGAGTTACTTGAGCATTGCTCAACCCTTTCTGAGTCAGAGCACCTAAATGATAGGTGGTCCCTTTGTAGGCAGAAACTACTAAAAGGAAAAGATTTCTTGCCTTGAGTGTGTCATCTTCTCTTACTGCATCTTCCCGTGTATGAGTTGCTCCTTTTGAAGCTGCTTTAGTTTTGACTTGGGCAAAATGCCAAGCCCCCCAAGGGCCGCACAGAGTCCCAGCAAAGGAGTGAAGGGGAAAAAAAGTGAAGCTGGAAAAACTTTTATATATATATTTACACAAATTTTCACCACATATATGTACAAATATAAAAGAAAAACCACCAATAGCTTCACCCCAAGCTGCCCCCCCTCAACAACACACAGATTCTACCACCCAGACCCACAGAAAAACACCCCAAAAGATGTTTCCCGGGAAGAACATCCAGCAAGGAGAGGGAAAGAGCAATCCCAAACAAAAAAGTATTTACTTCCCAGAGACCAAAGCTGCTCAAGGGAAGGGCGAGGCCTGTCGCTCAGAGCTGCTGCAACAGGGTGTCCTCCCAAGGCCACAAGGAGAGGGAAAAGAGGGACAAAGCAACTCCCTCTCTGATTTTATCCTTGACTTGACATCAGATGACATGAAATACCTCTTTGGTTGCTTAAGTCAGGTGATGCCTTTCCCTCTGAATCTACAGAAAGCCTCATGGTCCACAAACTGAGGCCTACTAAATTTGGCTTTGGGCCTAACTGAACTAAGACATTAATCTGAATTTTTTTGGTGTTTATCCAACCCATCACAGAAGCACACAAAGCTTGAATTCTTTTGACTGGTCTGTAGACAAATGGAGAATAACACAATTTTCAGGAGTAGCCTGAGTTTCTCTTGGTTGAATTTACTGCTGTTTCTGCATCTGGAATGCCATGATGTGTGACCATAGAGAAACTCAATAAATGTGTTACTTAAGCAAGATTCACATCTCAATTTTTTCAGTGCAAGTCTGTGTACAGACATGTACACACATACATTTAGGTGCTCTGACACCCCTGAGCGGGGTCTGTGTGTGTCCTTGAAGGAAGAAGTACATGGGTATGCATACACATGTTCAGCTGTGTTAGTGTGGTTTAAAGCGGCTTGGTGTGTTTAAGTCAGAATTTCTTATTTCAGTACATTTCACACTAAGAAAGTGTTAATTCCTGCTTTGTGTTCTCAGTTTTTATTGACGATACAGGTGCTTTTCTACTTCTCCTGAAAAAGCAGAGTTCTTCTTTGAGCCAGTGCAGAAGGCAGTGACATGAACAGAGAGGATCAAAGTGTAATTTAGGAATTTCAGGGCCTGCTGAAGTGCTGCCCTTTTCCAATCCAGGAGTCCTGACAACCTGTCATTGGTTTTTCTGAAAGGAGTTGGTGTTTCATTTTTTGTAGACAAAAGCAGAGATGAGCAGGAGGCTCTTTGAAAATCCCCCAAGTCTGTAACTTTGCATCCAGCAGCCTATTTTCACTTTAAAGGTAAATAAGCTTACAGTCCACACAATTAGGAGTAGTTCAACTAGTGGATCCATTAATAAAAACTCCACTATGAATTTGAAATTGATTTCTCAGATTTTGAGCTGGGTTCTGATTTAAATCCTCTTCTAAAACACACTGTTAACTGATGAGTGGTGATGTGTGTTTGGGTGTTTTATTACTATTTTTTTTAACAAAGCAGTAGGTTTTACTGGAAACCTTCACCACATGTCTTGCAGAAAGAATGGTTATAAATAATCTTTAAAGCATGACCAAAATAGGTAGTTTTAACTGTGATTGCATATGTATTGCTATTAAAACATATCTTAATATTCTTAAAACAACATAAAGGTGATTTTTAAAGGCTGCGAAAGGAAACGGAGCAGCTTTAAATTCTGTCTCTGTTTTTGAAGGAGCACTGTCAACTTAAATTTGAGCCCAAACCTGTTTTGTAATACTAAAAGTTTATAAAACGTGCACTGAAGTGTTTGTATAATGACTTATAAAGTCTCTGGAAAACCAGCAGTTGTTAAACAAATAAACATTTCCTGTGGTCTCTGAAATCCCTCTAATGCTGTGCTGCAAATCTGAAAATGAAGCTGATCATAAGGAAAACTTACTTAAGAAATGCAGCAAAAGCCAAGCATAAGCATTAATAGTGTAAAGAATCAGGTGTAAAAAATTAATCTTTTATCTCTGGTTGCTGTACTGTGCTAAACCAACAAGGCTGAGTTTCTGAGTACAGAGATATCAGTGGTAAAACCACTGACTGAGCAGGATTGTGAGTGCAGAGGAAGGTGGGAAGATGACATTTCACCCATTGGTTTTGAATCTTCTCTTTTGGATAAATCACCTGGTGTGGGCAACTTACAGCCCAGACCTCCTGGGTCTTGGTAGTTTTTTTTCATGTTCGCCCCTGCCCCTGGGCAGCAAGAGAAAATTTATGACACATTTGTTGTGTGTGGTGCAGGTTGAGTTGCTGGGTCTTTCCTCGGAATCCAAGAAGAGTTTTACCTTTCATGCTGAAGTCCTAAGAAGCTGTGAATCTCATAGAACCCTAGAAATGCTTGTGTTGGGAGGGTCCTTACAGACCGTCTTGTTCCAAATGCCCCTGCCAAGGGCAGGGAGCCTTCCACTAGCCCACGTTGCTCAGAGCCCCATCCAATCTGGCCTCGAACACTTCCAGGGATGGGGGCAGCCACAGCTTCTCTGGGCAACCTGTGCCAGTGTTTTACCACCCTCACAATAAAGAATTTCTTCCTAATATCTAGTCTAAACCTATTCTCTTTCAGTTTAAAGCCATTCCCCCTCGTTCAGTTACTCCAGGCCCTTGTATATAGTCTCCACCTTTCTTGTAGGCTCCCTTCAAATACTGGAAGGCTGTAGTTAGATCACCTTCTCTTTCCCAGGCTGAATAATCCCAGTTCTATCAGCCTTGTCTTACACAAGAGGTGCTCTTTCCCTCTAATCATGTGGGTGGTCCATATCATTATATGTGTTATTTATGGTAGTTTCATATGGAGTAAAGGTCTCAATTGTTTACAAAAGTGCTTGAGAATACTGTGCTGTTATAATTTAGGCAATCCAGAGGCAGGGAAAAAGGCACAGGTGTGTTTGGTATTTAAAATGTGCAGCAGGCTCTGGTTTTTGGCGAGCCTGAGGAGCACAGTGGCTCATGCAGAGAAGACTGGACCTGGGGCCGAGGCTCCATGAACCCATCCTTGGCTGGGAACAGAGAGGGGAAAGCCAGTGTCACTTGGTGGAGAGGTGAGCAAGGCATTGTGGAGGCTCCAGTTTTGCAGGCCACTGGAAGAGCAGTTTGGTCCTTTACCTCTTTTGGCTCCCAGTACTAAATTAGATTCTATATTGCCTTTATTGTAAGTGACCTATTTTACAGTAAAACCTCTCACTTTAAAAGCACAACACTTTGTCGTAATTTAGATATGCAGTCTCAAATGCATTTTATATGTTATTGAAAGTGTTAAAGCACTTTCTTTGTTTGCTGTATAAACTCTCTCAGATGTATACAGAGGATTCTAGATCTGCTCTTGGATGTCATGTGTGTTGTGGGACTTGCACTCTCCTCTTCAAGAGGGTACTTCCCAGACACGAGCAAAATGGGACTGCAGCACATGCCAGAGAGGCAGGTTTTTCCTGGGCCGTGGCATAGCTTGGAGCCGAGCAAAGAGCAAGGTGCCTTAAAGACATCACACGCACACTTTTACCAGAACCTCAGGGATTTTGAGACAAGTCTTTCAGAAGTTGTTGCATATAACCAGCTTTGTTCATACTGTTGGACAGTTTGTTTTTCCCTACAGAAAGTTGCTGGTACGGCTAACTGCTTACAGGATTGGAACTTTCAGGTGTGTTAATAGTTAACAGAAGGGCTCTGTGCATATTCAGAAGGACAAACATCAGGATGTGGTGCTTTGCTGGCATGATGTGGGTTTCCCACAGTTGTGTAATCTGGTTACTGGGCATTGTGTGAATCTTGAGAAGCTGGTACAAAATTGGCTTCCTTGAGTTACTGTATTAGAAATGCAGTGAGCATTTAACAAATATGAGAGGACAAAATGAACCAGAGAATGTTTCCCACTCTTCCCTCTCCCCCAACATGTCAAATCTGATGATTAAAAGAATTCAACATCCATAACCTCTGCTGACAGCTGGCAGCACATGCTGCTGTGTGGTGGTTAGGTATGTACAACCCTTGGAAGAAGGACTGTAAACTGGTGTTGTGTTTGTGATCCAAATTTTCTTCAGGCTGTACAGAAATTAGATGTCTCTTACCATAATTTAGGTTTTTAGCATCTTCCCTCCCCTTCTCCCAGTTAATCACAGAAATGTGAGTAGGATCATGTGCATTAGTTATTGTATTTGTGGTTCTGGAGCAGATCTTGCCATGTGAGATTTTTCTACTTTTAGCTTACACTCTAATTGTTAGATAAAGAGAATGTAACAAAAAAGCAGAAGGAAAAAGGACTGGTGATTGATGTGAAAAGTCAATGTGCAAAGTGATACTTTTTTGTGATACCTTCAGAAGATTTTTCTAGGGTACCATGGAGGGAGCAAAGCATGTCATGGCATTAAAAACATCCAACTTCTTATCCTGAACTAAGTAAATCACAGTTAATGAGGTTTAGTGAGTAACGAATATGTTTCATAGTTTGGTGTCTATTTGGTTATTTCAAATGGAAGTGTATGTGATGTGTGAGTGCCTTAGGAATAAAATACTGCACTAGAGCAGTCCAGGGAGAATCCATCTGAACTTCTTCCCTGCTTTTGACTTTATGGTAGTTCTAGCCAGGAATTCTCAAGGATTTCTCTGTGTGTGTGGATAGTTGCATTAGTCTCTTAGAAAATTACTTGGCCAATAATTTCCTGACTCTCTCAAGAATGCAGTTACATATGTGTATGTTAATAATATTTTAGTCCTGAGAGTTTAAGTAGTTCATTTGCTGAAGTATTCATTTTACTACTTTATATATATATTTTTAAAAATTGGCTGGCTTCCTTAAAAATAAGTTGCTGAAGGAGAAAATAAATATGCTGTTGGTTGCACTTACAATAGTGCCATTGTGCAGAGCAGAGCAAGGATCATTTCCAAACGGCCTCAGGTGAAATCTAATGGGAAACAATTTCAAACTGGTCTGAGTTCATTGGTAGAAAGAATGCGTCTTAGATAAACATCTGATCCAAGTTATACTACTTGGTATTATTCCTCCTCTGATTAAGTTCTAATTTTTTTTTTTTTTTTTAATAAATACAGTTGCATTGGCCAGTTGGAATAAGGAGCCTGTTATATTGTCTTTAATGTGGATTCTATAAAAATGGTTGTTTGCAGGTTGCTCTGATTTATGGAGTTGCTGCAGCTTTTTCTTATTACTGAAAATGATCTTTTTCTGTAAACTGTTTCTTAGAGGATACTTGTCATTACACTGCTCTCCTAGTGATGGCCTTGCAGACACAGCTTGCAGTTTTGAAGAAGGTACAGTGTTAATTAATACTTGTTTTGGTTTAGCATTCAAATTTGTTCCTTGTATGTTTACAGGAGAGCTCTGATCTTCCTGCTTCACTGCTCTTAGCTCAGCATAAGGACAGATCTACTCAGCTAGAAATGCAACTGGAAAAACCCAAACCTGCCAAACCAGTGACGTTTTCTACTGGCATCAAAATGGTAAGACTTGCTTAGTTCTTTTTTTAGTGCCTTTCAGAAAATCAAGGATTTCCTCATATGAAATTCAGAGGTTATTTAAACCTGAGTTGCATATTATATGAATTACACTGTTCTCTTCCAATTAATTAGGAATTAATCGAAGAATTTCATCATACTGCTAGTTGGAATTTTGAGATGACCCGCCCTTAAGGTTCATCACAAATAGATGAAACACTTTCATTGCACAGTTGTCAAAAAAAACACTATACCTCTCTCCCTGCAAAGTTGTGCTGTCTTTGAATTATTTTTCTTGTTTGTGTACCAATTCTGGAAGTTGAAATTTTGGAAGTTTGAGAATAGGCTTCACTTTCTTCAGATTTACTTTAAGCACTGGAGTAATCTGTGAGTATGAGCCTGACAATCTAGAAAATTATACCAAGGTTAAGGATGCTATCTACATTGTTATTTGCCTCTAGGAAGCAATAAGTATTTTTCAAATGTGTCTCTGCTACGGTGGCAGCTGAAGATCTGTCAGCACTCTTGTTCTGTGTCACAGCCTGGTACAAGTACACATCAGCCTGTGAGTCTGTAAATGTAAAATTGGAGGTGGGAGGACGAGTTACTGATCTCTTCAGCGCCTTGCTGGTTTTCTGTTTTGTGTTGTTTTAAATCTCTGCACTACTTAAGATTTTGTATTTTAGAATTGATAATGAAAATAACCAACACTCTTCACCCTCCTCAACAAACCAAGGCAGCAAAGTGAAAACCTTTACCTCAAATTAGCTTCCTATCAATAATCAATTTATTTTTGCCAGGAATATTTGTGCTGTGTTCATTATCTGTCAAAGTGTTCACAGTGTAGAAGCATTTGCAGCTTATTTTTCCAAAAGTGGTACCAGCTTTTGTAAAGCTGTATGGATTGATTTCTTGTTTTTCTGTGGTATAGATTGATTTTCTTCCTATTTCTTTTAAAATCTGAGAGTCTGGGGAAGATTGGTATGCTCTGTGAGGTATTTTCTGTTTGTGTAGGAAACGCAGTGGACAGAAAATGTTTGTTGTTCTCTTTAAAAATACTGTGATTGAATGCCCATAGTTTTCTTGCTGTGGCCCTTCTCCTGGGAAAAGAAGAAGATAACCTTATGTTACATGATGAGGACAGTGGAAATATTTTCTAATGCATTTATAAATGAATATTAAATGCAATATGTGGTAGTGGACAATTTGAGATCTGCATCACAAAGTACACTTTATCCAGGAATGGTGAAAGACTTGGATGAAGAGATTTCTAGCAGCATGCCATTTAAATCTTAATGTTTGGAATAACAGGGGAGACATCAGATAACTAATTATTACTATAGCTGTGTTCAGAAAATGTGAATAGATAACTAATTTAATTTGTTCAATCCCAGAAAACAAAAAATTACCTCACCCTATTTGCCTTAGTCCTAAATTAAAAAAGAACACTTTAACTGTATTTATTTCTATTCATGTTTTTTAACAATGAAGTTAAGGGTAGGGACATTTGGTGATTATTATTTATGGAAAACATATTGCATCAAGCAAAACTTTTACACTGAGAAAATTGCAGTTTTGTTGAGAAAGGTGAATGTTTCCGTATTTTCCTTACTGGGTGCTTGATTTAATTATTACATGACATTTTTAGAAATATATAAAAATTATATTACAGTATAATAACAATATTGAGATTCCAGACAGTAAGTATATTAAGTGGCTTAATTGTAGTTTTTAAAGTAGTTGGTTCCACAGCATGGGAATGTTTCTGTGGGTGTTCTGTTAGGGCACAGCTCGGTGCTTGGAAGCAGATGTTGAATTTCTGTGGATGATGTGCAAATTGGCAGTTTACAGGGCTGCTTTGACAAGCTGGCCTCATTTGAGTGAATGTGTTTTAATATGGCTAAATGGAAAATTATAAATAGGAGAGTAAAGAACAGGCTCTGTGAAGAGGATTTGGAAGTTTAGCTAAGCAAGTAAAGCAGCTTGACCCTTTGCCACCACATGTGTGTGTGGGACCTTGGGTATGTGAACAGTCCAGCAATAAATAGGAAAGGACCTCTCCTTCTGAATGCAGCACTGGGAAGAGTTGTGGACTGGAGAGCCACAAAGCCCACTCAAAGGATGAAGATCTGCTTTCTGCTGCAATCTACCTCTGTTTTAGGAGCAAGTTATGGTATGTCTCGATTCACAGTAAGTTACCTCCCTACACAGAACATGCCAAATCTGAGGAGTGCAGCAGTAAATGTATCAAGAACCAGTAACCTTAGTTAAACAAATGGGATTTAAATGACAACAGAAGGAATGAATAAGACCTAAAGTTCACAGTGTTCCACCAGCTAATTGGCCTCACTATTAAAATTGACTCTGGAATGCAGCGAAATCTCTGATTCTTGATGTTTTCAGATTAGGATTGGGGTGTGCCTCGGAGAGTTACTGTAATTGAATACAAATTGCTGTGCTCAGAGCAGAGTTAGTTTTGTAACAAGCAATACGGCATGTGATTTGGTGGGGTTGATGATCCGTGATGGTGTATTCTAGAGACAGTGTAAAGTGAATTCCCACCTGGGCACTCACCTTATGACACAGGTGTTTCCCAGACTGAGTATTTTTCTAAGAACCTGATATGCTCAGTCCATTATTTCTGCATAGGTGCACATGTGGAGTAGGTGGAGCTTTTGTTGTGCTCTTTATAGTTTCTTTGGCTTTGTTCCTCTCTAAGCCATGGATTTCACAGCACCTGTGTTGGTGGGGGCAGCTCTAGCGGAGTACTGAGCATTTCTTAAGAAATACAATTCTAATTAATGCCCTGTTGGGCTCAACAGTTCTGGAAAATCTGTGTATTTCTGGGAAGAGTCTTGTGCCCACTGTCAGAGTTTCGGCAGTGCACATTTAATGAATCACTATGTACATTCTTCCCCTGTGCTTTTAGTTTTTCCTTATAGTTTGGCAACTGATCTTTTCTGGTGTGTGTTTGCCTTTATTCCTTTCAAAAGAAGGGCATCCAGACAGAGCTAGCTGAGATGCTGGCTAATCCGGAGCTGGTGTTTACACAAAGGCTATAAAAATGTGCCAGTTGTGGCAATGCACTTGTTTGGCTTTTTTTCAGCTTGAATATGAATGTTTTTCCTGGGAAGGCCTTGGTCAGAGATGTTCTGCCTGGCTGCTAATCGGACGTGTTTCTCAGTGTCTGGATTAGGAGGCATGTCCATTCTAGTCTCCTGGGCAATGCTCAAGGAAGTTGGCTCATTTAAGGTGTCATATTAGTGCTGTGAGTTCCTCTGCTAGCAGGGGGAGGAGGGAATGTTTTTCACTTGTAAGCTAAGCAAGAGCATCCCCTATAGCATGAGACAGACAATTAGCTCATGGGGACAGGGTCTCCTTCACTTGTCCTTTTGTTAAATTCCTTCTTCGTTTTTTTTTTTGCTCCTTTCAAGTGGAAGCTGGTTTGTCTCTCTAGTCTGCTGTTTAACTTTTCCAGTTAACTATCTTCTGTGTGTGAAGCTTACCTTCCAAATCAATCAGTTTGGTTTACCTCTATGAGTGGGGGGAGGAAGTGCTTCAGAGCTTTCTCCTTATCATGGTCATCATACTAAGAAATACACTTTCAACATCTCTGAAATGGTTTTATTTAATCTCAAAACTGTGTAAAGGTATAAAAACCAATCAATTGTTGCAGAAGTGCTAAAAATGGTATTCCCTGTCAATTCTGGTTCTTCATATTTTGGCCGTTGCCAAAAAGAGGAAAGGTTGTCAGAAATGAATGATATTTCCAGTGTTTCTGGGGCTTATCACAGGGTGCAAAACAAATCCAAGGTCTGGCAGGAGAAGTGTTCTTCTGTTTCTTGGTGAGTGGAGTGACCATTTCTGCTTGGGAGTTTTAATGTGAAGATCATTTTGAGGTGTTAGAGATGCTCATATGTATTGCACACAAATGGCAGTTTGCAAGTGCAACAGGAATTAATTTTGTTACAGGAATTTGGTTTTCTTTTTATGTCTCTGGCCCTTACAGGACTGCAAGAGCCTTCTGGTGCTTGTTGATCTGTGATTTACATCACTTATGGTTAAAAGTGCATAGAAGTGTGGATGTATTTAACTCCTCTTTAGTTCATTGTTCTGGGAACATGGAACCTTTTGAGCCTGTGGCCCAGCTAGTTCCATGTTTGTGAAAAATGAGTGCCTTAGGCTTATGCTCTCTCCAACATGTTTCAGGCTGTCCCTTTTCTGTTTCTTTCAGCTCTATAATGTTTCCTTGCTCCCTTCCCCCAGCCTGCTGGGACACGGCCTCCAGTGATGGTATTCTTGAAGTAATCTCATGTAGTTAAAAACTCAATTACCTCTAATTGGATTGCCAAAACACTCAGGAAAACAACGTAGGTATCCTCTGGCATGCTACCACTTGGGAGAGTTTGCCTTCTTGCATTTTATCCCCAAATACCTCAGAATTACCGTAATGCGTCATTGACTTTCATTTTCTGTCATCATTTTTGTTTTATTACTTAATAGCGGTGGGAATATTTATTAATAGAAATATTAGTGCAGAGTGCTGTACATGCTTCGTCATTACCGAGATGGTCTCTGCCCCTCTGAATTTGCAGTTTAAATAGATGTGTCAGGGAGGGAGGGGAACCAGATGCCCGGAGGGGATGTTCTCACCCAGGATTAGACGGAAGAAGGAACAGGATCCAGCCCTGCTGAATTCCTAACCTCGTGGCTCTTCCGCTGAGCTGGGCTCCATCTCCTGTCAACAGCACCCCTGAATGGCAGCGAATTAAGAGTGAAATATTTGCTCCAGCTACTGCTTCCCTGTCCAAATCACAGCAGTGCTGTTAAATATAACTTTGTGGGTCTGAATATTGCCCGGATTTATTCCAGTTCTTGCAGTTTCAGGTTATTAGCAGCTGAGTGCTGGGGAGAGCAGTGTGCAGTCTGGAGCAGCCAGAGCTTGCAGGAGGGAGCAGTCACAGAATCAATATTTCAGAGGAATGGATTTGTGTCAGACACAGGATGTCTAGGACACCTCAGGAATGTGCCTTACCACTAAGCTGCACATAACAAGTGTTAGGGAATAGATTTTGTGCAGCGTTACACTCGCAGTATTATTCTGATGGGAAATAACGTTCTTACTTTACATCATGTGGAGCTATTTCTTTTAAAACATTGACCTCATCAGCTCAGGTCAAATTAACTGTTCTTTATTATTACCTTTTCCTGCAATATTGCTTCCTGTGCAAACAACTCCTGAGCGGCTGCTCCTGTTTTTCAGTCTGTTTCTTTTATAGCTTGTGGAGCAATTATCCTAAAATCTTGTTCAAAATGCAAAAAAGTCTGTCGAAATACCTTTTTAATCAATTGTGCTTGTTCAAAGTTGCTTAGACATATGCCAGGTACTCTGAGGTAAGTGAGGTGCATGTCACGCTGTGATTTAGACTGCGACTGTTCTGCAGCTCCTACGGGGGCTTTGCCACCCTGTCTGTGTGTCCGGGGTCCATTCCAGCCTTTCAGCCTTGCTTTACCAGCTCTCTCTGCTCTGGTTTGGTTGGTTGGTTTGTTGGTTTTCCTGTAGTGTGTTTTGGTGTTTTGCTTCCCCCTTTTTTTTTTAGTGCTTTTAGTTTTTGCCTGAAGTTAAAAAAATAAATAAATCAATCAAGCTCTCCTTCACTGTTAGCTCAGCTGGTCTGTCTTCAGGCTGAAACTCTTCAGATGGAACTGATTTCTTTGAAATGTATGCCATTTTGAGTTTAATTGGTGTTTTGTTTTTAATCTTCGTTTGGCTCATACTGCGCACATTTCTCTTTTACAGCTGGGTGGAATATTTCCGTTTTCACAGCTCTTGGTAGTTTAGAATCACAGCAAAATCACACCACTTACTTGCAAGAGGAGCTAGTGTGTTTAGGTGTATAGATCCTTTTGGATTAGATGTATTTGTTTAGAGAAGAGCATGCATGTAAAGGTAAAATTTCCAAGTGGCACTGAGCGTCGTGGGTCTGTACCATGAGGCTGCTGCATTGTCCCCGCAGCCTTGGTGGCTGTGTGTGGCAGAGTCCCATTGCAGAGGAAAGCCAAATGTCCCAGTCAGAGGGCAGTTACAGTAATTTCCAGCAGGTCTCTGGATGAAGGTGCATTCCTGCCCAGCAGCTCACCTGGAGTGGAGATTCATGGGGGGTGTGCATAGCCCTGTGACAAGTGGGATTCTGCAGTTGATAAGCTCCATTTCCTGATTCCCAGTGAGAATATATGTTGCTTTAGCTTCGGATTTTTGTCATTAGTAGCAATGTCTTTTTTTTTTTTTATCAATGAGCATTGCATTGACCTGCTGAGAAGGGTACTATTTCTGAAAAGGAAAAAGAAACTGTGGCTGCTGGATCTCCACTGACTTGGACACTACATGGGTACAGAATTCGAACATATGACCTGAGGGACACCAACAATGCTGGATGATATAATTCAGGTTAGGAATAACATGCTGGATTTAAAAAATGCTCCACAGTCCTGTGATCCATATACTGCTCACTTAAATCTCATAGGTTTACATGTACAATATGATACAATAGACTGCAACTTCCGAGTGGCATGTTGGAGAATGATTAGCAGTAGTACATTTGTCATACTAAATCTCTAGCCTTCTGTTTAAATAAAGATGTTTTGTTAAGAGTCAAGCACATACATGCAGAACTGTGCTTTAAGTTTTTGAACTCTGTTTTTGAAGTGTGTGCCAGATAAACTTTATTTAAGTGATCTGTCATCGGAACACTTCCTGTGCACCCCAGCCCACGGACTGAAGTCTAAAACATTAATTCTGTTCTGGCCCTACTAAGTAATTACTGTTATATCAAAGTTCATAAACATTCAGCACATTATGTTGACTTAATGAAATTTTTTTTCCTAGTCTAGGTAAGAAAAGTTTCTGGAGATAAAAGGACAAAAGTAAATGATAGTGTTTGTTATTTCCCTTCCCGTCATTTACACAGTGATGGCCTTGGAAAAGGAGACGAGATTTTGAAAATGCAGTTCTACGTCTCCCCATATCTCTCTGCAGGACTTCTTTTTGGAATGCCCTAGGAAAGATGCCATAGTAGAAATTAAGCTGTTTGGTGGACAGACATAATCAGGACTTCTTGACCTGATTCTGTTTTATGGTTGGTCTCTCTTATACTGCTCTGTTAAAATAAATATTTGTTCATTTGCTTTAAGGCTCTTTTGCATGGCTAAAGCAGCACGTGTTTATATACACATATTAGTATAAATACAAATTAGGCCCATAAGTTTGCACAGCTGTAATGACTGGAATTTAGTAAATAAAATAGTGCCAGCAGTGTTAATTGTACTTGTTAGAGTGCCTGTAGCCAGCAGTGAAGCTGACCTGCACTATACTTTTTGGAATTGAACTCTTCCTAAGGTTTGGGTTTTCTGTGTTTTCTTTTATTTTTTATTCTTAGTGAGGGGTTTTATTTATTTATTTATTTGTTTGTTTGTTTTATTGTTTTTTGATTGGGATTTTTAGTGTCCTGTTTGACTTACGGACTTGCCCAAGAGCTTCCTTGCTTGCCCAACTCTTTTACCATCTGTTTACAGAGGTACATCTCTTTTCATGCAGTGTGTTGCTTTGGTCCCATGAAAAGGTTTGTAGGGAGAAGGCTGCTGAAGGAGTTCAGTCAAGTTGTCATCTGCTTCCTTGCCTCTGTGGGAGCAGGCACTGGGACAGAGCAGCAGGAACTGGGCTTCAGGCCCTAATGTAGGATGCCCAAATTCCATCCCAGGCAACAGCCAGACCTGCCACGCTCTACGATAGCACAAAGACACTTTGTAGAGTGTTCTAAGAAACATGCCATTTAAATCAGCCTGAGATCCTCCTATTTCTGAGTCTTATAGCTCTGAATATACCATTGCTTGAGTAGGTGTTACTGTGAGCAATAAGGAGAGATCTGACTGAAAGAAAGAAGGTGGCTGAGAGGAGAGTCCAAAAAAACAGCTGGCAGGGAAATAAAGAATAATAAAAAATTTCTCAATCATTGTTTGTTTTGGAAAGATCATGCTTTAAGCACATGGAAATACTTTACACATTTGAGAAGTGCTGACTTCCTACATGCCTTGTGAAGGAACAGCAAATCATTCATATAATGTAAACACATTTATAGATTGTTCCAATATAACTTTTTTCAGTGCTGCTGTTCTTTTTAACAAGATACAATTCAGTGCATACGTGCTCTTTTGATGCTATACTTTGGCCAAGAGTTGCAAACATCATAAATGTTAAATATTAGAGTTCGTGCTAAATGAGCAGTGCAAAGTTATTGAACCACGCTTTTAATGCAAAAAGTTAAATAGTGCTGCTTGATGCACTGTTTAAAAGTTAGCATACCAGAAAGAAGTGCTGGAGTGAAACAGAAAGAAATAACTTGTCCAAAAGTGTGAGTATAAGGAATCTCATTATGTCTTGGTAGAGATGATATTAAAAAATGGGAGCAGACAAAGTTCCTCTATGAGGATGGAAGAGAAATTAATAAAGTGAGAAGCTTTGGTGCCAAAATTGGAGTGGGTGCTTGTGGAACTGTATAATCACAGTTCTGGGAGGGGTCTTGAGAGGTCATGGGGTCCTTCCCCCCACTGTGAGGCGGAGCTGGGGGTACTTCATGCCAGGTACCTGTCTAACCTGTTCTTAAAGACCTCTGGAGATGGAGGCTTTGCACTCTCCCAGGCAGCTCTTACTGCCCTCACTTTTACGTTTTAGGGGAAATTCAGTAACTGTGTGTTTCCTTGACCTGATGCAAGTTAATTTTCTACCTAGGTGGGTGCCAAAAGGAGGTTGTTCTCTGCCTCTTTGTAGGAGGTTCTTACGTACTTGAAGGTGACTATGTAAAGAGGACTTCACATAACTATTTTAGAATTTGGATATTAAAAAAATGCTTCAGATGCCTTGATTGTCATTTAACAATAAAAACATTAATTTCTTCTGCAAATGGTTGGTAGACTGTCTCCACTATACAGATTAAATGTGAAATTACATTCATCAGCTGATGGCATTTTAGATAGGAAAATTCTTTTAAAGAGAGCATTAAGAACTTTTAAAGAATTATAGTAAGATCAGTGAAGGATTTGAATCCATTAGGGAAGCTAAAGTAGTAAATTTGTATATGTGCATAGAAAAATGTGCGACCTTTCTGTGTGATCCTTTTTTTCTTAGCACTTGTCTGCGTTTGTGAGAACATTACATGTTTTCTTCTAATCCTTTCTTCTGTTGCTGCTGATCAAAGCAGTTCTGTGTCATTCCTTCATCTTCTCCATTGTTTACCTGGAGGAGTGCTGCTGACCTGGAATGGCAGAGCTGGGATAATGGCTTCACAGATTCCTCGGAGTCAGCGGCCGGTTGGGCTGTGTCTGTTTGCCTTGCTTTGAGAGCAAGACAGGCATGTGTGTGCAGACTTATCTCACAGACTAGTTTTACTCCTGGTTATTCCATTTCTCAATGAACTGGAGTCTGTTTGCTGGCGTAGAGTACGTTGATCTCGCAGCACAGATGAAAGAACTCCCACGTGTGCCCATATTGTGTTCTGTGGTTGTTCTCGGGGCCGCCTTCAGACAAATTTTGGGTAAGCGCAGCCTACGTCTGGCATTTCTGAAATCCTCGCCAGACTTCAAGAGTCATGCAAGGAGAGCCAAGAGGAGGACAGAGGGATGGATAGTCATAGTGGGAGGCAGGAAAAATGTGACAGGGAAATCAGTAACAAGTGCTGGTGGCAGCAGCAGTGGTGCTGTGACGGAGCATGGGATCATGGTGGGAATGGGGAAGCACAGGGAAGCTGGTGAGATGGATGGAAGAGGAGGAGGTGCTTTGGAAGAATGTGGGGAGACACAGGGCGATCTCTCTGAGTGGGAGCGATTTAGGGTAGAGTTGGCAAAAAGGTGGGAGTGAGTTGGATGTGAGTCTAGGGAGAACAACTGAGAGGTTTCTGCATGAGATTGCTAATTATAGGCGATCTCTGGGACAGAAGAATTTGGGCAATTGATGGTTTTGGTACTCATCTGTCTGGATCAGTTCCTCTGTAAGAAGTCTGGTCTTCGAGGGCAGTAGGAGTTTCAAATGTGACATCCCCACACCTGGTTAACCAAGTGTTCTGGCTGTAGGCAGGGATGTCTGTTCAGGAACTTGTGTTTCCCACAGCATCTCCTGTTTTGTGTTAAACTCTGTTCCACGATAGACCAGCCTTACTAATATATTAATATATTAATTCCCTGCAAAGGAAAAATCACCAGTGTGTTGGTTGAGGCAGCGCTGTGTGCACGTGTACATCTCTGCACCTCAACTCCTGCCTAAGTGAACACAGCAAATAAATTAATGTTTGCTGCAGGATCCCAGTGGAGTTGACTTTTGAGCTTTAAAACAGCACATTTGGAAATTAAAAATACATTTAAAAATTAAGCTGTATTTCAAATGATCTGTTGTGGGGCCCTGGTTTTCAGTAGTCGTTATTACCATCCAAGGGGCACTTGGATCGTGCTAGGTAGCAAAAGGTATTTGGGTCAAAGAGACGATGTTCTGCACCAAGGAGACTTCAAAAGCAGTTTTCCTCAAAAATGTTTGTTCAGGTGCAGAGGGTGGGAAAAAGGAATATTGTTTTAGGCAATTGGTGTTGTACATCAAAAGGTAAATGTCCCCATATATATACCTAGTGTGAACTCAAGAGTGTCAGTCAAGGTGTCTCTGGAAAGGAATATTGACAGCACTGGCTACTAATGAAAGAGAAATTATTCTTGTGAAGAACTTCTTTGGTCTCTAAAAGTTTGGCTTATCTTTATTGCTCTTAAATGTTTTGGAGTTGTTGGAGTTTTTAAAGAAGAAATCCCTGGATAATGGAGTATGTCAGAGTGGATAATTGCCGAGTTTAGTTTGTTGGTTTGCTTTGTCTGAACATAGTTGCTACACGGGTAACTCTTGTATTTTGGGGAAATGTGAGGCTCAGGTGTAGTTTGTGACATGTGTTATAGTTCAGCAGAATGTGTGGCAGAGCAGTAAAATCCTCTGCCTCTTGCCAAGTCGATAATAGCATGGTAATAGGTTGTGTTTTATGCAGACTTCTTTTTAAAAATATAAAGTACTAAAGAATATTGTGACTACAGAGAAACCTGCTTTGACTCACTTAAGACAAATGTGTGCAGTGGTATGGGCAGGAAATGGAAGGACAGAGAGCACATGTGGAACCATCTATCTGAATTAGCTGGATGGGGGCCAGGAGACTGGAACTTGCAACATTTGCCATGATTAGTAGAAAATGAAACAATAGTTTTGTGTAGGAATAATGGTTCTTGTATTCTGGGCCAGTGAGGTAGATCCTGCAGGAGACAGATGTACATTTAAAGGTGGTGCCTGTGGAACTGGATGATGGTGGGAAGGTAAGTAATTTGGAGGGATGAACAAGTTAAAAGTGAGGGCTGTGCACAGAAGGAAAGCAGCATGTATTTTTAGGTCTGAGGTCTATTCTCCCATTTCATCTCTTGAAAGAGAGGCATAAATAAACAGACCACTGCTCTCTTCTCCAAAGCATAGAAAGAGAATCACAGAAATATGATCATCTGCAAGACAGTCGAAGGTAGTGCTCCAGTAACCAGGAGCTGCTGGGCTGGGCTGCGTAGGCGTGCTGACAGATCCAAGGGGAATCAGTGTAGGCACCTGATCCTCGCCACCCTTAGGCACTCTGTGGCACTGGGACTTGGGGCTGTCCTCTGTTTGGGTACTTGTGGGCATGTGTACATGGCTAGCTTAAAAAAAAGAGCCACATACATCACATACATCCCAGACTATATAATAAAGATGGCCAGCTTGTAATGCTTCCCTGTGACAGGCCCTTTGGGTTCAGACAAGCAAAGTTTGACTAACTGATTAGTAAATATTTAAAGAATTTTCTGCCTTTCCAAAAGGGTGGCACTCTCTTGGCCATGCCTGTGTCCTGAGAATTCCCTTTGTGGTTGTTTACAGGAAAACATGATTAGGATTTTCTTTTGTTGTGGTGGGAGAGGAAGAGGGCTTGGCTTGAGAGCTGATGGGAGAGTATAGAGTGGGTTGCAATGGGAGCTTCAGCCTTCGTTTTCACCCCTTCAGTTTCACTTAATCTGCCCCTTCGTGGGATGATGCCACGTTGAATTCTCTTGTTAATTTAGGTAGAATCTGAAGCCTAGTTAGGATTAGGCCAAGAGTTTCTCATATCAGGCACTTCTAAGATCTGTTTGGAATATGGGGTAAAAAACACAAACCAACACAACCCCCTTAAGGTGCAGTTTATACTAAAGGTTAATGTTGCATCAGTTCAGTTTCATTGACAGTGCTGTGTGCAGCATTTGCTTTGTGCTAATTTTTAACCTGTTATGTGTCGTCTTCGTTAAGTGAATTTGAAATGCAAAAATGAAACAGAGAAGTCACTTTTAAAGTAATAGAAACACTCTTGAAGAGTGTTCTACCTGTTTAGCTGTTGGTTGCTTTTAGACTCTGTATAACCAACTTCAGGTGCAGCTGAGGTACCAGGTATAACTTTAGCATTGTCTATCACCTGCTTGATAAACCTTTGGATTTTATTTTTTTTTTAAAGGACCCTGAATAAAATATTGGTGTATCAGGGTTATTCTGTTTGTCTTGGAGACCAAAGTATAAATGTAGCTGCACTTTAATTTTTATTTAATGCAATTATGAAGAGGCAAAGTACATGGCAACTGCAGCTTTTCAAAATGTTGAATTTCTTCTGTAGGAAGAACCCACTCTTTAGAACTGGGGATACTTTTTCTTTGTTGTTAAACACAGCACTGTATGACCATGCTGGTTCACCTTCTGTTACCTTCAGCCCATCTCTGCTCCATGTCACGGGTAGCCTCAGGCTTCGAAATGAAGGAGTGGGCTGTGCTGGAGGTGGCAGAGTTGGATCTACCAGGTGGGAACTGAATTTAGACAGTAAAAAACACTGCTGCGTGTTCTGTTTGGGGAAACCTCTGCCTGCAGCTCTGGAGCTGTGAAAGTGCAGTCTGGACCTTGGAAAGGTGGGAGGAGAGTGTTACTGTCTTATGTTTTTGCACGGGAATGTTTTTGCTGTTGTGCATTCAGTTGTTTTTGATTTTGCTGGCAGAAAAGGAGGAGCAGGAAAGCTGAGGAATGGCCATCTGAGACTTTTAGGAAGGGGAGAGAGAACCCCTACCTGACATCGCCTGTGGGTGACAGGGAGAGACACACACAGCAGGTCTTTATTTTTGCAGTGGGAGGTATGTGTGTGTGCATTGTCAATTGTCCGTGACAGCTGACGTTGGGGGAAGGGAGCTTTTCAAGGGAATTCAGAGATTTAGACCAGGGAATATGTGCTTCGATCAAAATGCTTCAGTTCTGGTTAACACCAAGCAACTCAAGGTAGTTTGAATGTGATTTTTGGATTGGAGTATCAATGCAGTTTGCATTGGGTGTTTTTTTGTTTTGGTTTCCCCACCTTCCCTAGGAGGGCATGTTTTGCTGAAGGATCATTTGGAAAACCTGAAGGAATGTGGCTGATGTGAATGACAGGGTTACTGCTCTGACCACTTTGGCAGATTCATTGAATTAGTAAAATCTGCTCCTTTCACAGTTACATTATTTGATTAATGGAATCTTGAATTTTGTTTTAATTATTTGCATAAGGTCACACAAAGTATTAAGTTAAAGCCGTGGAAAATAATTTTGCAAATTCTTACTGCTCTGAATTTAATTAAAAACCTGCAAACTTTGTCATTCATCATTTTGCCTTAGGAGTGTATTTCTTATGGAGACAATCTAATATCCTGCAGCAGCTTCATGGCATTACAAAAATAATTAATGGACCCTTTTAGGGCAATGTGTGTTGCTACAATGTGGAATAATACTTCAGTGTAGTAAGTGAATGGTGTGCTAGGAAACACTAATCCCTTGTGTATAGTAACAGGAAGTATGAATATTACTTATTAATAATAATATAAAACACCTTCACGCACATGACTTTTCTGGGCATGTCTGCCTTTTTGTAAACGACAGCAAATTTTAATTACAGAAAATTGGTGAGAAACAAGAAGGATTTGTGTAATTAAGAAGATCTGTTTATTTAAAAGTCTTCAGAGGTTGAAGAGATGGAACTTAGCTGTATGTGAGGGATGACTGTTGTGCAATAATGCCCCTTCATTCCCCTTTCATAATAAATCTCCGCAGAGTATTCATCTGAAGGGCTGGATGCCAAAAAGAACAGGTTCGACTTGTCTGTGAGGATTTACACCACAGTAAAATGCACAACTGCTTTTGTAGAGGTCATTGTGAAGGTCACGGAGCCAGCACTCACGGCTGAATGGGAGCAGCCTGGAACAATGGTGTGAGAGGTTGGGCTGCCTGAAATCAGTGTTTAAAACCTCATCTGAAATGTAGCAATGAGCTGGAATCGCTAAAACACACGACTTCAAAGCATCCAGGCTGTTTTGCCAGAAATAAATGGTCTCTTTTCCAGTACTTTGCATCTGCTGAATGTAGCTCCAAGCTTAAAAAACAGGAGTGCCCAATTCCTGACAATTAACATTGAAATAACTGAGTATGTCTAATATAAACACCCTCAAACTGTTTATAATTGCCGCTGTCCAGTTTTAAAAAAACCCTCATTGACACTGAATTTAATGACCTGAAATTTGGCACACCTTTGTTTTTTTAACAAATAAGGCCAGAGTTTGACCACAGGGTTGCTATGTCTTTAAATAAAAGATGATGATCATTTCAAATGGCAACCGGCCATTGGTGGGGTTTAGTGCAGAGATTAATTAGTAAACTTTGGAATGCGCTACAGCAAATGCAGCTGATTGGCAATAGCATGTGGAGCAGCAACTGGTGGAAAGCTGGTGCTGCTCAGCAGCAGAGGTATTTCCAAAAAGACTTAGGGGTGCTGTGATGTGCTGTGCTTTAAAAGGCACTGCACTGGTTGCATCAAACCACCAGCTCTCTGTTTATGCAGTTCGGTAAATGCACAGATTAAAGAAATCCGATGTGCATCTGGAAAGAAAGCAAGTTTTCTTGTGTTGTTTTGGTAAGATGAGGTGCACCCCATGAGTAAAGTGATGCCCCTGAACATCAGTGTACAGAGGACTGCGGTTCTTTTGCAGTGCATTTTGCAATTTTTTTAACTAGGAAGGCGTATGTCAAATGACAAGATAGGTATTATTAAAAGAAAACACTGAAGGGAATGGGATCAATTCACTGGCTATTGCAGTAAGCTATTTCTTAGAATTCTGGTCCACTTTTTAAAATTATGCAAGTTTCTGATTATGTGTGTCTGCATGATTTATAATTGTTTGCTGTCTTCTTTTTAAGTTTTAAAATGCATGATTAGACAAATTCGGAAACTTTCTCTGTAAATTGGCTTTCTAAGGATGCTTAATTTATTTGGTATGAGTAATGGACCCCATTATGTATAGTCCCTAGTGGGACTATTTCCTCACTTTGTTTAGGCCATGGGATTGGGGCCCAGATAATAAAATTAGGATGATTTATATAATAAATAACTATTCTTGAGACACTACTTGGAAGCTAAATATACTTCTTAAAATCTATTTAATAATATTGTATTAGTCTTCTGATGCCCACCTTCAGTTAGAGAGGGATGACTTTTCCATTTTAATTGGTAAGAAAACTCATGCTAATACCGCTTTGGAAATGCTCATGCATCTTGACTAGACTGGTAAAATTTATCTGACTCCCGGTATCCTGAGTCTTGAGCTAAAGTTTCTCCTTTTATATGGCGTAGTCATATGAATTTTTGACCTAAAACTGGCAGAGGTGCTTTATCTCACAAGATACGCATCATCCTGTCTTTGACCCAGAAAACCCTTAAGCTAGTACTTTAGAATGAAGCAAACATGTATTCCTATTGGCTTAACCCTCAGCTCTGTGACTTCGTCCTCGGTGCAGTTCAGTGCCCTGGGCCCATCCGTGTATCCTGGCAGATGTGTGGACCGGGCAATCCCACATGTTGGTGTCCAACACCTGGTTATGAGCAGCTCTGTTGGAACAGTCCATGGAAGGACAAGGAGCCGAGGCTGGAGTCGTCAGGGTGCTGGTTGTTTCTCTGGGGGCCTGTTTCTGCAAGCCTCTGCTTCCTAGACCGTGGTGTTTATTGCCACAGGTAATTGCAGGGAAGCGGATGGGCTCAGTTTGCGCAATCAGGTTTGGGCTTGCTTGGCTATGTTGGACTGGACTTGTAGGCCACGATCCAGACAAAGTAATCGGAATGTGACTGCTCCTTTGAGTTTGTGATGCTCTTTGTGTGCTCAAAGCTGGGTAGTTTTCTAAGCTGAATCAGTGTTGCTGAATGTGGGTCTAAGCCCCAGGTAAGTGTATGATAAAATTTTCTGATAGCAGATAAATTTGTTAGCTTGACGTGCCTCTAAATAAATCCCGAGTGTAAATGTGCACATGATTGGGGAATTGCAGGGTTGTGCAAACATTCTGTGACAGTATTTGTTTAAAACTATTTAGCTCATGCCCTCGATTATTTGTGTCTGGGTGTATTTGTGCGTGCACACACAGAATCGAAACCTCCATGCACATAAAAAGCATCTCATTAAAAACTGCAGTATTTGAGCCCTGCAATCAGCTAATTACTGAGATGTGGTTATTTTCTCAAAACTAAGTCTGCTGTGTGTATGTACAGTATACACATCCAAGTATGTTGCAGAGTATTATGAATAATTAAAAGCAAGCAGCAGCCCTTTACAGAAGCAAATGTTGGTACATTCAGTGATGCATTTTCCGGGCCAGGCAGCTGATTTGCTGTGACTCAACTATTGTATGAATTATAGAATGCTCTTTGTAGCATTTGAGGGCTGCCTCTTAGTGTTGGTCTAAATATGAGATATGAAAGGTTAAACAAAGTCTGAATTTCGTTGACTGGATGGCAAATAGTCACTGCAGCTCCCTACTTTTGCTAATGCCCTGGAATGGCTGACATAGCTGCTGGACTAGCTGAGCTGGGGGTTAGGTGATTTTATAAGGAGAGCTGCTTTTAGGCTCTGTCAGGCTTTTGTTCCTTGTAGGTCTCTTGGTCAATGGTCCATCCTAGCAATAAGGGTTTCAGCCCACACAGCAATGGCTGTGAATAGGGAATGGGGGATAAGAAAGTTGATGCAGTGTCGTATTTTAAGTGTGACCCAAGATTAATGTGAAACTGAAAGAGAAAATACGGGTTTCTCAGTGTACTACCAATTGATAAAAGTATACATCCAGAGCTAGGGCAAAGTTATTTAGGCTGCTGGTGATTTAAAGGGTGCTTTGAATTTTTTGTTAAAGCTTTTAGATGTGGCCTTACCATCTTTTACTGAAAATATAATTTTCCTGAGAGTTATACATCTTAACCTTCATTTTAATTTTCTTGTCAAATATTGGACAATTCAAAACAAAACCCCAAAACCCCACCCTGGATTATTAAGCCAAATGTGCCGTGAAAGCTTCTTGAGCAGCCTGCCTTGGCACGCTGAAATTAATGTGGTTTGGAGTCCAGCAACGGTGGTGGTGGGGAAAAATACCCCTCCAAACTGTCAGCGCTTGGGAAAGGAAACACAAAAAGCTATTATTATTCACATGTACTCTAGAGTTTCTGCTTTGCTCCCACTGACCGGAGCGGTGTGGTATCAGTTACTGCGATGGCTGTAGCGACGGGCTTGTGTTTCACGTAATGAAGTGAAACGGCGATGCAGATGCACAGTAGCCCAGTGTTGCTGGATGGATGGCTTCCAGGTAGATGGACTCTTGGGCTGACCGGCTTAGGAGGAGCTTTGCTGTGGTCAGCCAGAAAATCAGCTCTTGCTGGTGAGTCTGGAAGCGTGTGCGCGCGCTGAGTCAGTCTCTTCATAAACCTGGTGATTGTAGTGCTGATTAGACTCAAAAGGCTTGGCAAAGCTTAGTTGTGTGGGAAGCTCAAGTGTAAAAACTTGCCTAATTTTCTGTGTTTAAATCAGTACCATCCTGCTTGAGGCCTTTTGGAAAGCACATCTAAGGGGTCGGTGTTTTAAGTTAACACAGAGTGTGTCTCGTGTTCACAATAAAGAGCAGTTTCACTGGAAAAGGGTGTGCTTATGGTTACCCTTCCACATGCTTTTGCCATATTAAACGTGGAAGGGCTCAACTCTCCTGCATTCACACACTGCCTATTGTGAAATTTGTACTTAGAAGATTTAATATCTTCAAGTTTGCTTTATGATCAGCAATTCTTTGAACTCGCAAACAAGAAAGTGTGGATAACTTCAAATATCCATTTGAAGTCTGATTCTGAGGAATGCTTATGTTGATTTTGACCTTAAAATGGGAAGTTTGATATATGTCTCAAAAAACGGCAGTATTGTAGCAGAAATGTAAATACAGTCTGAACTTTTTTTCAATACCTGTAAAGTGTGCCATATCCCTTAAAGACAGGGACTTTATTCCAGAGGTCCTGGATAGTCAAATCAGTTCATAAGGCCTCAGATTCAGGACCTGATGTCTAATCAGCAAAGCTCACTCACATGTGCTTTTCTTCCAGGAGACACCAAATCTGTGGTGGTAAATTTAGATGTGGCTGTCACAGTTTCGGTAATAGCAAAGACTCATAGACCAGCAAAGGGCTGAGGGTGCAAGCTGACTGAGATGATTTAGGGTTTTATGTGAGCACATAAAGCTGTAAGTTGTCTTGTTGTGTTTGGGTTTGAAAATCACTTTTTAACTACTTTGACATCTCGCTTTTATTCTCGAACATCTGCTTTAGATTGTTTGCCATAAAAGTGTAAGAATTAATCTTGCACTCATTTTTGTTATTGCTACCAGAAACCAAACTATTTTTATTACTTCTAGTATAGGGATTTGGACCCTGACATATTTTCAGAGTTGAGGAGAAAAGGAGTTTGTATTTCTATTTTCTCCACCCCCCTTCCCCACTCACCTCTCCTCCCCAAGCTTACAGGTAAAGTTAATTAAATTGCAGGTTTTTAAGTGCACAAAGATATTAGGCATGGCTTGTTAAACTGTATAGTAAGTTCTACTGTGCTTTATTTGGTCCAATATTAAGAATTGTAAGGGAATTCAAATGATCATCTCATTTTGGTTTGTTTCTCAGAGCAGCAGCTGCCCTGAGCCCAGGGTAAGACATTTGCATCATCTGTGGAGAGCCTGGTACATATTTTACTGAATGGAAATAACATATGAAAGTCAAAGAAATGAAAAATTTCCTATGTGTTTAGTCCTTTGATTAACAAATATTCTTAATACTTGTTCTCAGGGCTTCCTTTCTCTGAGATTCCTGCTTGTTTGTGTTGTTTCCCAAGCAGCAGCCAGTAGCCGTGGCGCGGGATGTCAGCGCAAGCCCTGATCTCCAGCGTGCTGCGTTTGAGCAGTTGCTTTCCCTGTGTTGGGTATTATTAAAAGTCAGGGCATTCTGCTGATGTGGGTCCATCCAGTACTTGTGCCAGAGCAGACAGGAATCTTCCTTTCCACAATGGAAGTGTTGTTTTTAAGGCAAAACTGTCTGCTGTAAGCCCATAGCAGGGAATACTCGGGCAGCCTCTCTGACTTGCTCGAAATGCGTTGTTTGTGCTGCAGTTGCTTTCACAGCAGTCTCCTCTTTCAGAGTCTGTGGCAACACTTGCCTTATTTTTTTTTATTTGAGTACAAGTGTTTTAGCAAAAGGATTCACAAAGGAGCCAGTGAACAAGATAAAACAGATGAGGCATCTTTTTATTTTACAAACAGATAAATAGGATTTTTCTGGGACTAAGTGGAATTGCCGTATGACTTTATCGCTGTTTTTACTGCCAGCTTCTAGTTTGTCTGAGACTGTAGATTTTTCATGGCAGGAACCATTCCTTTTTCTTTGTGTCTTCTAAGGATGCCTTAGATATTTCTGGTTATTGTGCTTCAAAGAGTAACGAAGCCGTAGCCAATAAAACCAGAGCAATGCAGAACGCCATGGTAGTTTGCGGAGGGACTTTCTGCAACGCTCTCAGGATCAGCCAAGGTTTACAAATAGGCTTCTTGATCCTGGGGAGTTCTGTGAATCCTGTCCAAAGGCCTGGTAAAATTCAGGTACTGTTGGAAGTAAGGATACACAAGGTGAAAAGCTGTCATGTGTCTGTGGTTCAGATGTAGGCATCATTTTGATACACCCACTTAAAACATAGACAGAAACTTGCACTGAAGGAAACTAAACCTCTCTGGAAGCACAAAGGAGTATGTTTTGTGCATATTAAAATGCAGTTGCTTCTGCCCCAGAGAGGTTTTTTGTTTAGTTTGGAAAAGTTAATATGTGTTTTCGAAGCAGTGAAATGTATGTTACGGTTGCAGTGGGTCCCTTCCTGTCCCAGAATAACTGGTTCATGTTTACTTGTGCACTCTGCATGCAAATCAGAAAAAAGGCTAGGAATACTACTTCCACTGTAAGTAGCAATTTCTAAATATATTGCTAACAGGTTTCGGTTTTCATTTAAAATTTTGCAGTAAGTGCAGACCACAAGTATTATGAACATGTATCACGTACTGCTAATATCTGACATTTTCTTAGTTTTTTAACTTTAGACTTCAGTTTTTCTAAATTCCTCCTTTTTATCTTTTTGCCTGTTTCTCATAATTCACTCTTCCTGTTTTTCTATTCTGTTCATGCTTGCATCTGCCTTTATTGTCCTTTTCTTCGTATTTTATTCCTTTTTTTGTTCCTGTTGCTATAAAAACTATCTTGCTTTCTTTTGCCAGACGATTATCAACCCTTAGTAGTCCCTCCTCAAAATCTAGCTATTCAAGGAATCTCACTTTAGTTCTTCCCTTTATCAGGCAGACATAAGCCATGCTGAATATGATGTTCTGCATTTTTATCAACATTTATCTAGGTCTAGCCTGAATGCTCAGTAAAACGGGGAATATGTGTCTGACTTTCACACACACACACACACACACACACACAGTTTCTCATCTCTACAGACCAGGTCAGCTTTCTGTTTGGTTTTGTTATTTTAAGCAGTCTTTCATTTTAAACCATCCATCAGACTTCGCATTCCTCAAATATATTGTAGAGCTGTGGCTGTTTGGATGGGGGGAAGCTGCTTTAGAGGATCCCAGGAAAGAGCAGATAGTGGAGTACAGTCATGTGTGATTCTTTATGAGCTGCTGTTCTAATAAAGCAGCTGATTTTGGCAGGTTCCACTGTTCTCCAGGAAATCCTAAATAATTACCTTGCACAACAGAGGGATTATATCAGCATAACACAGAGCTTTACTGCAACAAAATAGGAACACCATTAGATTCACCTGTGGCAAGACTCACCCAGTTGTCAGTGGTGGGTGAGTGATGTGCTGTGCTCTGACCTCCACTGCTGTGTCTGTCCCTCCTCTCTCAGTGTTATTCCTCACAATACACAAAGTGGTATTTGTCAAATTGATTTCTACTTCACGTCCCTTGAAAAATCAGGCCCTTAATGTGTGTATTTAAAACAATGTTATTAAAACCTGAAATCCTGTAATTAGCCTGGCTACTGTTGATAGTTGATACTGTGCTCTGTTGATAGCCAAATCAAAATGACCAGGGCTGTAGAGTTCTGATGGTAGAGATACAACGAAAGTTTGCTTAATTCTGCTTAATGTTGTATTGCTAACATGGCACACTGAGGATTGGTGCAACAAAACTGAAGAGAACAGGATCTTGGAGTCACCTGCAGTGAAACATTTCCCTGAAGAAGGGGAAGAACCTGCAGTTGTGCCCTGAGAAGGGCTGTGTTGGTGAAAACCACAGCAGGAAAAAGAATGTGTGAGCTGATAGTGAGATTTGCAAATGCAGTTGACATTCCCAGGGCATCAGAACACCATGCAGCAGCCAGTGGCATGGCTCTTCAGTCTAGCTGAAACTGGCCAAACATGTATTGTGTGCAGGGTAAGGGCTGTGGGACCAGAGCAAAAGGAGCCGAAGCAGCTGAGCTGCGTACAGTGGGTTGCACAGAAATGAGTGCTCAGGAGCTCAGAGTCGGGAGCAAGAGTGAGAAACCAGGGCTGAAAATCAGGAGAGTGACCTGTGAGCTTATTAATGACATGAAAATGCTGCTGTGCTTTAGTTCTTTGTTTCCAAAAATGTTGCTGTCTTGTGTAGTGGGCTCTCCTTTGAACAGGGCTGGAGATTTTGAGGAAAGCTTGGCAGTTCGTGCCAGAACTCTGGAGTCTCCACTGAAAACAAGTGAGTGACTTGTTGCAGCAAGCATCCAGACTATCCCCTGAATCCTGCCTGGGCTTCAGCCAGCAGTGCTGGAGAGGACAGTCCCAAGCAGGGGCTGCAATCCATGGACATGAGGAAAGGGCACCGGGCTTTTCTGTGAAGGGGGTAGGCACTAAATCCTGCTGCTGGCACGGGCCCAGCAGAATTGTATTTCGGCATGTGTTAGATGGACATGGGCTTTATTCTGAGAGATTAGAGAAATGGGGCTTTTTGGCAGGAGCTTAAAGATAAGTCTGGTCAGGTAATTACTTATGTCAGAAAGTTGTAGAGGAAAATTTTGGAGGCAAGTAGAACTGATGATGTGATTTAACCCATGTCACTCCGTGTTTAATTTCCCAGGTACCTGTTTGTGTGTAACAAATCACGTATATCTGACTGTCTCTGTTAACAGCTTCTTCAGTGCTGTTGATCTCTTGGTTTATTTCTGCCATTCCTAAAGGAAGCGCATCTTTTAAATCTGTTTTAGCATTTGGAAATCAAATTAAGTTACTGTGGAGGAGAAGAAAAAAAAAAAGTCTAAATTTAGTAATTTAATCAGATTGTTATTAGACATTTGAAATCATCTACTCTGGGGATATAAGGGGTGGTGACAGTAGTGTATCTCTAGTCCTGCCACATGTGGTCAGATTTTGTTTTTGAAATCAACAGGAAATCTAATGTTTTTTCTGTTACTTTCTGTCAGATCATTTGTTCTCTTTTAGTTTTGCTTCTGGGATATCCCTGTAGCATTTCTCATAATCAAGCAAAGAATTTAGATTTATTGTTGATTTTTCAAGAGCAGAGAAAGAGAAGTTGGTTTCAGATATTTAAATCTTCGAAAAAGCCTCACTGGCATAGGAATTTTAGGCTAAGGAATGGAATTATACATTTTAGTTTGACATAGTTTGTGTTTATTTAAAAAGGCTGTGGAAGACAGAGAGGGTAAAGGTTAAAATAATATTAACTGAGCCCTCCAAATCTATCAGTTTCATTCTCCTTTTCCTGAGTATTACTGTAGTCAAAGTAGTTAATCAGAATCAGAAAGCCCCATTAGCATTGCTGACATGTATTTGTCAATAGTCAATTGGGAGGGTGAAAACTGGAGGGGGGAAAAAATCCCACAACAACCCAGCTTTTGACTCAGACTGCATTGCCAAAGATGTTTGCGTTAATATCTGTAAGAAATTGTGTTAACGTGAAATCTTTCCAAAACCTGAATTCTGTTACGAGCTTAGCAGTAAAATAGTTTCCTAAGACTGCTTATACTGAAAAATTCGAGGAATTTATAGTTTTGTTTTAACATTCACTTGAAAGCATTTGGATAATTACATACTCAGATGATGGTGTGTCATAAAGAGCCTTTGTTAACCTCTCTGTTGTGCCATGTACAATTGAGGCAATGCTGGAGATGTTTTATCAGTGTTGTTCCCTGGCATCCCACAGTCCTGGTTCCTTTTATGCTCCTTACACCAGGCTTGGGTGGGTGACCTGGCAGTGAAACGGGTTAAATAAAAATAACATTGCTGCAAACTGACTAAATGAGACGTAACACAAATACTGCTATTTCTGTTATCTGACGTGTGCTGTGCTCTGGAAATGCGGTGATAGCAGAGCTGAGTAAGTTCCTAAGCAGAGAGAAATTAAAAAAGGAAAAAGATTGGCTGCAGCAACCCATCCAGCTGCTGCTAATGCAGAAACTTGCCTTGTCTGGACAAGTTTTACTGACCCCAGTCTCTGGCTTCTGTCTCTTGCCTGGGGCTGTTTTTGTGGCATAGCTGTTCCTCTTTCCCCTACTAGTGCATTTTTGGTGTCAGTCTGCTTTCTCCTCCTCAGCACTTGAAAGATTTCTGAGAAGACTGTCAGTTGTTTTTGCTGCTGAGGGAAGAGGTTGAAGGAAGGCAGGGAAAGGGAGAGAGGACAGGATGGGAAGAAGTGTGAACGCTGCACCTTGAGCAGATATTTCTGGACTCTCTGTGCTAAAATAACTTCTTTCTGCCAGCAGGCAAATACTGATACACCTGGCATTTGCCAAGAATCCCTCCCCAAACCTGTGTGAAAGGTGCACTGATGCACTCTAGTTTTGATGTTCTGATAGCCATGATTCTTCCTAAAAGAGCATTGTTTTTGTTTAAAATAAGCTCCTTGTCATTGCAAGGGCAGCTCTTCTCTGTATATAATCCATGGCTTTTCTTTTATTAATGCCATGTTGTATCACAGTCTGAAACAAAAATTGGCCACAGCTTTCGTTTCTTGCTATTTCAACTGAGAGATGCCTCAGTGTATTTGGATAGTGAAAAGCAAATCAGCAGGTCAGCCTTATTTCTAACGCAAAGGCATTATTTTACCCCTTCTCCCAATTTAATCCTCTATTTCTCTCATCTCCTCAAACCATGCAGTGCAAGAACAGAAAGTCAGTTGCACACAAATCCATTGCTGTGCAGGCTTTTACATAAACAAAGCCCTAAGGATAAGCAAATGCCTTCCTTCTAATTAGCAGCATGTTTTGTGGTTCCATACATTCCAGTATGTAACAGACAGCCCCGGTGCCCAAAATAATCCCAGAGAAAACACTCCTATGCCGCGAAGATAGGGGTGGGAGGGAGAGGAGGCAGGAAAATGCGCTGCCTGTGTTCTTGGAAGACTTTTCTATCTCCGTTTGGATACTGTCAGCTTCTTTTACACAAACATTACAGCATCCATGAGGAATTAGAAATACTTAGCCATGACCACAACATCAGATTTTAGGTTTGTAAGGAGAAAGCAATGCAGAAGCAGGATCTTGGCCCCATTGCTTTCATTTTGGTTTTAGCATGCTGATAAATGCCTCCAAATGCTGAAAAGGGGTAAGGCCGACTGTCTAGGTGGAATACAGGAAATTTAAAAATCTTACCTTATAGATTTGAAATGGTTTTTGTATCTGTCGAAGTGCTGTGTAAGTCCTAAGTAACAGTTCTTGTCTGTTGTGGTGTCTTTAAAGTTACCCAGGAGCATCCCTTTTATACCAGTCTCTTATGAAGTGCTTAGGGACCACTTGGGACAGAGAGACAAAAGTGGGATGCTTCTGGTCAAATGGCTTTTAACTGAAATAATAGTGGTCAAATTGAGCCTTTTAACTTCAGCAAGGTTCTTTTTGTGAATCGTCTTACCCCAACATCAGTGGAAGTAGGAAAGGCAATGCTTTTGGTGTGCATCCCAGCCTTTTGCACTGATCTGTGCTATACCCTGTGCTTGGGACCACAGTAACCTGTTCAGGGCTAAACCAGCTGGAGGAAGCCCATGAGCTCAGGAGCCTAAAGGCCAGACAGCTATAGGGCAGGAACAACAGCTGGTCGTGGGGTTTTTTACCCATTGCTAAGTGGAATGTAATCCATGCTGCCAGAGCCCATCAGCTAAAGTTGTGATACTGGGAAACGAAAACAAATGAGCTGTCTCATACAGCTGCATAATCTCCTTGAGGTGCAGATCTGCTGGCTGGACACAAATCAGTGCAGTTGTTTTGCCATGCAAAAGTACATCCTAGTTCCTAATGCTTACACCTTGGCCCAGGATGTGGGTGAGAAAGACTTAGGAGAGGGTCGCTGCTTGGAAACTGATGAACCAGAAATCAATTGCCAATATTTAATGGTGAAGATAATTAACTATTGCAACAATTTAACCTAGGAGATGTGCCTGGACTTTTATGATCTGAAATCTCTAAGCCTAGATTGGACACCTTCCAAAAGAAGGTGTTTTGGCTGAACTGCTAGTCAGTCCTTGGAGTTCATGCAGGAACACAGAATGTCCTGGCCTGTGCTGGGCATGAGTTCAGACCAGCTCAAGTGTGGACAGCTTCTATAGTGCAGCTTCTCTTCTGATATTCTGCTGGTCTCAAGGCTGCCACGGCGTTGGTGATCAATTCCACGCCTCACAGAGAGGTCCTGACATGGCTCAGTGGCTTCCTCATGACCCATACACTGGTGCCCCCCATACCACTGGTGTGCTGACCAGTCACCCTCTCCACTATTCAGTGGAGCTCCCTCACACTTACTGGTTGGTCATCTGAGAGTTAAGGACCGCAGTGATCCCTTCTGACCTCAGGCGCTTTGGGAACCCCACAAGGAGAGGAAGACAAATGAAACATTTTCATCCTGTCCTTCCAGGAGTTCCCAGGGGTGGGGGTCTGTAGCATCATAAATGCTGGTGGGGAAAGAGACCAGTGATGAGCCCAGTCCATGTGTCAGGAGCCTTCCCGTGTCTCTTGGCCAAGGTCAGCAGAAGTTGCTCTCATTAAAAAGGTGTTGGGAATGCACCAGTGGCAACTCCACTCTCAGTGAGCAGCTGTTTTGGTGGTGCCCTCCAGAGATGTGGCTCCTGCAATCTGAGCTGCTCCCTTTTTTCACACACAAGTAATTTCCCAAAATATTTCCCGTGGTTTTGATCTTTGCCCAAAACTGAATTTTCTTTTCTATGGTGAGAACAAAATTTGGATTTGGAAAGAACAAGACTTTTCCCTCGCCAGGTGAGGCTGTACACATGTAAAATGTTGGTATGTTTTTCTCTCTGGTTTGGTTAGAGTCAGAGATTGCTAAAAATTTAAATCTAAAAGTCTTACTAAGTCCATTACAAGGGGTATAACACGCCCACGTAAATGTGGTCACAAAGTATAACATTTTCATGAACTTGAATAGATTGTAAATTGGCAACTTCTAATAATACGGAACACCCTGCACTTGTGTCTTAAAATATCATAAAGTGGAATTAGATGAATTTTTAACCTTTCTTTTCCTACTTTTTTTTTTTTTTTTTTTTTAATAACGTGTGGCACCCTGCTTTCAATGTTGCAGCAATAGTTTGTGGCACAGAAATAAGTGTGCTGACCACGGGAGTTGGAGTGACTTGTGGATGACTGGAGAACTTTCTTCACCACATTTCACCTCCAGGACAGTCACCATAACGGTGTTGGCAGCAGCCCCTCCCGGCTCCCAGGCAGTGCAGAAAAAGGCTAAAGCTATCTGCTCTCATCACACGCAAAGAACCATTTCAATGGAAAACTTGAGCTGCTGATATTTCCACAGAGATCAGCTTAGATCCCTGACAGCACTTTTCAAGGACTTGTGTCTTCGGTTTTCTTAGCTATTTTCTGCAACTCTCTAAACAAAAATATCTCTGCTCCAAATTCAGAAAGGTCTCTGTCCTCAACAACAAATTTAATTAACAGCGTTCCCCTTCTACTGACCTTTTTTCCACCCCCCCTCCCACCCCCATCTTTAGTTAATTTTAACCCAATGTCCCTCATTAGGAGCCTGTAGTTTCCACTTGAGGGAGTAGATGCTCACATGAGTGGCCCCAGGGAAGCTCAGCTCAGTAAGTGATCACCAGTGGGAGCCAGGGTTATACACGGCATTACACTGTGGAAAGCTTCCCATCTCCTGTTGCAGACAAAATGTCTACAAAAACAATACTACTACTTTGCTAAATTCCTGCATTTTGCAGATGGGAAGCTCGATTTCTACAGGGAAAGCCAGGCTGTTTGGGGAGACCTCATAGTCCTCTGTCTTTTTGCTGCTGCTGCTAATTTTTGTGAGCACCATAGAATACAGTAGAAAATTGAAACTGTGTGAAAGATCAACAAATCAGTGTAGAATGTCACGCAGCAACATCTGTTAACTTTGGCTATATCTCATATCCTCCTGACCCCTCCTTTTCAGCCACAAGTCTCCTGTTTTGTGAGAGTTCAGAGTGATAGGGACTTGGAGGGGGAGGGCTGGGAGTGGAAATCCCTCTATTTCTCACTGGTCTGAAGGGCTTGCAAAAGTACCATCTGGAATGAAAGTTTAATGTTTGTGTGTTTCTATATTTTTAGTTATTAAACAAATGGGAATTTGCTGAATGAATTAATTGTATTGCTCTGTAAAAGTCTTCTTGAGAGCCATTAGATATGGGAGCTTCCAAAGCCTGTAGAGAGAAAGTGGCTTCCCTTTCTAATTAGGGCTTTCAGGAAATCATTGATTACAGAATTAAGTAGGTTTTCTCAGGGACATTTGTTTGGTAGTACTTCTGATAAATGAAATTTTAACCTAATAAGAATTTTACTAGTGACTCTGGAAGCAGCTGTACTCTCTAATGGTAAACTCACCTTCAATAAAACTTGCCCGGTTCTCCTACCTTGTCCAGACAGCTATAGCTAATAAAACATCACTTCCAATCTGTAAGTCCCAGTAAAAAATTTAAATCATGAAGAAATGAGTGATGTAGTGGACAGTGTTCTTACCAGGATGGTCTGTATCTGAACCAGGTTAATGGTATCAGCTTGTTCTTGCTTTGAATTTAAACAAAGTCAAAAAACCTTGACCCAGTATATAGAAATCTCTTTTTTTTTCCTTTTTAACAGGGTCAGCATATTTCACTAGCTCCCATTCAAAAGCTGGAGGAAGCTTTGTATGAGTATCAGCCTCTGCAAGTGGAGACATATGGACCACAAGTTCCAGAGCTTGAAATGCTGGGAAGGCTGGGGTAAGTAACACAGCACATTTTAATTCCCATTTCATGGCATTTTAGCAGGGACTGTTACCATCTTCAGATTGTCAGGGACTTTTTTTTTTTTTCCTTTCTCTCCTTTTTTTTTTTTTTTTTAAGCATCTTAATGAAATCTTAGACTTCCTGCCCAACCAACATTTTGTTTGGGTGGATAAGCTGAAATTTTTGGTCCTCTAGCCTTTATAGATCTATTGAGAGCTGGACTGGATCGCATTAGTGTTTTTAAGGTTGTCCTTGGCAGCCTTAGTGAAGTAGCTGTTCATTTTCAGTTGCACGGTATTAAAAAATAAATAAATAAAAATCTGGGGCTTAATTTACCCAGCTGTAAGCCAGTAAAAATATTAAAGTTGGGCTGTTTGCCATGGAAAAGGGTAGATTTACTTGTCGGCTGCTGTCTACAGTCAAACTGCGTTTGTGAGAAATGAAGCACAGAGCTTAACTTATGTCAGAAAATATAATGCAGGGCTGGTCCAGCAGCCTGGAGGCATCAGGGTGTGCAGCCAGGTTTGGAAGGGATTCTGGAAGCCTGCTGTGCCCGGGTAATGGAGGATAGGAAGTCCCAGAGTGACGTGTCTGCTCTCTAGGGACGTGTTCGTAGCTGAAATGCCACCTGAAAACGTGTAGCTGCTGGGATAGTGTCACCCAACTAACTCATCATGGCCTGACTTTGAAGGTCAGCAGCACTTTCAGTGCCCGGAAAACTATATGGAGGACAAATGTGCAGACTGGCAAGGCAGGAAAGAGTTTAAAAAATAACAGTTTACATTTGACTGTGCAGTATGGGAAAACTGAAGCCACAAAGTACTGAGCAAAGTTGAGACAATTTAGTGTGCAGTTTCAGAGACCACTGAAATCCAAACAGGAATCCCACTAGTTCACTGGCATGGGAAATAATTGTATCTCATCCAGAAAATGAGAGAGGTAGATAGACCTTAAGTAAATAAGCAACCTAATGGTGCTTTAGAAAACTCAAGGCTATCTCTGGAATTGAAGTTGTCTCCGTTTTTATGTCTTTCTGATGCCCATAATTTTTATTATCTGATATCAAGATTCTGAGAGAATATATTAATTAGCAGTTTAAACTTGGGCAGAGTCTGGTTCAGCCTTCACCACCTGTTTGGATGGAGCACAGCTGTGAGGGACTTCCAAGTTTGAGGGGAGCTTTGAGGCCCTCCCAGCCCTCAGCCTCATCTAAACAAAAAAAGATGACTTGTGCAGGGAGGATTCCCGCTCCCTGTGCCCCAATGAGGTGACTGCTGGTGTCCAAATCCCTCAGAAGTCCTGTGTGATCCATGTCCATCCCATGTAGTTGCCTGTGGCAGTGGTTCAGAGGCAGCACAACACCTTGCAGAACAGAATCCTTTGAATCCTGCGGTTGTATCGCAGCTTCTGTGTGTCCAGTGCTTGTGTTTGCAAAAAATGCCACAGTCTTTTCTTGGAGACACCTTGAAATGTGTCATTTTTCTCCTGCAAGCATGAACAGCCAGGGTTGTTGGGCTTGGCTCTGGAGGTGATACAGGGATGTGGGGTGGCTGTGGCAGCAGGGGGAGGCTCGTGGGTGGGTGGGTGGGTGGGTGGGTTGGTGGGTTGGTGGTGCCCACCAGAAGAGCTCTTCTGAGTCCTGGGGCTGTTTGCCATTCCAAAACAAACACATCGATGCTGTGGGTTCCCAGCTGGTGCAGCTCTAACCCTATTCCATGGGGTGTCTGAAATACCTTAGACTGTGCAAGGCTGTTGGTTTATATATTTGTGTTTCTGTGTTTATATGAACTCATGCGCATTTCCTGTTGATGATGAATGCTTAACTAATGCGCCTCTGTCCCTGCTGTGGGGGTTTTCAGGCAGCTGCATACAGCTGCCTGGGTGAGGCAGAAGAGCTGGGCACAGTGATATCCACTCCTGTAAAGATTTTTACTTTCCTATTCATTTGTACTCACAAAAGGCCAGGCTGGATGGGGCTTTGAGCCACCTGGCCTAATGGGTGGCATCCCTACCCATGGCAGGGGGCTTGGAACTCGATGGTCTTTAAGGTCCCTTCCCATCCAAACCATTCTAAATGTATTTAATTTTATTTATTTTTTTAGTTTTTCCCTTTTTTGATTTTCCTGTTAATAATTTTGCAGTCTGGCTATTTACTGCTGCTAAATAGTTCCCTCAAATGTGCAGGCTGTTATCTGAGTTTCTGGAGCCAGAATTAATGCAAAGACACTGCCAACCTGGAAACTTGGAATTCTTTTCTGGTAGCATAATTTATTGACTTCTTTTTTTGTTAAGGTACAGTTTATTCTCTTCAAAACACTCAGTAGAATGGGCTTTTTGAATATTCACATCTTAACCTCCTACCATTTGCAAGACTCACTTTAAGTTTCAGCAACAGTGTTGAGTTTATTTCTTAGCAAACTGCTGTAATGAAGGACAGCTGGCAAGGAGGGATTTCTAGCAAAAAGGGTTAATCCTTAAGGGGTCATTTAGAACATTTGTTAGGGATATTTCATTATTTAAAAGAAATGGCTTTTTAAGATGACTTGCATTATTTGCTTATTAGGCTTTAAAGAGAACTTTGTGAGCAGACCAATAAACTTGATTCTGCATCCCCCCCACACTTGTGTGTGGACTTTGCATATTTTGCAAAAAAGGAAATTTATGTTCAAATTGTTCTTAGAAATTTGTTTTCAGTTTACCCTGGGGATGAAAATTTTCTTTGTTTGCTAAGTACTGCAGAAAAGCATTAACATCTTTATGCTGCATTTTTTGTTAGTGTGTTGGAAGTCTGAGAATACTGTAGAAGTAGATTTTTGGGGTTTTTTCCACCAACACAAATGATTGGTATAATGTGTAGGGCTTTGTGTCCTTCAGCCCCCTGGTAAAGGTCACTTTGGTTGTTCAGACTGAGAGGACCAGCTCATGCCTGTCTCAGCTGTCAGAAGGAAATGTGACTTGGAGAAGGGGAGAAGACACATGTGGAGAGCATCTCCCAAACCTGTGGTGCTGCCCTTGGAGAAAAGTGGAGTCCTGGATCACTGTAACATTCCCATCCTGGGTGCAGGCTCTGCAGCTGCCTGTCCCTCCGTGGTGACTGGAAGCTTCATGTCTGTGTGACTTGGTCACTGCTCTAAATCACTGCAGCGTTCAGAGACGTGCACTGGGGAACTGTTGGTTTCTGTGTGGAGTTGAAGGCAACCTGCTGATGGGAGTCATGTTTTGAGAGCCTTGTCTTTCAGATTGGCCCAAGTCTGTTGAGTTGACAAAGTAATGGCAAGACTGGGTGACCTACTGTGGCTTCTGGGGAGCAGAGTGGGGTGGCTGGGAGAGAGAACATGAAGAGCACTTGGATGCTCAGGCACTCACTGCCATTACTCAGAGGTTTTCTTAGAGTGGCAAAAAAGTCCTGTCTCTCTTTTTTTTTTTTTTTCCCTTTCTTTCCAATGTTTTAGCTGAGCATGCTGAATTTGTATGGTTGGAGGTCTGCATTTTTCTTACTGCAAAACAAAAGAAATGAAAAATATAAAAAACTGACATGCCAAGTAGCAAAAGAAATAACCCGGGATTGGGGATGCAAATTAGTGTGTTGATTTACAAATGCATGTAGTTTTGATTTTAAAGAAAAAAAAAAAAAAAAAAAAAGTCCCCTGAGGGTCAAAATGATGTTTCTTTGAGGTCTTGAAAAATGTAAAGACATTCTTGGCAGTAATTGTAAGTATCTATGTGGAGCAGGAGCGGCCACGCAGTGTTCTCGCACCAAGTATTTACAGCTGTCAAGAGCCATACACAAGCTACTTAAAAACTGACTGCAAATTGAAAATCTGCTTATGTGATTAACATTTTGGGTGAGGATGGTGAGCTCCATGTCTCAAAGTGTAGAAAGAGTCTCTTGTAATCCAAAGTGGATCATACTCAACACAGTGCCAGTCCTATCCCTCGCCATTCTCATAAAACAGAGGTAATTTACAAGTAATATTAAAAATTTCTGTTTGTGTTGCACTTGAATTCTTTGTATTAAGGCAAAACTTCTGTGCAGACCTTGTCTGGTTAAAATAAAATCATGTTTGCCTACTTAACTTTGGAAAGATACAACCTGAATATATACATGTGTATGTAAAAATCAGGTTTGCTCCAAAAATCTTTCCTTTAGGAAAAAATGTGACTTTTCATTGATCTATCAACTTGTTTTCATGTATAACCACATTGTGAGGAGCACTCTAGTTTGTTTAAGTAAGATGCAGAAAATGAAGTTTAAGAGTGGCCACTAATCTAATGAGGGTAGGTAATACACTTTGATAAATTAGAAGTTAAATATAAGCAAAATGTCATTTTAAGAGTTGAGGGTAAGTACTGAAGCAGAGTGGGAGTGATGTGAAAATCTGTATGTACAATGAACATGTTTTATCCCACTGTTCTTTTTATTTTGAACTGCATTGATTCATTCCTTTTTTCCTTATGTAGGACAGCTCAGTCATCTTAAATTTTACGTTAAGGTGAGGTTGGATTTCATATCTGCTAGAGCTTTGTTAGTGTTTAATTTTTAACCTTCACTTCAAGTGGAAAATTTCTGCATATTTCTTTGTTGTATAGTGTTGTAGTGTAATTTAAAACACATGTAGAGTTCTGGCACTTATAATGTAGAAATGACTCATGTAACTTCTTTGCTGTCAATCATTGTGATTTTTTTTTTAAAAGTGAAGCACTAATAAGGATGCCCTCCAAACTGTTCTTAAACCATAGCAGAGCTGGTCCTTGGCTGGGTTAGTTTTTGCTGAAACCCTGTCAGTGTCTGTGTAGGGTTCAAGGCAGTGAAATAACTGAGAATTGATTTTGAATGGATGACAGGAGCGCTGGGCTTTAAAAGTCATAGCAGGTGATTTTTCACATCTGGTCTGTCACTGGGGTATGCAGATATTTCTTGAATCTTGGAAAAGGGAGAAAAGCCGCAAATGAAGGGCTGATGTGATCTGCTTTGGCCCATTGATTTTGAACACTGAATTCATTCTGCTCCTTTTAATGGAATCTAGTCTCTCAATAAGCTCAGTAGTCAGAGTCAAAAGATTGAGTAAGAGCAAGGAAAGCTTGTCTTGCTTTGGAGGGCATGTAGAGGGCTGCACTCCTTGCAGGAATTCTCTTGGCTACCAAGGCATATGGTCTGAATTTCCCAGAGTCTCCTGTTGCAGGGCCTGATCCTCAGTAGAGAGATTTCTGTCAGCTGCAGTGCATTTTCAGTCAGGCACCTAATGAATGGCAATTGGCAGGTAAGGAGTGATTATTGCTTTAAAGACACAGCTGCATTTACATACAGCCTTTGTTTTGTTGTTGTTCATTTTAGCATGAATAATTGAATAAACCCCTGTGAATGGCAAGCACTATGTGGGTACAGTCTTTTGGAACAGCAGATATGGCCAAGTGCGCTGTGTCTTTCAAGAGAGGATGGAACAAGGCAACAACTGTGTGTCAACCATCTTTATTTGGTTTGATGTAGGATCTGTCTGGTATTGCTTTAGAGTACCACAGAAATCCTACAGGTTTCACTGTAGAATTTTGGAAGGATTCAAATTCAGTGTGGGGAAGGTAGATTAGCACCGATTTTTCCAGCAGAATGGAAATCAAGGAGTGCAGCCTTTAGTGAGTCTGAGATCTTACTGTTTAAGAAATCAGCTTTCTGGCAAAAATGGTCTATGAACATTTCAAACGACACCCTGTAGAATATGGTGTTTTGCATGGAGCTCTTCTGTCAAGATCATTAGCAATTGAATATATTAAAAGTGGACTGCTTATGAAACAGAGAGTTTTGCTTCCTGCCGCCCACCTGTGGGTATAGTGTGGGTTCTGTAACTGTAAAGGGTCTCGGGAGGGCTATAAAAGCAGAGAATATGGAAAATATATAAAGAAACAGAGAACGAAGCCTGCATACACCGTGTAGTTTCTTGTATGTAGAGTTGGCTGTAGTTGTATGTGTACCACTAAATTAACCTCAAAAGCTGGCCATGACAGCAGAATGTCCATAGTGATTGTTGTTGTTGGCGTTTGGCTTCAAAATTAACTCATCGATCTAACACGAGTCTCAGTGCTCGGAATACTGTTCTGGTAATGTTTTTTTACTTTTTCGTGCAATCATGGAAAAAATATGTTTCTGCTCGAAGCAGTTGTCAAACAAGCTTCTTTCATCGACAGTCAGACACAGGGCAGCTGAGTAAGGCTGTTTAGTCTAGAATAAATACTCGAGAGATTACAAGGTCGCTGTAGGAAATGTAATTATACCATTTATTCCAGAATAGTCTTCTGTAGTGTGTGCTTGCTGAATACTAAATCATACATTTATTAAAATACTAATAATATGAAGAGGGGAAAAAAAAAATTCAAAACTTTAACATAAGGAATGGAGATTTGTCTGCAGATTGCGCTACAGGATGAATCAGTAAATATTTAAAATAGTTTCAGAAAACCAGGATGGTAATATTGGCTTTATTATTGCAAATTGGTAGGAGGCGAACCTGTATTTGTCTCTGCAGGTGTAGAGGCAGTGCTGCTAAGTGGGCAGATGAATGGTGTCAGGCAAAGGTGCCTTCTGATGGATTATAATGTGGCAGGAGGCATCCAGCAACTGTGTGGGCCAAATGCCCTGTTTTCCGCACTCTTTTGTGTGTCACCAAATCAAAGCCTTGTTACTGCCAGCCATTAAAAAATATCTGATCCTCTGTGACAGTTCTTACCTGTTACTGAAAGCCCTTCTTTGCTTTCATCCTTCCTTTCATCCCCTGCATTGATACTGCTATTGATGTCTCATTCTCCTGTGACTTTTTATGTCCAAAGACTCTCCTCCATCTGCTTGGAGAAGTGTATTCTTGTAGAAGTTAAGTTTTAGATCTTCTGTTGCTTCTCTGAGATTTTGTGGTAAATTCGAGGTCAGTAGTTTTTGTGCTCAGTATTTTCTTTTTCTTCACTTTTTCCCTTCCTTGCTTCTTCTGCACTCCATCATGTTGCCCTTCTTGAGTTTTTCTGACTCCTCAGCCAGATGGATAATTGCACTGGGAATTGTGTAGTTGCCACAAGAAAAGCAATGCATTTTACATGTGCAGGAATGATCTTTCCTGCTTATCTCTCGCTTCAGCAACAGCAGGGCCTCAGTGTCCTCTGGCTTTTGTAGTTCTTCCCAGGACAGAGCCCCCAAATGCTGTCTTTAAACCCAGTGTTGGACTTACAGAGACAGGAACGCCTTAGTCATGAGGAGTAGTCCTGACTCTTGACACTGAAAAATGTAGTTGTAAAGCAGCCTTCCAAAGGAAAATTGTTTGTTCAGCTATCAAATGGCTGCAAAGGTGAATTAGAAGTTTCTTTCAATGTCAGAAGAATGTCTTGCTTGCAGCTTTTCAAGCAGTTGCTTGTAATTCTTTAAGCTTCTCCAGATAACTCTGTTGCAGGAGTCAGTAATGTTTAAAGCTTCTCTGAAGAAGTGGTAGGAGTGAGCGATCCTTTCCCGGAGGAACATGCCCATTGCCAAAGTCAGTAATTCCACTGATAAATTTGATCCTGTGTATGGAACTGATCTGGATGGATGACAAGATTTTCAAGGGTTGGGCTAACAGTCTCTGTTTTCTTATTCTGATAATGACCCTGTGGTCCCTCAGATTAGATCAAACTGGAGGAACTTTTTGAAAAAGTGGAATCAGAGAACTTTTCTTAAGGGTTAATGTTATCCCATCAGAAGTGTGTTCTCTTCTTTATTTTTCCTAGTTTCCTGTTAAAAAAAAAAATCTTGAGTCTTACATACCTATAAGAATTGAAGTTTTTAGCTCCTTCCAATCAAGCAGTTTGTGCCTGTGTGTTCCCTGATTGCAGTTGGACTTGGTGGAATGGCAAAAAACATAATATGTGTTTCCTGTCATACCCTATATTTTAAAATACTTTTTTTTAGTGGTGCTCCTTACCAGGGGGTTGAGGAAAGTGCCTACAATTAAAATGGTTGGCTGAAGATTATATACACACATTTAAGAACTGATTTTCATGGCTTTGGTTTTAAAGCCTTGCTAGTAGTTGTTTGAAAACTGTTCTAGGCTAACAAGCCATGTAGTGCCAGCCCTCCAGAAAGAATTGAGTTGTTCACTTCCCCCTCTTCCAAATTGAAGCATTTGAGTTAGGCCACATTTCTAATAACAAAACAGGGGTTTGAACATAATCAAACCTCACAGCTGAACTATTGCACAGGCTTGAAGGTAACGCCACCATGGTTTTGTTTCTTTAACTGGTATTAAATGTAAAAACATAAATCCTTTTCAGTAGGAGAGGAGAAGGGGAGATGGTTTTCATTTGGCATAATTTCCTGTGAGACGTGGTTCTAAACAAGGCCCATATTTACACAAGACAATACAGTTTTACATGCACTGGTATATCCAGCACGTTTTAAAATTGTTTAGCCAGCCCCAGGTATTAAATACCTTCACAATAAATGTGTTTAATAAAAGTAGATGAAGTTTGAAATAATTTTTTAATAATTTTACAGTAGAAACACCAGTTAAATCAACCCCATTGCTGTAATAAATGTCACAAAACCAATTAATTATAGTTGCTTGCCACTGCAAAATCAATTGTATAACTGTTCTTCTAAAACTGACTTTTACATTACTAAATCCTAAACACTACACTTCTGTAACTTGTCAGAATCAAGTTTTGGTTAATAGATATTTTCAGTGATGTAATGGGAACTTCTGGCATGGAGTCAGAATATAATGGACTGTGATTAATGTTTTAATAAGCACTTTTCTTCTACTTATGATGCAGCAGTGAAATGGTTTCCTGCTTAGATTGATAGAGCAGCAGGTGTGCGTACATGCTTTTTTCTTTCAGCAGGAATAAGTTTTTCAATGCTTCTGCTTGAAAACATTTAATGTTTTTCCTCGAGTCAATCGCTGCTGATTTGGGGGTTTCAGTTTGTTTGTTTTATATCCAGCCATTGCCCGTATTTGTCATTTGGAAGTGCAGGGTGCCATGGAAACCTTTTCAGTACTTAACAGTAATTGCCTGGCAAAAAAGGAAACTCATTAGTTTAAAAAATAGTTGTGATATATTGATGTTTTCTTCAGTGAAAGGATTTGCTTAAAACAGTGTTGGAGTAATTTAAAAGTGTGCGAGAACAAATACAGTGTTGAAAATATTAGCAGGTTAAATTTATTCTTGAAGTGGATGTAAAACACTTGCTACATGCTTGGTTACTTTTGTAACTGGAAGTGGTTGTGTTATTCTGTATTTTAAATATTTCTACCAAAAAAAAAAAAAAAAGTAATTTAGTGACTGTTTTTAATGACCCGTCAGTCCAGATTTGTTGCATGGATAGGTGTTTTTTTGTTTAGGGATCCAGTCAGCTGCTGTGCTGGTGGTGTTTCTCCTAAGGTGATGCTTAGGGTGAGCATATTCTCCATGCTTTAAACTTCGTGCTGGTATCAGGTGGTGGTTGTGCACTTGGTCTCCACTATTCCTCTGCAAAGGAATGTATATACATATAAAAATAATATATACACACATATATATAACCACAGAACATGAGGGCTATCTTCTGTGGAAAACAAAGTAGACTCTCTTCTTTCTTTCTTCTCTGTCCTTGTAGACTTGATAGTAACAACGAATATACCTGTAATGAGCAGACAGTGAAACTTGTAGAAAGAAGTCCCATGTCTTGCTGGCATTTTTCCACTAGGCAAGATTCCAGGCACCTCTACTTTCTCATTTCTAGAAGTTGGGTGAGCCTTTCTGGAAAGATGGAAAAGGGGATGTGGTCCTGGCTCTAATGCAGGTGCTCTTCTCTCCGGAGTCTATTGACACTAATTGAGAGTCAAGGTAACAGTTTCTTCATCTCTTTGTTCTTTCGCCTAAACCTGGGAATCTTACTGACTCCTCTGTTCTCAGAAGCATCGACCCATGCTTTAATTTTTCCATCAACTTGGGAAAAAATGCAGATATCAGCAGACTTGTGTTTTTAATATTTATGGAGAATTTACCAAGCAGCCTCCATACCTTGGTTTTGTGCCAACTCCCTGTAGTGGGATAGTGTCTGCCTTGCACAGAGAAAGTTACTTATGGTTTCCTTTATTCGCTACTGCTGTGTTTGTCTAGTTCTCCCTTAAAAAAGATGCAGGAGGTGAGTGCTGGCTGCTATCTTTATTTCCTGATTGTCTTCCAGAATTCATGAGGAAATGCTCCTGAATAAAGCCAAAAAAACCCTACACCTCTTCTCCCCTTCCTGTCATTAAAAGGTTCCCTCTCTCCTCCTCCTCTTTTCACATTTCGGCCCTGATGGATTGGGCAGACTTCTTGCTCTGTGGTCATTGATTCTGCTAATTGTCAAGAAATATTCCAGAAACAAGAGAGAAGAGGAGATTGCACTTTGAGGCCATCTCAAAACTTGGAAGCATAAAGGCTCTGCTGTTCCAGACTCTCTTCAGCACACAGTTAACTTTGGATAGAAAAGTCCCACAGATACAGAGTCTGCATACAATCTGGAATATGGAAACCATATCTTGCTTTCATTCCGTGGTGTAGGTGCATCCTGCTCTTTTTCTCACCAGAAGAGAGGCAACTATTGTTGTGAAGGTGTGTGAGTGTAATGAGGAGTTTGCCTTCAGGACTCTGCTGTGACTGAGTAGTCCCTTGCCTTGAGCAGTCTGGGCTGTAGGGTCCTTCTTGATCTTTTGGGTTTTGTCTAAGAGCAGTCACTGAAGTTATTATTTTTGTATTCTTGTATTAATTACTTCTCTCTCATTTTTGCTGACCCAGAAGTGATTTATAGATTTTTTAGGTCTGCTCTATTTGCTCAATTTATCCAGGCCTTGAATGTGCTTGGAAAAGCATGGACTAGCAGAAGAACATACAAAACTAGTACTGTCCAGTTTTACAAACATCTGAGTAATCTGTGTAGTATCAGACCATGGAGATGACAACAATGATAACTCAGTGCAACTGCCCTCCTCACCATTTTCCCAGTTCTCACAATTGGCACCTCCAGTCTCCTTCCCTGCCTCCTCCTCCGAGCTGTAGGAAGTTCACATGTTCCCTTGTCTTGGTTTTGGCTCTTGTGTCAAAACACTGTTCTGAAAAATTCCTGTTGAACTTGCTTGGGTGCTCACGGTTGTAGGTTTAAAAATAACTAAGAGCCCAACATAGGTGCAGTTCTGCTCCCAGCCCTGGCTAAGGGATGTGTATCTCTTCAGTGGGAGCAGGGTCAGGCCTTACAGAAGTGCCTTTAATGTTCCTACCCTTGGGCAGTCTGGATGGGTGCTACTTCCTTTTGCAACACAGTGGATGAACTGTGTGTGCACACAGTCCCTTCTGTGTATTTGGGGAGTGTGCTCACACTGCTCAGGGATGTTTGCAGATGGGGAAAAGGAATGCAGCTACCTGTGGGACAGACAGTGGGCAGTGAAACCTGTGTGTTGGTGCTGCAGGCTGTTCATCCTTGAGTTTGTAGGTGTTTGGCTTTCCTGGGAGCTCTTGGCTGCTAGCTGATTTTCCTATATTTTGAAACATGCTGCAAACCTGCCTGGAGCTCTCTGCTCAGATCAGCTGCCCGTATGTACAGCAGCAGGTTTTACAGGCTGCCTGCTCTGGGAATTCCAGATCAGAAAGAAACAGAAAATCAGTGTATTTTCTTTAATTGCTATTTTTATCCCCTTAGAAAAACACTTTGTGAATGGGGCTAGCAAATACAGGAGATTTCAATGCTCATGTGTGGGTCCATTTCATGTGTGCTTGTCTTGCTTCTGTTGAAAGGTCAAATTGCTGAAATCTATGGTAGTTTTACATCTAAGCTCCTTATGAACCTATCTTTTTTTCTTTTTTTCCTTTTTTTCTTGGGGGGGGGGGGGGGGGGGGGGGGGGGGGGGGGGGGGGGGGGGGGGGGGGGGGGGGGGGG
>JAWWEU010000158.1:59338308-59365677 GCA_035583155.1 Acropternis orthonyx | reverse complement strand
TTATTTTTTTCCCCCCCCCCCCCCCCCCCCCTTCTCTTGTCCTCCCCATTCTTCCCCACTGGTGCTTTGTTTCATTATCTGAAATTGAGAATATCTGTTTTGAAATACCAGCATTAGATTCTGGGAAATACTTGCTACTTCCAGCAGGGAGTACCCCATAAGCTGGAGTGGCTGGGTGGAGGTGATAATACAGGCTACTGCTGTTTGCAAAGAGGAGTGCGTCCTCTATTTTGGGCTGCTTTGAAGGATGTTATTTGCAACAAATCTCAGAGTTTTTGTTGACTCATGACTTATATTTTGGTTTTATTCAGCATTTTTTTGTCCTTTGAGGGCTCCAGCAGCTGAAACAGCATCATCTTACCACACGGCAGTTTCAGCTGAGCCTGGTGTTTGAAATGGCAACACTGCTAAATGTTTGTGACTTGTTTTTAGAACACCGTTTCAGCTGCCAATTTCCTTAAGAAAGCAAAAACAATATGAAAAGCAAGAGATACAAATAAAGGAGAGGCTTTAAAATATTTATGATGTTAAAAAAATATAATTAAAACTAAATAAAAAACATTCAGAAGACATGCTAAATTTGGCAGAATTTCTTGAAGTAATAGTAAAGTGACATCTAAATAAGTATGTGTGTTCTTTGATTTCCTTCACCTTTTTTTCTTCCCCCTTTTTGTCCAGCTCACACATAAACTCATTGATTATGTTCTCTCTTAATGAGCTGTTTGCAAAAATTTTGCTTTTACTCTGGTAAAAGGCTCGGATGGTCAAAGAAGAACATCTGCTACATGGTGAGGGTAAATGCAGGGGAGGATGAGAGCTCCCCAAAACTCTTTGCTTCCTGACAAAGTGGTGATGAAACTGCAATGGTACTGTTAATTCTTCCAAAAAGAGAGTGGGACTTCGGGCATCAAGGACAAGTGCTTTGAAGGAATGGTCTGTGCACCCAGGAAAACTGTAATTTCTACGGGAATTATTGATATATGTGTTTGTGTGTGCATATGTGTGCACGCAGATATGTTATGGATCATTTTACATTTACAATGTGATTATTGTTATTGCTGTTGTATTATTAGGTGTTTTGTAGGCATGTCAGTGCAGGGGTTGTTTCAGCAAGTGCAGCTGAAGGTTTTTTGCCCCAGAAGAGAGAAGGTACCACTCAGAGAACTTACTGCAGAAAACCAGAGTGAATTCCGAATAGACAAAGGGAACATTTTCTAGAGCATCTAATGGAATGAAGAGTCTGTTTGGCTAGTTTTCATGATCTGTAGGCTCTGAAGTGATTGAAAACACAAACTAGCTTGGGATAATCAGAGTAGGGAAGGAAGGGCATTGGAAACATGGGGTTGGTGTAAAGGGGACGTATCGACAAGTGGGGCAGCACGTGCTGCTTGGAAAGGTGCACAGCTGCAGAGGAAGAGACTGACTGTGCAGGGATGAATCAGATCTGATCCTGTCGGAGATTCCTCTGTAGCCTTTGTTAAATCGGATAGACTAAAATCCCTAAAGGCATTTAAGCACTCAAACACCTTTGGAGTTTGGCTTCAACCTGTAAATCCTGTGGGTTTTTTTATTTCTCCTCCCCGTTTCCCTGCTTGATATGACTTTGTGTCCATATCCACCTCCAGCAGTAACCAGAGCTCAGGTTTTCTAAGTTGGGACACCATTTTCTATGTTGTTTCCAGTATCAATTTGTGGTACTGTGTCTGTGTGACCCGTTCTTTGCTCCCCACTGCGTGACCTTTGCAATTGAGCTGTCTCTGGTTGGAAATAGTCCATGTTAGTAAGTGCTACAGATTGGCCTGAATCATTTATCTGTTTTCCCATCCCCCTCAGATTTTTTGACAGATGTAGGTTTTATAGAGAGTGACTTCTATATTTTCTTTCATATCATGGATGAAAGCTTTTGAGTATCACTGGGAAAATACCTCCTTGGATGACAAATCCCCATTTACACTTATTTCTTGAAATCTATCAGTGTAAATTGTGCTTAAGTGTTTGGGTTTTTTTGGTTGTTGGTGTTTGTGTTTTTTTTTTTTTGTTGTTGTTGTTTGTTTTTGTGTTTTTTTTTTTTTTGTTTTTTTTTGGGTTTTTTTTTTTTTTTTTTTTTTTTTTTTTGGTGTTAAAGATCTCATAATACAGAGAAAAACAATTTCTGACAAAATATTGTCACGGTACCAGACACCCATCTGTGAGGTGATAGATGCGAGTATCCTTTTGTTCTATAAGTAACATATGAACTCCATAAACAACAATTTCTGCGGAGGAACTTATTGATAAATAAACTGAGTTATATGAATAACTTTATACAAAGATGGCAATAAAGAAGTTCAATGACATGGAAGACCTAACAGTTTATAGAACTTGTCTTCTTCATCTTGCTGCAATCCTCAATATTATTTTTCTGTGAAGGAAAAATACAAAGATAAAACCAGGGTCATTATATAAGAAATGTATATTAATTTATAATGTACTGTTTAATGGTTACAGTTGATGGTAACAGCAGGGCTTAGAGCCTTGTGAATTATTATCAAAAGGGATTGGCTTTTCCACTGAATATATGCATGAATAAGCAGTGGTACAAAACTGAAGAAAAATCTGGAAGTGTCTGATCTCAGGTTACTAGAGTTCTTCTCTTTAAAGACTTACTTGACCTTATGACAGCATGTCAGCAAATTAGATTTAGGTAATGCTGTTCCCAAGAGCTCTAATTATGGCTCATATGTATATTCTGCAATTCATTAAAAAAACATGCATTATAACAGTCTTATTGTATACTAATTTGCATACACATCAAAATATAATCTGTACAACCAGAATCTGCAGAATACCTTTAATTTTTCTGAAGCATTTAGATGTTTCATAAATACTCATAACTATTATTCATTGTTGACATGCATTTCTTGAACTGTCTGAGCAAGGATAATTTACATTTGTTTTTGGAAGTGGCCACCACAGATAACTGGTCTGCCCAAGAACATCTAATAACATGAAATATAATTCTTTCAAGAAAATAACTGAATAGATTGCCCTGGGTGTGACATCTATGGAGGACAATGAGAATACAGTAATGAGAATGGTTTATGCTTGCTATTCCTTGTTTATACTGAAAACTTGTCATAAAAATGGATTATCTGCAGTTCTGTACTGTTTGCAATTCCCATCTTGTTGTCATAATAAGACATTAGAAGTTTAATGTTTAATATGTCCTGTGAAATACAATAGCATATAAAGATGTGAAAATATCAAAATATTTGCTACCTCAACTTCTTACCTTTTAATGTGTATATCCCAGGCAGACAAATCAACATGGCTTGTAATGCTGCCTACTGCTTTTATGTTTCTGAGAATAACACTACATGCTTGCAAGGGCCACAGACATCTTCCCAGAAAAATGAAAAAAGCCCCATTGAAGGTGATAAACATCTTGGTTGGCAGACCTGTGGTTACCTAGCTGATGGTGGTGGTGAGTTGTTGCATTAGTGGCCTAGCTGCACTTCCCTTTCATTAACTTCAGAGGAAAACCTGCAAGCTGTTTCTTGTAACATGTTGTCAGTTCTTGTCATTCAGTGACCACAAGGAGATCCTCAGCAACTTGTCGAGAAAATTTAGTATTCAGCTACTTTGCTAATAGGAGTGCAGTACTCAGGATTGAACCCAATCAAACCAAGGAATTTGAGGATACAAACCAAAAACATTCAACAGAGATGCTGCATATTTCATCTCAGCTGCATGTTATTAGATCTTAACTTACACAGTGTTAGACTTGATTGATCATACCTTAAACAGATCCTCCAAAACTGATGGAAAGGACTGAAGAATTGAGGAGGAAAGCTGTCTCTATCTTTCTCTCTCTCTCAGTGTATGTTACTGAGGTTTGCAAGTCTTCTCTCACCATTAGTGTAAACCCTAGGGATGGTCTAGTAAAGACAGTTCTGTTTGTGGACTGACACTGCATTTACTCAGAAGACTGTCGAATTAACATTAGTAAGAGGAGGACAGTCCAGAGTCATCAAAACTTACAGATTGTGTGTTTTAAAAATGCCTTATAGTTACTGAGTTTCTGAGCTCCTCTGTTCAAATATAACTTGCCTGAACAACCTCAAACTTTAAGAGAAAAAAAAAAAATAAGGAAAAAAATACATAAAAATAAGGCCAAAAGGAGTCACAACGAAAGGAGCTTTTCTGTGGCACTTGAACAAAAGCAGTGAAAATTTATGTTAACATTAGAAAATGTGCCACAACATTATCTTATAGAACCATTGCCCTAATGTAGGAGTGTGTGTAATCCTTCTAAAAATATAATTAGAAGAGAATTTTTCACTCCAAACTGCAGTTACATTTACAGTAGAATATTTGTATAAGCTGTTTGCTGAAATATGTCTGATTCTTCAGTAAAGAGAGGAAAGGCAAGAAGCTCTAGCCTGTATATTTACCATGGCACACACTCAAGATAAGCCTTAAAATTACTTTTTGGTGTCCAAACAGTGTGGTTTCCCCATCAAAAGGTTATTTGTTATAAAAGAGCTTTATTTGGCAAAACATTGAGAACATTCACTTTTTAATTAGAGCAGCAAACTTCTGAGGCCAGAGTTATGGCATTTTATAATGCTGCTTTTCCTGATTATAAAAGAAACAAGTGCAGCAGAACCTATTTCATCTCCTGCGAATTCCCTATAGGTCAGTTACTCCATGAAAAAATAAACCAGAAATTTTAACACTAAGTACACTTTCCTAACGTCTTGAGGACTTTTTTAAAATGTGTGCAGCTTAGCTCCTGATGGTATTTTCTTTGTTTCCTCTCATAGTGCTAGAAATTTTAAAAACGCGTTTCACTAATTTCCTTTTCATATATATTTTTTAACTCTATTTTTATTTTTATTTGGAGTGTATTTGCATTTAATTTTATTAGTTAATTTAAGTGTCTTTTTTTTTCTTTGTCTTTGAAGGAATGGGACCTTGGGTTTTACTGGATATTTTAATAATTCTTGTTGCTTCCAGCAGATATTCTGCTGAGTTATTGCAAGTCTTTAGGTAAAACTAATACAGATCTAGTTGATTGACTGTGAAAATTGTATCGCACCTCTTCAAAATAACATATGATCAAATGACATAGTCGACAGTTTTTAAAAACTGCCAGATTAAACTGGATTTAGTCTTTCTTAAAAAAAAAAAAAAAAAAAAAAGAGCTGTGACTACCTTAAGTTTTCACAGTTTTTACACACAACAAATTACATTCTACTTGTCATTTCATGTGATAAGACCCAGTAACCTCGTTAATTAAAAGAGCCACAGAGAATCTGCAGCACTTTTGAATGAGTGCAAGGTCAAAACTGTCTTTATGGATCAGTATTCTTGTGTGAAGATCGTGTGACCCATTACCCACTCCAGGGTTCTCTGCAGCTCAAGAGTTTGCTCTCTCAGAGTGGGATTAGATGCCATGGTGGTTGACCAGACTGTGTTTATTTTTAGATATTGAGGGTAATGGAAGTTCTGCTTTAAACATCCCTCTGGCTGACAATGTAACATTTTGCAAGCCATGTAGGTGTGGATCCTTTGTAATGTTTCAATGTTTGATTGGCTTATCTGTCTAAAACCTGCCATAGATCTCTGCAGGCTGGGCTGCTAGGGAGAACTTGTTTGCCTGGAAGCAGTATGGCTAAGAGCTAGAGGGCCTTCATATTGAGACCAAAGGATCTTTTCTGGACTAAAATACAGTTAAACTACCAAAAGTCTGCTTTGTTTTGCAGTATGGAAAAAAATCCATGTATGAAGTTCCTTGAAATTAATTTTGGGTAACACAAAAGAAATGTAAAGACAAAATCCTACGAAAAACCTGTCATAATAGTGTTCTAGACTAACTGAAGTAGAAATAAATTCAAAGGAGTTTTTTAAAATAATAGGAATAGATTGATTGTTTCCTGTGGAATCATCCATCATGCCTAAGCAGTTTGGATTACCAAACTGAAACTGAGTTTTGGAAGACACATAAACATATCTATTTGAGAAGAGATAATAGAATTCATCACGGCAGTATACAAAGACACTAATGCAAGGGAAAAATATAAGCATTCTTCAGTTGATGAAAGTTTTAAGGTTCCCTTATCAAGAAAGATGTGTAATTGAGTTCTTCATCAAACCTTAAAAATGGTAACATAATAAAGAATATTCTTATACTACTTTTTAGATCTGCATGGGAGCAACCTCTTGAATAGTGTGTTCACTGTGAATAGGTTCCAGCAGTACTACAAAAACTAGAAAGAAAATATGATCAGTACTATTGACCAGCTGAAAAGAAATTACGTAAACTAGGACCCTTCAGCTGGCAAAAGACAGTTGAGGAAGGCTGTGAGAGAGGCCCATAAAAATGAAAGATAAAAATCTTTTACAGGCAAAAAGGAGGCAGTGTGCAAACAAATTATTTTAAAAACAAAAGGAAATGCTTCAATAAAAAAAAATAAAATAATTAAACTATGGAACTTAAGACTACAAATGCTGTGGAGTCCAAAACTGTAAAAGGTTTCAGAGAAGGACCAGACCGTTTTCACAAAGGACAAGTCCTTTAGTAACTAATAAGCGTGATGGTCTATGCCCACCCTCTTTGACAGCTAGTGATATTACAGACAGCAAATCAAATGTTACAACAAAAAATGCAGATATCATGCCCTGCAGTATCTTTTCCACTCCCTTTCTTCAAACCTGTTGTTATAAGGATTATGACATTTTCAGAAATGTTCTAAACTGCCATGACTTTCTGTAAAGTTTTTCTTCTCCACAACAGGATTTGCAGTCTCCACCTGAGACATTTAGACCTTTGCCTTCTGGTGAGCTAATACACTGGTGTATTATTCTTGCTCGGTTCTCACTCCTGGTCTACAGAAAAATATTGCATTTGCCCTGTGACAGAGCTTTTTTGCCACTTAATTTGCCTTGACAACAGCATATAGCACATTAGGGAAAGACCTTGGAGAAGAGAATCTTGCTTTCAGGTGGACCTAGTAGCATCCGTTCAACAAGGAGAGCAACAGAGAGATGGAGCAAGGCCCTCTGCAGCAGTGCATGACTGCAGCATGACAGATAAGGGGAACAAGCTGAATCAAGAAAGCCACAGATAGGGTAGAAGGGTTAAAAATCATCACCTTGTGGACAGTCAAGATACAAAGCAGGTTGCCAAGTGAGCCTGTGCAATCTCCATCTCTGGGTTTTTTCAAGACTCCAATAGTTAAAGCCCTGACCTGATGTCACAACTGATCCCACTTCAAGCCAGACTGGACTAGAGATCTTCTGACGTTCCTTCCAGCCTGAATTTTCTAGGATCCAATGTTTGGCATTATCATGGATTTGATCCACACATATAATCCATAACAAGCAATGTAATCAAGACAGGAAACACACAAGATTTAAAACCAGTACACAGTTTGAGTATGCAGAGTTTATCGCTTGTTGGGCATACTTCACAATAATTAGGTGACCCAGAGAAGTTTTCAACTGTAGATGGTTTCCAAGATGGAAAAAATAAATAACTGGGGAGGAAATGGCAAAACTAATAAGGCAAGAGATAGTGCAGTCCTTTTCCTCCAGTGCTCTTCCTGCTCTGAAGAATGGTTTCACTGTGGCTCAGTTATGGATGTTTTAGCCTGTGAATGATTGATGAGGAAGTTCTGAAACCCTGGAGATCTCAAAGAAAGCAAGCATGCATCTGAAGATACAGGAAAAAAATAGTTTGTTTATTCTGGTATAAATAGTCTGTAATTTGGCATAATTAATAATTTACAAATATAAATTTAGTAAAAATAATTAATTCAGTTTCCATTTACTGCTGAAGCTCATAGCAGAAAGGTCTAGGGGAGGGTATTTTGAGAAGGAAGAGTTATGAAAAACTTATTTCCTAGAAAACATCATGGTGGGATTGAGTCAACAAGACAGGTCTATGACTCAGGATCTTTTCAGTCCATCTGTCAGTAGGCCATGAGTTTCTCAGTCTTGGTCACAGCACCTTCCATGAGACAAAAACTTTCTATGCCATCTTTTAAATCTCTTGGAGAATGTAAAGGGATTTTGTCTCAAACTTTTCTCAGTAGGGAAGACAGTGGAAATTTTCACTTAAAACAGTTTTGTATATTCTATGAAGGTCCTGTTAGGACACTGGCAATTCAGCATTGTCTGTGACAGACACCTCACATGTGAGTGTATAAGAGCTACTTTGACATAGCAAATTCCTTGCAAGCAGTGGAACAAAGTTTGCATCAGTGTTTTCTGTTACAGAGGGGATACAATGTCATGGTGTATGTACCCATGGCTGAGGATAGTGGTGCTCATGATTCTTAGTACAATCTGTTTTTCTTAAAGAGTATTATTTGCTCCACAAGCAGCTTAACCTATAGTACTATGAATATTTTATAAGGACCTTGAACGAAGCATGTTCAAGCACTCCAGTGTGTGTTATTACAGGAGATGATATTTTAAAAGCTCTCATCCCTAACCCCTTTGTCTCTACTTTTTCCCACACTACATCTCGGTGTGTCATATCAGTTATGCCCATAGAATTGTTCGTGAGGCTGCTTTGTGAAGTGGATCAAGAAAATTATTTAGATTAAAAATCATGCTCCAAAACCCAGGGTTATTTTAGTCTGACAGGAGGGAGATGGAAATTTTATTGCAAATGTTTGAATTACTGGTAAATTGCATTCCAATATTCCTTTCCAGTGCTGCTTTGTTCCTTATTTTGTATCTATATAATTCCTACTAGAAATGGCTAGGTATGAGTTTACATTGATATATGGTTGGATCTTAGTTTGTCACAGACAGTGCTTAAAAAGTTGATATTTTTATCTTGAGAAAAGTTGGAATTTCTAGCTTTTAAATGCCTGTAGCTGACAAACTTCATGATCTCTAAAATGTACCAAGATAGACTTCGATACTTTTAAGCTGAATACTACAAACAGCAATAGACCATAAAACAAATTAATTTTAATGTTAAAGATTAAACAGAGAAATATAATCTGGATGTAGAGATTTTCCATATTGACATGACAAAATGTAACTCCTTACATAGAAGAAAATAAGACCTTTTTTTTATTATATATGGTATTTTACAGTCTTTGGATGTATAAAAGACGTCAGCATATTGTCATTCAATTTTTGTAGTAACTAGCCAGTAACATGCAATTAAAACCAAATAGTCTGGCCAGCTCTGCTAGGGTACTTCTCTGGGACAACAGTGCACACCATAGTGTATAGATTCAGATGGCTCTTGGACAGTGCAGCCAGAAAATCTTATTTACTTCTGAGATTTTAATGCACACAGTTAGTAATCAATAAAGCAAAGCAAAGAGTATAGTAAGGTCTCAGAAATAGCTTGAGAGTTAACTTGATAAAGCCTGAGTATTTAACTGGGAAAACCAAGTCAAATTATACCTCAACCATTTCAGAATATCAAGAATTACATTAATTCATATGAGAGTTCGGACACACATTAAGCAAAAAGAAGTTTCCCAACCTCTTTTCTAATAGGATAGTTATGGCTGGATCCTCTCAGGTTGTATAATCAATCACATGAATAACAGGTTGCCACACTGGTTCATTCAAACCTGTCACTGTCAGTTCAGGCAACACTAAAGCAAATGATTTTTCTTAATTAAGTAAAACTTGATTTCCTCAGGATCATTTACCATTTAATACCATCTTTTTACAACAAAGTCGCACATGAAAACACAAAAGGCAGTGGGAAAGTATATATGTTTTTCCATATCAGCTTGCACTAGAAGAATATAAAACAAATTGGGATGGATTTCTAAAGTAATAGAGTTATTTCCCTGCCTTCACACAGTGCTATGGAACGCTTACCTTTCTATTTTTTATATGGAAGGTGATGTTTGTTTAGTTACATCTCAGTTTTTAACCTATATCATCTTTGAATTTTCAATGGGCATCACCACTAATGAAGTGGTATAATGTTTATTAGCAATACCCATAAAATTATTTGTGTGTCCAATGATTTTCAGCTATGAGTTTATAACATAGATAATTGCAGAACATTCTCAGAGTCATTCAGCTAGGACAGGATGATAAATCTGTCATAATGCATTTTGAAGTGGAATATGGAACATATGGTGAGATATTAAAAAAGGGGGAAAAAAAGAGAAAATGTGAGGTGTCAGTGACCACAAAATCGTTGATTTCCTGGTGTTTCAGAAAACTCAGCTGGGATAGAAGGCTTTCACTTCAGGATGAACATATGCATAATACTACCACCAAGCACTAAGTGCACAATAGAATAGTGAAGCAGGTAAATTGAAAGCTCAGGAAATCTGACCAAGTAATCCATTTCATAGAATTAAATATGATAGTGCTTATAACATGTGACATCCATGAGGACAGCACCTGCAAGACGTTCCATGTGGAAACAATGGCTACAACACCGTGAGTTTATTAAATTATTTTACCACAATGTCAATGAGTTGAAAAGCCACTGTTGTACAAAAAACATGGAGATATCACTCATGATGAAGAAAAAGTATGTTCATGGGTCTCTCCAGAAAAACAATACCTGGTTATTTTGATGACAACCAAGGAACATTTTAGGTTAGCGCCTAGAAATTGTGCTATATTTTACTTTATGCTGTGTGTTGCTCTACGCACAATCTGTTTACTGCAAGGCTCTATTCAACAATTTACTACAAAGCCAGCACCAAAAGCTGGCATTTGTGTTGATTTACGCAGCGTGATTACTAGGTAAGTGGAAAATGCAGATTGAGAACATTTTATGAGTACGACCAAAAACCATATTTTGACTCCTATTTCTTCTGTAGGCTTGTGTTAGGCTTCAGTTACTTCGTGTGGATAACCACAAAGAGGAATCTGATCCAAATAGGAACTTTCTGGTAAAGATGGTAGCAAGACATTGCAAAGGTCACTGACTCTGCAAAGTCAGCATAACCTTCCACCTATTGACTCTGCAAATCAAGGAACTCACAAGCTACTACAAGTAAATCCAAATCCTATAAATATCAGGAACATGGAGGTTCTCATAAATAATTCCTGTCAAAATCAAGACTATAAACAACTTACTAAAACATGTCAAACTGTCAAACATGCTTTATATTTTCAGTCCCATTTCCAATATGGGAGATAAAACACGAACTTGCTGATATTACCCTACAGAAGGCTGCTGGACATGCTGGTGCCTTTCCAAATGTCCTTAACAACTTTGGAACAAAAAGAAGGGTCTGGCAAATTTCTTTTCAAAAACTCATTTCTCTGGCAAGCTATTCAAAGAATATACAGCTGGAAAATTTATGATCCTGGAAGCAAGCAAGCAGTTAATTCCACCCTCTAGAAGTCACTATATTTGAGTGTATAGTGCCTGTCATAGCTTGTTAGAGGGCTTCCTCTTCAAGCAACATAAACCACTCTTGGAAACAGCAGTCCTAATTGAGCAATCAGAGATCAGATTTAGTAACAACAGCTCTGGTGAGGTACTAGCATAGTCCACTCTTACTGAATACAGCTACTGAAACAAATTTAAGCACAGTTGCTTTAGTTATGTGCAATTGTCAAGTTTTGCAGGGAGGAATGTCTGTCAGTTAAGCTTATTTCTATGTTATCAAACATCCTTAACTTCCACACAACTCTTACACTGTTGGATATCATGCCCAGTGGTAGAAAATCTGCATACTTAATCAAATTTCTGAATGAAGGATTTCCCCAAGAGCCACTACCTCTCAATCACCAACACTCTACCTACAGTATCCTACAGATTCATGTCTGCAAATGACTTTGCACTTGCAATCAAGTTCGATATCTGCTCTGAAATTAGAAGACATTTCACTATGATCCTCAGAGCATGAGAATATACCTAGCCTAGTATGCAAATTAAGCCAGAGGCAGATCAGCCCTGAAGAGAAATAACATTGATCAGTTCACATTTACATGAAAAATTCTCTCCCCCTCCAGGGACAGGGTGGATGCATTTACTCTACCTTTTGGGAATGGCCTATTTCCCAATAGCCACATGTGCAAGAATACTCAGGCATTTATCTGTTATCTGACAGTCAAAGCCCTGGCTGGGAAAGGCTAAACTGTACCAATGAGTTTACTAAAAATTAAATAGCAAGGACAGCTGTGATCCAGTGCTCAACTCCATGCTTCAGTCCTGTTTTATTCCACAACATAAATGTAGGCTTAAATACCAACTTCATAGTTTGGAAAACATAACTTCAGCTTTCTCCCAGACAGGCAGAAAATCATAGACGGTTAAAAAAGATAGAAACTGGTAGGAAGTCATAAAAAAACTCAAAATGCCTTTCAGGAAAACAAATTAAGTTCCTGAATCAGAGAATAATTCATATTGGAAAGGACTTCATGAGGCCATGTAGGCTAGCCTCCTGCTGTAAGCAGGGTCAGCATGGAACAAGGGCCAGGTTAGGGTTGCCTGCTGAAGTGTGTTGGAATCTGACTGAAAGCTGCTCACAGCTGCCAAACGCACTTTGAGAACAAGCAAAATACAAGAGCCCAGACCTACCCATTAGAAAGTAATGGGAACTACCTGGGGTAGCACTGTAGGTGCCCTGAAGATTTTAAAACAAGGATTTGTCCTATCTACAGCAGAGAACTGCTCATCTGGTTGATATAAGAGCCCTCATACATAGTTGATTCCCCCTGAAATAAATAGCTCTTTGAGAGTAATAAGCAGTGCATTAAACTCACATCCAATTCCTGGGCTTTCAATACTATTGAGCATTCTGCCATCCAAATATTAAATGTGAAGCAGCTGCACTATAAGAGTGCCAGAAATTTATGGGCAATAAAGATCTGCCACTCGAGGCTAACATAAATGAGCAACAAGTGATCTGCCTGAAATCCAGAAAACTGTTTTAAATATGCATCTCAGATCTTTGGGCAGAACATAACGATCTCACATGTTAATGGTATTTCATATAGGTATCCAGTAGTATCCTAAGTAAGAAATGAATTTTTAATCTCACATAGTAGTGCCAGAATTTACCTTACTTTGCCAATAAAAGTCTATCTAAACTAATTTGTAGCCAAAGAAGTCACAAAATGTGTACACATCTTCTACATAAGCAGGGATAACCTTTTGAAGACAGCTTCAGAGAACTTAATAATTCTCATTATTAAACAATTCTGAATTGTGCAGTGATGTAGGGAATAACAAAGAAATTCAATATGTTCCAGAGTCTACAGTAGGTTTTCAATGAATAGTGTTGTTGGTTTTTTAAATGTCTATTGTAAGAGATAGAGGTAATGTCAATATATAATTCTATAGATAGCTGTTATTTTATAACTTATTGTGCATTTTGAAATTATATAAGTCCTTTTTACTGATTTCTGCATTTCATTTCAGTGGGCAATGGTTTTACTGTTTTCATAAATGTTCTCCCTTACTCTTAAATGACAAAAAAACATATGATGGAAAATTTCTATCATTTCTATCAGAGATAATGAAAGTATGGGATGAAAAAAAAATAATATGTAAGAACTTTATTCAACCTGTGGAAGACAAAGGCCCTGTTAAAAAATTAAAAACAGAAGGACTAGTGTTCCAGTTTTTTACTAGGAATCTAGAAACCACATTGTCTTTTCAGTGAAAGAATACTGTAATACTTCTACAGAAACGTGAGAAGAATAATGATTTCCATCAAATCCTTTGCAATGGTTCAAGTTTACAAATAAATCTGAAGAATTTATGGTTGGTGGAAAAAAAATAAATATGCATTGAAAAAAGGATAAAGTAAACCTCATCCCAGAGTTATGTGTGAGGATGCTGAACTCTTTTGTTTAATGTAATGTTTTTTCTTGAAGATGCCTATGCTTTGGGAACGCCAGTTTTCCATAGTATTCAGATCTTTCTATAGACTGATAACTATACAATGCCTCTTAATTTAGGGATTAGCAACAGATTTGAGAACATTCACCCATATCATGCAGCAATCTTCCTTCATGAAAATAAGCTATGTTACAAGACCAGAACGCACCTTGAAATGTTACTTTGGAATTGTTATCAGGGAATTATTTTTTCTTCATAAAAAGGTATTTTAAAAATTATTTTTACTACATCTCATATAGAACACAGTGTGTAGTTAATTGTGTTTTTTTGACCATGACGCAATCAGTTTAACGTGGCCTAAATTTTTCTGGGAAATTTCCTTATGTGATATTATTTACAATCATCAATAACATCACAGGAGCTTTTTCATAATTAACATGGCAAGAAGAAAAAGGCCAGATGGCCATCTAGTGCTCGCTGTGAGAAAGGCAAGTGATCAGAACATACTACTTGACAGTGATTTTGCATATCTCCTTTAACAGTGAAAACGTTTTCAGTCAGAGTGCACACTATTTCTGCAAAGCTGAAACCTAAAATTCTGTCTGCAGCACTGAACACCATAGCAGACAGGCTCGTATCCCTGCTTTGGTTACATCCCTGTGTCTAGACTTTCACAGCATGCTCAGCAGTATGGAGCTGCTAGAATTTTCAGACTCTCTCAGGTGTTGCATGAACACATTGAATTTTGGTAGCCGTCATGTACCTAACTCCATTTGGTTATGTAAATAATACCAGTTGATATGCTGATACCCCAAATTACTATTCATAGAATATTAGAGTGATCTGGGTTGAAACGGACTTTAAAGACCATGTAGGTCCAATTCCACTGCCATGGGCAGGGACACCTTCTGCTAGACCAGCTTCCTCAGGAAACATCTTCCAGTGCCTCACTACCCTTACTATAGCAAAGAATTTCTTCCTAATATCTAACCAAAACTACTCTCCCTCAGTTTAAAGCCATTCTCCCTTGCTCTAACACTGCACGGTCCTGTAAAAACTCCCTCTCCAGCTTTCTTGTAGGCCCCTTTCAGGTATTTGAAAAGCCAAATAAAGATTTTTTGCCTTCTTACGTGCACAGGCTCTCTGAAGCTCGTGACTACATCCGGGCTGCTTTGCAGGAGGGTTATGTCGAGCTGCCATGCACATCTCTGTCATTCAAATGCAACAGACGCACCCTGGAATGTGGGATCCTGCAAGTCTCAGGTCTGATCTTGTTTTGAGAACAGATTCATAGCCATAGCACAAAAAGATAAAGACAGATGTAATAGTATTCTTCAGCTGCAGGGTGACCTGGTGCTGAACCAGAGCAAGTATTTACAGAAGATCTGTAAGTCAAAGCATGCTTATGTCTGTTAGTACGTGTCAGGGTGGAGTTATGACAAACAATTGTTACAATTATATGGTAATGTTTGCCTGCACATTCTCTAATGTATCCAGTGCAAAAAATTCACATTCCATGACAAACAAAAGTCATTTGTTTCCCTTGAAGGCAAGAGGAATCTTACTATTGACTTTAGCAACATTAAATTTCTTATGAAATTAACTCATTTCTGCTCATACATATCTATCATACTAGTTGTCCTTCACAGGAATGCAGAAATCTCAGAGACTCATAGAATATGTTAAGTAGGAAAAGACCACTGGATCTCATCTCTTCCAACTCCTGTGACCAGCTGAAAAGAAGGGAGAAGCTGTTCTGACACCAGAGTACTGACAACACCACTCAGAATCTCAGGCTGAATCTCTTCTGTAAAATGACAGTATTTTTAATACACTTTCTACTTCAGTGTGCTCTTCCTGACACTATGTTCCACATAGAAAACAATGGTACTGATCAAAATCCTTCAGGAAAACAGACAACTCTTCCTGGGAATAGAAATCTTTCATGAAAGCTATTTCTAATGCATCTGAAGATGCAAGAGACACAGTTAAATATCTCATCAGTACATGTTCATTAGGAATGGCCCTTTTGTGAATAGTGCATTTTAATTAACACTACCTTTTTCCCTGCAGGGGGTACTGCCACTGACAGCTGAGTTCACTAGCTTGCTGCCACTGGGTAAACACAACAATGTCTGCCGCCGACATGAATCTCTTCTGCACTCACACATGTGGGTTCTTGTCCTACCTCTGCCTCATTTGTTAATTATGGCCACCAAGAATTATACCATTAAGCTTTATTTGAAGGTATTTCCAGCATAAAGAAGGAAGAAATTAAGTGACATTATAGCTAATGAGGGACCACCTGAGCCCTATAGCAATTTCTATGGGCATATGGGATCTGGTGGGCTATTCAAGAATGTAGAAGAAATATCTGAGGTGATTTAATTCATTAAATAATTCCCTAGGTTCTCACTAAGTACTACACATGCACAGGTCACACTGTTCTCCTTTTCCTTTATCCAGTGTACAATTAATGTGATGGCACACTGAGGAGCAGTTGGATTTAAATCTAAGAAGAGATGCCACATATGCAAATGTCCTGAAGGAAGCCCAGATGGGCATTCCATGGGAAAAACATCAGTGTAACCTGGCACTACAGCATTTTCCAATCTAGGTAACCGCATTTACCCCAGACGAGAGAATATTATACTAAGACAAAAGGGAAATCTTTTGAAAACTATCACTATCTCAGGGGTTCAAAACATATCCTTCAACACATTTAGTGAAAGATATGTCTAAGTCCCTGCAACATTTAAAAAAATTCCATCATACTATCCTCCAAATCTTTACTCACATTTCAAAAGACCAGATTCAGTCCAAAGACAACTGCAAAGAACAGTTCACTGTAAAGAAAATACTAGGAGTTTATTATGATAGGAATACTACAAGGACTTAGGACTATGTACAGTATATCCAATATCCGCTCTAGCTCTTGTCACTTCAATGTCTAGATAAGGGATGGTATAGAAAGCACAGAAAGCACTGTAGCTCATTCCAGCCTAACTTCTCAGGTTCCCTTCCAATAAAGCCATAGGAAAAGAGGTAGGACTGTTGACGCCTGTCTTATCCCTTAGTACAGACACAGTCCAAAGGCCTAAACCTGTTCCTGCTAAATACTGTCTCAGTTGCACCTAGTTTTTCAGAAAATATTGAAATGAGAGACAAAACCCCTCACCCTCCCCATAAAAATAGAGGACAATATTCACGGTAAAACTCTTTGCTTGGGGCAGAAAGCAGAAAAGTTCTTTGCTGGTTGCAACTACATCACTGACTAATGGAGAACAAAAGGGTAATTTGTTTTGTGCAGTCTGCTGTGGTCCTAGGACCATATGGTCACATCTCATGTGTATTGGCAGTCAAGCTCATGCCAGTTGCCAGTCCTATGTATGTGCCTACATCTAAACTTAAAAGGCAATACAATCAAGATCTCTGTAGCCCAAAACACCCCAAGATGCCTTGCTGCTGCCAAAATTACCTTCATACGCCATGGGCAAACTCTTGGTGTTCCTTATGGCCAGGCTGAAAGTGAGGCACAGAGGATGGTAGCACAAGAAGAAAGCTGCTTTGAATTTGTCCTCACTGCACTAGGGTGTGCATATATAAACCCAAGTACAGAAGAAGGCAAGCTGACACCCAAACAAGAATCCCTCCAACACACCAGAGAGCTACAGCAGATGCAGCTCTGGTTCTCCTATTCTCCTCCTTGGCCCTTTGATGAGAATAGCTTCATGTGAATATAGAAATACAGACGTACACCTTTAAGCAGATCCACCAGAGACAGGGGCCATTTTGAATGCCATTCAGATGTTCCACTGAAGCTACATTCCAGGAAAGAAAAACCCCTCAATCATTGAAGGATGAATCCTGGCATGGTCTTACCTCAGCTTCATATCTGGGTCCCTTCCTTATTCCTAGAGTATCAGAACAATTTGTAATATCTGTATGTTTGTTTGTACTCCACACACTGCTCTGAGATAGGGAAGTATTTACATATTTTCATAGAATCATCGAATGGTTTTTGGGTTGCAAGTCACTTTAAAGATCATGGATAGCTTCCACTAGACCAGGTTGCTGAAAGCCACATGGAACACTTCCAGGGCATTTTCTTTCTAGACAGGAGGGAGAGAGGCACAGAGACATTCTCTCTATGCTTGAGACCCGTGGCAGGGAGGACAAATGAAAATCTTTGTAGTCACAAAGCCCAGAGTACCAATACCTTTCAGTCTTCTGGCAAATACACACAGACTTTATTAGTACTATATTATGGTGTGAAATTCATATATGAAAATACACTTGTGAAAGTAAGGATATTATCTTCCACTTGCCTGTTTGATGAATTTTCTTAATTTTCCCCAGTAAGCATAAAACTTTCAAAATCTTACTATGAGCTTGAAAGAAGATTATGACATTGCATCTAACTTTCTTAATTGTTTCAAGGATTCCCTGATGTATTTTGAACTGCTGTTAGATGCCATTTTCCAAATGAAGCAGCTTAGGGGATAGGATACAGGACCTACTCTTCCATGTCTGTGGTGACCACCTACATTCTGTCAATACAGATAAAGTCACGTGTGGTTGCTCACTGAAAATGAACTGAAATTCCAACTCTCCTTGTTAACTGCCAGCAACTGCATCAGAAACTACCCTTACAACTGACAAATAAGTTGTGATGCCTCAATGAAACGGGTGAAAGGAGTACCAGACTCCATTCTTATCCTTCTGGGACAGGATTGTATCACTAGATAATTTGTGGAATTACATGCTACCCATAGTCAATGACAAAATACGGAACTTCACTTTACAGGATTGTCTATCTATCACCTTTCAGGAGTGCTAAATTCACTTAAAAAAATTAACTTTAGCAGAAAAGGATGCTATTGCTTTTACTCAGGTCACTGAAAGGGTAAGATCATTCTCAGTGATGCTAATGTGAAGGTACAGGGGTGACATGAGTTAATTGTACAGTTACCACTCTATTATTGATTTATACTCTCCTGACATTTACAGAGAAATAAAATAGAGTTTACATTTTACACAGTCTCACAAAATACAAACCACATAAGCTACTGTAGAGAGCTGGATTTCAAATTGTTAAAATTGTTACATGCAAAGGAATGAAACTGAGAAAAGGTGTAATTTCTCTCTGTTTCCTTCCATGAAGCATTAAAACTATAATTAAGGATTTTGAATTAAAGCAGAGAAAGGGAATTCATCTAATGAAAGAGCTTCCAATAGCTATGTGCATAAACAAATGTTCTATCTCTGTGACTAGCACAACTGTTGTAATTAAGGCCCACAAGAGGGCTGCATAAATGTATTTCAGTTATACACTTTACATATATCCAAGTATCAAAAATAAGATGGAACATGAATAAAACTGAAATGGTGTAAGCTTACCTATTTGAACCCTGGCAGTAACTCTAAAGCTTATAAATCTTTTTTCCCTTGAAAGAGCTTCTTTTGCCAGCCTATTCAGTCTGGTAACTAAGTCTGGTCACTCTTGTCCATTTACAAGTCAGGATAACAGACTTTTTGAAAGTAAAATTTCTTAAGAAGCTTCAATGGCGATTTTCTTCAGTCACAGAATCACAGAATATGCCAAATTGGAACTGTGAGATACCAGATTCGAATCTCACCGGTTTATTTTATTATTGGATCAGAATCAACCATCTTCTGTGTGTGTTGGGGGAGGGTTCAGGTCAGAGCCCACATGGCCAGGCTCGAAGCCTCATGGCAGTCTCCTGCGGGCTCATGGAAGCCTTGGCAAGGCTGTCAATCAAAAGGCCTGCCTGGTAGCCCACCCACACCATGCCCTCTGGAGCCTCTGGTTGGCTGCATCACCCCTCACTTTCACCTAGAGGGCACTGAGTCATCATTCTAACCTCTTTCTTTATTCCTTCTTTCCTTTCTTAATCTTTCTTTATTTTTTTATTTATTCTGTCCTTAAACTGTTTTGGGTAACTTAAAAACAATGGCTTGTATTTTACTAAGTTGTGGCTGGGCACTTTAGGAAAATACTTTGTCTTGGTTGTTTGTTACCCTTTCTAACTTTTGCCAAAATGTAAATTAAAAGAAATCTCTTGGGAAATGCATGTAGCATATTCTCTTTATGGGACCTCAATGTATTAAGAATTAAAGGGTTTGCAAAAATTATATTTTGGAACCTTAAATATAAGTAAAATGACTGGGCAGCATGTGGCTTGACCAGGGTCTTGCAGGAAGCAATCCACAAGGATCATCGAGTCCAAATCCTGGCACTGCACAGGACCATCCAGTCATTAAGCTCATTTAAATTTCAGATTTCTGAATAACCTTCCCTGTTTCATACAAGACTGTATGATGAATGGTATTGGGAAGAGATGCTTCCATAAAGTCTGTCATTCACTTCATAGTACATATTTCCAGTTCCAGCACAATAACAGAAGATGAATCTGGTGCATACCAATAGTTCAGATGCAACACAGACCCTACTTCCAGTGCACATGGTTCATATCAAGCACCTGAAAAATATGTCTTAGGTCTACTTACATGCATGCTCTGTATTCTGAATTCCTGTGCTAGACCTGTGGAGCATGCCGCTTCATCTAAAGGGAGTCTGAGGCCTCTTTCCTTTATTATGTGACTCTGGCCTTTTCCCCAGAACTTCTATTTGTCCCAACATGAGGAATATCTATTACAATAGTTACATGAATAAGTGAATGGAAATTTGACAAAATATTACACTGAGAAAGCAGAGGAAGTAGTTCATCAAAAAAAAAAAAAAAATGCATGAATATATATATATATATATATATATATATATATATATAGATCATCCCTCAAAGAGAAATCAGGTGTTCTGTAATGATGGTAGCATAGACAATAGGGAAGCATCTGTTTCCCAAGGACTTCTTCCTCGGAGAATTCAATGTATTCCACACTGGGGAGAGAATTTCCTTTCCATGTACTCTTACCCAGCATGCTTATTTTGGTTTACATCTTTTATATTAAAGAGGCAAACCAATAACTCTTAAAACAGCTATTTTGCAATGAGTTTGATGCATTTCATTCCTTCCAACCAACATGTCATCTTAACTTAAATGACATTTTTATTTCCTTTCTCAAGGAAAGGTGGATACTCTCAAATTCACTCATGTTAGCATGCTATCAAACTACGCATATAAACTTTCTAGAAAAAAAGCAATCTGAGTACTTCACTAAAACATCCTACTGTCAGGCTGGTAAAAACATGCATCGATCTTTCCCATTTTTTTGAAAGAAAATGCTTGTTTGTACAACTCTGTATGAGAAAATACAGTGGAAGTTAACAGTATTAATTTATACAGTTTGATACGATTTATGGAGTGTGGTTATTTTTATGGTGACCCTAACATATTTCCTGGGGCTTGTGACTAAATTTTACAAATTATTTAATAGATAAATATATTGTCTATTAGCAACCTTAAGTAATGTTTGGTTTTACACTTTCTTTATTAAGCTTTTAGTTTTATGCAAAATGTTTAAATAAAGGACAACTTGAAGTTCATCATCTAGAATATAAGAATGGCCATACTGTGATTAAGCTCTAGGTTAGCCTTAAGGAAGGCCGTACTGTGTCACATAAGCCACATTGAAAATGTAAATGTGGAGTTTTACATCTATAGCTATGTTAAATGGCAATGCTAGAACAAACTTAATAAAATGCCATTCTTCTCCATTTTTATTACCTTAGAAATAAAATTTTACTTATATTATGAATATAAATATGAACATGTGTGCTGAATGTTGCTGTGCTCTGTACAGAGTATGAGGAATATACACAAATCACAGCTCTACCTGGGTTCTTCATAGCTTTGATAGTTACATGAGCACATAAAAGGTTGAGGTACCTATAAAAGGCCCTGCCCCTTCTGCATCTGGTAACTTCAGAACTTGAAGATAGACAGAGGTTCTTCCCTTCAGGGATGACTAAAGTTATAGTATGGTTTGGGTTGGAATGAAGCTGAAAGATCATCTAATTCCTGTACTTTCAACATCTCCAACACTGTGGTTAGCCCAGAATACAGCCACTCAGTTTCTTCTGCAAGCCACCAGCCCTCCTTTAACTGGTATTTTGAGCATTATATCCCCCCTCAGATCTCCTATCATAGCTGCATGTCCAGTATTGTTAGAATCATCTAACAGGAAACAAGTTGACATAATTTTTAAGTTAAGCTGGATCATTTTGATGTGGTTGGTGAAACATCTGAGGAACGAGCAGGTTTCAGCTAGAGGGTCGACAACCTAGGAAGAAGTGCTCAGAGCAAGAGTGGGACTGCTTGGGCCCTCCAGCACTCACCTGGTTCCGGCCCTTCAGCCTCATCTCCTGTCGGGCTTCTTCTGCACTAGAGACCTGAGCCATGCGGTTCTGAGATGACTGTGTTGAATTGGTTAAAGTGTAACCAGTTCAATTGAAACCATCCGGGAGGAGCTGGCTGGATCTTCCTAAAGCAGCACTTTTCAGCTGGTGATCTGTGAATCCCTGTGGGTTTTGTGGATTGAGGAGAATGTGAGGGATGACTAAGAAAAGAAAATAAAACTAGGAGTATTGCCATAAGTCTGTAACTCCACCGAAGAGTAAAGGCAGTGATCTGTAAAGGAAGTAAGTTTGAAAAAAATTATTTTAAACAATTTAACACCCAAAATGGGCTCTAAAGCTCTTCTGTAGTTCTTTAAATTCAGTGCCAAGCACAATGCATTCTGGAGTGCTATAAAATTATCTGGTGAACTTTAAGATTCAGGCAAAGTTGAATTGTCTCATCTTCTCTGCATCTATGTGAACATAAAAATACCCCAGACAGACCACTTTGTTCTAGCCATCATTATTAACCCAGACAAATGGATTTTTTTTTTAATGGTTCATTAGATTTCTAGGGTACTTTTCACCTGCAGAGCCTGACTGAAAACAGAAGTTTTCATGGAGTTAATTCAATCATGGAGATTGAATTATTCCCAACTCTCAGCAGAAGATGGTTTTCATATGCCATGTCTAAACCGTCAATATCAATGTGTATACACTGTTTAGCAGCATATGCAGTGTGAATTACACTCACTTATCAGTAAAAGATCATTTTCTTTTACCCTGCCTACTTTTGGAATTCAATCTTCCCTAACCGAATCAATGAGTTGGAACTACTTTGTGTACAAATTATGTATCAGATGCACACTCATCCTGTTAATCTCTGCTCTAGCCAGTTCTATTTTTGCTGTGTTCTCATATCAGTACCCTTTAAATCTCTTTCAACAGCAATGTTCTATGCTTATCTGTACTAGTTTTCAAGGTATCTCCAAAGCTCTGTATGTTCTGGGAGGCAGTCTAAGGCAACCACTGTGTACTTAAACAGCGAGGGAGAAGTCTTCATTTGAGTAAGGATCACTTCAGAATAGCCCCTATTGGACAGAGCACGTAGATTAGCAACTACGTATCCACAATGAAATTGCCATGTATATTAATTCTCTTGATCATTTTTATAGATAGGCATGAGGTAGGTTCTAAATCACATTACAGGCATCAAATAATGACAGAAGAACAAACAGCACATGCACAGATGAAGAAACAAATCCTTAGAAGCTGATCTGCTATGACTAGTACATTTAGATATGTAGGTTGAAGTATTTAAAATAACTATGAAATATTTTTCATCTTTTGTTTGTGCATGCATCTCTTGGCTGTATTTTGGGAGGAAAACAAGCCAATCACCATTTGCACAGAGCATATCATGAACATGACCCGGGTTAAGTAACAAGATCAAAAGTGTAGCTCCAAATATGCAGTTATTGTCTTCATCTGGGGAATCATTTTCATTTTATTTGGTCTCATTACATCAGTGTAGCATTTGTGCTTCCCAGCCTTTATTCCTGCTTTAGCCTGGCAGGACTTTTCATCAGAAAAAGAAACCTGGTGAACATGATTTGTGCTTGCACATACTCACTATAGCTGTGCTAAGGACAATGTCCAAGACGATGTGTGCTCCACCCTCTATTAGCAGAACCAGAGGATGTGCTTTATTCCGCGGAAGGAATTGCTAGAATCACTGACGTGAGTCAGGTGGAACAAACAGGATGGAGCCCCTGGCTCTTATACCCGTATTTAGCAATCTGTTTGTGGGGTGAAAGGGTCAAGAGGCGGGGGAGGAGTGGGGGGAATGTGGAGATGAACGAAGCATTGAGGCAGCGTGAAACCTTTCGGCTGCCGATCCTTTCCTTTGCCCCTGTGCTGCTTGGGTCGCCTTGCTCGTGACACGTGGGACACGCTGGCAGGATTTCGCTCATTTTCTCACCTAAAGGCAGAGCGGGGGCCGGCCGGGGCCGAGGCCACCGCTTCTCCCTTGCTCCCCGCCGCTAGGTGGCACGGCTGGGTCTCGCACGGCCCCGCCGCCCGCTCCACCTGCAGTGCCTCCTGACCCGGCCGGGCCCGGCCCGGCCCGGCCCGGCCCGGCCCGGCCCGGCCCTGAGCTCCCCGCCGCCCTCGCACCGCCGCAGCACCCCCGCCCCGGCAGGCAGGGCCGGGCAGCGGGAGCCCTCCTCGCCCCCCTCCTCCCGCCGCCGCTAATGAGGGGAACGGCCTGGGGAGGGGGCGCAAATCATCTTAAAAGAGAGGCAGAAAATGACCGCGGGCAGCCGCCACGAGGCGGGTTTTGTTCGGCCGCTCTGGCAGTAAACTCGTGTAATCTGCAGTCATTAGCATAATCTTCAAAGATCTTTAAGGGGATAATCTTTAAAATGCCTGGGGTGCTCGCTTGTGAGACTCCTAAATAGGATATCGTCGGAGGACCGGCGATACCCTTTGAGGTGTCTTTCTTGGGATTCGAGGGGTTCCTCTCCGCCTTCTGCTGCGGCGGACAATAATGCGACCTCCGCCTGGATGGGGGTCAGGAGAGCACTGCGGCGCTGAACACTCAGACCTGCTCTCTGGCGGGCTTTTTATTTACGAGGGAGAAAGGCATATATTTTCCCTCGAAGTTTACTTTTCGTCAAGGGTAATTATCTCACTTATATTTGAACTCTTCGGGGGACTAGAATGAGTTTCCAAGCATTCGATTCCCCTGCCTTCAATCTATAGCTCTTTTGTGTGAACCTCCAGAGCTCTGGAAATGAACAACCCAACCCGCGGTTTGCAGAAATGTTCATTGCAGTGAAGGGCGTGTTCGGAGAACACAAACAGCACCCACAGATAGTTGCCAAGGGCACCTAATACATCTTTGCATTACACCTTGAACCAGTTTTCCCATATCTCCGAGTTTTTATTGCACGGATCATAAATGATTGTAAAGTCTGCAAATCTTTCATGAAACCCTGGCAATTAATAGTTTAGCCAGGGAACCTCTAAAGGAAAGAGAGTCTCTAATGCAGCCCTTGAAATCGGTTCATAGCCGCGTGGTGCCGGCGTAATCTGAGTTTTAAGAGGTTTACAGCTTTTCTTTTTCTTTTGAACAATGCACTTTCTCTCTCACTCTGTTTTTCGAGACAACAAAACACAGAAACCCTGGTTAGAACCAGAATTTCAGGTGCTCTCTGCTCAGAGGGAGGGGGAAAGGGCTTTGCAGAAGTCGGCTTGAACGTTCGATGCCAGAACCTGTAAAATTAGACCGCGTTTCCCATTTATGGTTTCAGGTAACAACATAAAACTATCTGTTTCTTTAAACCGGTTTGGTCCTGATCGTTTCCTGTATTGCGCTTTTAAAGCCAGGAGCACCCCGTGACCCTAAGTGACTATAGTTCCTGGCAGCCGTTTAGATGGTTTTTGAAGACACGTTGGGGTCCTTTATCAATTATTCGTGATAACAAAGGACGGGCGCTTGCCTGAAGATGGGAAAGTTTTTCAAGGGAAGCTCCTGCTAGGAGAGAAGTGCCCAGTCCCCATAAATGATTTACGAAGGATGGATCAGTAACAGGGAAAAAGCAGCCCAGGGGAGGGAGAGAGGGCACACAAACAGTTGCTTCACCCGCAGGTTAATGATACCGGAATGAAGCGAGCGGAGACCGGGCGGGTTGCCGAGATGGGCGGCCGCCCGTTTCCGACCCCAGCCCCTGCCCCGCAGAGGCAGCTCCGCCAGCTCCCCTTGTTTTCTCCCCAAATAAACTGCCTGACGAGGGGTTGACAAACACTGCTGCGAGCAGATCGGGAAGGGCAGACACTCGCAGGTGTTGCCCTGCGGGAGCGTGCCGAGCTGCCCGCCCGGGGCGCGGGTCGCTGGCCCCGCTGGGTCGAGGGGGCTGAGCCGGCGGCTGCACGCGGCGGGCAGCCGCCCAGCAGGTGTCTGCGGCCGCAGCCAGAGGCAGCCAAGTGATTAGAGGGACTTCTCCAAATTGACACAGAGACTATACTGTCTGGGACTTTCCCCTTAAGGTCAACGCCTGGAAATATTCGTTATCTCCGCTGTAAAAGGTTGCGCGGGTTTCCTCCCCTCCCTACCCTCGCACCCTCTCCCAAGCCCTGCTTCACGGAGTGTAGTCAGGGAGAGATGTGGTGAGCAAAAGGGACATCTCCTGCCTCTGATGGCCCAGCTGGGACTTTCAGGGATCCCGGGCAGAGGGTCCCCGCCGCTGCTGGACTGTCTTGGTGCTTCATCCTCAACAGAGTGGGGGAGGATTGGAGGTGGCGGGAGCCCCCATCCTTGAGGGAAGTGGAAAGCGCTCCCGGCCACGGGCGCCGGGGCAGATTACAGCTGCTGCGGCTCTTTGGGCGGTCGCATGATTTCATCGTGGAGGTGACATGTGAAAATGCTGCTTCAGAGGTAGCGCTGGCGGCGAGGTGACCATCAAGGGACTCTGTGCTGCCCTCCACTCTTCCTCAAAAACGTTGTTGATAACTCAAAGAGGCAACCACTTCATAAAAACCATTTAAGGAGACGCTGAAGTCGAAATGAAAACCACTAGTTACATTAAGGTTAAATCAAACGTGGCCTTATGTGATGAGAAATACTCGCGAATATTCCCCTCACAGGAAAAAAAATCCATTTACTCTTCTGCAAGCTATTTGCTTTCGGCACGAAGCAGTACCTTTTCCGCAGAAAGAATAATAATAATGTTTGTATACGCTGAAGGTACTGGTCCGGACGCCCTCTCCACCAAAACTACCAGCATCCAGGTGCAAGTGTAGAAATACAGTTGCTACAGATGACCACATGGCTTTAAAGCGTTAACTTTATTCTAATTAAAACAGCAAAGAAACTCCGACAGATCATCGTTATTCATCTGAGAAAACTGGTTACTAGCCCACGGCATATGGCCGAGATTCTTAGAAGAGAGGTAAAAAACAACTCTCACGTAAGTGACAGTCACTTTCTAAGCCGGCTATTTGTGCCTGCGGATTGCTCCGAGGCGCGCTGGAGCCAGCAGCAGTAACGTTTATTTCATTGTCAGTGCTGCCCTTGCCTGCAGTATTTTATCTGCGGCAGGAGATGGGCAAGAACACCTCAGGAACAAGTCTTCATCGGCCACTTTTATTGGCCTTTTAAAAACCGCCTTTGAAATTACACCGGAGGGCTTTGGATGTATTTACACCTTCCTTGTGGCTATCTGGGCAATTATTTCCAGCGCTTATTAATGTTTCGTAACGG
>JAWWEU010000158.1:59309409-59338208 GCA_035583155.1 Acropternis orthonyx | reverse complement strand
TTTTTTTTTTTTGTTTTTTTTTTTTTTTTGTTTTTTTTTGGGTTTTTTTTTTTGTTGTTTTTTTTTTTTTTTTTGGTGCTGCACCTATGAAACTAATTTGACGGGGGTACTTTAAGAAAAAAGAATTACTGCCTGCTTTTGTTGTTAACCTGAGGGTGAGCTTGAGCTTTTTATTTGGGTTGTGTTACTGACAGGTGTGTTCATTCTTGGGGTGAAGAAATTTTAGTTCTTGGAAAGAAATTTAAGATCGGTATTGGTTAAACAAGTCCATAGGTCAGTGTAGAATATATTTAGCAACAGTGCATTAAATGGGGCTTTTGTACTCCAGTTAGATTAAGGGACAATAATTCTGATGCCAGAAGGATAGCTAGCTCAGAAAGAAGACCCATAGAATTCCTGTGGAAATAGTACCAAACTTCTTTTTCATGAAAAAAACTTGAGTGTTTTTGCACAGAAAATGGGGATTTTGCACTGCTACATCTTTAACCTCCATGAAGAGTTGTAGGAAAATTGTGTATGACTTGTGGTAAAGTATGTGGGGGAGACTGTGTTTGAGTTGGATGCTAGGGCAGCTTGAGCTCACATGTGCTCCAACCTGTGTTGGAGTAGCACAGGTGGTCTGGGAAGAGCCAGTTCTGCTCCTCCTGTGGTTTTTGCCCTTCCATGCTCCAGCTGGTAAAGCCTTTTGTAGTACAAGAAGTTCTCAGTCACAACGGGCATCACATTAGCCCTTAGTAGATTTATGTGCCCTGATATTATTTAAGCCTTTGAAAACCTCAGTAGCACTCATGTGGCAGATAATGCAATACTTGTGTGGAGCTACTTTAAAGTGAACTTACTGGAGTGCTTACCCTGCTGATGAGAGATCAATACACTCCTGTGTTCTCTTCCCTTCAATCACATCAGCAGCCTGTCAGATGTGATGCACCACACTCCAGCAACTCAGTAGAAACTTGGTTGATGATGCCAAAGAGTGGCATGACATGCAGTCCAGTGACATCACTTTGTACGGTGTTGCATAAAGCACTAACATTTTATATAGTCTTAAGATAAAAAGCTTGGTTATAACATACAGTGCATAAACATGCATATACCTGTTTATGGCTCTATGTTAAAGCAGTGGCCCACACTGTTTCTTAAGTTTCTTGTTATAGCAAGGAGCTTTTATATCTTTATAATATCAGAAATTAAGCAGTTCAAGAACACAGAGCAGGAAAAAGACCTACTTTAATTTTCTATAGATGTTTATGATGATTAAAGACTAAGGGATTTCCACAATGAAATAGCAAATTGCATGAAAGAGGTTAAACTTCAGTTCAAAGTTATGCTGCATTTTAGTATTCAAGGGGAGTGTATCACGTACTAATAGAATAATCACTCACCTTTTGTCTTGCAGCTTTTGACTTGATGTAGCCACAGAACTTCCCTTTAAAGCACAATAATTTCTTTAAAATCTGTTTGATCTGTCAAGTAGGTGTAGAAGCTTGTGTCAGAGATGAAGAAGAGAGCAGAGTCAACTCTGACAGATGATTCAAATACAGTGAAGTTAATTGACTTTGCCAGGGGAGAGAATTCTTTCTCCCAATTATGTCAAATGCCAGACAACTTTCCAGAGGTGGGGAGGGAAACATGCCTAAAGGATAATACTGACACTGAGTTTTCGTTTTTATTTTTACATTTTTTGTTATTTAAGCTTTCAGGGATAAAATAATAAAATCAACTAGCTCAACTGCCTCTTTGTTTTAGGATTCTCAGACCTCATAAATCCATTGCCCTTCTGTGGTCCTCTAGGATTTTCTGCCTGGTTTTGCAAAGATAAAAACTTTCAGGAGACTCTGTGAAGCAATGAAGTCCCAGACTTATTTTTCTGCCAGGGTTAGGTGTTTTCCTACTGGTATAATTTAAACTCTGTCAAAGTCAACAGGTTTCTGTCACATTCTAAGTTTTTAGTATTTGGAAGGCAGAGGGAGGACTGGGCTTCTGACTCTGTTCGTTAATCCCCAGTCAGGCCTATAGCCTGTCTCATATATGAACCTCTGCCGGTTTGTGTTCCAGCACCACATGATTCTTTTACAGAAATTTCCTGTCAGTGGAGAAGGAGCCAGCGAGACTGTCCATGGTGGGGGTTATTGTTTTGAGGAATAGAACTCCCATTTTCTCCGCTCTGTCACCTTTTCCTCACTCAGCCCCATTTTTGTTTTCGGTTGGTGGGTTTTTCCGCTGCAAGTCATGGTAAGAGTTATTGCCAGGAGATGATAAATAAAATAAATAATAAAAAGGGATTGATGTAGCCAACTTTTTATTCTCTATCACCTTCTTCTGAGGTTGGGATGGATGACAGAGCAGGTTGTGCACACATTATACAAACACATGCCCAACAGGGTGTCTGTGCTGCAGTTAAAGGAGTCTGTATCTCTGGGATACGTGGAAGTTCTTCCCCAGTGAGACTGGCTAACCAGACCATATTCCCTCTCTCCAGTGAGTACTACAGGTAGTCACAGGTTGCAGCACAGCAAAGGTAAAACTGCTGCAGGAGGTGGTTTTTACAAGCTGGGAAGTCCTGCCTGGATGGCAAATGTGAGGTCTCTGTCCACTGGATGGGTTTGTTTCTTACTGGGTGAGGCCTTTGGTAACTAGGGCTGAGGATGGTCACCCTTAATTAAGACTGTAAAGGTGATCAGCATTTTTGGGAGGATAAAAAAGAACAAGCTCTGTCTTCAATTTTTTTTTTTTCACAGTGAAGGTAGAATCTGTTTCCAATGTTCTTTTCTTTCGTGGCTCAGCTCTGCTTTATATAACCAACCTTTTTTTGTGTCATGATGTTCAGTAACTCTTAGAGCTTTTTCAAGGGTATGTTGGTAAATCTGACAGTGTTTATATTTTATGCGGTTGGGTTTTTTTGTTGTTTATTGCTGGTTTTTTGCCTTATAAAAGTGCCTAAGAGCATAATGCCAACTTCATCATACTAGACACTGTACAGCAATTTAGAGATGTGGGGAACAGTCTGTGCCTCAAGCTGCCTGAAAGTGAAGGATGCCATCTCTAAAGGAAAAAAAAAAATCAGCAAAACTCAACAGAAACAAACTACCATGTTTATTTCTTCTGCACTTGACTCTCTTCCTGCTCACTGTGGTAATATCAAAACTTTTCATTCTTATGGCTTCTGCCTGTCAGTATAACTGTTCCAGATCTATCAGTAGCCAAGAACTCCATTCTGTTTGTGGGTTCCAATTTTTAGCTCATCCTTGGATCTGGTTTTGTTGCCTTAAGCCCCAGATACATTCAGATTGACAAAATATTGATCACAGTTGCATTTGGTTAAATTTGAGGTTAGTTTACATGAGTCAGCTATGAAATTGCATGTGACACTTTTTTTGGACATCGGGAATTCATTATCTTTAAAATTATTTTTTGAGAAACTTTATTCAGCCACTAAATGTGCTTTTATTAAAACAAGCCCTTAGTATGCATAATTGAGATTTGGAATCGTGGTAAGTTTGTTTTTTCACATTTCTTGGAGTGTGGTTCAGTTTAGCTAAACTAAACACCATTCTATTTAGGGCATAATTTTAAGAATATATTTTTCTAATTCTGGCAGCAAATGCTGTGACATAATTATGCCATAAGCATTCAATGTTTATCCATCATAAACTGGCTGTAATCCCAGTTCTGGAATATAACTTTCTTGTTGCTCTGTATTCTTCAAGTGAAGGGGTTGTTTTGTCCACAGAAATGATTTCTTAGGAAAATCCACCATTTGGGTTAGTTACATACTAAAGCAGCTCAAAAAGAAAAGTTTGTCTTTCCCTCTGAAGTCGTAAATGATTTTAAAAGTTTTCTTAAAGGAAATTCACTTCTAAGGATGAGTTGAACCAGCAGATACTGTTGAGAAACAGACCCAGTTCTTGCACATGTACTCTCTTAATGTGAGGATGGGAACTCGTTAAACCAATACCATTTATGTTGCTAACATACCTGTTAATTTCTGGGTTTCAAAGCAAAGCAGGATGCAGTGGTACACCCCAGGGGTCAGGACTGGGACCAGTGCTCCCTATCCTCTTCATTCCCACCTGGCTGTGGGAAGGAGCGCACCTTCAGCACATTGCAGGTGACAAAGTCCACAGGAGCAGCTCATGGACCAGATGGTTGTGCTGCCCTTCAGGAGGACCTCGGCAGGCTGGAGAACTGGTGTCAAGGGAATATTGTAAGTTCAGCAAAGAGAAATGCAGGGCCCTGCACCTGGGGAGGAACAACCCCATGTGCCAGTACTGGCTGGGGGCCGACCCGCTGGAAAAACAGCTCCACGGAGGAGGACCTGGAGCACACCATGGTGGCCATGAGCCAGCTCTGTGTCCTTGGGGGAAAGAAAGGCCACCAGTCTTCAGGGCTGCATCAGGTAGAGTGTTACCAGCAGGTAGGGGCAGGTGGTGATTCTTCCCCTCTGCTCAGCACTGACGAGGGACACATCTGGAATGCTGGGTCCTGTCCTGGGCTCCCTGGTGCAAGAGACACGGACATACAGGAGTGAGTAAGGATTGGGGTATCTGTCATGTGAGGTGAGATTGAGGGAGCTGCAACTGTTTAATCTAGAGACGGGAAGGCTTGGAAGGATCTTGTCAGTGTGTGTAAATACCTGATGGAGGGCAGGGAGTGAAGGGGACAGAGCCAGACTCTTCTCAGTGATTCCCATGGAGAGGGCAAGATGCTGCAGACACTGACTGAAATACAGGGAATTCCATGTACTGCAAGGAAGGTCAAACACTGAAACAGGTTGATTAGAGAATTTGTGAAGTGTTCCTCCTTGAAAATGCTAAAACTTGACACAGGCCTGAGCCACCAGCTTGAGCTGACCCTGCTGAGCAGAGAGGCTGGACATGACGGGCCATTCACTTAAGAGTTGGACTTAATGATGTTTGTGGGTCCTTTCCAGCTCAGAATATACTATGTGTGATGATAATAATGTCTTATCTTCCTATGTGCCTTCCAGCCTGAAAAGCTTCTGGGTGTTACAGCCTTTATGCCTGTCTGCTCAGACTATGCATGGCAAAGTGAGAAAATGTCATCAAATGATTGCATTAACAAGATACATAAAATATCTCTAGATACTAAAAAATATTTCTTTCAAATTGAGGACTTCTAAAGCAGCATCCACTAGAAAGTGCCTTTTTGTCAGCAGACTGCCTTTGTCTTCCTAGCTCCTTTTTGCAGAGGTCTCAGAGGTTGCCCATGAGAGTGGTCCACCAGTTTCTAAAGTGGTGTGTGTGATGCTGGGGCTTGAGCTGCCATCAGGTATGGGCTTGGTGACATGAAATCAGTGGAGCTGCACTGGTGTAAGACACGATGAGTGATACAGCTGTGAGTCACCCTGAGATTTCAGAGGTGACTTTCTGTTCATGCATCTCCCTGCCAATTCTGTACTTTCGCTATTGAGTTTAAAATTTTCTGAAAGAAGCAAGTACTGAAATAAAAAGCTACCTCTGCTCATAAAAGAGGAGCCTGGAGAGGGATGGTTGGGGTGGGGGAAGCATGAGTCTGTCTCAGTGCAGCTCTCCTTAGCTGTGCTATTAAACATCTTTCTCTTATTCAGGGTATGATACTGAACTTGGGTAATGCCAACCAGATAATAATCCATTGTCTGTAGCAGAGCAAATAGCATCACTTCTTTGTAGCAAAAAGCAATAGTGTTTGTTGTGCCTTTGATCTCTAAAGTGCTCTGATGTGGTGAGATCATCCTGAGGAAGCACTAACAGGCCTTTCCTTGAATGTTGTATTTAACTGGATGTAAAAGCAAGAAGGAAAAATGGAATTGAATGTGTACTTAGTGTGATAATTAATTTCAGTCAATAATTAGCTTGCTTTTCAAAGTTCCTGCACAAAACTTCGTGTTGAAATGGGATATTGGCAAATTACTTTATTAGTTTTCACTGAAAATTAATATGTCTGTCAGCTTTTCACTATGGGGCTTGTTTTGCTCTCCAGATCAGTAAGACTGCTGGCTTCCCTTTGAAAACTAATTTTCTTTATTGGTCTATTTGCTTATGTGCCTTGATAACCCTTCCAGTTACTGCTTTAGAAGATGTGGGAAGGGGAAGAATACTTGGTCCCTGAAGGTTGCTGTAAACCAGTCACTGCTTGTATGAATGAGATATTTCCATACACCATAAAACTTTATCTCAGAGAAAGTCTCAAGAAGTTAAAATAATGGTAAATATTCTGTAGACCAACTCTTGCAAGGGCTAAATAGCCTGGCCTCGGTCCAGGAAGGCACTTAACAATGTGCTTAACTTTAAGCGCATTGAATATTCTTACTGGCATGAGTGAAAAATCAATGAGACTACTCACATGCTTAAAATAAGACATGTGCTTAAGTGTCTTTCTGGACCTCAGCCAGAGCGTTCAACCTGTGAGATGGGCTGAATTCTGGCTGTGGGCAAAAGCCAGTAGTGTTTCATTTTGCTTGTCTTGTGCCTTTCTGAAGAATTCATTGATATTGTCTGTGTTTATTTTAATTGGCCTCCATTTCCCATCTAAGCCCTACCAACTCCAAAGGTCTGGGAGTAAAATAGATGTGCAACTTAGGGCTGTCAAACAGCTTGTCAGGGGTAGTACTTAGACTGTATATATTGCTCTGGAGCAGGAACTGAACTTCAGAAAAGCTGGGAAAAGATGAGGTGAAATGTGATTGTTTTCTTTGGTAGCCAAGGTTTTAATATAGAGAGAAAATGAAGAGGAGAGAAGAGAAGGGCTGGTGACACGTCACACCTTTTCAGTTAACATAGTTGCTTCTTAGGAAACATTAAAGAATGCAGACAGATGCATTAATAATCCGCTGGCAGTGGCCGTGGCCTTGGCAAGTTGGCTTTTCTACCTACTATTGATTTTTCTGCCTCTCAGGCAGCAATTTGCAGTGGGTGGCGTGATCCCTTACCCTCAAAATGGGCAGTGAGATGAGCTGTCGTGGCCAAAATAATTTTTACTTTCTAACCAACCCCTCCTGTTTCTTCAACAGCGTCTTTTCCTGCTTAGATGACAATTTCCACTGCTGACAACTGGGAATGATAAAATATACATATACTATATTTAAACACAAAGAGCCTCCATGGCTGAAGGTGCAAAAGAGCCCACCTCAATGCACTGAGCACCAGCTACACTTGGGGAAGCCACCCCTCCAGTGCTATAAATTTGGGGTGTTACTGGTTAACACGTGTAAAAGCAGTGCAGCCATGGGCTTCTAGAAGAAATCTTTGCTGTCAACTCAAACTTACATGCCTAAGGAAATAGAGTGTCATTTTCCCCCCCACCCCTTTTTGTTTTTCAATATCCAGACATTGCTTGTCTTCCACTTTCCCTTCATGTTTGGAGCTTCCTCCTTGCATTGCTTTTGCTTTCTTTTCTATTCAGGTTGTTACAGCCCACGCAGCAGATTGTTTCTTTTATCCTCCCTTTGAGCCTGTTTGCTGATAGTTCTTCACCTGCCTTTTACTGTAAATCATAGAATTGTAGAACGTTAAGGATTTGGAATGGAACTTAAAGATCACCTTGTCCCATCCCCCTTGCCATGGACAGGGACACCTCTTTATTTCCTTATATATTTGATTTATACTAGATGAGAGAGACAGTAGTTGACAAGAGAGTGGCCAGAATAAAAGAAAATGGAGCATAAATATTTTTTAAAGGGTTAAATACGTAAAACTAGAAGCAACCAGCTGACACAGTGGAATTTTATATGTAATTACAAAAGTGTCTCCTGAAAATGTGAAGGACCAGATGCCATTTTTAGCAGACCTTTTCCACAGTGAATCTTAAGCAGTTTTGAATGAGTTTGCTTGTAGGTTGTTGTTTTCCTTTCAGCTGCAGAAGTGTGTCTTCTGTAGCACTCCAGGCTCGGTTTCTTGTATGTTTCAAGGTAACTCACAGTGTATGTTTTTATTCTGTGTTTGCCCTAATGGTCATTTATTTCTTTCAACTGTGAATTCCTTTTTTACTTGAATAAAAGCTTAATGGAATCACCTGTCACACACAGAATTTCACCTGAACTGAACAAGAGGCAATTCAAGGGGCAGATTTAGAAGGTATATTCACATCCAGGGATAGCCAATGATCTTTTAAATGGTGAAACGATGTGCACTAAGGATACCAAAGCCAGAATTAGAATTGGAAGAGTGGATGGAAAATGGGATTTTAGAGCTGTTTTGCTTTCAACTGTTTTCCCCTTAGCTTTCCTAAAATCAAGCACAAGTCTAGGTCTCAGTGTATCTGTCTGCAGGTGTCTTCAGTGTGACAGAGCCTTCTGCCACCTAGTGTTACCAGGAGCTCTCCTCATCAGGGAATCACCAGATAATTTATTAAATGTCATTATTTATTAGCAATCCCCCTAATTGCTGAGCACGCTCTATGAATGTTTAAAAGGCAGTTTCTGACCAGAGGGTTTCAGAATCAGTTCAATCAGTAGGCAGAACTTCTTTGGAGGGAGTTTTTGAGAGTGCAGTTTGCAAGTTGAGTCGAGTTGTTAACAAATAATCCATGGAGAATTTCGGCAATTGTGAAAGTCACTGCTCCATAACAACTCCGTTAGCACTTTTCTCCCCCAGGTGAAACTAAAGGATTCTGGCTAACTCAGCACACTCCTCCTTTGATATCTGTGCTGCTGCTGGTTCAGGATATTGGATTAGACTGAAAACAGAGAGAATAAAAATTAATTCAACAGAAATTACATAAATTAAAGAACAAGTCCATTTAGACACTTAATTCATTGTCTTTTTAGAAGAGTAAAATGAAGATCTCCTCTCATCACTGCCTTTTCCCTCCTAGTAATTCCACCAGGGCACGATGGAGAAGGACAATAAAATCCAGAGAATTACACCCAGATTTCACAATAGAATTGTCAAACTGTTAAAATAGAAAAATAGGCTTAATGATGCTTTAGATTTAAGTCAAATAATAATAGCTACTACCATATGCTGACAGATACGAGGAAACTGCCTAGGATTGAAGGGGTGGGTTTTTTCCTTCATTCCCCTGTGAAAAATATTTTCAGGAGAACAGAGGAACTCTTTCCCCTCCCCCCACCTCTGTGAGCTGTGTGAGTGCCCTGTGACACAGAGTGGGACAGAGTGGTTCCTTTGCAGGTCGGCATGTGAGAGCTCAGCCAAAAGGCTGCACAGGGCTGGGGCAGATGCTTCCATTCCTTCGTGGTTTTGAGGAGAAGGCTCACTCTGAGATCCTACCTTCCTCTCTTTTCTCCCTCCCACTTCTTCCAGGCCTTCCTGAGGAGCAAATACCAGCATGGCTGAGAGCTGTAAACTCGATCCTCAGCATCAGGCTGAAATGCTGACCTTAGCAGCAGCAACCAGAACTGCGGCAGCAGCAGAGGGTCTGATGCATTAGAGCACTAATCAGCTGCAATACCAGACAACTTTTTTTCACCTTCTTTTGACCTGAACAGTCTCATCTTTAGATAATGTCATTCAAACTGCAATCTCTCTGCTTTCAACAACTATACTTTTCACATACTGCCTAAAGAAAATAACTTTGGGTTCTTCTTATCTCAAATGAATAACTTCGAGCACAGAGCAGATTTGCTTGTAGTTATTCATTTGAGATAATTATTAGGTTTGGCAGCTTACTTATCAGTATCAGAGGTTAAAAACCCTCTGAAATTTCTTGTGCATCTTGTGGTATTTTGTTTGAGTCATATTAAACTGGAATTACCGTATGACATGAATTCATTGCTACTCGGTCAGAACAGAGGATGCTGTGTCACAGTGAAAACAGAACAGACTGTCTGACCTGGGGAGACTATATTGCAAAGCTGAGGTTATAACCAGCTTTTTCTGTGTTCAGATTGGTGGTTTTCCCATCAGCAGTGATTTGGGGGCAAAGCCTGTGGCCATGAGCCACCCTGGGGCTCTGTCCTCCCCTGCTGGGACTAAAGCACAATCCTTCAGTACAAGAAAACCTTTAAAACTGTTCTGGCCAAGTCCATTTTCCAGACTTGGGCCCAAAGTCAAGGTCCTTACCAGAGCAGGGGCGGAAATATCCTATCTCCTTTCTGCTGGCAGCCATCCTGGACTCTGCAGTTGTGGTCCTGAGCTAGTGGGTGGCATCCCTGCCCATGGTAGGGGGGTTGGAACTAGATGATCTTTAATGTCCCTTCCAACCCAAACCATTCTATGGTTCTGTAATACAACCATGACCGTCCTTGTGGTCTGTTGCCACAGAACTGTGCATCAAGCAAAAGGTACTGAAAAGTGTGTGGGGGGGAAATGTCTCTGCATCTCCATCCTCTGTCTGTAGGTGTTCCTGACTGAGTGCTCTGTTCAGAAAGTGCTCTGTTTGCTTCGCAGCTGCATAATTTACATGGAAGCTGGTCCTGGAGGAATCTCTTTCATGTAGCTCTCTCAAAGCCCCAGTTCATCAATATGGATTGGTTGCCCTGTGCCGAGGGATTTATGGCACGCGGTGGGGTGAGCGGAAGGCAAAGAAAAAGGCAGTGTGGGGAACAGTGGGGAATTTTTATCCTAAAATAAGAATTTGTGTGTCCAAAGGAACTGTCTTTCAGAATAAAAGTTGTGTTCTCTCTTTCTGCCTGCAGAAGTGATGCTGTATTCCCAGAGTCAAGCCCGGGGAAGTGTTTCCTGAGCCCTGGGGAAAGACATGGTGGTGTCTTTAAGACTGAACTTGCCCTATCCTCATAAAACAGAGATAAGCCTATGAAAATAATCCTGACTCAGGTAGTAAGATAGAAAACAATGGTTAATTTCCTCAGAGTAATAATAATTCTTTAAACATATCCATGTTCTTCTGGTGACCTTTGTCCTAAATGTGAGGAATTGGAAGGCAGGGGGAAAGATGAAGAATTTGGAGATCAATCCATGCCAAAACTTTTCCATAACATGTTACAAAGAGAGTTGCTTTGCAATTGCAGAATAGTGGCTTAATGGTCTTTTTAGCCATTGAAAAGAAAAAAAACACACAAAATCACAGCTGAGAAAAGACCCTTGTGTTCAATGACATTCTTCTTGGGGTCAAGTATGAGTGGGTCCTGATTTAGTCATAGCCTAAATGTAGCTGCAGTTCTGCAGTGCTCCCAAGTGTAATCCATACTAGTCCTGCAGAGCGAGGGCTCTGCCGGATTCCAGCGAGGACTGCAGTGTCCTTGTGGCACAGCAAGGCTGCTCAAGGGTGTTAAAATGCTTAACTTGCAGTTGTTTGAGCACTTTCTGGGATGGCTGATTGATTTACTGTATCTGGAAGTTCAGACCTGGAAACCTGAGCGAGGGAGAATGCCTTGGCCACGGTGGTGAGCCCGGGTGTTGAGAGGACAGACAGCTGGCGGGTGACCTCAGGAAGATGACAAATGGGGCACCAGGTGCCCCCACTCATCCAAGAGCTCTCCCAACCCCTCTGGAGTTACGGAAGTCACTTGCGCTGGAGGAAGGCTTCCTGTGAGCAAGGCTTCTAGAAATAAACGTTAACCTCTTGTTTACCAGCTACAGACAGCGGGCTAATGAGTTCAAGCAGCTATTTGGGAAAGAGTCGAAGCAGAAATCCTTTCAGTTTAAAGGAAAAAAAAATAATTCATTTGAGTCGCAGTGGTGGTGCATATTTTGTTGCTGGGAATGCCAGGAGGAATGTGTGGTGCAGAGATGCGCGGTGAGCAACAAGAAGCAAACTCTTCCCACAGCACAGTCAGTGATGGCTCTGTTCTGACACATGTGGAGACATTAAAACAGCTAAGTATTTTACTGGGACATGGGGGAGGGACCCACCCTAAAATTGAAGAAAGAAAAGTCAGTGTACAACCTGTATAAAATATTCTTTATAATGTTGAAGCACATGAATAAAAAGAAATTGTGTAGCTGTAGTTTTCCTTTGCTTGCAAAGGATTCATGTGTTTGCAGGTTCTGCTTTCCATTTCCTGTTTTTATTTTAAAGCAGGCAATCGCATGCTGAAGTGAGGAGAACTTTCAGATAATCTTTGTTTTCAAGCTACCCTGCAACAGCACAGAAACTTATAAACCATGTTGCCTTAGACCAGCTGAGGATGAAAAGAAGAGGTTTATTTTACTTGTTAACATTTTTAACATCTCCAGATACAATTGGCTTTAGAGTTCCTTTTGAAGATGGGAATAGGTGAGCTTGCACCATTTAAGGGGTGGATGTCCCATTTCAAAGTCTGTAGGCTTTATAGCCTACAGTGCTTTAAGGTGGTAGTCTCAAGGTCTGTAGTCCACAGTACTGGGAGTTTGTAGTCATTTCCACATGTAATAGTTGTATCAAGGCGGTGCCTTCTGGGGTAAAACCTTGCAGGGGGGCCGGAGTCATCCAAAACCTGTTGTTAGGGCAGTGCCTGCAGGTCCTGTCCCAGGGCTGCATCCAGCCTGCAGCAGAGAAAATGTGCAAAATGCTTATCAGGTCAGAGGAACACAAAGCTTCCTTTATTCTGTAAAACCTTTTTCATCGTTAGTTTCCTGTCTTTACACTTTAAAAACATCCACTTCTTTTAAAATTATATCAGACAGCTTCTGTGGGGCAGAAGGCATTTCTCCTTGTCCTTTGATCTCAGTTTCTCCATGCTTTTTCCTCTTACCTCTAGGCAATTGCACTGGCTTCTCAGTTCCTCCAAAAGCCAATGTTTGTGTATTAAATACACATGAATACTCGAGTCTGGTCTCATGTCTATTTAAAACTAGAGCAGCAGTAGAATTGCAGTGCTAGGAAAATGCTGCAGAACCAGGTGCTCTCTGAAACTTTTTTTCCTTTAAACGTCTTTTTTTAGCAGGAGGGGAGTTGAGTTTTTTATGACACATTCACTTAGGAGCACTGAGGCTGTGTTTTGAGATGGCTGTCACAAGGAAATTTCCCTCCGTTCCATCGCCCTATGTTATTAGCTTTTCAGTGGAAATGTTTGCTCCCTGGAGTCTGGAATTCATCACAAAAAGAGGAAGTTTTCAGGGAAAGTAGTATGGGAAAATCTCATTCTGTTCTGTTCCCCCACTAAGGACTTTGTGTCTTTGCATTTAAGGGTTTTTCTACTCCAGGGTTCACAACTTCACTCACCAGTGTCACAGCTAGTTTGTAATAAACTCTGAGATGGGTCATTAGATATATCTTACAGGTTATGTATGTGTTTCATCATTAAAAGAGGAAACAGTTTATGTGAAACATCAAATAAAAGTGCCTTCGTTTTTTATGTTAAACGCTCCAGAAATTCTTTTATTGGTCATTGCAGTAGCTGTGGAAGAACTGGGAAGAAGCAAAGCTGCTCCTTTTGGAGTAGGAGCCCTGAGCCCAGATCTGCTCCTGGGTCGCTGTTGCAGCAGGCCATGTATGGCTTTGGATCAGAAATGTTTGCCCTTTCTTTTATGGGGAAAAAAGGGAGGAATAACTCATCACTGATTTCTGTCCTTGGAGTCAGAACTGGCTTTATCAGCAACAGCTGTTTCGTGGCTAATACTACTTTTCTAGGCTTTTTATTTTCCTCTTTCAGTGTCCAGTAGCAGAGCTCTGTGCTGTTCTATCTTAGCTGAGGTGTGCTCTGGCAGACCTGTTTTGTTTTAATTTTTAAGTACTTTGTTTCAGGACACACCTTTGACACACACTCCTGCACTGAGACACTCTGACAGCATTTGAAACAATTTGCTATTTAGAAAAAGCAAATGGAGGAGGCTGAAAAGAATCACTAGAGGTCCTAAACTTCTCGTACTGATTTACAGGGTTGTGGGGTTTCCTGGCTATTCTGCTTGGAAGTTTTATTTGTGATAGAACAGAGTTATTCACTTAGAAGATACAAAACAGATATAAAAGTTCTAGGAGCCATGGACTCAAACTCAGTTAAGAAGTTTTTTTCTTAATTCTTAACCGAAACAAATAGAGATCCATTAGAGTTGGAAGGCATCTTCTATTGAAGAATTTATTGCGAGACAAAGGCACAAACTTTTCCCTGTTGGAAATTGGAATTAAGATGAGTAAGTGATGGTTCAGCAGGAGGTTCTTGGGCCATGGGCAAGTGAAATGGGCTGGGCAAGTTTGTGGCATGAAAAAGGGTTTGGCACTCATCTGACACCTTGGTGAGTAATTTCTGCTCCTTAAGGAGCACAACTAAACAGTGTTATTAATAATAACAAAACAGACTGGCTTCCTAAGCTGGATCAGCACACAAGTGCTGTCTGCAGGTGGGATTGCTGGGGCTGCCGGGGTGGTGTCTGTGGTGGCTTGCTTGTCTTTGGTAGGATTTTTCAGGATCCAAAAGTGTATTATGGTATTTAGAGTGGCTTTTCCGTACCCCTGCACTATGGGCTGTGGTTGGTCCATAAGGTGCCATAATCTGGGTAAAAAAATATCCTTTTTCTCTCTGCCTTGGGATCTGTTGTATTTGGACCTTATTATGCTTAGCACTGTTTTGACATTCACGCTGGCTGCTGCAATTGTGTACACACAGACACTGGAAAAAACTCCCCAAACAAATAACAGAACCCCCTCAGTGACTGCAGCTATTAAATAGATTTTTCCCATCTTGTCCCTGTTATCTGGAGGGTGGAGGAGAGGAGTGGCTGAGGGCAGGTCCTCACTGCTCTCAGCTGGCAGTGTGACCTCGGGCACGGCGCAAGGAGGGGTTGAGTTGGGCTCAGGAGGAGCCCTTGCCGAGTTCATGGCTGTGTTCAAGTTGCGTTCCATGTTGGAACAGGCTGTGTTGGCTGGTGTTCAGCAGGAATTTCTGACACTAGTAATGCCTAGTGGGTTTGTTCAGATCTAAATTCAATAATAGTGCCCAAATGCTGTCTGCTAAAACAGATGAAAGACTGAGGTTTTTTACTTTTGAGGACTGAGATCAGGCTTGTAGCTACTCTGTGGAAGGACGAATTGCTGTTCTGGATTTCTTTGTGTCTTGTGGTTTTGCCCTGCCTTAGACATCCCAGTGTCCAAGACAGGGAGAACCACACCGTATTTGAATAACACCCAGCAAAGACCTGTTCCCAAATGAATTTCCTGGGGCTACTTGATGGAGAAAAGCAATGAACTTGGCTCATTTTATAAACAAATTCTGTTTGGCTGCATGGACTGACTGGTAGAGCTGACTGGTTCAAACAAAACCAGAGCTGAGCGGAGGAGCTCAGTTTGTACCTGCTCAGGCACTATAGAGTAACGGAGACTACACATTCCTCAATGAAAAACAGGCCAGAGACAGTCCAGTTTCTTTGTGTCTTTCTCATCTGATGAGACCCAGTCTCTCGAAGCTCACTCTGAGTAATGCAGTGATAGCTCATCCCAGAGACTTGGTAAATCTAATGAAAATACTGTCTCCAGAAGGGTTCAGGAATGCAGCAGCAGCCCATGCTACTGCCTTGCTAGTGCTTCACACAGTTTTCCAGACTGGAGTATTTGCCTGCTTTCATGCAACCACTATTTATTATTTAAATGCTGAATCTGGAAAATTTCCCAGATCTAATGTCTGCCCCATTACTTTCTGTCTTGGACGCTGCGGATAATCAGATGCGCGCTAAATCTATTCTGTGGAATAGAATTACATTATCTTTTTTTGTTTCTTGTCAAACAGCTTGTGAATGACTTTTCTTCACCCCCATAAAATACCTAATAGATAAAAAAAAATAAAAATCTGTATGCCAAGTAGAAGTTACTCCACATGTACCTCCAGTGGTGCATCTGTAGAAACAGCAGTGGGAGTGTATTTATCTTGGGTAGATGGGGAAGATTGTGTGAAATAATCCCTAACATCGATACTTTCAATTGGATGGGTGAAGGGAAGTACTGTGGGCAGCTTTTGGTCTGTTGGTTGGATATTTGGTTCTGTTTGTTTGCTTGTTTGTTTGTTTGTTTAGGTGGGGGTTTTCCAGGTTTGTTTGTTTTTCGTTTGGTTGGTTTTTTTAGCCAGGTCTGATTGTGCCCTTTCTCCATCCTCTCTGACTGTTTCTGAAATCCTTCCTGAATTTCTCTGAAACAAGACCACCCTGTTTAAGCAGTGAGGGGGGGTTTGCCAGTGGTCTTGGGTGTTACTGAGCTGCTGTTGGGTCCTCTGGCTCTCAGAACCAGCGGTGCCAAGGGGTGCTGAGGCTGCCTGGGCCAGGGTGGAAAGGCACAGGGAATTGCATCCCCTGCCGTGCTGGGCACCACTGGCATAATTCTCCAGCTGTCCCAGTCCTTCCTGATGAAGTGATGGTGACATGGCCTGTGAAAAGGGAAAACATGAAGAAACCCCCCTCCCAGGAATGACCAGCTTGATTCTGAGCCTCCACACTGAGTGTGAATTACACCTCTTTCCTTAAAAACGGAAGGCTTTTTTCTTTCTGTGCCCCCTCCACAGTGATGAGAAACTGAAGGTCAGGAATGAGCCCCCCGAAGGCTCATGAAGAACAAAATACGACGTGTTTTAGCTGACGTGAAATGTTAATGGAGAAGATCAACATCCAAAGGCTGCACTAAGGAAAGGGGGCTTGTTTGGGCAGAGCCTGAAGCGGAGCTTCGGCATTACGGGGAGCGGGAAGTGTGAAACCGTGGGGCAGGGAACACACAGCCCTTTAGCCCCGCTCAAAAATAATAGTGCAGGCCTTTTTTTAACTTCAGAGTTTAGTCTGCCCTCAGTAAAAACAAGTTACATTAAAAAACTGTGCAGAAAAAGCAAACCTCGTTTTCCTGGTTTCTGCTTATAAGATTTACAGGTACTTAAAATAAACCTATGAAAAACAGACCCAGTGTGCTGGAATTTGCTAACTAGTGAGAGCAATTACCTCCAGGTCCCAAGACCTAACGGAGCTTGGCTTTTTGGAAATAAAACTTGGCAAGCGCTTCTTCCTGCTGCTGTTGTAAAGGTGCACATGAAAAGATGTGCTGACCTCTGCCAGAAACCCCAGGAATCCAGTTCAGAGAGATTCTCCTGTGGAGGGGATGGCTGGATTCGGGCAGCACAGATGGGGATCAGTGTGGAAAAGCTGGTGAAACATTCGCTTCTCATTGTGTGGCTTCAGCGTGGCAGATTCTTTGCAATTGCCTGGTGTACCACAGTAATTAAATGGGTCAAGAGCAGTAAGTTCAGATACTTAACAAGAAAATAAAGACCTCACTTGACAGCCAGCAGCGGGTCGTGCTCGTTTCACAGGAGTAAGGAGAATTAATGCAGTAAAAGTCGATCTGAGCCTTTTTGGCAAAGATTTTGTATTGCTTCAGAGATCACCTGCCAATTAACTACAAATGCTGTAATGGCTGTAAATCAGGTTGTCTTATGAAACCAATGCTCCAGTTTCAGATGTCCTAGAAAAAGGGAAACAATAGACTCTGCTTTTCTCCTTTCAGTGATACATAAGTAACAAAAGATAAGAAAAGTAATGAGAAAGGCACACCAACCTTTGTTAATACTGAAACGTAAAATAATCCTGTTTTCACTGGCCTGTTTCATGCATGAGGGGAAAATGAAGTTTATGTAATGAAATAAATATGATAGAAGTGGAATCCAAGATGGGAATTGGTTTTTATAAGGCTCTTCAGTTTGGAGGGTGGAGGTAGTTTCACACCAGCATTTTGAGGGAAATTGTTATTTGTTGTTGTCAGTATCCATCATTCCTGGCTGGGGGAAGGAGCTCCTGTTTCCCACGGCAGTTGTAAAAGTGCTTAGGGAAGGATGAGATCTTCCTCCTAAAATACTAAGGGACAAGTAACAAGAATGTTTAAAAAAGAAATTAAAACCATAAAATGCATTCCGCCACAAGCCAGGAGCTCCCTGCAGACCACCTCCCCATGCAAGTTAAGAGATAGGACCAGCTTTGCTGCTTTGTTTGTAGATTCCCTTTGGAGTGAGCACTATTAAAAGGGTTTGTACCCCCCTGCCTGTGTCCATGCTGATGGGAACCAGTGTCCAGCAGGGAGGGCCAGGCTCCATCACGAGTTAGTCCAAAGCAGCAGAGCTCAGCTCAGCTGCAGGAGACAAGTTAGGTGTCTCAGCTTCAGCATCTCACCAGGAATCACTCAGAAATGTTGCTCGTGTCTGTGCATTGTGGTTATTAGGTGCAAGAAATACAGTTTTTAAAACTGTAATTAATAATTTCTCAGTAATCTCTTTTTCTACACATTTATGGCATCAATGGGTATGACTGTTTATTATGTCTTACGTATAAAATCTGACCCGTTTTATATACTCTTTATGGAAACACTGTACAGTCATAAATTAAAAGATGCAACTGTTTTGGATATTTTACTGGTGGTCCTGTATTTTCCTGCCAAAAGTGCAGCTGTTTTAGGTTTCTCGGGATAACATTATAAAAGGCTGTATGCATTTTGCAAGTTTATGCTTGAGTTGCCAAGCCAGAGGTGGAATGACTCAACCTTCCCAGGAGCAACATGTACCAAGTGAGGAATCAAAACAGCCGGCTGAAGCGGGGCAGCTCAGATGGCCACTGGGAGAAGCACTTCTTGTTTATGGTGGTGTATCTGGTGGTCAGGATTTGAGATGGTTGTCGTGCTGGGCTGTGGATCTGTCTGTGTACTTGTTGGGGTTTTGGTGCAAAACTAGTGGAGATTCTGGTCTTGTGTAGAGTTACAGCATGGAAAGAAGCCATCCGGGCCCCTCTGAGCAAACACCTTTAACAGGAGCTCTTGCTCTGTGTGGCTGGTTGGAGCCCTTGGAAGGAGCCAAGGAGAGCCAAGAGCTTGTGGTGGTGCCAGTGTATTTCCATGTCAGCTCATCCGTCTGGTGGGTTTGAGGTGGAATTAGATGGCTCTGCAAATGGAGGATGATGCTGAATTAATGGGGAAGTTGAGAGGCTTCTTTAGCCAAAGTATTGGTGACAGCCTCCCACAGATAATTTCCAGGTGTCAGTGGGGTCCAGACACAGAGAGGCCCAAGAGCAGAAAGCTCAGCCCTGTGGTCATCACAGCAGCCGGCACTGACTGAGAGAGCTGAAAACCTCCTGTTTCTGTGGGAGCACCAAGAGCTTGTGGAGGTGTCCTTAGCTTAGAAGGAACGCTGGAAGAGGGGAAAAGGAACCCTCCCCCAGATGCAGGGACGTCACAAAGAACACAAACCCATGAGTGTCCTTAACCCCGTGGCACCTTTTTCAAAGAGCCGAGCTGTCCGAGTTGGTTGGGGCAGCCTGGCCGAAGGTGCGTCGCTGCTTTAACTCATGGAATCTTCATCCCCATGTATTCATAGGTGGCTGGCACTGGGCAGCTCCCTCTCCTTGCTTTCTCCCACAGGAAGCCTCGACATCACCATCCTGTGCATCCTCAGGTGTTTGATGTGTTCATTCCTGCTCTAACGCTGCTCTTTGCTGTAGGTACCTCACCCACGTTCGAGCCGCCTCTCCGCAGGATCTCGCTGGGGGATACACGTCTTCCCTGGCATGTCACCGAGCCCTGCAGGACGCTTTCAGCGGGCTCTTCTGGCACCCCAGTTAGCCAGGGACCATCAGCCTGTGACCAAGGGACACCCAGCAGGGCGAGAAGCCAATCAGGCCAGCAAAGGCTGGGGCAGAATCGCTGCCACCTGCGCGATGGCCGGGCGGCCGTCGCTTTCCTGTGCCCCTCTCTGTGCTAAACCAGCTGCATTCAAGTGTTACAGGGGAAAAATAAAACCCATCTGCACGAGAGCTTTGTAAAATGGTAGATACATTCTTGTGGAGGGGGAAGCTCGTGAGTCATGTGGCACTTTGCTGAGGGAGGCTGAAGCAATAAGCCACATCTAATGGAAGATGTGAATAACTCAGCTGTGTAGGTTTGAGGCTTAAAGAAATACACTTGTAAATTTTTTTCAAAATAAAGCCAGACTTTTTTATTAAAGTTTGTGGTTTTACTCTTATTGCAGGGTTTTGTTTGCACAAGAATTTAAATGCCATTTTGATTATAACATTTAGTGTCAATATTCAAGCCTACATTTTCTTCCCATAAAACTAGTTTCCCCAGTTCAGATAAGTGGGTTTTTCCTCCTGCCAGCTGGATGGGATGAGAAACCCTGAAACTGTACTGACACAACTCCTTCCAGATGACACTTGGTTCTTACCTTTGCCTGGAAAACCAATCTTGAGCTGAAGGTCTTTCAGCTGAGTTCCTCTAGGAGCAATCTAAGTCACTGAAGTAGTCAAAATTGTGGGGTTATTTTGGGGGTCTTGTTTGTTTATTTTGTCATTGTTTTCTCCTGTTTAGCTCCATTTGCAACTTTTCTGTCATGCACTCAGGAGCTTCTTTTGGGAGGACCATCTCTTTGCCTGGGTTTTGGGATGACCCTTGCCACTTGATTTGCTGCTTTCATGTAATCCTTCCCCTCTCCTGGTAGTGGAATGTTCACTTATCACAGCAGAGCTGGGTTTCCCGTGGGAGCGCTGGACTTTGCCATGAGTGGGTATAAACTGCAGGAGATGGGAAACTGCTCAGGACAGGGAGCTTGGACCACGTTTTATGGGCCATCTGCTAATAGCTGTTGATTGGATGTATTTCTTCTGTGCTGTAATAAAGAGAAGAACAAGCTCTATTCCAGACTCAGTGCTTGCTTTATTAAGGAGAGTGGGGGGAGATAGCAAAATTTTGACTGCCCTCTCTCTGAATTCCTGCTTAATGTGCCCAGAACAGCTGCCAACAGGGAATGGTACACACAGGGTAGAGGTGTGGAAAAGATCACAGCCTGGGGAGCACCTCCCTGCCAGGGGCAGGTGGCCTGGCCTTGGACACAGAGCCTGGGTGCTGTAGGACAGACTGGCAAAGATGCACCTCACCGATGGTCTGCTTATATCCAGTTTGTAAAGCCTCAGGTCATGCCCTAATGAACGCAGAACTGCTTATGCATATCAGTACGTGTCATTTAAATACACTCATTAACTTGTGTGGTCCTTGGCTGTCATTTTCTGTTTCATGTGGAAGGGTTGTACACAGAAATCTGGGAAACCCCCTGACTCTGAGTATAGCCACGTATCATCTGCTGACCTGCACCTAAACCAAAGTGATGCTGCTGGAATAACACTGGCATTTGATCCTTAAGGGAACAAAACTTCTACCAGCTCAAATCCTTCCCTGCCCTGGGTCGCTTCAGTCACGTGCTGAAAATCAGTGATGTACTTGAGTTGCTCGACCCAGAAATGGTGATGAAAGCCAGGTTTCTGTGGGTGCAGTAGTGCCAAGAAACCCTAAATTTGGGCTGTGAAGCAGCGCAGCATCACAGGGACCTGCAGTCTCTGCTAGGCATGTTAGCAGAGCTCACAGGCTGATTGAAGGATTCCAGAATAGCCAAGGGCCTTTTCACTCCACAGCAGCGCTTGTGGAGGGCTCTGAGGAACAGGAGCCACTGTCAGATGTTTATGGGAAAGGCAGAGGGCAGCGGTTGGAAAGCAGCAAATGTGACAGGCGGCAGAGCAGCAGCAGCGGCCAGGAGCCAGAGCCCAGCACGCTCCTGGAGCAGCAGTGCCTGGGAGGAGACAACACGAGGTGCCTGTGGCTGCCAGCGGGGACACACAGGCTGGAGCTGCTGAGACACCACAAAGGCCAGAGGGGGAACGCTCAGGCTGCAGTGCAGTCCAGGGAGGAATCTGTGCGGCAGCATTCCCAACAGCACGGGTGAGTCACGATGGCTTTCTCCCTCTGGATTGGTAAACGTGCTCCAGCGGTAACTGGGCTCCCAGCAGCGGCTGTGGAGCCAAGGGAGAGAAAGGCTGTCACACTGAGCCGTGAGCAAAACAAACCCCCGGCCCTGAGCGGTGCTTGGGTGAGAACCAAACATCCATCGGGCTGCAGGCTCAGGGATGGAGCCACAGCAGCAGAGCCAGGAGAGGGATGGACATCTGGTAACGGAGCTGCTCGCTGGGTGTGAGCTCGGAGCTTGGACTGAGGGAAAATATCTGACACCGAGAGGGCGAGCCGAGTTCTCTGGCCAAATAAACTGCCTGTGGTTGACATTGCCCAACAATAGTTTGGATGGGTAAGAAAAGGGAATCAAATCCCTGCAGAATACAAGCAGCCAAGTCAGAGAGATCATGCAGGGACTGTAGCAGGGGAGCTGTCAGAGGTGGGAGAGAGCTGGGAGAAGCCACAGGAGGACACGGTTTCAGGAAGAGAGGACCGTTTTCCAGGTGCTGGCTTTAGTCTGGCACTTCAATACAAACATGGATTTATTCTGCAAACACCCAAAAGGCATTAGAGCCTTTCCTGCTCTAACAGTGGGCAAACATGAACTCAGGAGTCAACTAATCCCTACTAGATCTTGGTGTTAAAAAGCACTTTTTACTCAAATCCCCAGGATATGTGGCTATTTGGCCCTTTCTGTATCTCAGGTTAAGTTTTTGAAATTTATCTTGCTTACACAAGAGCTACTTGTGCATCTGCTCACCGTAATGCAATAGTCTGAAACTCCAAAACATTTGTCAGAGGGAACCCAAGGCAGAGGTTATATAAGTCACCTTCCTGGACCCCACAAAATAGAAAAATCTGTTCTCCCCACAAAGTGCACATTATCAAAATGCCACAGCAGAAAACCACCCCAGGCCATGTCCCTGAATTAGCACAGGGCATGAAACAACAGAGAGCAGAGAAGTACCAAAACACATTTATTACAAAAGAGCAAACTTTTAATTTTTTTGTAGTAACAACTTCAAACTTCTCACCAATCCCACAATTAAAAAAAAAAAGGTAAATGCAGACAGCAAGGCTCCCAAAGGAAAGCTGCAACAGGCATTGTGCATCTCGATGGGTAACACAGGTATGCTGTGAATAACTCGAGGGCTAAACCAGGGGTACCCTGAATATTCTTTATATAAACTAAGGTACTCAGCATAACTCCAGTCTTCAACTCAGTAACTTCTCTTCAGAAGAACCTTGGCTGGTGCACAGACGTTTTGAGGCTGGTTTTGCTGGAAAAAGGTTAGAAAAAGTAAGTTATTTAATGTGAAGTAAGCAGACTGAGCTAAACCACAAGCTCTGGAACACTTAAGGGATTTAACGGGAAGAGATGAGCGTTAAAATCAGGATTAACAGTCACAAACAAAAACTGTTAGGCAAATAACGGAGAGTCTTTACTAAATGCCAGAAAGGACTTTCAAAAAACCTGTATGGAGCTACATTTTGACCTACGTCTCTGTGCTGCCCAACAACAGCACAAAAATAAGTTTCGTGGCATTGAAGCTTTACAAAAACCTCCTTTCCTTGAATTCATGTAACTGCAGACTAAGAGTTTCCCTCTCCCCCCTTTGTCACATAATGCAAAGCTGAAACCAACCAGTTTCAACAAGTACTTCAAGAAACAAATGACCAATTACAAAAAAAAAAAACCAAAACCCCCCACAAAATAACCAAATTCAGCATTAAAGCTCTCTAAGGGTATCTGTGTCTCAATTAAATTGTACAGAACCTGACTGCTGATGTGGTGACTCCAGAGCTACGCCGAGTCTATGTGAGCACGAGGGAGGTCAGAGCTGGGACAAGTCCCTTGGAAGTGCACTGGTCTGGGTGAAAATGCATCTCCAGCTCTTAAGTACTGAGCTAACAGAAACCTGTGCTTGGCATTAGATCACAGAATCACTGCATATCCTGCGCTGGAAAGGCCCACAAGGATCACTGAGTCCCCATCCTCCCTCAGTACACAACCTAAAGCAGAAAGGTCTCATTTACGGCCTGTGGGATGATCCTGTCCAGTCCACCATGTCTCTGGGGAGGCTCATGCTGGGATCAGAGGAGCAGGCTGCTGTTTCCAGGAGCATAGGAAGCCCTGCAGCTGCTGCACACGTGCAGGCGCTCGGCCCTGCCGGCCACCTCCGCGCTCACCCCAAATCCAGCGTCACTGTCATGCCGCTGGAGTGGCCACAGGGCCTGAGGCAACACAAGGTGGAGCCTGAAATCCCAGTGCCACGTGGGAGGGTTGTTCCTTACCTTCATCAGGGCAGGGCCTCTTGTACAGGACGTCCGCTGGGATCTGGAAACTGATGCACAGCATCTCTTTGTTGGGTGCCACGTTCCTGACCAGGTACGTAGAGCAACGTCCATCCAGGGAGGTCCCCAGCGACGCTTCCGCCCGTTCCTGAAGGTCTCTGGCTGGGTCCTCGTGCTTGGAGAACCCATAGCAGTGCACAGTGGGGAGGCCAGCAGCGCTGCAGGGCTCCCCGACCAGGAGATGCCTGAAAACATCCAAGAATTCAACAGCCAGCGCTGGCAAATTCATGACGATGTGGAAAGCGGATTTCTGCTCCTCTTTCAGAAGTGGGAGCTCTTTGCTCAGCTCCTCCCGCACCGGCCCCCGCAGGAAGTCCCTGCCGTCCATGTTGAACGCTTTCACTTTGGTGGCCACTTTGTTCAGCCTGCAGTTGTGCAGGAGCCAGCTGTGGGACTCGGGATTCAGGTCGTTCGCAAACACACGGCACTTTTTCTTTGCTGCCGGAATAGCAAAGGGTCCAATCCCAGCAAAGACATCGAACAGGACATCCCCAGGCCTCAGCAGCTCCACGATACGGCTGTGCTCCGTGGAAAGGCGGGGGTTCCAGTAGACTTTGGAAAAGTCCAATTCATATGCAGTATTATTTTCTTTGACCTGAAAATCCAAAACATTTTCTTAAGCTTCTGTGTTTAAATGCCGGGAAGGTTTAAAGCATTACCAGTAATTCAGACAGCTAAAAACCAAGGTGCCTTATCAAAAGGTAACATGTACATCAACATTTGTCCCACTGGTAGCACACATGAACCTTGTAAAACCTGATCAAGTCATCAGAAACTGCCATAAGGAATGTCCCCACTGTCAGTCACGATGACTGGCTTAATGCATGTCTCAATCACCAGGTGGAAATAAAGCACCAGCTTAAAATGACCATAAAAAAATCTGAGGCTTTGAAGAGCTTTGTGGCCAGCTGACAACTCCTTTATTGAAAGCAGACCTTAGGAAGATGCCTCAAGCCCTCCTTAGAGGAGTCCACACAGTAAATAATAAGCATCTGAGAACAATAAGGCACAAGAACAGGAACCCTCAGCCAAATTCAAAGCCACTGGGAGCCAGTTTTGCAGCTTGAAAAATACTGTATTTCATCTCTCAAGGTGACAGAGTCTGGAAACTCATCCAGACCGCAACTTTGGAATGGCCACTATCTTAAGAACAGACCTGAAAAGAAACAGTGTTTATTCAGATGAGAATGGGATGCAAGATAATACTCTCTTTGCACCACCACTCTGGAATTGTGTGACTCTGAAGAACAGTAACTTCGGATCCAAATCACCACATTGTTTCCTTTGCCAGCAAGAAACATCCTGAGGTGTATCTGCAGTCCTGGGTGCGGCTCCATGCTGTGCCAGGTGTGTGGTAACACCATCTGCATAATATTTGTCACTGCTGCCTTGACAATTCAGTTGCCTTCTCTGTGCATGTACAGAATGTTCTACCAAGCTATTCAACCTTTTCAACCTTTTTATTTGCTAATCTAATGTCTTCTCTTCTGACAGTATAAAACTGCTAATAGATAAGGAAAATATTTTTGTGGAAGCCATGGCCAAGTTTTCTGCTACAGACAACAAACCCTACGCAAAGAATACTTGGCAGTCACACAGTGATTGCACCTGATAAATGTCAGGACAGAGGAGAGAGGAGGTTTGTCTTGCTGCTGTCAGAAAAGGAAAAAGGCAAAGCCAACGTTTTTTAAACGTTGTCTGAGCTGCAAAGCCAATGTGAGTGAAAAACACACTCTTAGGTTCTACACCAGCCACTGTACAAGTCTTGGTCATGTTCAGAAACAGCACTTTCTGGAATGGTCTCAACAGCATGTCTGTATAATCTCTTTCCAGAAGGTGCCTTTGGGTTTTGGCACAATGAAATAAAAATACCAGGGGGAAAAGGCCTGTACCTTGGTTACCAGGTTGCTCTCTCCAGCAAGCACTTCCATTTCAAAATTCCTGTATGTGCTGTCAATAATATTGGTTTTATTCACTGCACAGGTGATTCCTGGATTCTTGTCAATTATAACCTGGCCTGAAAGAGAGGGCAAAAGATACTCTGATTAAGGGACCACAGCCTTTTCATGTTCTACAACAGCCACAACAAACGTGCTGTTTACAGTTCGATTAACAAAAGTAAGCATGTGTTGGAACAACCTCCCTCTAATGACTCAGGGTTGCTGCTGTGACACCTTTCTAAGGCACACACTTCACCCTGAGCTCAGTGCAGTGAGACCACAGGGCTCTAAGAGGAGAGAACTGTGCCCTCTGGGCCCAGCTACAGCACCAGCACAAGGCTACTTAGAGCCAAAATAAAAAGCGATGGAAAGTGCTCAAAGGTTTTCTTTGTGGAAGTGATACTTGCTAAAATATCTTTTTGGCAATATGCACAATACAGAAATTACCTTTTTGAGAGGAGCTGTTTTACCTACCAATCAAATGTCTGTAGGGTAGCTGGTGATCCCTGAGATTCAGATGAGCTATGTGGCCAACACGGCTAAACCCAGAGGTGACCTCCTGGCCCTCAGGCAGCACCGCTCGCAGGATCTCCTCCGACCTGAAATTCTCATAGGTCAGTTCCAGGTTATGCCTGGACACCTCGGGGTGAACACTGAACTGTTTCAGTACCTGCTGCTCCGATTCTCCCAATGAGAATTCTGGTACTTTATGAGGATTCAGGATAACAAGTCTACTGTCCTCATCTTCTGGATCCTCAACCACTCGCTTCAGGCCGGGACGCTGCAGGATTGACTGTTTCAGGGACTTCAGCACACTATTTACAGTTTCTTTCTTGACTTTAAGAGCTGGAACAACAACTGTCCTTTTAAAAGCCTCTCTGTTGAGCAGTGTCATCCCACGCACTCCGGGATGTGGTGAATACAGTCCGGGATTAGCTTTATCCTCCACAGTTTCAGGCATTGTAGAGAAAGTGGTTTTTTTAACTATTACAAAGGGCCCAGGTAGTCTGCCAGAATATTGTGCCAACGGCATCCAAACGGCTGGAAATGATGTATTTGATGCAGCTGTCCTAAAATGATTAGTTTTCAGTAGTCTGGCAGAGTATCCCAATCTCCACAAAGTCCTAGAAGAGAAATTATTCATTTTATAGACGTTATGTAATCATTCCATTAAAAAGGCCGCAAATCACATGGATTTGCTGTTCCCTTAAACCAGAATTTCCATCTGTACAAAACAATTCACAATAGTTTAGTCAAGCTCTTTATTATAAAATACATACTGCAAATGTCTGTTATTTTGCAAATGTGTTTTTAGACTGAAACACTAACTTCAAGCAGCAAGATAATCCCTTCCTGCCAAAAAACAATGACCTCTCCTTGTTCTAATAAATGTGGTATTAATCCCAGTAAGCCAAATGGAAAGATTTCTACTGTCTTGATCCTACTGTTGGATCCCTTCTGTGTCTGATAAAATTCATTACCAAGGAGTGGTTGCTAGAAAACAGTTATTAGCAATAGTGGTCGTAATTACTCTTTGTTGATTTCTGCCTCCCAGACCCCGGTGTAAGGTGTTACACACTCCACAGTGTCTTTGCTCCACGGGCTGCACACCAGAAAGATCATTAATTAAATCCAGTATTCCCTATAAACCCAGGGGAGCATTAGTAATGTCTCTTCCAGTGACCAAGCCCCATTCCACAGTTCATTCATGGGATGGGGACTTGAAAAGTTGCTTTATGCTTCTCTAAATGGTTTTCTCCACTAGAGCCACTCCAAAAGGGCCCAATTTTCTGACTGTGTCAGCTGCTCAAAGGCAGGAACCAATGGTTATGGTGGTGCTCAAGGCTGGCGTTTCTCCTGACTTCTTGGGAAGCTCATTTTAAGCTCGGGGGTTGATAGGAGAGATGCAAACCAGCTCTGAAAGGAAACTGGTCCTCCTGCCTCCCTCAGGGTAAGAGGCTGTGCAGTGTCTCCTTCCCAAAGCTGGTCCTGCTCCCGTCCTCCTTATCCCCAAATCCCAGGCCCCTCGCTGGGACTCCCTACATGGCCCATTTCCCTAAGCCAGGCCTTTGGGAAAGCACACCTCCTTCTCCTGCTGACTCAGGAACAGACACTGCATTCTCCAGCCCTGCTGCAGAGGAGAAAGGCCCCATCCAGAGGCCTGAGCATCCCTGGGCTCTTCCCGGGGCATTCGCCCTCTCCCTAGGTGGAAACTGCTGGCGTGGTTCACAGAACCAGTTAGGTTGGAAAAGACCTCTGAGATCACCGAGTCCAACCTGCGACCCGACACCCCCGAGTCCGCCAGCCCACGGCACTGAGAGCCACGTCCCGCCTTTCCGTAATCACCTCCGGGGACGGTGAGCCCGCCGCCTCCCCGGGCAGCCCATTCCAGTGTCTAATCAGCCCCCCTGCGAATAAACTCCTCCCGATGTCCAACCTGAGCCGCCCTCGGCGCAGCTTAAGGCCGTGTCCTCTCATCCCGTCGCTACTGGGTAAGCCCATAGGATAACCCCCCCGGCCGGAGGCCGCTGCAGCGCCCTTCCCCCCAGCACGTACGGACAGCGCAGCCCTTCCCTCCCCGCCGCGATCCCGGTCTATCCCGCTTTTCCCTCGGGCAGAAACCCTTCCCCTCCCCTCCCCTCAGCCCTCACCTCATGCCGGGCCGCGCGCGCCGCGCGTGCGTGCGTCATCGGCGCCGCGCCGGGGGGGCGGGGCCAGCGCCGTAACCACGCCCCAGCGAGAAATCCCCGCCCATTCCGCTCTGGCCACGCCCCCTCGGCTTTGGCCGCCCCATTTCTGGCCACGCCCCATCACTGGTGGGGTGTTGTGCTGGTCACGCCCGCAAAGAAAACCCCGCCCGCCCCGCGGTGTTTTATCGGCGGGCTGCAGTGGCCGCGCCCCTATTGGCACCGCCCCCGGCGCTCCCCTCAGCGGGGGCTGCCG
>JAWWEU010000158.1:59260479-59309309 GCA_035583155.1 Acropternis orthonyx | reverse complement strand
GGGGGGGCGGCAGGGGCCGCCCCCCCCCCCCCCCCCCCCCCGGCCCCGCCCCCGGCGCTCCCCTCAGCGCCGCTCGCAGCGCGGGGGGCGATGGCCGCGGTGCCGCCCTGGGGGTCCGGCCGTGCCCGGCCCCGGCCCCTGCCCGCCCGAGGCTGGTACCTGTCCGCCCGCCAGCGGGACCGGGAGGACGACGAGGAGGAGGAGGAGGACGGGGAGTCCGCCCCGCTGCTGGTGCCGCCGCCGGGCAGCGTGCGTGTGAGGGGCGGCGGGGAGGCAGCGCCGTGAGGGGGCTGTGAGGGGCCGCTCGGCCCGGGGCTGTGCGGGGCGGTGACAGCGCCGGGCAGCGGGGGGAGACACCCGGGGAAGGGGGAACTGAGCCTCTCCCCTTCCCAATTCCCTTCTGTTCTCCGAGTGCCGAGCCCTCGGGAGCGCTGCCATGTGCCTTCGCTCCGAGCATGAAGTCTTGCTGTGCGTCTTTTTCACTCCATTCCCACTGTTCTCAAAGGCTGTGGGAGTTTGGGATGCTTACGGAGCAGGGTCCGTGTTACTGTGTGTCCAGGAAGGGCTTGCGTGGGCTTAGAACGAGAAATGAGGTCTTCGTGATTTACATTAAGGAAGGAGAAGTTCATTGTGGCCCCCTCCCTTGAATTTTTTCCTGTGAAAGACCAAAACACCTCCAGCGCTAATTGTACTTCCCTTTCTGGTCCTTTTCACAGAGCTCTTCAAGTCGTGGTTCTTCCTTTGCTTTCTCGGTGTTTAACCTGATGAATGCGATCATGGGAAGTGGGATACTTGGCTTGTCCTATGCTATGGCCAACACAGGGATCATAGGCTTTAGGTAAGTAATCAGTTTTTACACGTCCTCATTTTTCAACTCAACTCGTAGTTTTAAATGGGAACAAAACTCGATTACTAAGACTCCTGTGCAAATCTGAGGAAGAAATAACTAGCATGTGCTATTCAGAACTGTTGAATAAGATCTTCCCTCTTTGGTTTAGTCATTCAGAGCTGGCCTAATGTGAGTCCTGCCCCAGATGTTGCATTAAATTGCCACATGGTGGCAATTTCTTGGCCATTACTCCTGATAGATTGATGGTTTCCTTTCAAGGCTGTCATCTCTTTTAGTTCCAGGAATGGGTCTTCTGGAGTGGGATGGATATGTGTCTGAAAATTGTGAATCAGCTTGTGCTTTTGTTTGCACTTCTGCTTGTTTAGCGTGCTAACCTGTGAATAACGGGGCCAAGTCACCACAATTGCCACTTTGGCCATTTTCTAAGCATTGGTTTCACTTCACTGTTTGTCTGGATATATGTACACACACAAACTGCCATGTTTATGTTCCTTTTGTAATCCATGTCAGGCCTTCACCCTGTGTAATGTGTGATATTCTTAGTGAACAATGTAAGGAGCAGGGGAACTTCACAAATATTGGGAAGGTCAGAGACCACATGAACAATAGTCAGCAGATACCAGGCACAAAATGAGGAAATCTTGTCTTGTGGTAGCTTAATTCTTGCAAAAGTAGCGTTCTTAAAGCTGGAAAGTGCATTGTACTGTAAAAGTGCTTTAATTGTGACTGTTTTGTGGTTTTTAGTATCTTGCTGCTGATTGTTGCCAGCCTTGCTTCTTACTCTGTGTTTCTTCTGCTCAATATGTGCACTCAGACTGGTAAGTGAAAAGGATTTACCTAACAGTGAGCTCTGAAGTATTTCCTCAGCTATATCACAGAGTATAATGATTGCAATTAACAGCATGTTAGCAGATAGCTGTGCCTGGTGTGCTGATCTTGAAATATTTAATATTTGTCATTATTATTATTTGCCATATTAAAAATACGATTTTGAGACATCTTGTGAAAAGTCAATTCCAAACTGACTGGTTTCTAGATTTTTAGTGTTTTTATTTTTCTAAAAGCCTCTCTCATCTTTCCCAAAAGACGAATCCTGTATTTCTGCAGCAAAATTATTTTGGTGCAGGCTAGACCACACAACAGTTTGTGCTGTTGCTTTCAGTGAAGCTTGAGAGTAATAAAATACCAGCCTTTCATTCTGCTGCTTGTAATATATATATCTTGTTCCTGGGTTGAAATGGGTGCCTTTCAGGTTTTGTAATCATGCTGGATTATCATAATTCTTGTGGTACATTACAGAGGTGGGTTTTTACAGCATTTTTGATGCTGAATGAGAAGTCACATTGCAGTCCTTGGAAACTGTACTGCTTTGAGAATGATCAAATGCAATCAGATCACCCAGTGTTTTAATTCTTGCCTCCTTTAATTGTTACTGAAACAACTGACTCGTTCCCTGGGTTCTCCTATGTAAAGATCACGTTACAGCAGGAAGTCTCCATCTTTTCCAGTCACCTGGGTATTGTTTCCCTCTCATCTGTTTTCATCCATTTTCAGAGGTGTTGGGAGTGAACTTCCACTTCTTTCCTCCTTGGCTTTGTTTTCTTCAGTTGGCTTTGGTCTCTCAGATGATTGCTTCCTGATTCTCCTTAGATCTGCTGCTCCTGTCCTCACCTGCTGAGTGATCTTCTTCACACTGTCTTAAAAAAAAACTCCTCAGAGGTAGGGTTACTTTTCTGGTTGATACTTTTGGCTGCTTAATTATTTGGGATTAAATCTTTGGTAATGTTTTTCTTCTCCAATGTTTTTGGAGTTCTGCTTATTTGAATGGATTCAGAACCTGAAACAAGTAGTTATATATATATATATATATATGAGAAGTGAAAAAAGGGTGGATTTGAGGTAATTCCTATGGCCTTTTTTTGCTTTTTATTTCAGGCTGAAAAGTTCTGTATTATGTAGGCACTAAGCAGTATTAAGTTGTTGTCTGATAAAAAAGTAATTAGAGATTCTTGCAAAAGAATTCTGGTGAGAGGGGATAACTCAGGATTTAAGTTGTTTGAAGTAAGAAGAGTTTGGATGTTATGAACTTGAATACCTAATATGCAAGAATTCTTCAGTTCTTGTCCAAAGCAACAGTCCACCTCAAGAAAGCATTTTTAAAATACAGGCAGCTGAAGGCAAGGAAACTGTCACTGAAGTGACAGGATGAAATATTTCTTGTCTGAAACAAGCGCTTTGCAGTTAATAATTAATTATCACCCAGTGTTGACAGGCAGGAATAGCACCACAACTATGTCTGCATAAGGTTGCTGGATTTACAACCTTCTGTGTTTTGATTTTTTTTTTTTAAATAAGGTTTATCAGAGATTATATTTCCTGTAATTCCTCTCAGCTACTGAAGTAATTAAATGTGAGCTAGAATTCCAAGTTTTTCCTTTGAACAAACTTCTTTAAGAAAGGGGAACTATGACTTGTTGTACCTTGATGAAGTAAAATCCGTGTACTTATTTGATTCCAAAGTGGGTAATTAAGTGTTTTTCTTTTAAAAAATCAGCATTCTTTTGTGAACAGTGTTACAGTATTAAGCTTAATCCACAGCAACAAATTGGAAAGAAATTTTACTATTTTTATGTTAAAAAAGACAAGCTAGAAAAATGCAAAGGGCAGTGAAGGAAAACCTTTGAACTTGTTTGCAAACTATTCATTGGGAAAGAGCTGACCTATGAAATACCTTCTGAAAAGGAAGCTCTAAAAATTAATTTCATTTTAAACAGGGACCAGGATTTATTAAGCACAGGCATTAGTTGCGGTTTAAAAATAAAGAGGTGCCTTCAGTTATTCAGTTATGTTGGTCTAGACTTTGACGAAATCAAGTGCTTTGTGTAGATCAAAAGGCTTAGCAAAAAAAATACTGTCAAGTGTTGGGTTGGGGTTAGTTTAGTCAGTGTTTTCTCCTTGTGTTAATTCAGTATGACCTGTGTTGTTTTGGGCTGATAGGGGCTAAGCTTACTGTAAAGCAGAGGAATGGGGAATTTAAGTGGGATGTACTTTGAAGTTTGGTGGCCTTTTTTTTCTTTTCTTTTTACGAGTTGGTCACAAATAATGCTGGTACTATACTTGCCAATTTCACTTCATATTTAAAGAGATAATTTCCATGGAGTATTAATAATGTGATAAAATGAAGCCAATCAGGCAGAACGTTTTTATATGAATTGTGCTTAATATTTTATTCTATATATTCTTGAAATCACGAAAGTAATGCAATTAAGTGTTCGGGGTTCCCAGTGTTTACAGACTAAATTCAGTAGAGAAACAGAGTTACTGTAGAAAATATTCTAGGGTTTCATACTGCTGTTTTGGAATTGTGTGGAAAGTATTGTTGTCTTTGCTGGTAACTTCTCATACATGTGGTACTGTGTATTTGTTACCATGTGGTAAAAACAACTCACTCTTAAGTTTAACATTTTACTGATTTTTATTTTTGATGCCATTGAAAATGGCCACCTAAAATGCCTTTTTTTTTCCCTTGTGATCCAACAACTTTATTAACAGAAACAAGAAAAATACAGGATAAAATCTAGTAAGACATATTTCTTGTAACTCACACTAATGTGACAGGAGGTTTAAGAGATAATCCAGGTTTATCCTGAGAGCTGACTCTGGCTCATATAATTTTATTTAAAATTAATCTGTTATTTAATTTTTTTTCCTTTCCATAGTGTGCTGGTGTTAGTAGTAAAGCAGAATGTGCAATATCATCCCTGAAAAAATAATATGAATAAATTAATCAAGTTTTATTAGATTGGGGGGGGTCATTTTGATTTTATTTATTTGTTGATTTTTTTTCCCCCCTCCCTCTGGAGCATGGATCTGATTGTATGCAGAACTTCAGTGAAATAAAACCACCTAAGCCTGGGCAGTTGGGAGTCTGAGGCTCCAGTCCCATCATCTGATCTCTGAGTTGCCTGTGCCTCCCGTGTCTGTGTCATTTCCTTGGGTGGGGTGTCACTCAGGTGTGAAGGGTTGCCCCACCAGCTCAGGTTGCAGGGCTGGGCCCCAAATTAAGATGTGACAGGAGTGGGACCAAATAGAACCAAGGAAGAGAAACCAAGTGTTGTGATGGTAAAATTATGTCGGTTTGAGCATAATTTTTACCCTTTGAGTCATTTGCAGCTGTGGGACTTTTATTATATCCCGAGAAAGTGAGTGGTTTTTCTTAGGAAACTTTCATCTTTTCAATATCACTTGAGCTTCTAATAACAAAATACAGAGTTACAATGGAAGGCTTTGTTGTGACTTCCTTCTCTCTGAGAAGGGATTGCTTTGAGTTACCAGCAGTATGAGAAGTGAGCTTCAGCTAAAACCCAGCAAAATTATACAAGAAACCACAGGCTGTTTTAATGTAATTATGTAAGTCGGGTGCAGGTAAGGGTAGGATTTTTGTTTTTTTCTGGGTTTTGCTTTGGTGTGTTTTGGTTTGTGTTTTTTTAATAGGAGACTTCAACTAGGGAAGGTTGTTTACCTTCAGCTCTCTTGAAAGAAATAGTATCTAGTTTTTAAAAGCTGACAGATGGTGATGTTTATATTTGTAGAAAGATCAAAATTGTTGTCATCTTTATTTTAAAGAAAAAGTGTGCTCTTTTAAGACATAAAATATGGAAATACCTTATATCTAATTGTTGAGGGTAATTTCATAATTCTTCACCTATGGAAAAAATCTTTAAGACAAGGAAATTTGTCATTAATGTATTACTGTTATTTTAAAATATTTGTACTTTAAATATTAAATTGAATTTCTGGAGAGTCCCTGAATATTTGAGCACAGAGTTGTATTTTATAGCAGGAGTACAGCCACATATAAAAGCTATTCTGTAAGTAAAAAATACTATGGACTACTCCTTTGACCTGAATTATGTTCATTTGAAAAGGGGGGGGAAAGGCAAAGATAGAGCTTTCAAGCAATTTTGAAGTTAGAAATATTAGTATTTTAACTTTTTTTTCTTAACTAACAGCTGCCACTTCTTATGAAGACCTTGGCCTGTTTGCATTTGGATCAGCTGGAAAGGTGAGTATTTATTTTTACCTCTGTTTTTAATTCTTGGTCTCCTGCTTCTCATACAGAACTGTTCCTTGCATAGTCAAAAGGTATAAATGAAATAAGTAGTGTAATTACTGATGCCTCAGTATACTGAAAAATCTGTTAGAGCCTGAAGCTTTTCATTAGGTTTCAGTTCGTGTGTCTGGACTGTGGAAGCCCGACCTTTAGTTAAATGTAAAGTAGACCCTCCTTAAATGCAAGGGTTTGTGCTGTTCTCCCGTCAGGACCCTCCTTAAATGCAAGGGTTTGTGCTGTTATCCCGTCAGTGTGTTCATTTCGAGTTGTAGGTACAGATATGCTCACTGGCATTGTTGTCAAGTGGGCTCAGCACTCAGGGTCAGGTTTGTTACAGTCCCCTCGTGCCTCTGCTGGAAACTGCTGAGAGACAGCGATTTGCTGTTGGTGTTCCAGCATTTCGTAGGGATCTAAGATAAGGGGTTGTCTCTCATGCAATTTCTGCTAAAGGAACAACTAAGAATATGTTTTTTGCAGGTTATTTTTTTTCTTTTGTTTAGTAAGCTCTTCACATGAATGTTTCTTACTTGCTGTTTATCTCATGATTAAAAAAACCTCAAAACAACAAAAACCCCCAAACAAACAACAAAAACACCAGTAAACTAATAATTTTTGGTGTAAGAGTAATCCACATATTGGTGTGCTTTTTTAGGCGTGTACTGAGTCTGTTTTTCCTAATACAAGATGTTATCTAGTAATACTGGGTGCACAGGAAATACTGCCTCTGAATACTGCACACTTATTACTATGAATTCTATGCTCTGTTTCACTTACATGTTACTAAAAGCAGGTTTTACCACACAGAGGTGTGATTTTAATGTTTTACTGAAGCAATGTAAATTTTTTTAAATTAGTTTTGCTCATCAAGCTAGAGTCTGATTTCTTATGCCTTGATGTAACTGAGAATTAAACCTGAGTTATTATGTGTTTGTGAGACTTCCATTAGCAATAATAAGCAGATATTAGTATAGTCAGAGGATCAATACTTATTGATCAGAGTTCAGAAGTGATCAACTCAAGAGATAACAAGGTATGAAATACAGTTATTTTTTTGCAGGAGCTGTTTTGTACACATTAACCATAAGCCATTACTTGCAAAAGCCATAGAATTTAGATCTTGGGGGCAAACTAAAATATGACCTAACCTGCCTTTGTCCTGAAGCCAGCCATAAACCATCCTTGGCAGATGTTTGTCTAAGCTATTATTTAAAAGCTTAAATGAAGAAATTTCACAGCTTCACTAAGATGCCAACATCAGTAATTTTTTTTAAATTCTCCCCTATATACTTTTTCAAAATTTTCAGTTTAAATAATTTGTGCTAAAAATTATCTGGTCTTTTACTTTCAGTGTGCATGGAGAGCACTGGAATATTTCTAGATTGGGAAGCAGTTGCTTTGATAAAATAATTAACCAGAGTTCACCAAGCTTTCCCGATGAACTGATGGTTTTTGGAACACTTACCTTTCTTTCTTGAAGCATCTTCAGACAAGGTTCTTAAAACTTGCCCGCAAAACAGGCTTTGCTATTTCTAATTGTGTTACCTCAGACTATTTTCTGTATTTGCAGTCCAATAACTCTAAGTCATATGTTGGAGGTGTTCTTCCCAAGTGCCTTGCTTTTAACTGATCTGGGTGACTTTTAGGCTTTTCTAGTTCACAACCATTCTGAATTCTCATCTGTCCCTGGACAATTCTCACTTCAGTCAGGCACAGATGACTTTTTGCCTTTTGCTTTTTTCTTTGCAGCAGTGCTTACTTTTCCCTCACTGATGGAGTGATGCAGTCAGACCACTGTAGGATCTTGCTTGAACTGGCAGCTTAGGCTGACTGTGAGCTAATGGTTAATTACTCTTGAAGTAGAGCAGTTGTTCAACATTATGGTGATTTCCTTTCAAACATAGTAATTTCTGAGATTTGTTAGAATGGAAATTTTCTGCCATTGGAAGATTGCTGATTCTCCATTTCCAAAGGCATGAAGTGTTTTGTTTCCATGTATGGCAAACTCCAAGATACCATGCCTTTTTTATTTTTTTTTTTTTTTCTTCTCTTGATGACTTTTGAACTGACTTCGAATTCACTTAAAATCTGAAATTATTTTCTAGCTGATCAATTGAAGAAAAAGGCAACTCTCAGATTTTATTCAAAAATACAAATTTGTTTTTCTTCTCATTAGTGTGGCTTCATTTTTTTCCAAGTTGACTTAATGGTAGTGCTCACGTAGGAATGCCCTGCTACATCAAGAGCAGAGGGTAAAAAGAAAACCTGTACTAGATGATTGTGGTATTTTAGAACTGAACTGAAAAGAAAACACTGGGAAAACTTGCTAGCCACTCTTAGGGTTTTTTTCAGTTAGAAGTTAATTTTCTTTTGGATTCAGACAAGTATTTTAATAGCCTGTGATGATTTTTGCTCCCATATCAGTCCAGTATGAGTAATCACAAGTTTAAGAGTACAGTGACATCCCTGACAGTTAAAAATATTCAGATTTTTGGGGTGAGAAAGTATACTTGAGCTTGTACAAATCCCTGCTGTCTCTTTTCAGAGGTAAATGATCATTTTCATTTGTATTTACCTGACGTCAATTAGAAAGCACTTACTTGTTTTCAGTGATTTAAAACCCGTATCTTCTGAGCAGACTTCACAATGTAGCTACTCTTGCTTTGTTGTCTCAGAAGGAAAATGTGATGTTTTCAGGGAGATGGTTTTTGCTTTCATGTTCATTTTAGACTGTGTTGGTTTCCATGTGTTAAACTCTTCACTAAGGAGAAGATGCCTTTCCTTTCAGGACTAGTTATGGCTGCCACATCTGGTCTGTTTAAGATAATACACATGTGTTTTATGACTGCTGGAGACATACGATTTTAGTTACCCTTACCCTTTCTAAAGAAATCAATTTTTTTTTATAGGTCCTTGTTGCAACTACAATAATTATCCAGAATATTGGAGGTAAGAAACTTCAGATGCTCAATATAACCTCTACTGGCTACACAGCTCCACAAACACCAAAGGCAATAATTGAAGTGTTCTTAAGAGGACACAATGTAGAGGAAAAGCTTATGTGATGGTGCTAAGCGGAAAGACTGTAGTTGTGGGGTAAATGGGGGGAGTTATGGGAGTTGGGTTGTATGCCTGTTGCTGCATCCCAGGATGTGGAGCACATCCTTTATATCTGGAACTGCTGTTGGAAGGGGCTGAGGAAGCAGCATCTCCACTCCACTGTTCTGTACAGTTGTTTCTGGTAGCTGCATTTTATCAGGTCATGTGTTTCGAGTTTTGCCGTTGGAACCTGCTTATGCATTTTAGTGATTTTTGTAACAACTGAATGTTTGCTTAGCTATGATGTTTCGTATGTTCTGCATTAATGGGAGGGATTTTTTTTGTTTGTTAGTTCAATACCTTGTTATTTGGGGGAGTTGTTTATTTTCCTGACTTGCATCATGTGGGCTGATACGCTGTGATATTCTGGACTGTCCTCTTACTTTGTTCTTACTTTGTTTTCCTTGGTGCATGGCTTAATAAAATTACCTGGTTTTGTATTTAAACTCTTACTCAGGTATGCTTGCATACTTGACAGTCACTAAGTGGTATTGCCCGTAGAAATTATTTGTCTGAAAGTAGACAATGTTTAAAAGAACAATTTTAAAATTTTTTTGTCTCTAAGTGTTTTGGATACTTTCTTTAGATGAGAGAATTATGTGAAAGCTTCCTCCTCTGTTCCCTACCACGTAGAAGATACACATGTTCACGTACATCAACAGAAGAAAACAGCATTCCAGTGATATTCTTTCATTTAGGGTTACATGTCAAGTCCAGACAATTCAGTGATTGCTACTTTTTGTCACTATGTAGGCACTTAGAACTAGACCAAGTAACTGCTTTCATGATAAACTTGGAATGCTTTTGTATATTAAAAGTTCCAATAATAAAATCTACCCAATTGAAACGGCTATAAAAATACAAGCATTAATTTTAGGCAAGAGTGACCATATTAATTCCAAGATTAAGGACTATTTATTCATCCAGTTTTTAGAGGATGTTCTGTAGCAATGAACAAATCTTTTAATTTCCTTTCCCATTTGAGTGGACCTCTAAATAAACAGCACTAGAGAAGGAGGGATACACAGTGCAGGTTCTGGAGATTCTGGGATCGTGTACAAGACTCTGTGGTCAAAGGAAATACGACTCTTATTTCTCTCTCATCATAGTTCATAACCTTCTCTGTGTAATTTTTAATAAAATTCAGCTCAGTAACTCTAGAGCCCCAAACTAGTACATGATGAATATTACCAAACTCCTTATTCCACCTTCTGCAGTGGCCTCTGCCAGCAAGCTGGGCCTGATTTGCTAATCAATGGGTTTCCATCAAACTAGTTAAAAAGTAGGGTTTTTCAAGTTGAAATGCTTCTATCAAGTATTTTGAGTGACCTCATTTTGTTGGAAGCTTTCAGAAACTCTGGTTTGGTGGTTCTGATTCCAAGGGCAGTAGGTTTCATTGAAACAGTTCTTGTATCCAGTACATTCACTTGCAAGGATGGCTTGTTTTCAAATGCACTGAAGACAGAAAGCGGACTTTCCTTCCTCTCATCAGTTGGTGTTGGTTGTGCCTAAATATGCCCCAGTCTGTGAGGGTGGGTGATCTGGGGAAGCTCGGGTGGCAATTTGGGACTCTCTTGACACCTTCTCCTATACAGCAGATGTATTGTGCTGTCACTGCAAGGAGCTGTTGCAGCTTCTGTTTAGTATTTAGAGCTCTGTTTGGGAACAGAGCTCCAGCTGCCTTATTTCTCTCCTTAACAACCAGCTTTGGCAGTGCCCTGGGATGCTGCAGCCCAGGCCAGCACTCTGTCAGGAACCAGCTCTGAAGATCACTGCACTGCAGGCTGACAGGCTGCTAAAAAAATAAAATAAGGAGGGTTGAATAATTCTCTTCACTTCTCAGGGCTTTAGCTCTTGAGGAACAGGATGGAAGAAAGGAATTTTTCTTGTCTTTTTGGTCCTTTATGTTATTTTAAATGGGAGTGGTGAAACGGTGGAGTGTAGTTTGTCCTGAGTGGGATCTGTGCTGGGACTGAGTGTAAAACTTGGGCTCTGCCTGTTGGTAGGTGTTCCCCTCTCTTTGTTTGCCTGTCTGAAGGAACCAGCAGCACGGTGCCTGTTGGGCAGACATCCAGACTCTGTCAACATCTTTGATTTCAGAGTGAGCCTAAAAATAAAATTGTTTTCTGTTAGCTCTTCCATCGTCAGACCTGGGTATGTTGCATCATACGGTATCTTCTTTCACAAATGATGGGAGAGCATAACATAATAAAGATGGCTTGTGACTAAAATAAGCAACTTTACTAGGGTTATTGTCACTATCTCCATCTAGTCTGGGCTTTTAAGAAAGTTTTTGTCTGATCCCTTCTAAAAATAATCTAAGTGCAGAAGTGATTTACATTCATTTGCAGTGGAGAGAGTGTGTTAGTAATCGTTTTAGTAGTTACACTTTCCAATTTGTCAACTTTGCTTTTTTTAAAAAGAAATCTTAATGTGCAAATTCAGAGTTGACATTCTAATTGCATATACTTAGGGATTTGTGTAGATAGGGGAATTTTTTTTTTTTTTTTTTTTTACTGACAGGATACGGGAGAGTTGATTTTTCTACTAACAGGAAACCTAAGTTGAAAAAAAAAATAATTGTACAGCTGCAAGAAATCACTTGTTGGTCAGATTTGGAATTTAAAAGGTTAAAAATTATTTCAAGTGCATTGCTTGAAATTCTAACATGTATCTCTAACATCTATGCTCAACTTTTTCTGCAGATCATCCGTTGGAACACTTGGTAATGTTGATCCAAGTAACACAAGTCAAATATCAAAACCCATTTATGTACCAAGGATTAACTAAAGGTGGATCAGAACAATGTGTTAACTTTCCAATATCCAAATGTACAATAAGGTATTTTTAATACTCTGTCCTAAAGACTTTATAGGATATGTACGGCTTAGAGTGAGTAAACATGGAGAACATTTGCCTTGCTTTCCTTGTAATCAGTATGTTCTTGTTCTTGCAATATATGTGTTTGTTAATAAAGGGGAACCAAAACGTTGAATGGGATGGCCAGTGCTACTAATTGTTATGTTGTTCTATTTGCCAGCATTTGGCCCATTCCAGGAGCCCCCTTTAATGTAATTAACTAGTGATTAGTTACATGTGACCTGCCTTGTCCTAGAAAGGGCTGGTTAGTGTGTGTAGGAGTGCAAAGTGGACACGAGAAAGGGAACCATCCCACTGCACCTACCAGGCTGTTAGTTTGTCCATCCACTCCTCCTGACCCTTTCCTGCCACACCACATCTTTCCGTGGAGTGGCCTTCCAGATGTCCATTTCTTGCCTGCTGTGCAGAAGAGGATCTTGGAGGGTTCCAGGTTCTGCCAGGTGCCCTGAAAGAAGGGAGAGGGAAACTGTAGGCCTGGAGGCAACACAGAGAGAGAGGGAGGCTGCTATCGAAAGCACTAAGTTCCATGGCTCTGCTGGCTCTTCATATCATCCTTCCCAGGAGCAACTGGAGTTGGACGGAGTCCCTGCTATTGTTTTAATAGCATTGTGCTTCTAGGAAGTGATGGATGAGGCACAGAGGGCCAAAGCCCATCCCCCTCTCCTGCCGGGGAAGTTCTCTGAGTTTCCTTGGTGTTTTCCAAAGGGGAGGAAGAAAGACAGCAATTTCTCTTTCTAGAATTATCCTCTCTGTGGATGTAACTGAACAGGAGGACAGTCAACAGCTGCGTGCCCCAGAGGAAATTAGAGATTGTCTCTTTAGAGATCTTAAAGTGTAAGTAGAAAAGCTAGAGAGGCACTGATTTTAGCAAGGCTGGTGGAAAAATGGAGACAAACACAACAAAGTATTGCACAAGAGCAGCTTGCAGCCCGTTGCCAACACTAACAAATCTCCAGCACCGAGGTGTAGCAGGAAGCATGCGGAGTTTTCCAGCGTGCTTCCCGGGGCTGCGGGCTGCCTTCGGCTCAAGGTCGCTGCTGGTGGAGATGGGGCCTCGGGGCTGGGATACACACAAACACCAATCCAAACTGCTGAGAACAGGAGTTCAATTATTTAGGATTTATTAGCAGTGGGATTAAGTGCTGCGGTAGAACCTGCAGTGCAGACATGTATCTTAGGTGGTCCGTGTGAGGAGTTCTTGTGACAGGCTTTATTTCTTTTCAGTTTCTTCAGATGGGCTGAGATACACAGGATGCTGTGGATCCATGTGAGCAACTCACCTGCCTTGGCCTGTACCCAGGTGGTCACTCTTTGTAACTAAGCTTTTCAGACAGCTGTCTTAATTTTGCAAAGAATTAATTCTTTGCTTTCTAGTATGAACATGATTTAATTCAGTGTAATTTCTGTAACTGGTCCTTGCCGACTTTATTTTCATGTTCTGCACGTAATGTGTCCTCAAAGGTACACGTTTGTCTTCTTTGTAAGAACAAGCAATGAGGAAAAAAGGTTGTTCCATGTCCCTGGAGCGCTGTTTTATCCTGATTGCTGTAGGCAGGAACTGGAAGCTACAGGAATAGTTCCTATGGGCAATGCTGTTTTGTAACTGCATTTTATGGCCTGTGAATACAGTCAGGTTGACAGTCAATACACAGAGACCCTGGTGTGACTGTAATACACGCTAAATATGTATTTACATTCCGGTGTTTCGTATTTTGCAAACCTCCCGAAGTAAACGAAGAGGTGGAACCACCGGGAAAAGCAGATGTTTAAAAAAAGCAGCACCACCATCTGCTGGCCTGGGCTGGCCCCGCACACCCTGGGCCGGCTTCCCGGGAGAGCTGCCGGCAGCCCGGCGCCTCGGGAACCTCCAGCCTTCTCCTGCTGGATTCCACATCCCCTGCTCTTTGTTTTTATGCGAGGTAAACAATGAAATATTTACCTCCTCCCCATGCAAATTCATATATATGTTCTTTCTGTGAGTCACTACTTGCAGGTGCTGCGCAGAGACTGAAAAATAAGACCTTGTTTTATCAACTTAATTGGGCATTTTTCTATTGCAAATTATTTTCTTTTAATTTTTTTTCTTGTCCCCACCCCCCCGGAGTTCATCTAATTCTGCAATTTAGTTCTAAAAGTATTTACAAAATTTGTTTCAAATTTAAACGGAGCAAATAGCTTTTTAGAATGAGGGGGCGGGTGGGAATAACCTTTTTATATAACCAGAGAGAACAATACTCAACAACTTGGAAAATAAATGAATGTTGCAAATCATGGAAGAATAAAATACAGCTTGTTAACATGCTCAAACCTGCATCCTTAATACCTTAAGAAATTACTGAGCTTCCTTTTAAAAGTATGGGAAATCTAATTCTGTTTTCAAACAAACTCGAATGTTTGTTTTCACAGTGCAGTTTGCTTTTGACCTGAAAGCGTAATTATCCTGACTGATTCAAAGTGAGGATTTCCAGTGCAGAGCTGCCTTAATTAAGGGCAGGTTTGTCAGCTCCTGTACTAATTTAACAATTGATGACCCATGCTCCTGTGCTTTCCTATTGCAGTGAATGATTCTTGGAAGTTTTGATATTGTAAACAATATTAAGCGTGCTTTAAATAATAGAATACCAAGATAAATAAAAATCCCAACCTGCAGCTGTGCTTCAGAATGGGTTATATGATGAGATGTGTAGGGAACTGTTCCATTTTTTTTAGCATAAATGTACACATGTAATTAAACTAGTGAAGTTTTACCAAAATAAATCTGCTGCCCATGTGTTCCCCATAGAATAAGAAGGACTTTTTTGTTTTCTTTTTTTTAAGCTTGTCATAGGTAAGTTCCAGAGTAATTCAGGTAAAAGCTAAAATTAGAAGGAAAGCAAGGGAACAGAAATTCATCAGCATGAGTGTCCATAATATAAAGACTGGCAAAGGTTGGCATCCTGTTCTCAGAATTTCTCCATATGATCAAGCATTATATCTTCTTTCACATGCTCTATTCTATGTCTGTATTTAAAACCAAACAAATTATCCCAACAATTTTTTTTTAGGCTTCCACTAAGAGGAAATATTAAAAACAATGCATCAAAGTATTGAGAGACTTCTTAAAATTGAACAGGTGGGGAATTCAGTGCAAAATGAACACAAAGAGCAGGCTTTTAAGGCCATATGGTGTGAGGGCTGAAATAGCTGATGTTTTGCAGTGGCATCCATCCATCAGTCCTGATGTTTCCACAATTTGAAATACGTGTAAGAAGCTCAATGTCACAGTGAAGTACTTCCTATTCCATTCTAATTCTTTAACAGGAAAAATGGAAGCATGCCCAAAATCCTCTCTAGTTTCACTTTCTTTCTTGAACTCATTCCCTGCTTTCCTTTTTAACTTTCCCACATTGTTTGGATTAGACTGGATTCAATTTTAAACAATCTTCATATCAGCAGAGTGGGGCACGAGCCTAAAGGGGTTTGTCACGTGCAGTTGATATGAAAGATCCAGCTCGGATGGGCTGGAGTGTGAAGGGACTAGGAGTGTTTATTCTGCTATTTCAGCTGTTCAGACAACCTTTTCAGTATTTTGGGGAAATCTGGGATCTGCCTGCCTGAACTGTTTAGAGGATAAGTGTTAAAAGCATTTTCATTTAGCTCAGTTATCTGTAGGCACTTGTGAGGAATCCCTGTTTTAAAACCTGGTATTCCCTCAGCTGAGAATCAAGATAACTCTGTCTACTTCTGACTCCTAAATCTTTTTGGAAGTAGGATCTGTGAAGCCATTGTGCTTCTGTTGATCCAGTCGGATTTTCCCCAGCTCTCTGTCTTCTGTGAGAACTTTGGAGGGGAGCTTGCACAGTGCTTAACATCTTTATAGGGCTCTAATACGATCAGTGGTAGATGAGGAAAAACTAACTGGAAGAGTTGGTCAGTCTGTTAAATTAAATTATTTGAAGGGATTTATCACCAACCATTTTCTAAAGGAGGAATAAGGTACCTGTTTGCACATAAATCTAATATATCTATTCTGGGGTGTATTTACTGTGGACTTCAGCACTTGGTCTCTTTGGGTAGGATAATAAAGAAAAGTTACAATTTTTTTTTCTGGTAACAGAAAGCCACCCATATATTTGATTTGAGGGCTACCTCGTAAGAGGTATTTTGGGGACTGTTTAAAAAACCTAACTTTGGTTTCCCTTTTCTTTAGCAACTAATATTTTTTCACTTAGGGGCACATATCCTCAGTGTTAAACAATATTGTAGCACAGCAAGGACATTCTGCATAATGTATGCATGGTATGTATATTTCCAGAGAGTCGCAGCTCATGGTGGCACTGCAGACTGTAATAATAGAAGTGTAAAGCAAGTATTCTATTTTTTTTATTTTACCAAACTTTTTTTTTTTTTATGTCAAAGAGCTAATACAAGTTTTCAGGACATGGCAAAGTAATGTGTATTTTAAGAGTGTAAGTTCTTGCTGTTTGCTTGCTAATATAATTTTGATTTCTGCTGAATATTGTTACAGCATTTCTCTGTCAAGGCCTATTGAGAAGTTCAGAACTGCTTAGTTCTCCACCAAGTGGCTCCTGGTGCCTACTGAAAATTACCTAAAAATAGCATAATATATGCAAATTTGGGACCTGAAAATTAGAGATGAACTATAAAAAAGTGGTTCGTGCAGTTGTAGTTCATCACTTGTTGCATCTCCATATTGCTGAAACCTCAGACTATGTCACTGCACACCGTTTGTTCTGCAGGAAACCTCTCTCACTCAGTCCTGAAATAGATGTCTCATGTCAGTATTTCAGGGTGGAATAAGTCAGAGCACAAGGTGGGGTTTTTGTTGTGTTCACTTGTGCCACGGTTCAGTCTCGTGGCTGTGTAATCTCTTCCTTCCGTTACACATCAAGGCTGCCAAGGAGAGCTGACATTTCATTTGTACAATATAACTTGACGTGTCTCCAGTCATGGTGGGTGTCAGGGAAGTGAAGCACAGTCTGTTATTTGGAGCAAAGGATACGTGACTTTTTGTCTGTCATATTCTATGCACTTTATTACTCAGATAATAATTCCTGCTTTATTCCTGCTTGAGGAAAAAAGTGCACAGAATGTGACAGACAAAAGTCTGTTGTGTTGTTTTAGTTTTTCTTGTATTAGTTTCAACTTTAAACAAACAAACAAACCGTGTTCTTTGCTCACTTTGTAGTGAGTTACACAGTGGTTAGTGTCTTACTTCATGCTGTGTAAAGCTACAAGGAGCTGCTTCTGAGAATTAAAACTCTCTTTGTAAGTGAACTAAAGTCAGGGTTTGGCTTTTTAAACTGTATTTAGCAAGGGCATCCTGCTCAGGTTTATATGTGAGATTCAGGTCTTATTTAGGCATATATATATATATATAAAATTAATTTATTTTTGATTATTCGTCTTGTAGAACAAACGAGAATATAAACAAGGTGGGGAAAATCCTACCATGTGTGAGATTGTTTCCTGTATGCCCAGAGAAAGGAAGAAAGATGCATACAAATGTTGAGCAAGTTTCTTGGTGCAGGATTGGCTCCCTCCTTAGGAGTGGAATTCAGTGAAATAGGACTCCTCTCAAAAACAAAGAGTAAGCGCACAACAAAGGATAAGCGATCAAATGATTAGCCAGAGGCTAATAGGAATGCAAGGGCAGAGTGACAGATTGCATATTCTGAGGAAATCTGATCTGGAAATTAATTCAAAGCTTTCTGCAGCGGGGACTGCAAAAGAACTAGTTTTGAAATCTTCCTGAAGGACACAAATAAACGCAAATTCTGACTAGCTTGTGTATAAAGTATCATACAAGAAACAAAGCTAATGGATAAATCAAGTTGAATTACAATTTAGAGAAATTTTCCTTTCCCTCCTCCCTCACTTACTTAGTTTTTTAAAAATTAGAGTGAAATATGCATCTGCTTGCAGCTTAGTGTGAGAAACTCCCTTAATTTACTTACAAATTCGGGTGATTTAGAAATATTCATGCTGTAATCTTCTCTGTGGTTGAATCTACATTCTGTGTGTGCAAACAGGAGAGTAAATCAGGACAGCAGATAAATACCTCACCAGACACAATCAAAAGCTATGTGTCAACAGGGAAATGCACTTGAATACTGGAAAAACAGAGCTTTTAATTATGAAGAAGTGAATATTTCCTTATTTAGTGACTTAACAAATGGTTTTAATTTAACCTTGTGGTAGGTAGATGTCACTTTGTATTAATAGAACTTGCTTTCTTTATAGAGGCCACATTACCTTTCTTCAAAATTTAACAGTAACTGCTGTGGAACAGCAGTGTCCACACTTCTTTTCTGTTGAGGTTCAAAATATTCCTTTAAAAAAAACCCAAAAGCCCCAGAAATCTATTCAGCTATCAGCTTATGGTAGTTTGCTGGCTTACCTTTTCAAATTGTATGTTTTAATTTTAAAGCATAAATAAGTCCGCCACGGTAAAATTCTAAAGAATTGCTGAGTACAGAACAGTAAAATGCAAATACAATGGATGAATTTTTGTCAAGAATTAAATGTAACTAAACTTTTATTGACATGTTACTGAAATTACTTGCTGCTGAAGGATGGAAGTTAGTTTCATGCAGGCTTTGGTACATGTTGAAGCTGTTTGTAAAGCTGATTTTTCTGAGTAGTTCTCTATTGGTTTCTGATTCATATAAACACTTGCTGTTTACATGAAGTGTCATGAACAGTATGTGAAGGTATCAGACCAGTGTAAGTTGTAATTTAATAACCTGCTCATTTATGCCTTTGATGATTTTGCATGGTAAAGGAGAAAAGTGACACAGTGAAGGAGGTTTTGGATTTATGTGTTTGTAGCATTGCTTTCTGCTGAACAGAATTACAAACACTTAATTCCAAGTCAACAGTCCTGTAAGAGTAACTAATTTCTCTTCTGATTGTCAGTTCCTGTGTATTTTGCACTTGGATATTGTTGTTGGGATCTCCTGGATGGTGGACTTAGCATGAGAAGCAGGGGTCTGTCACTGATAAACCCTTTTAGCTCTGGGGGCCAAACCTTACAGTATATAAAAAACCCTTTCAATTTCTATTCTTGTCTTTAAATTTCTGTCATATATTTATTTAATACAACAGCAACTGAAAAACAGTAATAATTTTGAGTCTTTAGAAAAACCTTATTTTATTGATAGGAGTAAATACTATTTACTGTCATCATGAATAACGTCTTGTGAAGAGGAAGGAGGAGTCCTGCCGCCTTGTAGTCTGTCTCTAGCCTGGAGGTCTGTATTCCCAGGTAGACTGTCAGGCCTGTATATTGCATTGTTTTGCCTTTTAGTCCTTTGGATTATGTTTTTCTGGTTCCAAGACTCACATGGCAGCAGTCTCTTTGGAGGCATTAGCTGACATCAGTGCAGGACTCGGGGACTTGCAGCTATTTTTAAAGGAAGTACATGAGCGAATAAATTCTGGTTCTGGTGCCGCCGTGTCTAATGCAGAGCTGGGATGTTCCCACTGCAACCACGCCGGTTCAGCCGTGCTGGCTGTCACAGCCAGAGAGGCTGGTATTCCTCTGCTAAATCTGTCCTGCTTCTGTTTGCAGCCATGTCATCTTATCTGTTAATTGTGAAGTCTGAACTTCCTGGTGCTGTTGCGGGGTTCTTGAGTGGAGCCGAGAGCGGGTAAGGGAAAACACTTCATGCATTCTGTAATTGTCCTGAAGGAAAAAGCGGTTCAGGACTGCTCAGGGAGGTGGGTGCTGACACTTCCTCTGATCTCACATGTGAAAAAACAGTTATTTACAGCAGTTGTTGGAATATGAAATGTATTTGGCAAGTGCAGATCTTCTACAGCACACACACACACACACACACACACACACACACACACACACACACTCAGTGTGATTCTTTCCTCATAGCTATTTCCCATCAGACGACCTTAAAGTCAGTGGCAAAATTCCATCTCCAGGAATCTCCCTTCTGTAAAAATTTAAAAGGGGAAGCAGGAGGGAGAGGAGGAGAAACATTTAAACTGCTGTCATGTTATCACTTCACATATTTCAAAACCACAGTACAAAGAATGGCAGGCATTTATATTTAAACATTTTGTTGCCTTGCTCTGGTAATTGGACTTGCCTTGGGAAAAAAGCCAGGTTTCCAGACTTGGTTTGTAATTCCTTGACTTGGCTCCCAGTAAAGAAGTTATTCTTTGCAGTTGAGCTGTAAAGCTGTGTGTCAGGAGTGTGTCCCTCACATTTCCACCAGAACTGTCACAAGAAATCTGTGCCTGCGCTAAGGCAAACATTGCAGCTTCAACACTGAAATACCTTGTCTAAGTTGTTCCAGTGCTGCTGTCATTCATAACAGTGTATCTTGGATGGTGTTACAGCTGTTTTTCCAGAGTGCTATTTTCAGATGTTTTGAGCTCAAAACTTTTCTCTGGATTGAAATGTGGTGAAATTGTCTCAAGGCTGTATGATGATTGTATTATTGCAGAATGTTGTGGGTGAATTTTAGGTGTGAAACCAGTTTGTTAAAAGGTACTTCAGTTCAATTTATATTTTCCCACAACGTTTAGATTTTATAATGAATTTGAGAAATGAATTGCAGTTCTAATCCTGCTTTCTGTCTTTCTGCCCTCCTGGCCCTTAGAGTTTTAGGAAGGTTTTTGTTGGTTTTCTTTTTTCTAAAAAAACTATTATATTTTATGTGTATATGTCATTTTTAGCCTGCTAATGTATCTCTTCCAGCTGTGGTAGTCATCAGCTTTTCATTTGGGTGCTATAACCTTCTTCAAGATCATACTTTAACTCCACTCTCCATCCACGGTGGCCTTGAGCTGCTGCTGTATGTGCTGCCTGTGTGTTCCAGCCTGTCCCCAAATTTAGCATCTAACATCTCTTAGTACTGGTTTTAATTTTATGTCAGCTCTGTTCATGCAAGATGACATTTGCCAAGGATAACACTTTTAAACAAATGGCTTATGAAAACTTATAGTAGGTACAACCTGGAGGTCCCACATCTTGCTCAGAGGAAAAGGCAGTGTGAAAATCTTCTTTATTAAGGTGCCTGTGTGATAATGCACCTCAGATCTTCTGGATGTGAACACTGGTGAAGACACAAACAGGTTACAGTGTTGAACTGGTTATTACAAATCACCTGAGCTGTGTAATCCTCAGCGCACTGTCAGCAGTGCCACCACCCCACGCTTCTTCCTTAGCTGAAATTACAGTTTGAGATGGGAATGAAGTTCAACTCTGCTCTTGTAAAGAGGTGAGATTGTCCATAGGAGTCCTAACCACAGCTCCAGTGATGACTGGCAGTCCAGATCTCATCCAGTTTCTGCCTCTGTTGATGGGAGTTCTTCCATTGATCAGAGTTTATTTCACACAATTTCCCTCCTCTAATACTTGTCCCAGCACAGCTTTCCAGTGCAGTGTTCAAGCAGTATTCCAGATGCATGCACACAGCTGACCTTCTCTGTATGACAACATCTATGTTTTGTTTCTTTTGCCATATTAATTGCCATGATAGATCATAATCTTTTATTTCTGTGTATTTCTTCACAGATGTGAAGTGTACATCTTTACTAACAGCCATTTTAAATTGTAGGAAATTGTTCAACAAAAATAGGTTATCAAGTATCAAGCCTAAGCAACAACTTATTTATGCAAAGGGCATAAATATTGACTAGTTTGATTCAACTTCTGTACCTGGACCACTTGTTTCCAGATGTGGTTGCACAACTGTTCTGTTTTTAAGTCATTATAGCATCTGATGCATTTCCATTTGGTGCAGAGTTTGTCTTTAACTGTAGTTAGAATGTATCAAAAGTGTCAGCTAAACTATATGAGAAAATATTTTATATGTATAAACCCTCCTGAGCTGTACATTTGGAAAAACCATTTAAAGAATGTTTTCAGCACTGAATTATTTTATAGATGAAGGCTGGCAGGTGTACATGTGTTTGAAAGACTCAGAGCCAGTCTAAAACATCCTCATGTCTTTTTAAAAAACAAACCCATACAATATGAACACTTGTTAATTGCAAGTGGAGATGTTTCTGTGTGCGTAACAAGAATTCCACATAGTTTTGATGACATGAACATAGTTTCAAATGAGGATTGTGTTAAAAAGTTGTAATTTGTGAGCCCTCTGCTAACATTTAATGACCCTGTCAGAGGATGTGATTGATGCAATGAAGTTGTCTTGCTTGTGTGTTATATAATTGATATGGACTGAGAGTAAGATCCTAATTTAGAACATATGAATATCTTGTTCTGTTGAATTCAAGAACGAAATTAAAGCGATTTATAAATGTCTGCTTTTAGTTAAAATATGGAGGAGGGAGGAGAAACATCTGCGTGCCAAAGCATTTTCAGTAGAGTCAAGGATTTATATTCTGTATTTCAAATTTGGAACACTTGTATCATATGGGATTAAATTTGAAGATCAAATTGGTTTTAAAGACAGTATCAAAACATTTAGTCTACCTTTGGAAAAATAAGTGTATTTCTAGAAATGTGCTTTGAGGAGAGAAGAGACACATTTTTTTGATAACCAGTAAATAGTGCGCTATTCAGTTTTTTGAGGTCTTTTTCAATACAGAACTGGTATCCCAAAATTAAGCAGTTTACAAAATTGTCTTTGCTCCCTCCCATCACCTCATTGCCATTTTCCTCTCACTTCCCCCCCCTCACCCACAGTAAAGTAACCAAAATAATTTCCCCTCTGTCCTTCTGAGCTTGTGAACCTCGATGGCAGCTGTGGGTTTGCTCACCTTTAGAATCAGGAGACTGAAACAGAGGTCCCACGTGTACACATAGTGCATTAGACTTATGTCTGCTGCCATGATACTGTTCCTCCTGATCTGAACATCCACCATGCTAAAAAGAAAGAAAAAGTTTAATAATGTGTGAATGCTAAATGATAACAACATGAAGAATAAATACTACAGCAGGGAGTTGATCTTAGTGAAGTTGCTTCTTCACTGTAGCAGTAGCAGGCTTAGGCTAATGATACACTTTTTGAAAAATGGTGTATTTTGACTGATTTTTAACGCAGACAGTGTCATCTAACGGTTGCTTTGGTTTTGGTATGGTGAAGATGCCCTCAGCATTGAAATCTCCTAGTTCACTTCCATAACCTGTGTTTTCAAACATGTGACACAAGTGGGTGTCCACAATGTACACCAGTAGTTAATATACCTGAATGGTAATTCTTCTTTGACACAGGTGTTATGGTATTTTCCTTAAGATAACTTGAGGTGCTGCCTGTTTATTAGGTGCTAACCATATCCTGGACTAAATAAACTGGAAGGTCAAAGGTGAAGGTGTTTATAGGTAGTAAAGTCGGGGGCTGATGTGCAAGATGTTTATCAGTACAGGATATGGTTATTGCCAAGTCGGGGGAGCCACCCTCAAGATGTTTCTCTTTCTTAACAACTTATCCATCTGTGCTTTCCTCAGTTTGGAGCTGGGATTTGATACCTGGAGATTTTAAAGGCATGAGGGCTTCACCTGCCTCTACAAAGCTTTTTCAATATGTACAGTTTTAGGGCTAAATATTATAGCAGATTTCATTAGCATCATTTCAGTCTTTCCTTTTAATTCTTGTGTGGATGTATGCAAAGAATGAGTGATCACTTTGTGCAAAGTTAAAGAGCGTCCCTCTTTATTTCTGTACTTTCTTTCCCGACAGAAAACATAATTTCAAACTAACTGAAACCTTATTAACGTATTGTCTTCTATTACTTGAATGCTGCAGATAGGTGTAATGAAACTGGGGCAGAAGAGAAAGTTGATGTGTTTAGAAAATGTGTTTGCAAACACATCAGTTGGATAGCATAGCTTTCTGTCCAACACCTCTTGGAGATGATAAGGAGCTAAGGTCATGGAGGAGTAATAAACTGGAAGGGAAGCTCAGCAGTGAGTGGGAATTGATGTTGGTGTTTCTTCCAGTAGTGCAAATATTCACCTCAGTGTAATTCAATTTAAAAAACACGTAGTGCTATATAAGTACGTCTGTTGGAAATCTGTAGAGTATGAAATACCCTTCTCTGTGTTCATTGCTGTGAGTCAAGGCAGGGATTTACATACTGTGCTGCTGAGAAATGAGTTGACACACATCAGACCCCTGATCCATGCAGACACTTGCCTGTAGTGCTGGTTAGTTTGGGATGATGCTCTGCCCCATCAGTATCTGGGAGCTCTGTTTTACATCACAATATAGAAACTAGGAATACAAATTCATGTAAATAGTGTGTGAGACTAGAAATTATTTCTTTTTCTTGTCCTAGTGGTTATTTTGTCTAATATCACTCTTCTAAATTAGAATATATATTTTAGGACTCTTGAGCTTTTTGTCAGTCCTAAATAGATTTTCCAACAGGTCTTGGTACCTCGATGGGAGACTGCTGCTGCTCGTAACTTCAGTCTGCATTGTTTTCCCTCTTGCCCTTCTTCCTAAAATTGGTGAGTAATTAAAGGAGAGAAGCAAATATTACTCTACTTTAGTAGCAATTACGATTGAAGACTTTAAAACCTTAGTGGGTTATTTATTTATTTAAACTTGCAGGGGGCTGGTGGTGCTGGTGATTACTTAAGCTGTAGTGTGTTCTGCCTTCCAGCCCTGCCTAGTTAACCTATTACTTGGGTTGCAGTAGTATTTTGTCTGCAATACTAAAATAAAATCTTTACAGCAGAACATTAAAGAGCTGCATTTACTTACAGCATGCCATTAGTGGTAAGCCAGTTCTAATTCTGCCCTACAAAACTACATAAATGATCTGTGACAGGCAGTTGGAATGTTGTTATTCTGAGTCCTAAGCCCCAGATACCAAGCACTGTAATAGAAAACATGCCTAAAATGTAAAGCTTTAGCTGTACATTAGGATCACTTTCCTTATAAATTCTCCTTTATTTTTACTGTTATTTTACAGGCTTTCTTGGCTACACAAGTAGTTTATCATTTTTCTTTATGGTGTACTTTACTCTTGTGGTAAGTTAAAAATCTCTGCACAGCTTATCTTTTCATTTTTTTCCTTATTGTTTGAATGTTTTCATAAGCCTGTTTTGAAATTGTCTTCCCCTCCCCCCTTAACGTTTTATGTGAAATTTAGAGTTTTCCTTCAGTTCAGTATGTGCTTGCTTGGACAGATTACATTTGTTTTGCTGAGGCTTAGAAATGTGTATGAACTTCCAAGCATGTGAAAAGATTTAATATAATTATATTTTGGGCTGGTAAATGTAACAATATTTTTGTTTTGCTGACAGTGCAGCAAAGGGAGCTGGCACATATATTTTTGTTTCCCTACTAGCAGAGGAATGGAATTCTGTTTTCTTAGCTTCTAACTATTACTTACTTCAACTAGTGCAGGAGAAAACTTAATATACTCCAAATAAATTAAATTTACATGTATAATGGAGTGACAGAGTTCAAAAAAAAGGCAAAGAAAACTAGAACTTCATTAAGGCAGTTTACAAGATTCATTAATACGTCAATGACCTTATTCTTCTTTCCAGCTGAAAGGAAAAGTTCTTTTCTCTGAGCCATATGGGGGTTTTTGACCCTGATGTTCACCCTCTCAAGGCCCCTGTGAGGTAGATGTTTCCAAATATCAAAAGTGAGACCTGCTAGGCAGATCTAAGAGGGGAAATGTGCCTTTAAGTTGCCCTATTTTTCTTTTTACAGGGAAAAAGTGTGCTAATGCACATGTGTAATATGTAATGCAAGCGAGCAGCTCTCCCTCTGTCATCTGTTGGAATCTTTTTTGGGAGCCTGGCAAAGTGTTCCACCTCTCCCCTGTCACTCTGGCTTGCATTGAATTGCATTTAATACCTGTTTTACAAAGGGATAAACAGAGTTGAAGGCAAGTTGAACAAACATGCCATCCAGGAGACCAAGGCAATCCATTAGGAACTAAACCATGTGATAAAACCAAACTTCAAAGCTGTCAAAACATCTCCCTGGGGTATCCCTGGAGAGTTGCAGTGTTTGTAGGACCTTGGGAAGTATTCTTCTTAAGATGAACATTGAGGAGCAGCCACAGCCTCTCTAGAGCTAGCGAAAATTCGTTTGTAATATTTATAAATTACCTTAAATTTTGACCTCTCTCCTAAAATTTATCTTTAAAAGGAAAAAAAAAGAAATTAAAAAAAAGAAAAAAGGGAAGAAAAAGCACTAACTGTAATGCTGACATAGGCCTTTGGCTGAAGCTAATTGCAAGGGCTTTAAAAACCAGTTTAGCTCCTGGATTTCACTGGGAACGCAAGGAAAGCCGATGTAATGGGTGGATGCATTTGGAAACAGTTTTGGTCCTTGAAAAAGCAAATGTGTAAGGGAGACTTGTGTGCAGCCATGCCAAGCTGAGATAATTTAAATTAGATTGTAGTTTTGATTCTCTGTCAAAAAGGTGGGTAGAAAGTACTAATAAAGGAATACAGACTACTGGATTTCTTATGAAATGGTTCAATTTGCATGCTTACTCTTTGTTGTCAAGTGACAAAGGAGCAGCCACAGGAAATCTAATTGAGGTCAAGATTTTTAAAAGCTGTTACAGATCTTTAAAGAAAACTAATACTCTTCACAGAATAATCTTTCTGACTTCTTTAGTCACTGAAAATCAACGGCATTAAATGCGGTTTCATTTTCATATCTAATTGCTTTGAAGTGGGTGATATGTGCTGTTGAAATGGTGTTTTAGTTTGCACACTGTTAATTTCTGTGGCAGATATGTTTTAATTTGTTCCAGAAGAAAACTGTGTTAGTCATATGGAAGTGATATAATTATATTTTGCATATACAGTAATCCTGTGCCTTTTCAAGTGTGCACCATCTGTTCAGCTTTTTGTCAGCAAGCCACTTTTTTACTGCAGCCTACAGAAAAGAGAGGTCTTAGTCAGTCTGGTCAGTGAGTGCACTGAGGAAAGGGCTGGAGATTTCTTTGTTCTGTGCTCTTCTCTGGGGCCTGGGCAGGTCACAAATCTCCCCTCTGTGCCTCAGTAGCTTCAGTATCTTTTCCTTTAAAAGTATTCTTTTCCTAGTCCTCACCAGGAAGAATTTGCAAACACTGAGATGAGCTGATCTGGGAGGAAAACAAATACATGTTAATTCAAGGCCAGCTTCTGTGAGGTCCTGAGCACTTTCATTTCTGATTGTTGAATACTTGCCTGACTTCAGTCCTAAGTGAAAAGAAATTACGATTGTTAAACTTCTTTTTACTGCCTCTCCTCTTTCTGTCTTGAATGTTGGTGGAGAGTAAAGACAGATTATTTTTTTATTTTGTGTGTGTGTGTGTGTGTGTGTGTGTGTGTGTGTGTGTGTGTGTGTGTGTGTGTGTGTGTGTGTGTGTATGAAGACAGCATTACTGGTAGCTTGTTCAACAAAGGTGTTAATGATTACTGATGGTATTTTATTAAATCTCATGTTTATGTTCCCAGAACAGAATGTGATGCAGATTGGGAACTTGCCATATGTAATGAATGATGTTATGCACAGACAGCCCCTCTTTGCTGAGTGCTGTCAGTACTGCTGGAGTAAAGGGACTCCTGTTTTCTTTCTGCAGGATATGAAAAGACAACATCACTGAGAATATTAGAATACTTTGAGCCTCTAACTTAATTTTTTTAGCAATGTTTTTCGTGTGGGTTTAAAATATCTTATTTCCACTAGAATCTCCTTATTTTTAAATATTTTGCACTTAAAACCTGAATGTTTGTTATATTGAAAAGAACATTTATATGAAATGGGCTTAAAGTTCCAGAGGAAGGTTGTACTGCCTGCATGACTACTCATCTAGTTGGGCTGTGCTGCCAGCTTAAAAATTTCTTCCTATTGGGCGGACCTCATTAGACTACAGTTGGAAACCCAAACAGATCTGAATAATTAAGCAGGTGGACAAATACAAATATAAATACAAATTTTAAATGCACCTAATGCATTTTATTCTGTCTTCTTTTAATTTCCATTTCAATCCATTCTCAGAAGAATATTGTTCGGATTTTTAGGTTTGGCTTGGCTTGTCCTCCCTCTGCAATGTTTATATATATCTTTGCTCTTTAGCTTTCAGGAAACCTTGCCCCCACCACTGGCCAGGCACATTTTAGTTTGCCCAGACTTTGTCCTTCAGTTTCATGCCACTTGTCAGTGCTCAGGAAGCCTATCCCAGCTTTAGATGGAGTTCCCACAAAGCCAACTGCTTTGGAGCCTTCAAACCTCCCTGGGCCTTTAAATACCAGACAGGTATTTAGTGTCTGGCCCTTTCCTCTTTCTCGCCTGCTCACTCTTCAGTTGAACTTCTTGATGTATCCCCAGCATGCCCTTGTTCCCCTGTACACTCTCCCTCAGGTGGGGGTGCAGTTAACATGGTAGAGAGTGGGGCAGTTCATTCAGTCAATAAATGGTATAAAGCAGTGCCAGTTTGCTGTCAGAAACATGACTGGAGGATTTCTCTTGGTAATCCATTTCCACAATTTTTTCAGGCTGCTGTTGAGTGAGCGACTACCCAGTTCCGTACCTTGAGTTAATTGTTCCTCTTGAGCAGTCTGAGACGTGTGTTATTGCCACAATACACTCAGCCTGCCCTGGACTCACAGTTCCCTTTCCCCACATTTTGTCTGGAGGTAACATTTGTTTGCTTCTCCTGGCACTAGTGACAAGAGGGAGCATCTAATCCTCTGGGAAACACCACTTGGCAGCAAGCAAAATGTGGTTCTCTGAGCCAGGAGAAGACTCCCTTCTGTGTTATTCTTCTTGTGGATCCGAGACTTTAATTAAGCTTTTAATTATTTGCTCTAGGCTTCAAAAGAATTATAACCTCTAAATCCAGGCAACTACAATAGAAAATTAATTAGGGTGAGGAGAGCAATGCAACTATCATTTTAAACTGGTCTCCTGAAAAAGGAGGTAACGTTTCGTATTTTAATTTCCCTTTGATTTTCAGCCCTGATACTTGGCAGTCCCTAAACCAGCAGGGTGTAGCTAAAGGCCCAATGACATTCTGGGACAATAATTGCATTTATTGTTTTTCCTTTGCTTTCTAGTCCAAACCATATGTTTCTGCCTTTTAAGATTAGCCCTAGGCTCTGCTCTATCTCTGTTAAGGGCTTGCCTACTTAGGGCGCGAGCCTGGGATCGCTAACACAGCAGCTCTTCCATACGGGAGGCCCTTGGTGTGGAGCCCGGGGAGAGTGGCTGGGGAGTGGCTGGTTGTGTTTCAGCTCATGTCAGAGCCCATTGCAGTGCCCCACCTCCAGATCCCCACACCATAAGGCTGCCAGCTGTGCAGAGCAAGCAGCTGGATGGAATGGCACTGACAGGCTTTTCTGTCAAGTTTCCTTCTGGTGGCCTGTTAATTTACTGTGGGTGTAGCTCCCTGCTGTGTGTTCCAGCAGGCTGATATTTTAGCTACGTGTATCTAAATTGAAAACTGATTTTTAGGTTATCATTCATACATCAAATGTGCTGTCTTTGCAGGTTGTGATTAAAAAATGGTCGATCCCTTGTCCTCTACCTCTGAGTAGTGCCATAGAGACTTTACAGGTAAAGTGCTCTCTGTTTTGAAGTTCTAATTTTACTAATAAACTGTAATGCTTTTTTTACATTAACACTTTCAGAATGGCTTGCAATTTAAATTCCTTCTTTTATTAATCATCACAGAAAATGAAAAGTTTCATGTCTGTGGTTTGGGCTTATTCCTTCATTATGCCTTTTTTGTGTGTTTATGTTTTACAGGTTTCAAATTCTACTGGGGATTGTAAAGCAAAGCTCTTTCATCTTTCAAAAGAGGTAATCTCTGTTAACAGTACACAAACTTAAAGGAGGGTGGTGGGTTTTTAAAAATTGGGGTTTAAACCTTACCCAGTGTAAGCTGTCCTTCTGTAAAAATAGTTACAGGCTGCTGAAGTATTTCCTATACCTGCTGCCAAGCATTATCCAGTCTCGCTTTTTTTATATATGAAGGCTGACTGTCCAAGTTAACATTTATGAAAATACTTTGCAAGTAAGACCAAAGAATAAAGTATAACAGATGCAGCAGTGGTCAGCCTCATGATGCAATCACATCAGCCCAACTTAATATGCCCTCAGCTGGAAGTCAGTGCTGCTTGGCTGTATGCACTATTAGTTCCTGGCAAGGCAGAACAGGTTTCCTGATACTGCCTGGACCTGACCTTAGTTTTTCCTTACTTGAAGCTGATTCTTCAGGCCTCATGTGGTCTTGTGCATCTCATTGGGTGCCAGCTCTGGTATTTGTTAATTAATGTGGCATTTAAATCATGTCACCACCCATCAAGGCTTGCTGGAGAGGAAGTATTGTGTAGAACCCAAGTTGCTGTGAGGTGAAGAGGGAGGGGGAAAAGGTAAGATTAAATCCCTGTAGTGGGATTTAGGAAGGACATGGTTGCATTTATCTGAAAAAAACAAAATCTACCCCCATGCTCCCAAGAAAAAGGTAAGGGGAATTAAAAAATAAAAAAGCTTGGGCAATGCAAACATGAGACAAATGTTACCTGTAGATCAAAGCAGAAATGGTGCTTTGACCAGAATCATCTACCATGAGATTCTGGCCTTCTGTGCTTTGAAGAATCTTGGGACTCATCTCTACTTTTTTTTTTTTAAAATTAGCGTTATCAGTAGAAAGTGGCATATCTTTACCAGTATGGGCCTGATTATGTCAGCACAAGAGAGTTTGTTACAGTTCAGTTTATTCCACTTGGCAATTACAGTAAGCCATACTGGATGATTCATCTCTTTTATTACAAGTTTTTAGAGTAATATACGACTAATTGCGTGGTTGCAACTTTAATTACGTAACTCTCTTAAAACTTCAAATGCCAAAGCATGTTATATTTCCTGTTAATATTTTCATGATGCATCCAAATTTTTGTCAAGGAGTGATAAAATAGTGAGGTCAGAATGAAGGAATTTGTAATTTGACAGGTAGCTATGGATGTTAGAATTCAGAAAACTTCTTAGAGAATTCAGTGAATGATGTGCTGACTCTGGGGCAAATCCTACCCTTTCTACATGAGCACTTGGCTTCAGTATAGCCAAAAAAGAATCTTGCAAGTTTTGGCCTATAGACAACATGACTTCTCCTGCTGATGAAATAGTGAGCTGTGACCACTTGAAGTGGTACGACTTGAGAACGTCCAGTTTTTTAGAATGATTTAGAGACACCATTTCTGTGTTGTGGAGATTCATCTCAAACCATTAATGTGGAAATATTTCCACTGACTTCCAACACTTGAACTGAATTCTGATTCATCCAGATATTTTTCCAACCAACAGTAATAACAAACAACTTACAAGATGTTTTTCTTCTATTTTAGAGTGCTTATGCAATACCAACTATGGCCTTCTCTTTTCTCTGCCATACCTCGGTCTTACCCATCTACTGTGAGCTCCAAAGGTAATGTATGAAGACACTTGAAATACTAAAATATAATGATAGCATTTTTGCAATGTTGTCCCTAAATTAATCTTGAATAATTTTTATTTTCGAGTCAGTGCCATCAAGCAATTTAACTAAGTAGCTTTCATGTTTTTGGGAAATGTACAGTTTTAGTCTGTACTGAGTTTTACAGGAGAGAAAAGCAGCAAATATCATTCATCAATATCAGTATATTGTCCTGGTCTGGACAATGTGGAGGAAAAAAGAGGTCATTTGTTAACTTACTTTGATAGTTAATTTTTATTGCTGTAACTGAATCTGCATTTCGCCATATCTGATCCAGTGGGGGATTTTTTTGACCCAGATCCTGTTCCTTGCTCTGAATAGATATCATCCTGTCTAAATTCAAATTCTGATTTAAAAGAGACACTGAGATGTCTAAATTTCCTGCAAGATGGGGACAGTGTTAGTTGTCTGCTTGAAAAGTGACCTTCAATTACCAGCTTAAGAATACTTTTAAACCCCCTAAGTATTATTGACAGCACAGACCTCAGCAGTGGCCATAAACTGAGACAATACTTCCTTATGAAAGGTAAGATTCTATGTAGATTATGCTGTATTTAATTGTCCTCAGTACAGATTAAGCAACACTAATTTCCTTTTTGTTTTTCATTTTAGTCCATCCAAAAGTAGAATGCAGAATGTAACTGTCACAGGAATTGGTCTGAGTTTCCTAATTTACTTTATGTCTGCTCTGTTTGGGTACCTGACATTTTATGGTAAGTGTATTCTTCAAGTATTCTTTAGAACCAAGGTTAGTGATAAATGCCTTCTGCCCGGAATGCTTCAGGCATTGACACACTTGAATCCTCAGAAATCTTATTCCTATCAAGACTTAAGAATATGCCCAACATTGCAAAGTATTACAGTCTCATTGACTTCTCAGTGTGTCACATAGCTTAACTTCCCAGGGTTTATGCCCTAAAACGATACACAGACAAGGTATTGGTCCCTAAACTGTAACTGATGATCTGTTGATGCTCTCCAGTAATGTGTGGTTAGACTGCTGATTGATACTAGATATTGGATTGTAAAATATTTTCATTTCATTGAAATGTATAATACTTTCATTTAAACAGATTTGTCATGGTCTGTAAGAAATTTTGAGATCTGGTAATAGTCTGCTTGTCCAACAAGTTTGAAAGGTCTGTTCCAAGGCTTTATCTTTTACCAAGAGTTATCACTTGCTAACCCTGTGACAGCCCTGTGATGTGTAGTCTCTAAGAAGCACTGAGGCTGTTGCCTTTTCTGGGAGGAATTTGACCCACAGCAAGCCAGCCCTAATGTTTGGTAGGCATGGAGGTCTGCAGCATGTTTTTCCCCATGGAAAGCTTTATTTGAAAGGATTGCACAAAGTGACTTCTTCATGGTCACTTAGTTTATGTGTAATGTAAAGACAAACTAGAGAATTCCAGAAAAGAATGACAGGGATCATAAGAAAATGCAAAGGGCTGAATCACAGAAGTGCCCATCTATTTCTGTGTCTTAGCTGCAGTGGAGAGCAATGACAAAAGACCAGGAAGGATTAAAAAAATTTAAAAGAGTAAGGTATGAGCTGGGTTTTCCAGCACATGCTTCTGGTTGTCAGTAATTTGTGTTACATGTTCCTGAGCCAGGAATGTGTCTGTTTGATACATGAACTGGACCAAGAAATGCACATTTCTTAGAGATGTTGTCAACACGTGCTTGATGAAGTATATGCACCTTTTTATTACCAATCAGGAGAGTGGGTGAAGTATGACACTTGCCCTACCAAACTCTACAGACATCTTTCAGTTGCTGTAGATTTTAGGTGACAGTGTGCTTCAGTACTGATGTAATAACGCTGCATTTGGACTTCTAAATACTTCTGGGTACAGTTTCTTAGTTGAGTTTAAACGTAGATGACTTTGCGTGGCACTCTGGCATTTCCCAAGTGCACAGAAAGATTTCAGACCCCTTGTCTACATAGTGGCCTTTTTTTAAAGGTCCATCCCAACCCTGGCAGAAGCAGATGAGTGTCTGCTTCATACAGCAGTGTTTGTATCCTGTCACATATCATCACAGCAAGGTGTCTTTTCCTAAGAGATTTGGCTCTGTGTGTCCTGGTGTAAATTTGAGTTGTAGTTGTGTGCATTTCTCCAATTAAGTTGCCTCTACTTGCTGATTCTGGAGTAGTTTCATACAAATTCTGTCACATAAGCGCGTCACAGTAATCTGTGAGGATTCTTCGAATGTCTTCTGAAAGCTCTTCCTTTTTATGAGATGCTCACATGCTAATCTTTATTGATTGGATGAGTAAAAATTCCTTAAGGGACAGTAAGGCACTAAGGCAGTAAGACAGAAGTTTTCATTAGGATTTCCTGTCATTTCAGAGCATTTTATAATTCTTGATTGTGTGAGGGTCTGACAAAACACCAAGAATATTGGCTTTCAGCAGCTAATAATTCCAGATTTTGAGGGAATTTCGTACCTTTTTCCCCAAGTGTAGTTGTATGTCTGAAAATACTCCCTTGATACTCAGAAACCTTTGAAAAATTATATGGGGAGTCTTGAAGCCCCTAATAGTGTATCAGCCACTGTTACTGTTTCCTGACTGACTCCATGAGGTTTGTCAAAAAAGATAATTTTGAGTATAACTCTGAGAGGTTCAGCAGCAATGCAAGATAACCATCTGTCTCCAGGAGAAATCTCAATAAGAAGGGAAAATGGGAAAAAAGAGTAGTCCTGGAAACCATCCCAGTTCCTGTTACCTTCACTGTCTTGACTGTAGTCTTTTAGTCTGTTTCATTGGGCACATTTTTGGTTTTCTGCAGGCTTCATTTCTTTTAGTAATTCTTAGACTCAAGAGCCTGAAATGCTGGAATCGACAGTGCATGTCTGTAAGAAAGGTGATTTTGTTTTTTTTTTTTTTTTTTTGTTTCCCTTTGCAAGCTGCTTCTCCTTTTCACTTTTTTGGTTATCTTTTTTAACTAACTTCTTTAAATAGAGGGAATCTGTTCCCTCTTCCTAAAACACCAGTCTGAGAAAATGTCAAACATTTTATTTTAAATTGAAAACAAAAGAAGAGTCCCCTCTTTGAAATGTGACATGTTTCATCTTTCAGCGTTTCAGATGGCTTCTTCCGTTTTCTGTGAATTTGAAACTTCACAGGCTGACTGGACTTTGGGAATCTTGGTCCATTCTGAACTCCAAAATAAGCAGGAATGCCAAAACAAAAGACAGGGTAGCAGACCACTTTCATGGCTCTGACTTGTACTCTTAGTTCAGTGAAAATTTTCACCTTGAAAAGACAAAGGTGAGGAATTCATCGATTCATTCCTTTTTGGCCCAGTGAGGCTGTTTATCCTTCTCCATACCATCCAGCAATCTACTGCTAACTACAGCCAGTAAAGGCACATACATCAGCAGAGTTTTGAGCGTTTCTTTCTTTCTTGAAATTAGAATTCCAGCCTGAAATTTTACCTTGCATTTCACTTAATGTTTCTGGTGGAAAAAAGGAAATGCAGTTCAGTCAATTTAGCAAAATTTAATTTGTTGCTGGCTTCTAGTTCAGCCAAAAGACTCTGGTGTTGACTGTTTCAGAGACATACAACAAGTTTTACTGCACACTTGGGTTCATGTCTCGTCATCTTTCTTTTTTATGCTTTCTCCTTCATATTTGTACCTTCTCTTTAGGCAGCTTTGGCTTCAGCAGAATCTCTGCCCGGACTTGCCTCCTGAAGTTTTTTCATTTTTCTGAAGATTATGAATCCTGGTGTATCAGTAATGCCGGAGTGTTGTGTATCTGCATCCCCCTTCTCTCTGTGTTAGTCACAAGCAGATGGATCCATTTGAATGCCTTGTTAATTATCTTAGTTCTGAAATGATTAACAAAGCAATTAATTTTTCTTGTTTTCAGACAAAGTGGACTCTGAATTGCTACAGGGTTACTCCAGGTACCTGCCCCACGACATGGTCATCATGACTGTTAAAGTAGCCATTCTGTTTGCTGTGCTCTTGACAGTCCCTCTAATCCATTTCCCAGTAAGTACTCCTAAGTGTTCTGAAGCTGGCACTGAGCACTGGGAAGGCTAATGCTTTGCAGACTGCAATATTTGAGTCACATCTACTCTTGTGTATCTTATTCACTTGTCAAGTGATTGATCAAAGACCACATATTTGCATATGTTCCATGAAAACTCCAAAGTAACAACTAACCACTAAGCTAATTTGTGCTCTTGAGACAGATTTCAGATTAAAACTAGCCCACAGCATTGTTTTTAATTTAGAGAATTCCGAACTTCTAAAGTTTATTCAGTTTGATTTTTTTTTTAACCCTCTTAAATTGAGTTTTGCTGACTTGGTTTTTCCTTTCTACATGCACGCACCCACACAGAAACACACTTATACTTGAAACTCAATTTAATTGTAAATTAAAAACACGTATATTGACCTATATAAAAAAAAAATCCCCACTGCTTTAGTTTATCAATACCATCGTAGAACTGACAATTCATTCAGTTAGGACCAAAGGAAATTGTGCATGCAAAACTATGTGTATAGAAATATTGTATAGATTACGTGTCAGCTGGCCACATACTGACATTGCTACTGAGAATGTTGAGAGAGACAAAGCAGTAACAACCAGGCCTTTTGTCCCTCCAAAAAAAGGAGTAATTCCTTAAGACTAATATCCATGTGATAGATCTTGATTTAATAAAGTAGTAAACTAAACTGTGTGCTACAGAAAGACAAAGGCATTAAACTATTACTAAATTTTTGGCATTTTGACTTTTAAAATCTTCCTTTACATCTGGAATGATGTCATTCCTAATGCTGTGAAATTGATATAAGATCGAAATGTATGTATATGTCTGTATTTACTCACACAATGTTTCTCTTTGTATTGTGTAGGCAAGGAAAGCTGTGTTGATGGTATTTTTCTCTCATCTTCCTGTGTCATGGATTTGCCATATCCTTGTCACTTTAACACTGAATACAATTGTTGTTTTGTTTGCAATGTACGTGCCAGACATCAAAAATGTATTTGGAGTAGTTGGTAAGTTCTTGTGGTGGTTGTTTTCTTTGTTTGTTTTTTTTTTTAACTTCAAAAATTTCAGGATATGGTTCTATAATGTACTTCAGTCTTCTCTAAGGGTAATCTTGCTTTTTTGTTTTTTAAAGGTTCAACCACATCAACATGTTTGCTTTTTGTATATCCTGGACTATTCTACCTTAAACTTAGCAGAGAGGATTTCCTATCACCACAGAAACTTGGGGTATGCTTTTTTTTTCCCTCATGTGCCCTAATAATATTTAAAAAGGCTCATTTCAAATGTATCTTAATACACTGTAGAGCACACAATGCAAGGGACAAAGTTCTGGTTTTCATTGCAGCTCACAAAATCTGTGAGCATTTTCTTTTATTCTTCATGGTAGTTCGGGTCTTTCTGAATTTCCTTCAGCAGGGATTTTGGACAAGCAGTGTGTCCATGTGCTGGACCATTGATCTGAGCATGTGCTTTTCCCTATAGTTTTCAGATGTTGACTTTTAATCCAATTTCTCCTCAGTTTTTACACACTACTCTGATGTTGTCTGGGCAGCTGGGACAAAGCCAAACTGCATTTCAGTGAAACAGTTTTTATGCTTGTTTTTTATGCAAGCATAATTTTTTTTCCCCTCTTCCTTTTTTTTTTCCCCCCTCTTCTTTGTGGTGTCTCTTTTGGTGGTGTAGTAGGTTAAGTTCTGGTGGGAATTTGTGCAGCAGGGCTGCTTTTTTGCACTGTGACTGTCTGTCTTCATTTTAACCACTGCCCAGCAGAGCAACTTCATGGCAGTGGCCAAAATGCTGACAAACTCTTTATGTACAGTCCTTCTGCCATTCCTATGAGTCACAGGGCTGCTCTTGTATTGACAAAACAGGCAATCTCGAAGAAATTTTAATAATGATGCCCTCTGACCATTTGAAATCATGATTAGTTTCAGGAGGCCTTGTCTCTTAAACAGTAGTTTTATTATCACCTGGCTATTCACACACGTAGAGGACTCATTGTAATTTTACTTGCATTTTGAGTAAAATACAAATTCAGTTTCTTAATTCCTACAGAGTTGTAAAGGGCAAGTTAATTTTTGTTTTGTGCCAATGTGTGTGAGCAGGCAAACCAGACTGCTCCAGAGTTCCCGGTGAAACTGTCCCAGGCTTAGTTTGGTTTCTCCCTAAGCAAATACCTTCTGTTTGAAGATTAAGTAATTTGAAGTATTAAAGATTATTTTAAAACACACTATTTATCCCTGTTCTTACAGGTTTTTGTCATCATTAGTCATAAGCCTTGGACACGTAAAATGCTTTCTTCAGCAAAACATTAATTTTTGCTTCTCTTTCTTCACAGGCATGTGCCTTGGTTATTTTTGGCATTTGTGTTGGCCTTCTCAGTTTAGTTCTAATAATTTACAATTGGATTGACCAGTAGCAGCCTATTGGCACTGTCTGAATTGAGCTGCAGGAGGACAGCAAGAACTACAGATGTGTCAACGCTATTGCAGTGAAGCCTGGACTTCCTAAAGAAACCCTGACCAAAGCTGCCTGCGGAAGAAATAATGCTCTTTTCAACTGCATTTGTGATGGTCCTGCTTTAGTCTTTAATCGTTCTCTTCAGTTACTGGATAATTAGTGTTTGCCCTTCAAAAATACTCGTTTTTAATGACAGGTAGAAAGGTCTCTTGAAAAATTTCTGCAATGCAAAAATGGTTTAGGGGCACACAGTGAACCAGAGTTGAACTTTGAAATAACATCTTTAAAGACTATTAGGTGAATACATGCTGTAACAGTCACTGTGTGCATATGTGCAGTTAGGATAATGCACATTATACTAAACTGTGAAAGACTTATTGCTTGAATAATTTCCAAAATTTCAGCCTCTTCGTAGTAAGAACTTTCTGATTCCAAGTGTTTACCCTAATTTATCCTAAGAAGGATCCAGAAACCAGCTGCCTTAGCCCAGTTTAATGGGCACGCCATGATAATATCTGTTAATTGCTTTTTGAAATACAGTTTTTATGTGTCAGCACACTTGAATCATAACTGATGTAATTTTTAAATTAGCAGGCTTTGCCCATTGAGCGTAATAGCTTTGAGTAGCATTAGGAAGTGTTTTCATTTTGCAGTTAATAATAGACATTTTTCAATTACTATCTGCTTTTGAATACTACTCAATGTACCTCAGTATTCCTCCTAGTGAAAGACTTTTCTTTTTCTCTCTTATTCCCGTTTTCACAAGAGTTACAGGTTTGAACTAGAGTGTTTCTATATTTTATGCTCTGCTGTGTCTTAGAGAAGGTTTGGGCTTGAAAGGTGAAAATCTGTCTCATTTGAAGAAAAAAGGTAATTTCATATCTATGGGACTTTTTTTTAACCTTAGATCTCTAAACTTCCATGTAGTCTTTTACAATTCCTTTTTTTCCCCCCTAAATGAATTATGAATGCAATTTTCAACACCAGCTGGCCTTGGTTGAATATGGTACTGAGTGCCCACAAAGAAGTTCCACATGTTAGTAGAATGGAAGCAGTGGTGGTATTGTGGTAAGGTTTTTCATATTTGTTTGTCAGGTGGGATCTGATGGCTTTAAAGTGGCCCAGTCTTTTCAGAGACTTCATGCCCTGTGGAAGCAAAGCCTGATTGAATGTGCTTGATCCTCACCTATCTAATAAGGAGGAACAACAAAAAGTAGAAGTGGAATCACCTTCTCTATTCCTGAGCTGACAGACTGGGATTTCTAATGCCAGCAGATCAACTTGGCTCTCTCAGGATCCATAAGATGTTTTTCATTTTGATGGATGGCCTGAAGGCACCCGGGTGGTGCAGCTTGGTACTGCTTCAGGAATCCTTTTTGCTTGGAAATACCGTTCTACTTAGGAGTTTAATAGAGAAATAGACATGTGTGGTGAGGCCTGGGAACTAACTCCGAAGTTTTGGTAGGTTCCCAAAGAAAAGAATCTCTGGAAAATATGGCAGTTATTTTTATAATAAAGTTTCTAGTAGAGGTTTTATGACTCCAGGTGAGCCATCTAATAGTTTGGCGATACCAGGAACATCACGTCCACTCTTGGCCAGGAGTTTCCAACTCCTCCTGTGGCACTGGCAGTGGCTCCTGTCAGCATGTTTAACCAGCAGAAAACCAACATGACTGTGAGATGTGACATGTTATCTGCCAAAACAAAGTGAACTTGCCTTTATTCTTGCAGTTCTCCCAACTTGTTTGACTCCTGATAACCAGGTGTAGCTGCCTTCCTGCCTGTGGCTGCCCGCTGATAGCTGTGCCTCATGGGTTTCATTGCACTGCAGGGACTCAGACACTCAGGGAATCTCTGGCACTGCTGTAAAAAGCTAAATATACACCTTGTAAAAGTGTACCTTGAGCAAGCAATGGCAGCTGTACATCAGGAAGTGATTTTCTGTGTGACTGAATCAATACTTCTTAGGAAAAAAGACGACCTGACATTGATGGGAATTAACTCAGGGATTTTTGTCAGACACTAGAATTTAGGGGGTTTATCTGTTAGAAATTCTATGGAAATTGTCATTTATTATCTGCTCTTGTAGCATGCTATTGAGTAGTACCTGTAGGACATCACTGCAGTCACTTTATTTTAAACTAACCAGCAAGGCTTAGCTCTGAGTACTTAGGTAACCTGTGAGGGGACAGGAAGCAGGCAAAGCTTAGCTAAGCTTTTGCTCTTTCCTCCTCCCCCTGCAACAGCTGAGTCTTGCCATGCTGTGTAAGTCTCTGTTGCCACCAGTCAGTTGAGTTTGTGTGCATCATCTTAAAAATGTGACTGAGAAAATACCTGAAATACAGTGTTAATTTTACAGTGGATTCCTGTCATGCTGCAGAAATCACTACAGTATTGTTTTTAATCTCTGGGTATTTTCCTGACTTAGCGTGGCTATTAACTGGCTATGCTGATAGGTAGACTTTGGAATGATGAATGCCAGTGTATGAAGTTAATACTTGGTGAGCACGAATGGAAGCAATTCACAGCTCTGCTGAGCTCTATTGTTACCTTTTGGCTGTGGTGCAGAAGGGATAGCACAGGAGGTTACAGAATGTCTGTTAGCTTTCATCTGAAAAAGAATTAGAAATGCTGCTACTTCTAAGTTTCTGTAATACTTAAAATACAGAGGGAGGGAGAGGGGCAGAAAGACAAGGAATTTCTGTTGCCAAATTTATGAGTGTTGTCTACAATGAAAAAGCAGAGTAGGGACACTATTTTTATCCTTCACATCTCCCCTGGCCATTCTGTGCCTTCTGGCTGTAAGTGTTTTGCTACAGTGGTGCATTTGCATGAATTTTTTGAGGAAAACAGGCCTCCAGCCTGAAACTCTCCACTCACTCAAATGCTGATAAATATTTTCTTCCTTATTCTTTTGTCTGGATTTTTTTTCTCCCAAATTTTCGGAATTATACATTTCAGTGATTCTGCTTTATTACCTGTGATTAACATTTTCTGAAGACTTGGCAAAAATGGATGAAGGGACCCACAACATTTCCAAACTCCCTTGGAAAGGTTCCCTTTCCCCAGCTGAGCAGGAAGAACGATGTAAGAGATGAAAATTAATTGCTTGCCTTTGATTTATTTTCTCTGTTTCTCCTGTTTCCATCCCTTGTCCATTTGAAGGCTGCTCAGATTTCAGCTGGACTGTGGTGAGCTGGTTGTGGAGAGTGTCTTTTGTAACCAGCATGGCAGGAAGGAGACTGACAAACAACAGTGCTCGAGACAGGGCTTTGCATTGTGGCAAATGCTCATCTTTTATTCCCATGTTTCTGAGCAGTTTGTATCTTGATGTGTTGATTTTCGTGGCAGTAGTTTGTTTGAAATTGTGTAGTGAAAATTGAGACACTGTGAAACTGTCCTGTCCTCTGCTCTCTCTGTAGAGCAGGGTTAGGGACCTCTGTGGATATTTTGCCTGGCCCAAGATGGCCCAGCTCATTTAAGATAAATTCCTGAAATTATTTTTAAGGATTATGTTTGAGGAATATGAAGCAGTTTCATTAGCATCAGCTTACACTGATACTGCTATAAAGAATAGACATATTTATCAATGCATCACTTAAAATACTTGAAGATCAATCCACTTGTTTGCAAATGTCCCTACATAAGGAAATGGAAAATAATATTTCAATAGTGGGCATCCTAATGTGCTCTCAAACTGAAGACGGAAACTCACATCAGTCCAGGAGCACGAGTAACACTGATTGTTGTAGAACTCCTTCCAAATTAGATTTATTTTGACACTTTGCCTGAGATTGTTGGTTTACAGTTGACTTTCACATTGAAAGCATTCATTGTAGTTGCTCTGCATGCAGAAAACCTTCAGACACGTTTACTATTACTGCCAGTGGGAGAGAATTTTCAGTATTACAGAAGTCCTGTATAATTTCTGCAGTTTGTGGTGATGTTTTTGGTATTTTTATTTCAGTTTTGATCATCCAGCCATGCTTCATGTGGAGATCTAGTTCTCAAAAGAAATTAATTATGATCTGTATGTAAAAATTGCCCAGCTCATGTCAAACCTATATGTGGTACAACAGATTTTCTATTTTGAGTTCTCCTTGCCTCAGGTTCACTGTGGGACAGCCAGGGCATGTTCCCAGAAAAGCCAAACAGAAAATAAAGACCAGTACTTGCATAACTCATGATTGGCCTCTTTGCTTTGTGTGTGATGTGCCCACTTAGTGCCACCAAGTGTTGTCTCTGCAGTGGTGCTGCTGCCACCCCAGCTGAGCTGTGGCATCACTTTCACCAGGGAAGGGCATCATTCTTAAAGATCGTTCCTGGTTTGGTGGTGGTAGCAGCACATTTGTGCGCTTCCATGTGCTCTGCTTTGTCTGCATAGCTGTGTGTGGTCTCAGCTCTGTTGTGAAGCCCCTGACTTGCAGCTCCCAGCTTGAAATGGATGAAAAAAAAATAATGTGTCCAGTGAGAACTGCAGGTTTTTGTCCTTCCAGATACTGGTTCATGGACAGCAAACTTTCCTCTCCTGATCTGCCTCCCGCTATAAACTTGAGGCAGCAGAAATGATCTCGGAGCCTGGGACTGTGGAGGGAGGGTGGCCAGCTGGCCTGGCAGTGCAGAGTGGGGTGGAAAACTGCTCATAGAGACCCCTTTGGGAAGGACCTTCTTGTCCCAGCAAGGTGAGAATCAGATGGGGAGGACAGACCATTCCATTAGGGAATAGCAGCAACAGGAACAATGGCTGCCCAGGAGTGCTTGGAAGCATGGATATGCTTTTTGGCTGTAAACCACAGTGCTCTCCACTAGCTGCGTCCTGGGAGTACAGCTCCAAGCACTTTGCAAGGTCTGGGGGAGTCCTGAATATAAGGAAACAGGGAAAAAAACCCTCATTATTGTGCTGCTGGCTCGATTCCAGAGCTGTGGGAATGCTCACACACATGGAAATTAATATTAGCAACTTCGTGTTTACTTAACGGTGTTTGCCCCAACTGGAACCAGCACCAAAGAGCACAAACTAGTTCTGTCCTGTGCCGCACCAGCTGCCTGGACCTGTTTTGTTGCCGAGTGTGTCCTGTCCATGCTCGGCCTCTCTCCTGCCTCCAGCTCACACAGCAGTGGTTGATGCTGACACCAGGCAGCCCTCGGCACCTGGTTTGAATTTAAAGCTCGTTTACACATGATGTCACACTTTTATTGTCAGCCCGGAGAAGGTCAGGACAGTTCATCTCGGGAAGGTTTGCACTGTTGAGCCTTTATGTTGCTGCCATTAATGCCTTCTCCGTCTGAGCTACATTCCAGATTTCAGGCATGATGTAATCGAAGGCACCGGGTATCTGCGATGGACGGGGAGGCTGGTGTGGTGGCTCATGAGCCCCGGGATGCTGATCTACTTTTCTGGAGTCTGAGGGTGGAAATTCTTGCTCCATGCATCATGTAGCAAATGAGGGATCTGGCCAAGGAGAGTTAATGAGGCCTGGAAGCTCGGGGCGGTTGTTCCAGTCTGTTGCCTTTCGGGAGCCCGTCTCGTCGCTCCACAGACCGAAGTGAGACAGTGTTCCTGGGAGCCCGTTCTCTCTGGCCTCCCAGGTAGCTCCACGTGATTGTGGGATTTACACACAGGGATGGAGAAAAGATTTGGGATGTGGTTGTGACAAGGCAGAACCAGTCGGGCTGGAGTCCAGGGCCATGGAAATCTCAGGCTTTATTGTCACCTCCTCCGGTCACGCTGTGCTGTTTCACCACGTTGAGTCGGAAGCGAGGCTTTAGTGCACTTCTCCCTAGCTGGGTTTGTGCAGCTCGTGGCTGTGAATCTCCTGTAGGAAGGGTTTAAGGAGCCTCTGTGTTTTACAGCATTCTACAGTTCTGGCACTGGGATGACTCCTGGGACACATGTTTAGAGTTTTGCTTCAGGATTTTGATGAACAACTTCCATTCCTTTTTAAAGGGATAGATGAGTGACCGCTTGAGTTTTATTCACTTCTCAGCTGACACTTCTGCAATCCACTTTTCTTTCTCTGAATATAAAAAAATCAATATTTGATCCTTGAAAGAGCCTGAGCAATGAGGCAGAACCAGCTACACGTTGGTGGGTACCCAAGGTGGGCACAGAGAGAGCCTGGGCAGAAGCTGTGCCAAGGGGCTCCCTGCTGACCCACGTGTGTATGGCACAGGGCCAAACTTCTGGAATAACACTGACCTTCTCCTTCTTGGTCTGTTTTAATTGGTGATCATAGGAGGCTCCTCACCCCTGAGCTTTGGGTAGAGGTGCAGGGCCATTTCCACTGTTGCTCACTGACCAGGTGCTGACCGAGTCCTTCAGTGCCTAAAGTTCAGAGGTGCAGGGAGCTATAGGTGAAATCACAGGTGGTGGGTGAGGGGTGAGGAGGGAAGATCTGTCTGGAGGTGGCTTTGCTCAAACAGGGATAGCTGAGGTCACCAGAAAGCATCTGAGACTCAACACTTCCATGGTGCGTTCCTCTGTCTGGGCTCCCAGGGGGTTAAGGCCTTCACTGCCCTTTTGGTGTTGTCAACATGTTTATGAGTACAAGGTCACCATGCACATTGATCTGAATGACAACACATGGAATTTACATCCCAAAATTGCTGCATATTCAGGACATTGGTCCTTTTATGCCTCCTGGATCTGTGCTCTTCTCAGGAGCAGAGCAGCACTGTGAGGTCCTGCTTTCAGACAATGACTTGCCAGGCACTACTGGAAGGGAAGGTGGAGTGAAGAGCTAAAAGTCCTTTCCTTGCATCACTTGACACTTGTTCATTAACCCTATCACAGGAAGGTGAGCTGCTTTGGATTTGGTGGACACAGAGAGCAGTGAAGTGCAAACGGAGCCATTCCCATGGCACTTTGGGTTCCTGGCTGTTACCACAACACATCCATTCCCAAGGGTCAGAAAGGGCTCCAGGTGGGGATGAGCAGGAGCAGCCTCAGCTGCTACACAGCCAGTGATGCCATCAAGGGCAACAAGGCTTTGTGCACAAGTGATCCCAGATGGCCTTAGGAGAAAATGTCCATGTCTCAAGGGACAGCATCCCACAACAAGGTGCACTCCTTGAAGTCCGCAATGCTCCCTGGCAGCGGTGCTGAGACAGGAGCTGCATGGATATGATAATTTTTAATGCTCATCAGAGGTTGCTGCTGGAGCCAGTTCCAAAAATTGTTGTTGAAATCATGATTTTCCTTTTGCTGGCACAGTTTCTGTTGCTATTTACAAGTCATTTCTTCTGGAGTCATCTGAGCAAAATGAATATTTGTCTGGTCCTTTTCCAAGGGGAGATTTCTCAAATGATGGTGGAGAGACATTGTCTTGGCCTGGCTGCCAATTGTTAGCCAAGTCTTGCCGTTCCTTAATCTGACAGTTCAGTTTGGTGGATCAGAAGCCAAGGAATGATGTTTCCTCAGGGGACACAAAGCCTCAGGCTGGAACTGCGTGGAAACCACGGACAGATTTTTTTTTTTCTTTCCCCCCCACAAATTCTGAAAGTCAATATTCAACATTTTTCCAGCCCCTGAGGCTGTTCCACCAGCGCCGGCGCCTCGTGTTTGCCACTGCTTGTCTAAACAAGGCCATTGCCTTTGAGCGGAGGTGTCGCTGCACATTCTCCAGCGTGCTGCAAAGGGGGAAACATTTGGCTTTAGCACTTCCCTGCCACCCCTTGCTCCTGCTGCAGGGGTGGAACACAAACACGAGGGCTTTAGGGCTCCCGGGAGAGGCCGAGTGGAATTCCTCACTTTGAAATGAACATGAATGCTTGAGAAGAAAGAAACTCCACGTACATTCATGTTTTGATAGCTCAGCATTATCCATTAGGCTCCAGCATCTGGGATTCAGGGGACTGTGGAAGCAGTCTATGGAATGGTGATTTTTGAGGGTTTTGAGCACGTTTTAGCCCCAGCTCTGACTCTCTGATTTGCCTCTCCTGGCTTCAAGGAGAGCTGGATCGGTCCTTTGAAGGTGTTTTCTTAAGGGACCTTTCCACTGTGAAAGGGTAGCAGAGCAGTCTTGGTCATATAAATCAATTTGGAAGTGACTTAAAAAGTGCTTAATTTGCCTTCTATTAAAATTCCTGGTCGTCCCTCCAGTCCCTCCAGCTTGCTGTTAAACAACCTCTTGGGAAGCTGAGGATTGAAGTCTGTTTCTGTGCCGCGGAGGGAACATGCTTGACTGAAAAGGTTGAAAAAAGAGAGTCCAATGGACATTGCCTGGAAAAACACATGAGGTTTTCTTGGTGATTTGGTGAATTTAAAAGCTCTCTGTTGTCCTGTACCAGCCCAGGGACTTTGAGTGAAGATAAAGGGCGCAAGCAGGTGATGTGGGCACCTGAAGGTCAGTGCCCTTTTCTGGTGATGTCCTGCAGCCCAGGAACTGTTTAGGAGCCCAAATGCTCCTTTCAGTGATGCTGGAGTCTTTGGAATCCAGCCCCTAAAGAGGGGTTTCTTCTGCCCAGGCTGGGCTCTGACACAACCAGGCTGGTTCTGGAGCAGCTACAGAACTGTTTCGGGTTGCTCCAGCTGCAGAGAGACCAATGCACAGAAATTCCCCAGCCCTTCTGTCCCCCAGGGAAGGAGGAAGGTGGCTGAGTGGAGGGGAGGAGGGAGCAAGGTGAGGAAGGATTTGTTGGGTTGTCTCTTGAAATTGTGTTGTTTTGCTGACCTAGCTGTCCATTCAAAAGCACGTGGCACCAGCCCTGCTGTGAGGGAGTCTGTGGTGTTGGGAGGGGGACACTGGCCCCTCTGCTCTGTCACCCTCTGTGTCTCAGCTGCCTGTGTGTCCCTGTGATGGTTGCCTGGCTTGCTCTCACCCCCCACGATGGTCCCATTGTGGTGACCCATCTTGGAGCCTCATCCTCCTCCTTCAAGGAAACCAGAGGAGAGCCTGAAGTCAAAGCCTGTCACCCAGCCCCTTCTGAGCTGACCATAAACATGCTTGCCTGTCACCAAGGGTCCAAAAAAGGCCACAGAGGGTGGCTCAGTGGGTGGGAGACGTTCCCAGCACCAGTATGGCACCTCCCAGGCTGCATCACTGAAGTGACTCCACCAGAGTTAACGCTGGGATTATTTAACCACTGTCACTTCTCAGCCCTCTGTGACGGGCACGTTGCATGAGCAGAGCAGCCACAGGGCTTTGTGATGCATCCCAGCAGCTCCAGCTGGTTTGGCCCCTGCTGAGCTTCACCAAGCCAAAAAAAAACCTTCAGCAAGCAGCTGTGGGAGCTGCCTCCCACCCAGTCTTGGTGCAGGGACATGCGTGGGGCTCAGGGATGGCTTTCCAGGCAGGAGATCCTGGATCAAAGCAAACCCTATTTCCCACTTTCTTTACCATGTGGTTAAGCTTTGTTGCTGCCAGTAAGCAAAACTGAGCTTCCCCTGAGGCCATTGCAGCAAGTCTTTTGACCCTTTGCACCAGGCTGGTCTGGTTAAAGACTCGTCTTTTCTGGTTTAATTGTCACCACAGAAACATACAGTTTGCTAGAAGGATATTTTAAAACAAGCTTGGAAAGCAGCAAGTGTCATTGTCAGGAGCTGCTGAGCAAGCAGAGTTTAACAGGGTGGCACAACTGCTTTTCCTTCTATCCTCGGCGAAAAAAGGTGGAATCGCAAGGAGTGGAGAGAGCCATTTGCTGAACCTGCATATCTATTTTTATATTCCCCTGCTCCAAAATGTTCCTAGAATAATTTTTTTAGTGCACAGCAGGGTAGGAAAAAACTCGTGCTGATGGCATCTCTGCTATCCCCATTGTGCTGGGAGGAAAGAGGCAGCTGCTTTGCTGACCTGTCACTTCCATGAACCCGCATTCCAGGTACAGAGGCCATTTGCTCATCGGGGGTTTGTTTGACGAAACGGCCACTGGGGTTTATATATAGATCCTGCCTGTCCTGCCAAGTTCTCTCAAATTCTTGTAAGCTGAATGAAGCTGGAAGGGGTAGGAGAGGATCCGCTTGAAAAATAGAGCCGCTAATCTGTCCGTGCCTCTGGGAGAGCCTGTGGGATGCCCTGTCACCCCTGGGACTTTGAGCATCCGCGGGCATCCCGCTGGGAGGGGGAAGCAGGTGGTGCTCCCACACTGGCCTGGGATTGTGGGCTGCTCCACAGGGGCTGTGGCCACCGCTGGGGTGCCATGGGATTGAGTGATGGGGGAAGGTTGGGAGGAATATTTATAGCTGGTCTCAGTGCCGGCCCTGGGGGGTGATCGCCATCCCAGGGATGTGAAGGGCACAAGTGTTCAGGACAGCTCCCCAAGGACAGCAGGATGTAGGGATTGGGAGCACAAATATCCTGACAGTGAGGGCAAGGGATCTGCAGTGTACTGTCTCTCCAGGGAGAGCCCCCAGCAGCTCCACTGATGGGTTTAGAGTGGAGCAGGAGAAAACCCCTGGGGGCTGGGGGGACAGCTCCTGCTCAGCACTGCCCCAGTGGGTGACCCCAGCCCACACCAATGCCATCCCTTGGCTTAGGCTGGGCTTATCAGGCACTCAGGGAGCTCTGCTCCTGGCCAGCACCACAGTGACACTCTTACCAGCTGCCCTCTTCTTTAAGCTGTTCTTGAGGATTGCACTGTTTCCTGGGATTGTGCTTCTTTGGTTATGCCAAAAAAACTCAGCCAAGCAAAGGTTGTTTGGAGATAGGAAAACACTGCCCTGGCTCCCAGCACCACCGTGGTGGGAGAAGCCCAGAGCAACCCCAGCCCCACAGCCACACCCTCGTCTGCCCCTGGGCATCTGCTCTCTTCCCCTGGAGATTTTGGGAATCGACTAAGAGGGACTGGATTTGATGTCACTTCTTGTGTCTGCCTTGTCTCAGTAATTGTTTTTCTTTCTGAAAACATTTAGGGTGTTTTTCACCTTTCCTTGAACAGAACAGATTACCTCCCTCAGAATTCAAGTATCTCCTTTATACTGATGTGTTTTTTGGTGGTTTGGTTTTCTGGTTTTTTTTTTTTTGTTTGTTTGGGTTTTTTTTGGGGGGGGCGGGGG